>VHKM01000657.1:487500-1140723 GCA_007210695.1 Neogobius melanostomus | reverse complement strand
TCCAGGTAAGGCTTTTAATGGCACTTCCCAAAGAAACAGAATGCTGGAAAATAGTCCTGCGAATAACCCAGGTTGAAATCATTGCTAAACCTAAAGGTACCAAGCGTTTGCTCATGTGCAAAATGAATAGCACGCGCAAAAGTGGATAAGCAGCTGAGTCATTTGCCTATGTCTTACTCACAGCTCTCTGTCATTTACAAATTTGTAGCCGTATTATACATGTGATCTCATATTGTTAATTAGCTGCAACATGCTCACAAATAGCTACGTTCTAGCTATTTTCCAACTTGCACTCGTAAGCGATTTCGATTTGGGTAATGCCAAACTGGAGAAAACGTGCTTGGTATTCAACAGGCCAAAGTGGCGAGTGAGAGTTGAATGCTTTGCCAAATAGGACAAGTGTGTTGCTGTAGTTGGGTTGTGTTCCTGACCTTAGTAAACTTTGGTACTTATAAGTCTTTTCTTACTTAAGTCTTTTACCGTAATTTGTAAAGATATCAAAGCAGTAGCAGCCTTTTCCTCACATCCAGCCTTTAAATTTCACCATTGTATTTTCTGTTTCCCTTTAGTAATCCAGACCTCCGGCGATCAGAGCTCTCTTTGGACGCCATGTTGCAACGCACCTCCTCCAACTCCTCCTCCTCTTCCTCACCTTCGTCTCAGGGAGGCTCATCCGAGAGGAGAGGTACACCAAAGCCTTTATAATCAGAGAATCTTTATTATTGCTCACACAACAACATGGTAGAATTTGCTTTCTAGAGCTCAAAGCCATGTCTCTCTGCACTGGACTATTTTTGAGAGAGCATTTCCCTTCTGATCCAAGAATCTTTCCTAGTTCTGAAGCTCCAACTGCTAAGATGTACTTATTTTTGCCGTCAAGCAGGCAAACACGAAACATTTAAATTTGCACGGGGAGGCGTCAGACACTCCGCGCGCCCCAGGTCGGCTCATCCTTCAAAGGCTTGTATCAGTGGCACAGTGACGGCGCTCGTTCTGCTCTGATCTACCTGTCTCCTCCAGAGCGATAGAGAGGAGAGGAAATTAACGGAGGAGATAGAGAGAGGCGCGTGGGGAAGTGTCAAACAGCCGGCCGCGGGGAGATCCCAGATATGCATGGGCCCACTCTGACAAGGCTGAGGCAGAGACGAGCTGAGAGAGGACAGAGAGGCGGATAGGATCAAGTGATAAAACAATACATTTTAACAGTGGCGGACAACCTCAACAAATCTTTATTTACATACTTCATTTACCAGTAGAGGAAAGTGATTGATTACTTTCACTTAATTTACCTTTTTTAACTTGGAGTTTAACCTTAGAATTGTGTCATTGAGTCGCGTTGTCTTTTTAATAGACAAGTTCACCTAGGTAACAGCGAAAGTAGTTTGCAATGTACCAGTTTATAAATGGCTGTAGTGGCGATTTTATCATTTTTTTATTCTAATGATTGCACTTTATTGGTTAAAATATAGTAGTTGCATTTGTTAGTTCATTTATTTTGTCTTTGGTGGTATCGTGATCATTAGTAGTTGTGGTAAAATAAGTTATTGTCAACTGGACTAGGTTGTTTACATTAAAGTGATCTAAGTCATGCCCCTAGAGGCCATAAGCGCCACTGCAGGTGTCGTAGCATGTTGCGTTTTTTTACTCTTTAATTGTCTATGAGAGTAAAACGCTGACAGAAAAGACAAAGGGAGAGAGGGATATTGTACGTCCAATTACACAATGGAGATTTAAAAAAAATTCACTCAAACTTGGCTGTAAATACTGTTAGTGCGACCGGAGGCCAGCAAAGTTGCAAGGGTGTTTTCTGGCCGAGACCCAGGGGGAATGAAAGGCCCAATCATCCCATTAACACTTGTATTAACCCCAGAGGGACTATGAAAAGGATTTATTATGGTAAACGAGTTACTTAGTTCTTCTTTAAGGACGTTTCCTTGCTCCTTATGAGGGGAAGAGTCAAGACTGCCTTAGCCTAACATTTTTGTTTTCAGTTTTGCTAATTTAAAATGCCCTTCATGTTTGAAAAATGTACTACTACCAATATTTGACAATATTTGAAATTCCAGGACAACTGAAAGTCAATATAAAGATTCTAGTTGAAGTTCCGACCATCTTGGTTGTATGATTTGATGTGGCAACATCTTAAACAAACAAAATAATATATCTGACAGTGACCACCTAATATTGTGTTCTATAAAATATGTACGTATGTAAATTAGTAAGTGCTCTGTTCTAATAGGTCAAAGAAAGCACCAAGGATCTCCTCCAGGAGCCAATCAGGAAGCCAAGCTGAAACAAGAAGAGGGTCGAGACTCGAGTCGCCCTAGCAGACCAGCCGTAAGTCTTTTCACATCTTTCAAACCCAGATCGCCGCTGTTCTTCTATTTTACATCTGTGTCTGTCTCTCTGCTGTCCTCCCAGAGTTATAAGAAAGCCATAGATGAGGTCAGTGACACACAGTTTGAAATCATCAAAAAGCCTCCCCTTTTTGCTTGTTTTCACAACAAGACACCTTTGATTTGTTCCTGTGTAAAAAACAATGTTTCTCAAACTTTTTTTTACGACATGGACCACCTCAGAATTTTTGTTTTTGAGGCGAGAGGCGAAACGTCCTCAACGCCAAAGCAACCCAGTGCTGATGACGGCCTGAGAACCTTTGTCTACGATGTAAAATATCAATGCTGAGGTACTCAAAAGCAGGTTTATAAGCCACAGTTATACATGAAATGCCCAAATTTGGGACTTAAAGATGCACTATGCAACTTTTGAAGTAAAAAAAAAAAATCTTAATATTTATGTATATTTGACCTTGTAGTGACTAAGTGACTTTATGGGTGCAGCATGGCACCTTTGCTTTCCCTCATAGTGGCATCTATGATCCTCCAGAATCAATTGTTTTTGGGGTTTCTGGCCAGTTTCTGGTACGAACCCATAAAACAACTGATCCTGGAGCATCATTAAGGCCACTGTGAGGGAAAGCAAAGGTGCGATGCTGCACCCATAAAGTCACTTAGTCACTACAAGGTCAAATATACACAAATATTAAGATTTTTTTTTTACTTCAAAAGTTGTCTAGTGCACCTTTAAGGTTACACTTGGTTTACCAATGACGAATTTAACCAGAATAACTTTATATTAAACAAACAAGAACTAAACCAAACTACTATACTTGACAAAACCAGGATTGAGACATGAGTAAAGAAAGAGAAGATAGTATATTTTAACACTAATACATGAATTACCTAGGTCTAACCAGGATTAAACAAATAATAAAGACAAACCCAGACGAAACAAGGACCACGACCCAGCACACCACACCTACACCACAGTTTGAGAACAACTGCACTTAAATACAGTCCCTTCCTTTTGATAGCAGCGCATGGATGTTTCTTCCATACACGTACCCGAGACAGTGTATGTGAGGGGGGCGTGCTTGTGCAAATCCATATGTTTTTGTGCATGTGGGATGTGAAATCGCCAAGCACATACACAAGCCCAGTCTGAACCTGTCTTCTTCCTGTCTCTCTGTCACGGTCACTGATCAGGAGGAGCTGGTAAGCCCCCCTCTGCGTTCCACAACCCTCCCTCCTCCCTCCCCCCGACCAATCTGCATGACTTGGCCTGTTGGCTCTGGCTACGTAGAGAGAGGATGGGTTCGCTGCCAAGTAGCATGGCCATGGCTAGTTGTCAAAGAGCGCTAGAATGATCCCTCTTTAGAGGCCTCGTTATCTTATCTCCGTTTTTTTCCTCGCTGGCTTGTATTTGCAATATCAATATTTGAGAGTAAAATTGCTGATCTGTTTCTATAACACTAAGCAAGATAGATCAGCACTTTTGTTCTGCCTTAAAGTTACCAAGTATAAATTGTACGTCAGCGAAGTGTCCCCTGAAATGGACCTACTCTTGGCACTATTATGCAGTCCTATTTCGAAAATATCATGGTGAAGTGCAGTAAATAACCTCTTTGTTATTGCTTTATGTTGCTCTCCATAGGACCTCAGTGCATTGGCGAAGGAGCTTCGAGAGTTAAGAGTTGAAGAGGGCACCAGGCCTCCTGTCAAAGTATGTGTGATGTTCACAAAGTGTATTAATTAAATGTTACCATAGCATGTTATAACCATGTTCCCTCGTTGAAAAAAACTACAAATAAATCCTGGAATAGTATTTTGCTTCATTCATGCTGATTTGAGTAATCCTGTTCAAAAGTTTGATTTGTGTTTCTTGGATGTTGTTGTTATGCAGACTAGGATTTTGCTATGAGTTGACAATAATTTCAGTTTAAATGATAGTTAATGGTCACATATGTTACCATTAACTATCATTATTGCAATATTATTGCCTACCCTGTACAATCTAAAGAAGGAAAGAAGCTGTAATATAAAATAAAAATAAATTGTGAAGCTGTGGTCTACCAACTGGGCCAAAACGACAAATCTAATCAGCTAGTGAGATATAATCTTGCCCAAGACTCTACCTGATTACAACCAGAGTCAGCCACATGTGTTTACACTATTCAAATTGAAACTGAAATCTAATCTATTTGCAAATCCTAATATCAACAGTTCATTTGACCTCTGCCGTCTTCACTGTTTCCTCTGAAGGTGACAGACTACTCGTCCTCCAGCGACGACTCCGACAGCAGCGACGAGGACGGGGAGACGGTCGGCCATGACGGGACGGTTGCCGTTAGCGACATCCCCCGAATCATGTAGGTTTTCCTCCCCTGGGTTTTTCCTGCTTTATCTCTCTCCTGGATATCTTTCAATCTGGACCTGTCAGCTTGCATTTGTGTGTGCACTGCTGCAATAGGCACAGCGCCAGGGTAGTAGTGGCAGGATTGTGCGAAAGGGAGTAGTCGACCAAGATCATAAACTTTTTTTTGGTAGACTAGATTACTGAGTCAATGTTAGCATTTAAAAGTAACGCAAACGGTGCAAGAATAGGTTGCGTATATTAAAATAAAGAGATTTTATCCACAGATTTGGGTTTGTGTTACTTTGTGTTTTTCTTCTTTTTTTTCTCCTAGCGACAGATGTACCTCAGCCAACACATTTCAAAGTCATTTCTTGTCATGTTGCACAATAGCAAAAGGGGTTTAGCCCGCAGTACTTACTGCATACTTCTGGCTTCAGTGTTATAAGTTTGCCTCTCTGCAATTTGCTGACAGGCTCTCCCTGCTCTTCACCCTCTTTGATGTTTAACTGCCCTATCTATTTTTGTGAGCATTGCAAAGATTTCTCCTTTTGTCACTTGGGAATTATGAAGAAATTGTAGGAAGGAATACTGTCTACATTCACAAGCATCAGGATTGCTTTTGTAAATGGAGGTGTGTGTGTTGCAGGCCGGCCATGCAGAGCAACAGTGAGTCACGGGCGGGTTGACGGAGGACACCCTCAGAGACGCCTATAACAGCTCCAAGGACAGCACTCTGATGATGAGAGAGGTGAGGAGGAAATCATTGATTACTCTCCCACTGACTTCGTACTGACTTAGACTTGGCGTTAGACAGAGTTTGATCCACGCGGGAAATTACTTTGGCTCAATTATATTTTAACTGTTAGGGGTGTGTGTTGGGAATTTTGTCTCTCCAGTAGTTAAAGCTCAGTGGCTTCATTCTGGAGATAGCGCCACACGCATTCAAAGATTCACACGATATGTATGTCTTTTTATATTAACCTCTAACCCCCCGCCTTAACCAAGCGCATTTTCTCCAGTTCAGCTTCACCCAAATCCAAAAGCTTCTCGACTGCAGAGCAACAGTGCAGCGCCTCATTTGAAAGCTCAGGCCTACAAAACTGATTGCAACTTTTTTGTAACTTTTATGTGGTGTTTTCTCCTCTTTTTATGTCACTTTTTAAACGTGTTTTCATTGAGGCTTTGTTGATTTTTTTCATCACGTTTTTGTCACTCTTGTGTTGCCTCTTTGATGCTTTTTTCGTCTCTTTTTTCTTGCTCTTTTGTCGTGTTTCACATTTTTTGCTTTTTTGACACATTTTTGTTGCGTTTTCATCCTTGTTTTCGCCGCTATTTTGGCGCTTTAGTCTTCAGATTTGGGTAAAGCCAAACTTGAGAAAATGTTTTCAGTACAGGTGCGGGGTTAAGAGATTAAATCTTCTCTATGTCAATCTCGTCCCGATACCAGGCGGAGGAGCGGAGGAGAGGGGCCCACACGGAGAGCAATGGATTCGGGAATCACAGTAACCACGGTAACCTCCCTGACCTGGTGCAGCAGAGCAACTCCCCATCGGCCACGCCCACCAACGCCCTCCAAGAGCTGGGAGACATGGCGGAGGTGAGCGGCATGTACATTTAAAACATGCACTTCACCCCCTTTCTGACTTGGGAGTTTGCTCAAAAAAGTTTTACATCTCTTGTTTTGATCACGTACATTCACTTCATCCATGGATTAGGAATTCCACTCGAGCCCTGTTTCTCTGTTTTCAGTTCGGTCTCAGCGGATCCAAATCCTCCTTCACGCCGTTTGTCGACCCTCGCGTCTATCAGACCTCCCCCAGCGAAGGAGACAGTGATTCGGCGGAGGGTACGGCACCGCTGATACTTCTTATTACTACATTAGACTTATGCCTAATTGCATTTCACCTTTTGTCTCTCCCTCTAGCTCTGTTCACTAATGAGCTGCTGAGGCAAGAGCAGGCCAGACTCAACGAAGCCAGGAAGATTTCTGTCGTCAATGTCAACCCGACCAACATCAGACCTCACAGCGACACGCCCGAAATCCGCAAATACAAGAAGCGGTTCAACTCGGAGATCCTGTGTGCCGCACTATGGGGTAGACTAATAGATATAATATATGACAATCCACCTGTCAGCAATATTTTTAAACTTAGTATAACCCCATAAAAATACATGACAAAATACAACAAAATACCCACTTTCTAGTCGACTGCTTAACTTCTTAACCTTTACCGAGAGCATTATCTCCAGTTCGGCTTTACCCAAATCTAAAAGCTTCTCGACTGGAGAGCCATAGGCCAGAGTAACATCTCATTTGAAAGCTAGGACCAACAAAACTGATCTATCTTTTGTCACATATTCCATCACTTTTTTGTCATTTTTTGTTGCTCTTTTGTATATTTTTGTAACTTTTTAGTCACTTTTTTGGCAAGGCATGTTTATTTATACTGTGCATTTCGTACACAAGGCAAATCGATGCCTTTATTTTTGTCACTTTTTGCCATTTAAAAAAATAAGTTTTTGTTGCACTTGCATCGTCGTTTTCATCTCATTTTTTGTCGCTATTTTGACGCTTTTTTCAAGAAGGTTTTAGATTTGGGTCGTGACAAACTGCAGAAAATGTGCTCGGGTCAGGCGGGGACTAAGATTTTAAATAATCATTAGTATCAGCCCTAATACAAATCAGTTCTGGCTTTACTTCATCATATGTGTGTCTGTTATTTAACCTCTGCTTTTTGGTATTTCAGGGGTGAACCTGCTGGTGGGCACTGAGAATGGTTTGATGCTGCTGGACCGGAGTGGACAGGGTAAAGTGTATAATCTTATCACTCGGAGGCGTTTCCTTCAGATGGATGTGCTAGAAGGGCTCAACGTCCTTGTCACTATATCGGGTGAGTCTAGAAGCATAATCCCAAAATAAACTCTGTATGATAAAAGCTCAGCATTACAGTTGCCTTCTGTCCTATTTACAAACAAATACAATTCGCTTGAATATTTTCCTTTAATGAGCTGCAGTAACTCAGTCTTCGTACGCAAAGTTCAGGGAATGGTCTGAGCTCGCATTTTAGCCACAGGTTGACCCTGTTTAAAATCAGGCTTGCCCATTACTAATGCTTCCATGTCATGTTTGCACCATTCGACCAAATAAATGAAAATTCCTTGATGAAGGACCTTTTCACTGACAATGGCACAACATGTAAAAAGGCCACACAATGACGAGACAATGCTGTATATTGTGTCCATTTCTGGTTGCAAGATTAATTGCAATATAATCATTTAATGCCAAGTTGTAAATAAAATGGTCGCAGTAAGAAAATTGCATACGCTGCAACTGTTTTGTTGTCCTGAAAACAACAAAATGTCATGTATTTATTATAATAATTATATACTGTTAACATCCAAACCTTTACATCCAAAATGCATTTGATTCTTATACAAGTTTAGCAGTTATTATTTCAGTGTGCCATCCTGCTCCTGTGTGTGTTTATATTTAGTCATACTGTAAACTGAATACTGATCTGAAAAATATATACATTCAGTCAAAATAAAACAAGTCTTGTCAGAAGTATTGCTCAGGTCATTATGCTATGCTCAGTCTGTGAAATATACTGGAGTTTATTCCATTGTAGTAATAACGATATTGAACTATTTCAGGGAAAAAGAATAAGTTGCGTGTGTACTATTTGTCCTGGCTGAGAAACAGAATATTGCACAATGACCCGGAAGTAGAAAAAAAGCAGGGATGGGTCACCGTCGGCGAATTGGAGGGCTGCGTGCATTATAAAGTTGGTAAGTTGTACAATTTTCCGCTAGCCTTTCCAATAATAAGATCAAATTGAACCGATGTCTTGAATGAGATCTTTTTTTGTTGTACTTACCTTTACAGCTCTTTGTTATTGCTGTAATATCTTGAATGCCTTCCTATTTGATTACTTGAGCATTGATTTTGCTAATTCATAATCATTCTTTCTCAATCCCAGTGAAATACGAGAGAATCAAGTTCCTGGTCATTGCTTTGAAGAACTCGGTGGAAATTTACGCCTGGGCTCCCAAACCCTACCACAAGTTCATGGCCTTCAAAGTACGAGCATATTCCAATAACACCTCATCAACTAAGTGTTAAGTCATCCCTAACTTTTATCTCCATCTCTTCCATCGAAATTGTCAGTCCTTCGCCGAGCTACAGCATCGCCCCCTGCTGTGCGACCTGACGGTGGAGGAGGGGCAAAGATTAAAAGTCATCTACGGCTCCACTGTTGGTTTCCACGTGATTGATGTGGACTCGGGCAACCCCTATGACATCTACATCCCCTCACATGTAAGCGCATGTCTTTGGCTTGTATCTATGGATTGTAATAACTTTTCCCTGTTTTATGTTAAGCTGTGGCAATGAAGTGTAAGTGAAAAGTTCAGTTTTGTCATTTTTTTTGACTGGATGGATGGATGGATGGATGAGTAAACTGTCCATCAATGCCATATTTCTTCCCTATATCGCGCAGCCTTATTCCTATTTAGCTGAATATAAGACAATACTAGGGCAGCACACATATGAGAAACCACAGTATTCGATGACTGTCTTGGATATGGTGATCACGGCATTATTGCGCTATTTTACTAAACCATTTCATTACATAAAACGGTCAAAACAAGGCACATGTGATGCTTTAGGCTGTGTAAGCAAAAATCCGTAAATGCCAGTCAGATGGAAGACCGCAGTTGTTTTTGAAATACGGAGATTACGTCACCTAATGATAATTATTTGGCCAGAAATGTGCAGCCCCAGAAAATAAAAATCTATGCTTGTGTTTGCACTTGGCTTTTTGAATTGTAATAGATTGTTTGACAGATGCCCTTCACTAAAACAGTCCTGTGCATTTGAAGGGGTTTAAGATAGGTTTAAAAATAATACTGGTATGAGACCCTATGTAGTTTTATTTAGGTGGAAAAGGAAATGGTCGTGACAAAAAAAAAATGCAGGCATCAATTTGATATTCTTTCAGTTCGTTATATGTCAGTGTTCCTGTTTGGTTTTACAATCTCGTGCATATTACTTTATTTAAGCTTAGCCAAAGTGTGACTGATGCTGTTCACCACTGATACAAGATTGTTTTTTGTTTTTTATACCACGGCCGTCAGGGGAGTTGCATATTTGAAAATGCTTAGGTCCTACTTTCTAGTCCTTTAAAGGGCCGTCTGTGTCAGCCACTTCAGCAGCGGTCGTAATGTTGTGCTTGATCAATGTTATGGACTGAGAAGGTCGTTGAACTCCGTGAGCACAGGTCCTGCAGGTGCACCCAATGCTTTTATTGTTAATGAAGACTGTACCACTGAAACGCTTGTCTCTCTTTCTATCGCCGCCTTTCATGTGAAACCTGCTCTTTCTTCTCCCTCCCCCTCATCCTCTCTCAACAGTGTGGCTCGCGAATGAAGGTGACATCCTGCCATCGACCCTTCACTAGATCGATAGCTTTGTAGTGAACACCCATAGTGAATACATGACAGTGTCATTAGTGTCCTTGTCCAGTGCCATTCTTAACATGTAACATTTGACAAATAACAATATAGAATCCTCGTGGTGTGAAAAAATTATCTTACCCATGACGTCTGTAGTGAGATTGAATGTAGTAGTAGTACGACTTGTGGTTCAATGGGGGTTAAAGTTTAAGAAGAGCCCCTGGGAGAGAAATATGCACTTACTTACCATTTTACATTTTCTATGCTGTCACAACAACAACAACAAAAAGCCTTTTAATGGGAATCACAGTGTTGTCTGTGTAGTAAGTTTAAATGGGTAAGAAGAGTTTTTTCATGCCATTGCCCCTTTGTTTACGACTGACTCCCTTGTTGTCTGATTCACTTTTTGGGACAATATAAGGCTGCTTTCGAAACTGCTGTTCGATACAGGGCTTTTTAGTGAAGTTATTATTTTTAGATGTACTGTAGGTTAAGAGATCTTGGTGCCATTGTGAGAAAACAACTTCAAGGCACTACACCTTATATTGTGTTGCTAGTAGTGGAGCGAAAACTAGTTTTGTCCTCATTTCGTGTATTGTAAAATCAGACATTTTTGAGGAAACTGTGCGTCTAATCATTGCATTTGTATGAGTAGCATTAACTTGCAGGCGAGTTTTCAAGGATTTCTGAAAAGTGGCCCTGACAGTTGTGAAATGTGCCTATAAACTCATCCCTGTGAAGTATTGAGATGCTATAAATAGGTTGGGAAAGTTAGGAGTGAGTTTAGACCACAACTAACTTTTTAATTTAGTGGTTTCCTCTTTCATTGTTGTTATCAAAATATCAGGTATAGGACCTTAAGATTACATATTATAAAGTTAAGGCTCTATGAAAGGAGCATTTATCTCTGATCGAGAAATCCAATACCAGTGCCTTGGCAGAAGTCTACAGTTTCTGCATAATGTTTTTAATCCACCAGAGTGCCTGTACATGCTTATGTTTCAAACTACTGTACCTTTCTTGGAAGGTTTATTTGGTTTTGTGAATCCCAAATGTCAAGACTCACCCTGGTCCGTGAAACACCTTTAGTCGCCTCTTTGTCGTGCTGACATCCTTTTAGATTAGACCATTAACACTGCCAAATGAACTTTTGAATGAAATCGGTTCTCATTGTAAATGTTTGTGCTAGATCCAAATCAGGTGACGCCCCATGCCATCGTGGTGCTCCCAAAAACGGACGGGATGGAGATGCTGCTCTGCTATGAGGACGAAGGGGTGTACGTGAACACCTATGGGCGAATCACTAAGGACGTGGTGCTGCAGTGGGGAGAGATGCCTACCTCTGTTGGTGAGACATGGCTATTTACCTAATGATCACTTTGTTTACTGTGTAAGTCGGGTCTGAAACGGTTTACATAGAGGCCATTCATCTCAAAAAATACTTAATAGCAAGTTACACAGTAGTTGTAGCAGTCCTACCTTATGCACAAGGATTGCAGTGCCCATTTTGAGATTTGTTGTGTTTAACTGCCCTCTAGTGGTCATGAATGAGATCATATTTTGTGCCAGCTTCAGCCACAGTTACAACTCATCTTCAGTACTGTTACAATTACTGCAACTACTACTGTACGCTGATGACTATTTTCAAACAAAACGCTCTGTCTTTTTCCTGTCTGTGCAGCCTACATTCACTCGAATCAGATCATGGGATGGGGAGAGAAAGCCATAGAGATCCGCTCGGTGGAGACTGGACATTTGGACGGAGTCTTCATGCACAAGAGAGCGCAGAGACTCAAGTTCCTGTGTGAAAGGAACGACAAGGTAAAAAAGCCATTAATATAACTTTCATTTTATTATTTCAACTTACTTAAGGCACTGTTGGTGAAAAAGGGAAATGTAATTGGCCTTAGAGACAGTGAGCAAGAAATATATGTTTATTATGTGGCAATAGAGCAAACTGGCCGAAAGCTTCAAAATTGGAAAAAATATAGTTTTGCCTGCAATAACTTGAAATAATAGACAATTTATTTGTATTTTTTTAGCTACACTGTGTAAAAATGTGACTGGCCTAAACCGCCGCCTTACCTGAGCATATTTTCTCCAGTTCGGCTTTACCCAAATCTAAAAGCTTCCCAATGGAGCTTACAGCCTACAGGCAAAGGTAACGCCTCCTTTGAAAGCTAACACCTACAAAAGTGAGCACAACATTTTTGTCACGTTGTTGCCACGTTTTTGAAGCTCTTTTTTTGGGTCACTTTTTGTTGTGTTTTTGAGGCTTTCTTTATTGTGTTACTGTTGCTTTTCTGGCATTTTTTTGGTCCCTTTTCTTGTCACTTTTTTGTCACTTTATCCAATCCAATCCAATCCACTTTATTTCTATAGCACATTTAAACAACAAACAGTTCCAAAGTGCTGCACAAAAAAGAAAAGTACACAAAAAACTCCATGTAGCTCAACCTGTCAATAAAAATAGAATTAAAAAAATATATATAGAAGTCATCACTTTATCACTCTTTTGTCACTATCTTGTCACTTTTTTGTCCTTTTTTGTCGCTTTTTGTCACTTTGTCACTTTCTTGTCACTTTTGGTCACTCTTTTGTCCCTTTTTGACACTTTTTTGTCATATTTTTTTTAAACTTTTTTTGTAACTCTTCTGTGGCTTTTTTGTCTCCTTTTGTGTCGTGTTTTTGTCGCTTTTTTTATTGTGTCACTGTTGCTTTTCTGGCATTTTTTTGTGTCCCTTTTCATGTCACTTTTTGTCCCTTTTTTGTCACATTTTTGTCACATTTTTTTTACTTTTGTCATATATTTTTTTTACTTTTTTGTCACTTTTGTGGCTTTTCCTGCACTTTTTTTTGTCACTTTGCCGTTTTCATCCTCATTTCCTCGTTATTTTGCTGCTTTTTTCAAGACGCTTTTAGAATCGGGTAAAGCCGAACTGGAGAAAATGCACTCGGTTAAGGTGGAGGTTAATACTGTATATTTGAACTCCACCGCCTGTATGTCTCAGATCTGTTGAATCATTTGTCCACAGGTCTTCTTTGCCTCGGTGCGCTCCGGCGGTAGCAGCCAAGTGTTCTTCATGACTCTGAACAGGAACTCTATGATGAACTGGTGATGACTCCGCCCACTGCCCTCCTGCCTCGCTAACATTGGCCGACCCGGCAGCAGCAGCAGCAGCAGCAGCGATGCACCTCAGCACATCTCACTCAGATTTTACACGAGGCCAAGCATAAACTCTTAAAGAGACAAAAAACAAAAAACAAGAAAACAATCTAAGACACAGACTCTGTTGTATGTGAGAGATATGCCAACCCGGAGTAGCAGAAGCCATCGTTACTTAACTGACTGACGTGTCGCCAT
This sequence comes from Neogobius melanostomus, assembly GCA_007210695.1. Classification (NCBI taxonomy): domain Eukaryota; kingdom Metazoa; phylum Chordata; class Actinopteri; order Gobiiformes; family Gobiidae; genus Neogobius; species Neogobius melanostomus. Next base: position 1,127,210 of record VHKM01000657.1, on the reverse strand, counting down.
CGTATTTACAAATGTCTATCTTGTTTGTTTCCACGTAAATGTTCAGCAATTGTAAATCCACTGTTTTCAAATTTTGCACCTGTCCGGCTTCTCGGTAGGTCGAATCAAAGGAGTTTTCCAGCCTGTGTGCTCAACTTTACCTCTTGGGCTGGCAGTAGGAAAAGGAAGATTATATTTAATTTTCAAATCAAAGAAAAGGGAGTACAGGAGCCTCCATTTTGTAACAATTCCAACACTTCCATGCCATCCTCTGCTGTCTTAGGCTCTAGATAATTGTGAATACAGCTTCTAGTGATGCAAAGGGGGCACTGTAGGGGCGATATGCAAATATCATGTGTCCTTTTAAGAAAAATATTTCTGTTCATCCACTCCTCTCCTATCACAACCCACCTACTCGACTCTTTTCTTAACTCTCAAGGTGCTGCATCAAACTTACTGTAATTTCCAGTGGAAGCTGTATGTTAGGTACTACTTTTGTTTTGTTAACAGTCTTCGATGCCTGACAAACTGTACAGCACATGTGTGTGTCATGTGGAACTGTCTGTGCGTGCAAGTGTGTGGGTGTAGCTATGTGCATTTTGGCTCGACGATTTCTCTCAAATCTTTAAAAATCAAGTTGAAACCTCTGCAAGACAGAAAATGTATTTGACCATTTCCAGAAAGAAAAAAAAACAAAACACTTTGGGTGATATTTGGACCAACTGCTCATGCGATCTTTGGTTGATTTATGTTAAGGTGGTGTTTCGCAAACACTCTTCCAAGGAACAAAGAGAAAAAATATATTCTTATACAAAATGCATAACAATGTCCTATGAATAATGAAAGCATTTGGAGAAGCAAAACCTTTGCCCAGGCACTGACTCTGTTTTGCAAATGTAACGGCACATTGGCTCCAACAGGAGGAGTTTCTATTGTGCCACGATGTACGTATTAATGCTAAAGAATTTACCATTTCTTATTTTGTGAGGCTGGTGTCTTTTGTCCATAATGAATTCTTACAAACACTTCTACCAGCGATTTGCATAAACACCAAAATCAATCTTTCCGTGACCTTTCTTTAAACAATTCACGATTAAATAAATGCTAATATTCCAGCACTAGGTGGCTGCAGTTTCCCTCACCTCACTCAGCCAAATATTACGCAGCCTGACTTGGCCTCTGCATAATGACTATCAGAAACATTCTATTGAAGTAGATACTATCGACACTGTCCCATTTTTAGCCTCCTGAACTTTGTTTGGGAAAAGCAAAGTATGTGAAGGAAATGTTTTTGTTTGTGCTGCATGGCTGTAGCAAAACTAAATTGTTGGGTCAAAATTATTCTCATGTAATTCATAGTGTAATTTTTTACACACTTTGATTGAAAGTGCAGAAAGCACTGGAAGGTCTACAGTATATTGATCAGACACACTGTTATTGCCTAATGTGGTAATAGCACATCATTAAAATGTACTTTGATCTGATGACCACTTTATCAGCTATGCCAACCACACTGAATCACAGGGAAGTTCAAGTTTTACTGAAAACTGTACCAAAAAATCTGAAGCTATCCAATGAGAGGCAATTCCAAAAATGTCCAAAACAAAAAAATTGTTGGTTTGACAGTTTTTAGGGTGAATAAAGCCGCCTGTAACTTGACTGCATAATGTGATTTAGATTGATGATCGGTGATTCTCAAACAGAAGGTACATTTATTTAAATAAGATGAATTAATGGTTTAGACATGGTTCACACCCAATATAGGCACAATATTGTTCAGTTTAGATACATTTTAGACTTGTATCTTTAGTACTGACTTTATTTTGTACTCGGTTGGTCAGATATTGTATGAGTGGGTACTTGGTGTGAAACGTTTTGAGAACCACTGGTATAGGTGCTGAAATAATGTACCAGCCCATTGAATCAGCATTTGGTCTCTTTGCAAATATATATTTTTTGTCATCATTGTTCTTCTTGTTAAGCTTGCACATTTAACTACACTGGACTTCATCTTTCACCTGTCTGTCAATTATTTGTAAATATTGTTTCTTTTTTTGTTAATATACCGGCACATTGTAGTTGCTTTGAAGCAGTTATCCCGATTTCGGGACGCTGACTTAAAGAACCAGCTGTCATTTTAGCAATAATAATGATGATAATAATAATAATATTAATATAAAAATGAGCTATGGAACCACTGTCTTCCCGATAAGAGTGTTTGAATATTGCGTTTGACTGGGGCATTATTTACTGTCTGTACACTGAATCTTAACTGTATTCTTCAATCATCTTACTTGATTATTTTATGTTTTCTTCATTTTCAAAGAGCATTACTAATGTCCTGTTTTCTGGATTTTTGTTGTTGTTTTGTTTGTTTTGTAAAAGATAAGATGTTAAGAGATAAATAAACAAAAGTAGAGATTTAAACCTGGGGTTTTGTTTAGACTGTTTTGGTGTTCATTCCCATCAGCATTATCGAACGACCCTCAGACTTTGTCCGCCCTTCTAGTGTATGATTAACCAGGCTCGAAAATTTGCACCATATGCCAACATGACAATACAAACAAGGCAAAGTTCCAACAAAATATAATTGAAATGCTTTATTTCACTGTAAAACTGTTGTTGCAATTTTGTACGCACAATGATCTGTACCAAACAGCATTTATTTTATCTTTTTTGTTTTTATAACGCTCATAACGCTCATTCTTTCACATTAATACAATTAAAATCAACCTTTTTTCTTACAATGAGGATTTGTGCGTTGAATCTAGCAGCGCTTGGTTACAATATAGGACCTGCTGCTTTCTGTGCGTATAGGGGTGGGCCTGTGTCTTGCATGCCCTGCAGATTAATGAGTGGACACAGCATGATCAGGCTAAAAGTCCATTGATGATTAGCTCCTCTCTCCGGCGGAGGACGACCTGTGCAGAACATGGACAATGGGAAGGTGAGTCTAAATCCACTGTTTGATCATGCAAGTTAATGTGGAATTGCTGTTTGTCACTTGTCGAAAAAGGATTCTTTACCAACCACATGCATTCATAGGGTTTAACCCCTCAGTCGTTTACTTTACATGTGTATTACCTTTAAAAGGTGACGTAACATATTTATGATCATACTGTAGCACCTCATAATAGTGGACAGTGTTTTGATGGTTAGTTTTATTTGATGTTTGTCTACAATATAACAGCCTGTTGTGTAAGGCAAATGTAAACCAAATATTCATACTTTACTTAATATATTTGTGAATGATTTATTAGTTTTTGAAAGTGTCATGTTTGTTCTTGAGTGCAATTCAAAGTTTATAGACCAACATTATGCTCCTAATTGTTTTATTATCATACAAGGTAAAGATTATATGAGTCCGAAGGAAAGCACTTTCACCTTTTTGTCAATGCATTTCAAGAATTTTACAGATGTTTTGTGAGTGTGTGCAGTGGGTGTGTTGACACAAACATAAATGAGGAAAAAGCCACAGTGGATCATGACTTGTAGCTTCTTTATAAACTTCATTGTGGTTTGTGGCAGTGGGAAGTGAATAACATTTTCTCATCATTGTGGCAACAGAACATTTGTCCTTAAAGTGTAACTAAGAATATGGGCTCAAACTTGAGAGACTGACAAGATTGTGCATGTGAGAATATCCCCTAAACTGCAGCTCTTGTGGGATGTCCCATCTGCTGAGCTCAGTAAATATAAAAAAGCAGTGAACCAGTGACACTTTGCGGTTAGGTATTCCTGATCTGTGTATTAGAATGTGCATCTCATACTGTACCTAGAGGGGCTCTGGGTTCAGACCTAGCTCAATATCTGGAGAAAGTCCCTGTGGCCGGTTGCTCAATCGCATTAAGCCTGAGTCGACCAATTTCCTCATGAGAACAACACAAAACCTTTGATACTTACTTTAGATTATACAGGCTGTTATATGGGTCAATGCAAACTTTCATCACGTTGTCTTCCCAAATCAGGAACTAACAGGGACGTTGGCTTTGGCTGTATTCACGGCATGTCTGGGCTCACTGCAGTACGGATACAGCCTGGGAGTTATCAATGCGCCTCAGAAGGTATTGATATAAGCACGCACACACGCACACGATGGCTATCCTCACTAACAGGACAGATGCCCTTCTTTGATCATCCGCTGGATACAAAAAGAACATCCTAAATTATCCAAACCATTTAATTTTCACTGAGGCAGGTCTAGAAGCAAAAAGCTAAATGAAGACTAAATTAAAGTCTGTGTCTGGACCAGGATGCTTTGATTACTGGTTATATTGTCAATCCAAATCAAACAGAATTTATATGTAATTTAGTTTCAACAGAGGTATAACATACAGTAAGAGCACCATAAGTAACAATTTGTGCCAAACAAAGGCAGATCAGGACAAACCAGGTCTAACCAAGTGAAAGTCAGGCCTAAAAAGCACAAAACCAGATGAAAATCAGGATTTGTCATTGAACAAATGCTCAAAAAGCCTTTGCCGCCACCAGTGTTTCCTTCAGCATGCTTTGATAACCCCTGTGAACATCACACAAACTTTGCAGAACTTTACCAACCTTTTCTTGTTCAGGTGATCGAGCGGCATTATGGAAGGTCACTGGGAGTGTGGTCCGACAGAGAGGCCCAAGCGGCGGGGAACCACACTGAGGGGGCAGAGGGGGTGTTCCTGGAGGCAGGACAGCACCCTTCAGTCACGATGTACTGGTCCCTCTCTGTGGCCATCTTCTCCATCGCGGCATATTCTCCTCCTTTCTGGTGGGCTTCGTGGGAAACTTAAGAGGAAGGTGAGAAGAGGTGTCAAACTATGATGGTAATACAAATGACTCATCTACACTCACATCTACACCTCGAATGTTCCGCAGTGTGGTTTTAAGTCAAAAACAAAATGGAGTCCAACCCTGAAAAGGAAGTACTATGTATATTTTGTGCAACAGAGTGAAGGGGATGCTGATGGTGAATGTTCTGGCCATAGTGGCTGGACTTCTTATGGGTCTGTGCCAAATGTGGAGCCCTCACATCATGGTCATCTCTGGACGCGCCGTCATGGGGTTCTACTGTGGTAAAATACTGTTAGCCTCAGCAAACTTATTTTTCAGTTGATATATTTACCATTTTCTGTAAAGCCAAATGGGGTTACAAACTACTCTATACTTTCATACAAAGTTTATATAATTATTAACACCATTATTTAACATCTGTTTGCTGCATTGCAGGACTAACCTCTGGTCTAGTCCCTATGTACATTGGTGAGATTGCTCCGAAGAAATACAGAGGAGCCCTGGGGACATTACACCAACTTGCTGTTGTTATCGGCATCCTCCTCAGCCAGGTGAAGCACTATAATTCTCATCATTTGTCCTGTCCTTATCGGCTTGTGTGTTTGTAGGTGATAGGTTTGGACTTTGTGCTTGGTAATGACGCTTTCTGGCCCATTCTGCTCGGCTTGTCGGGGGCCCCAGCCATTTTACAGTCCCTCCTGCTGCCCTTCTGTCCCGAAAGTCCCAGATACCTCTATATTATGCTGGGCAAGGAGCAGGAGGCGCGGAAAAGTCAGTTCAAACCAATGCAACAGTGAAAATGACAAAAATCGTAATACTGTATGCATCAAATGTGTATGTCGCAGGTTTGTATCGTCTGAAGGGGCCTTACGATGCAACGGGCGACTTGGAAGAGATGAGGAGGGAGAAAGAGGAGGCGGACAAGGAAGCGAGGGTCTCCATCTGGTCTTTGGTGAGTTTTACAAAGTGACAAAGTTTGATTTTCAAAATACAATTGTAGTCGTGTTATTTAATGCTGCTTTAATCCCTGGTTAAGTTGTGGTTTAGCCTGGTTTAATCTTTGAAGTCTATTCATCTTTTGAACATTTTAATACACTGTATTAGTTAGTTATTAATAGAAATAGTAGGCTAAAATTGTAGTCATACATATGGGGCTGGTCATTGGTCTATGAATGTATCAGGAAGTTGCATTGTGGGGTTTGTTAATAGACAAAATGCCCTTGTACTTTAGAAGTCTTATAGAATGTTATGTTGTTGCAATGTGCTCCATCGCCACTAGATGGCAATAAAGAGACCACCGTGTAAACGTGAAACATCTTGCTTTTAAGAATATCTTCTTCTAGATTCGTTCTCCAGTGTACCGGGATCAGCTGTGTGTCGCCCTTATGATGCACATCTCCCAACAGCTGTCAGGCATCAATGCTGTAAGTTCTAATACATTCAGTTACAGTATAGGCCTGCAGCATAAACTAAATAAAATCTAAAAAATTACATGTTTCTCTTTATCACTTTAAAAAGATTTTTTACTACTCAACGTCCATCTTCTCACAAGCTGGTGTTGCTCAGCCTGTCTACGCCACCATTGGAGTTGGGGTTATCAATACTGTTTTTACCCTAGTGTCGGTAAGCCACCCTTACGTTTGTATAACAGTAACTATATCTGCAACATCTAAGAAATGATGAATGGGAAAAACACTTTCATATGCACAGGTAGCACTGGTTGACAGAGCCGGAAGACGGACCCTGACTTTAGTTGGTCTGGGTGGGATGTGCGTCTGTGCCATTGCAATGACTGTGGGTCTCAAATTTCAGGTTGGAACTACCATTACTTTTTTACTTGCATTTCTTCTGAATTTCCAGTTCAGCTTTTGCAGTTTAATGTATGTCCGTTAACTTCTAAAATGACTGTGTTGCAGTCGGACTACGCTTGGATGAGCTACGTCAGTATGGTGGCGATCTTCCTCTTTGTCTCCTTCTTTGAGATCGGCCCTGGACCCATCCCCTGGTTTATTGTGGCCGAACTGTTCAGCCAGGGCCCCAGACCGGCAGCCATCGCTCTGGCTGGCTGCTGCAACTGGACCAGCAACTTCATCATAGGCATGACCTTTCCGTACATACAGGTAAGCCAAACACCAGCTCTTGATAGTGTAAGCTTGTTGTCGCCCACCTGTGCACCTGACAGTTTTTCCCCATAGCTGCTTGGTATATTTGCTGTGTTAGTCTAATCTTGGAGCGGCAGTAGGGTCAAGCCAGGAAAATTCTCACCACAGTCGCATAGTGGTTAGATCCTTTGTTTGATTTCTGGCCTTGTCGATCTGGTTTGGTATTGAATGAGTTTAATGCAAGCTTAATGATAACCTAATTGTTAACCATTATACTCATACTTATACTCATGTTTGACTTGTTTTAGTCCTGGGTTAGTAGTTTACACCAAGAATAGCTGTTTAGAACTGGTGTATTCTATATTTTGTCCAGATGTGGGTAGAGTAGCTAAATAATTTACTCGAGTAAGACTAGCTTTGCTTTGAAATAATTTCACTCAAGAAGAAGTAAAAAGTCAAGTAAAAAAGAGTTGAGTAAAAACGTACTTTGGTAAAATGCTACTTGAGTACTGTGAGTACTGAGGAACTGTTTGAGCATAAAAGTCTGATTTATAATTCAGTAGTGACATAAATTATGAGAAACAAAACATGAAATGATGTAAAAATCCTAGTATTTCCAAAGAAAATGTCAAAAATATATTGTTTTAAGATCAAAATACACAAAACACAAACAACATCTATTTTATGTACATGTACTTGAGGAAACTGGGTACTATTCGCCTCTGATTTTGTATATCGTGAAAATACAAATACTATCGGACAGTGGTGCAGATAGTAGAGCGGATTGGCTCATGATCGGAGGGTCAGGGGTTCGAATCCCAGCTCCTGAAGATGCACACTGTCGTTGTGTCCTTGGGCAAAACACTTCACCCCCGTTGCCTCCAGTGTCTGCGTACACTGGTGTGTGAATGGGTGACTGGTTCCTCGCTGTAAAGCACTTTGGGCCTCATGATGGTAGAAAAGCGCTATATAGGCTAAGTTGAGACCGTTTACCGTTTATGACCATAACATATATTACAATGTTCTTTTTCACATTGATCAGTCTTGATCTTTGATATAAATATTTAAAGTATAAAATGTGTCTCTGAGATGGATGCTTAAAATCAAGCCTTATCCTAAACAACAAAAGAATAAATTTCACTACTGTGTCAATAACACACAATAGTTTGCATGCTCCTCAAAGTCCACCCTCCACTCCAAAGAAGGCACATGCTTATTATTGAGATTGACCATTGATTCGATTCGACTAAATACCTTGCCATTATAGGTTACTACAACTTTTACTACATTTACAGCTAGTACATCTGTCTGAGACTACTACTACGCAACATTACAACAACAATACTGTGTGTTCTACTAAAGACTTCTTCTTTTTACAGGAAGCACTGGACTGTTATGTGTTCATTCTTTTTGCTGCACTGCTTCTATGTTTCACTATCTTCACTTATATGCGCGTCCCGGAGACTAAAGGCAAGACATTTGAGGAGATCTCTGCAGCCTTTCAGAAAGGACGCAAAAAGAACGCTACAGACACTGAACTGCAACAGCTTAAAACCTCCACCGACGCTTAAAGTCTTAGCCTATATCCTGCTTAGCCATACAGCGTTTGCATTGTATTCCAGAGAGACCATTTGCTGCACTTTTGTTTTAATGTAATTTCAAAGTTGAGGCTAAAATAACTAATATTAAGTGTGTCCTTCCTTGATTAAAATAATAATAACAAAACAAACACACAAACAAAAGCATATTTGGAGGTAGTGGATTAAACCTCTATGGAGCAAATAAAATAGCAAAATTAATGTTTGCCTTGAATGACTGACTTTCTCTGTAGAATACAATGATAAAACTGCGTGGCTAGCCAGGATAAAATGTGGTTATCGTCACCTAGGACTCAGTATGTCGCTGACGTTTTATAATAGTCTTTGTGTATCTGTAACATTGTCAAACATGTGTTTTTAAGTATTTGTTACATAGAAGATGTTTACACAGAACTCCTATTCCAGGGCTGAGGATCATAAGGGTATATTGTCAGTAGATCATTTTATAGGAGAGTATTAAACTTTCATTCAATATTTTGTCTGAAAAGTTAAATTTTCAAATAGTCGTTTACTCATTAAAACAAGTATAATTCTTGTCCTTTTACTATAGTTTACTATAATATATTGGCAGCTGGTATAAGCTTTCATTTGACCAAATAACACTTGCATTCTTGTGATTCCCAGCTCTCGAAAGGCAGTATAACTCAACAAGCTTAAGTGTTTATATAAGCAATAACAAATTAATAAAACTGTAACAATACACTGAAAACAATGAATTTCTCTATTTTATGAATTTACACTTTTTCATTGTTACGCTCATGTTATTCTCAAGTGAAGATGGTAATAATTCATACTCTTTAGTTTCGATGATAGTGGGAGCAGTGTCTGCTCCTATGAGTGATCGACTCTGATTACAGTTGAGGCTCTTCCCAGAGTAAAATTGTGTCTTCTTTCTAATCCAATGAAAAGGCTGACAACCATATCCCTAAACAAAAGCTTCGTGTTGGGCGAGTTAGCAAAGACTTCCGGGCGTGTACTGATCAAGTGACAATGTAAAGATAAGGTAAAGGTAATTAGGTGCTTTATTTGTCATTGTACATCAACTGTACAACGAAATGTATCATTTGACCCATCCCTCGACGCGTCCAGTCCAATGTCTACTGGGATTGCTTGTTTATTTCCATTAGGCTATACGCTAGATCTACCAGGCTATGTAATTGATCAAATGTTTCAGTTAATTTTTTTTATACAAACAATAATAAAAAAGAAATGTATAATAAAAAATATATATTTAAATGAGATACAGTTCTATAGTAATCCGTAGGCCTTGTTTACAAAAGTAAACAAATATATTTTTATAGTATTTATTTTCCAATATTTTATTAGCCTACTTCTCATATGGTACCCATTAGAAATATTGTTTATTTTATAATGCTTTGCAAAAATGTACAAAATAATTAAAATTATGCCCAACGTAATCATGGTTAATGATGTTATTGACTGAATGAGCTAGTTTAAAAGGCTGGATCAGCCCTTAGCCTGGTGCCACAGACTGTCAAAGTGCTCAGGAAGCTGCTCAGCATCCGGGGCAACCCATCACACCCCTGCATGAAACCCTGCTCTCCTACAAGAGCACCCAGTGGGAAACTAAGGATGCCATGCTGCTGCAGCAGGGAGCGCCACAGGAGGTCCTTTCTACCAGTTGCCATTGGACTGTTCAACTCTTTACTTAGATTATAAGAGTTATAATTGTTTTTAATGCTTTTATGCTGCTCCTCCCCACAAATGGATTTCCTTCGGGATTAATAAAGTTTTATCTTATCTCTTATCTTATTGCTACAATGAAGCGGCCTAAGCACTACAGAAATAGGCTTACTAGCCCCCAATATATGCCCCATAGTTTTAAGTCTGAAAACGCACCTGCACGATTGCGATCTATTACAGTGGTTCTCAATCTTTTGATTGAGAATCACTGACATTGATTGACACCGATTAAGGGGAATGAATGGGGTTCAGCCACTGTTGAGTCACACCATGGGATACATGCAGTATACTATATATATATATATATATATATACAGTATATATCTACATGATCCCCCCCCCCATTTTTTCCCCCAACCCCGCCACTGTTTTATTGAACCACTGATTTATTACACAAATAGCTAGTTTTCTAAGGCTAAAACCAATCAACAATCAATTCTCTCTCTCTCTCTTTAAAAAGTCAAAGTAAAATGTAAATGCATGCCATGTTTTTATTTGAACTTGAATTTTAAAAAGATGAAATAAAAAAAATAACTTAAAGGCACACTGTGTAACATTTTGGACTAGGCTATACTGGTGCCATCAGTAGACTACAAAACATGCTCCTAATGACCAGCTCAACACAGAAAATGCTATTACTGGAGCCGGTAATCAAAGAATGGAGACCCTATAGCCTATTTAAATCTAAAATTCTACTGACTTTAGTCGACATCTTCATGGAGACGAGCTGGAGACGTACCCGTTACCGGTAAAGTCACAGTCATATCTTAGGAGAGGTGAGCCGCCCATGAGGTATTTTTCCAATGATGAATAAAAATAAATAAAATATGTTTGTCTCTCAATTTTTTTTTATTGGGTAAAATTCTCCACGGTGTGGCTTTAACTGAATTAGATTAAAACAGGAACATTTAATTGGTTTGTAACCAGAACAACATAGAGAAAGCTAAACCTAAACTGGTTCGGCGAATTCCCCACTTCCTCAAAGCGCCCCCTCCTGCGCCTCCTCACATAACTCTCCTCCAGCTAGTTCAGCTCCCTCACTGGACCAGCCCCGCCTCCTTAGCCCTACGCCGGAGAGGGTTCACCACCGCGACATACTTACAAGTACAGACAGAAACTCCTACCTGTAATTTTCACCCCTCCTCCATTAGCTACCTGCTTAAAAACTAGAGCGTGCGTCGTGCGTCCCTCTCTGTCTGTGGGCACAAAACAAGGTAAGACTTGCTTATGGGGACTTTAGAAAATGTCGAGCGTTAACTTACATCGGTAAAGAGCAGAAACGGGGGATAAAGGGCTCTATAGTCGTGTTACTAGTGAACACGAGTGAAAAACACAGCCTGACAAAGATCTGCAGTTTATTAGCCATAAGTGTTTAGTCATTGTGAAAAGGGCGTGCGTAGAAACGGTGCCGTGTTCAAAAAGTTAATTTGGCCCAGCTGCCACGTAATGGCCCTTTCTTAAAAAATGTATTACGGCGTTACTGATCAGCTCTTCGGCGTGCTTTTCAGGAGCAGCGAAAGGTTGTGTGTCTGTGTGGGGAAAGACCGAAGAGCGCAGACTCTTTCAGATGTCTGTTCATGTGATGTGGAGTGATAGCATAATAGCCGCTGTATAGTTAGCCTGCACTTAGCATTGGCCGCACTTTCTGCTCATCACCGGCCCAACCCTGTTCGTCACGAGAAAATTACATTTTTTCGAGGGCATGTGTCGGCGATCTCAACTTATCTGTTTGTGGTTAAGACGGAACAGAAGTACACGTGTGTCACTATGGCCTTTTAGTGTTGTTGCTAACCACGCTGTGTTTCTCCTATCAGTTAGCAGAATGGCAGATCTAGACGGAGATTTTGATGGCGCGGCGGAGTCCGGAGCCTCTGAGACCTTCCCACAGCAGTGCTCTTCCCTGCGTAAAAATGGTCACGTCATGCTGAAAGGACACCCGTGTAAGATTGTTGAGATGACCACTTCAAAAACCGGCAAGCACGGGCACGCTAAGGTACAGCCATTTCCCCTTCGTCTTTTGGAATTTAGAGCTTCGGGGGCAAAGTCTAATAAACAACTCTTTTACAAGTTACCCCATGCTGCGATTCTTTGACCCACAGCTTTTATTGTGCTTTCTAGGTCCATCTTACAGGGATTGATATCTTCACCGGGAACAAGTATGAAGATATCTGCCCTTCTACCCATAACATGGATGTTCCAAATGTTAGCAGAAAAGACTACCAGGTAACAGGCAGTTTTTTTACTATGGACTTATTTACTTTGCCATATTGACTTGGAGGAAAATCTAGCCTGTCCTGAACAAACGATATGTGAGGTTTTGCTGAATGGGTGTAGCACACATGAGCCTCCTGAGTAAAAAGAAATACTGGTTTTGAACTGGAGGAACAGGTCCGCTGTGGAAGTCACTTCGATTCGAGAAAAAGAATTACAGCCACTGGAATGAGTGTAATGATGGAGGCCATACATTCTACATTTACAATGTTTTAAAACATTCTAGGTCCAAAATGGTTTAATATGTATCTAAACTTCTAAAACTTCTCAAATACTTAAATGTATCTTGTTTGGAGATGATACACATATTTTGCATCAGGAGACGATTTGCAACAACTGTGTCAGATTGTTAACTTGGAACTCAAGAGTGTCAATAAGTGGTTCAAACAAAACAAACTATCTTTAAATATGAGTAAAAGCAAAATGATGATATTCGGCAACTGCTCAGGAAGCAATTCAGATAGAGGGTGTTGTTATAGAGCGAGTGCATGAAATCAAATTCCTTGGTGTTATTATAGACGATAGAATTACTTGGAAATTGCACATTAAATGTATAACTACTAAAATTTCAAGAAGTAATAGCAAAAGTAAAGCATTATTTTAAACATAAAAGCTCTACATACTGTTCTCTGATTTTGCCCTATTAAAAATTATTGCACTGTGGTTTGGGGTAGTACCTATAAAAACACAGTAAAACCAATAGTAATGCTACAAAAAAGAGCTGTTCGATTAATTCATAAAGTTGGGTTTTTGGACCACACAAACTCATTATTATTAAAATCAAAGATCATGAAGTTTTGCGACATTGTTGAGTTCCAAACAGTACAGATGTTATACAAAGCAAGATACAAACTGTTACCGGGCCAAATACAAAGAAGGTTACAAGAACGTACTGGATGTTATGAATTACGTGATGAATTAAACTTTAGGATTCAGAAACCTAGCACAACTTTGAAAAGTTTCAGCCCGACAGTTAATGGGGTCAAATTATGGAATAAAATGGAGATGAAACGATGTCCAAACATCAACCTGTTCAAATATAAATACAAACAAAAGACTTTTCAAAAGTATAGGGAAGGAGAAATGCATTGCCTCTAGGGGAGCAGCAAGACCTAATTGCATTTAAGTGTTGTTGCTCTGAACGGTTGTCACTCTATTGCTCAAAGATACAAAACATAAATAAATAAATACTAAAAAAAGGCTATGAATCTGATGAGAGGGACCCCCCAACGGGCTCATAAACTTCGTCTTTAAATGCACCACACAGCATAGAAACTTCATCTACAAAATCAGCTGTTAGGGCAGCTGGGTGGGGGTTTGTGGATGGGGAGCTACTGCCCTCTTCAACTGGCCTGCGCTACACCCTGGCTTTTTAATGCATTACACTATGTAGGGCTTACATAATACATTGTACATGGAAAAAGAGGAAAATTGTATAAACATTAATATTATACTGAGTATGGTAATGACAACTGGGAAGTAGCAAGATCCATCCATTTTCTTCCACTTTTCTGTTGCCGGGTCGTGGGAAATTACATTGCACCAGCCCATATGGCTCCTCCTGCAGGTGGTGGGTCCACAGAAGGACGGCCTCACGAGTCTTAACCGGGCCTGTTGGTCTCTCATAAGGGGCTTCTGAACCGCTCTTTGTCTGACCCGTCACCTAGGACCTGTTTGCCATGGGAGACCCTACCAGGGGCACGAAGCCCCTGACAACAGAGCTCCAGGATCATTCGGGCGCTCAAAACTCCTCCACCACGTTAAGGTGGCGGTTCCACGAGGGGAAGTAGCAAGATCACGAAGGCTAAGCGTTTGATAAATGATTCACCTGGAAAATGTATTCTATTGTCAAGGGTATCTGACAAATCCGTTTCTTGTTGTTGTTTGTCTTTTTTTCCCATTATGCTATGAGGCTGATCATATCTGTCTTGTTTTGTCCCATTTAGCTTAACCATATTGATGACGGTTTTATGTGTCTGATGGACGATGGTGGAGATCAAAGAGAGGACCTGAAAGTACCCAACAATGACCTCGGGAAGGAGATCAACAAGAAATTTGAAAATGGCGAAACCTTTAATGTAAGTAACATCAACCACTGTTAAGAGAGCTGAACAACACATGCAGTTTTTGTCCATGTTTGTTTGTTTGTCCGTCATCAGAAGTATCACCAGCGTGCGGTGAGGTGTCTCTTACCAGCTGCTCTTACTTCCGAGGCGTGACCAGTCTGACGGTCCTAACGGGTCCACCAGACTGGTCATGCCCCCTGCCACCCGATAGACTCGCGGTGACAGGGGGCTCACTGGAGGGGTGTGGGACAGGAGAAACGCTCACCGCACGCTGGTGATACTTCTGATGACGACCTGCAGATAGTGGCTGAAACATGTAAAGGTTAAGATTTTAACATCTCTAACCCTAGTGTCTGAAAGTTGTACTGTAACAGAAGTAGACACAATGAACACTGCGAAGTTTTAGAGCAGTCGTGTTATAGCTCCCGTTTGTCTTACTTCTGCGGATAAGCATCACGCTACTCTCAACAAGTTTGAAATGATTTCCTTTTAAAGTTCATCTTTGTTCTTTTTATAGGTGACTGTTCAAAAAGCTGTGGGCAATGAAGCTGTTATTGCGATCAAAAACGTAACATCATAACCAGGCCATTTCACACGCTCACACCGGCCTCTGGACTTCTCATTTTGTTTTCTTTAATGTTAACATTCTGTATACATAACATTTTGCGTTCATGGGATATCAGAACATTCTTAAGTGCCTATAGTTTAAATTTGACATGGAGGGCAAGTTGGAATTTTTCAGTAGTATTCACAGTTAAAGATGCAACATTAGTTTTGAAACATGAGACAAAAGGCAAGGCAAGTGTATTTCTATCGTGCATTTCACACACAAGGCAATTCAATGCACCTGAACTGCCGCAATTTTCAATTCAATTATTGGGGGAAATTATGCCTGCAAAACAGGTGTAGCATCTTATCCATCCAAGTTTTTGCTTGCCTACTGGCATCTCTGGGCAGAAAAGATGTTTTATATACATGGGCAGTTTTCAGCCCGAAAATAGATGTTTACAATTCATGTTTCTGCAACTAGTAGTGTTTTGGGCACTATTGTGGATTTAAGTATTTGTATCTTGTCAGTGGGTTGGGCTGGGTGATTAGGTCAAAAGACAAAATATGTTTTTTAAACTCTTGACCCATTACAATTTTAATCAAAGTTTGACGTTTAATGTTTGTCTATATCAGTCTTACAAACCAAAGACCATATCATTCATTTAAGCCCAGATGAGAGGCACTAAACTCAGACTTTTTGTTTCCCCTCCAAACTATAATCACTAGAGAGGCCTTGATTTTACAATTCAGCCTTTTTTCTTTGTAATTTCTGGGTTAATTAAAACATGGTAAAATAATAAAGTGAGTGCCCAGCCCTATCAGTAGGTAATATCATATGTTTTGTTTTTTGTACAGAAGATTGAGGGAATATGGAGCTAACTCGGCTTAAACACAGGTTTGTAAACAGATTCTAGTTTATACCGAGCTTGCACAACTGTGAGGCACACTAAGGACAATGGACTAAACATGGACTGAGAGCTTGGAGTTGGACAGTCTTATTGCACATTTCATATTCTGTCAAAAGTGAGAACGGTTGAGTCTAGATTTAATGTAGACACTTGTACTAATGATGCAAAGGGTATGATTTTTTTTTTGCAGGATTCTTAGTTTAAAAATACACTGATTCCAATCTTGGTTTTTATGTGAACCAAAATTTCCGTAGATATTATTGACCAATAAAGACCCAATGCGCTGTGAGGCGATATTCACACAGCTACCTCTTCTCAGGAGATGTGTTATACTTTTTTCAGTCTTTGTAATGTCTGTATCTGGTGTTGGAGGCTTAAGTCTTTTTTTTTTTTACATTCATTATTTCTTTTTGTTTCTTTTGTATGTCTCACAAAAAGTGTTTTAGTAAGGGCTTGGTAGGTCTGTTCTCAAACCCATGTTTCTGTGGTATTTTCTTTGTTCTTCTCAGGTTTAGTAAGATATTCATGTCTTAGTAAAACATTGTTTCTGTATTCAGTCATAACGTTGACTTTTCTGGTTGTATCCAACAATAAAATTATTGGTCTGATGTTGATTGTGTCTTTTCTAAAACATGTCCAATGTTTGTTATCCAATTCCCTAAAGTTGCCTGTGAAGACGATGGTTGGTTTAACCAGATAAACTAAGCAAAAACACGAACTGAAAGTCCCAGTTGGCGAAGAACTACTTCTCTGATTTGGACCATCAAGATTTGGCCTAGACATATCTTCAGATCTCAATTATAAACAATCTTATGTCTCTGTGGTCTGGAGAAACGTGTTTTCTTTGCAATTATAACTCACTGAAATTACCTTGAAATAACATCTGCAAAATGGTGGGCCACCTAAGTTTCTGCAAGTCATTGAAAGCCTTTGAATACTTATTGCACCGTGTTACGTTTTGCCTGGGTGAGCAATAAACAAATGAAGCTCCATGCAGCAATACTTTGTCAACTGTAGGTGGTGCTAGTACATCACTTGTAAAATTGCACTACGTGTACATTAAAGAGGTCTAAGGTCCTATCCTGGTCCCAAGGGAAGTAGCATTTCTTTTGTCACACAACCATGGATCTATTACACACACAAGTCTGTTATGGACTGATCAGACACAGCATTCAAATGACTTGGCCTAATTAAAGTTTCTTTGCCAGAATGTGATTCAAAGTGTCAAGGTCAGTCTGAATTGGAATAAATTACCATGCATCATATGCTTAAAGATCTTCTTGTCCTTTTCCATGGCTTTTTCAGGTCTTCCTTTATTCCATTTAGCCTACATAGATAGATACATAGCCACCTGCTACCCGTAAAAGCTGATATTCCCAAACAAAATCGGTGTTTAGCAGGATACTTCAATGGGCTTTTGTGTTTTGCAAAGTTATATTTCATGTATTCAGTTGTGTTGCTTCGTGTTTTATAACTTTTAAAATGTATACTATAGAAAGTTTTATATGCAAAAACAGATAGCCTAAGAGCCATTGACAAAACTCAACATATGCTTGTACATTTCTCTTTACATAGCAGTGTCTTTCATTACCACAATTGTTTCAGTGCCATAAGAATATAAAGTCACTAGTTCTTAATAAAATGGATAAGTGTCATCTTTAGAGTACAGTGACACAAAACAACAATAAAAATACATAACAATTGATATCTGTACTGTATCTGTCTTCATGCATGGATAACAGATCCACAAACTGAAAAAAAATGGGACCAAAGGATGGATTTGAGTCATGAAAATGAAATAAGGCTAAAAACAGCCCCCGACACCTGCAGCACAGTGGAGGCGCTACAGGAAACAAAACAAACGAGACAAACGAGGAGGTATCCGGGCAAGACTCACAGCTGAGCCACACATGCCTACTATTGTTCTGGCTAATGGACGTTCACTGGAGAATAAAACTGATGAACTGCTACGCTCCTTGATGTTATTGTGGTTAGCGCTTGTGCTTCACAGCAAGAAGGTCCGGGTTCGATTCCCACCAAGGCCGGGCCTTTCTGTGTGGAGTTTGCATGTTCTCCCCGTGTCTGCGTAGGTTTCCTCCGGGTACTCCGGTTTCCCCTACCACTAAAAACATGTACAATAGGCCAGGATGAATGAGAGTGTGTTTGAGAGTGCGCATGGGGGACGACGGATGGAAATTAGCCCAAGGCTACAATCCGGTGTGGCTTGTTCATTAACTTGCACTGTCCCTACCAAATAAACCAATAAACATAAACATAAACATAAACATTGTTTCACCTGTAACATTAAGGGATAAGCATATTTTATTTAGCTATAGCTTTATGTTACATTCATTTATATTTAGGTCTGTGCGATTTTAGTTCTATAGAGCAGAATCTCCTGGTTTCTGATTAACCAAGGAAGCCAAATTAAAATAACTTTACATTTGCCAGGTTGTGTCCAGGTTTACAATGGAAGTTCTTACAGCTTTTCAACTAAGCATCCTCTCAACTCAAGTATGGAGAAACCACATAAAGACAAAGGACGTCTTGAGTTAAAGAAAAAAAATAAAAACTGGGGACATCCCAAGGGCTGGCTTTGAGCACATGTGATTAGATTTACTCATGTCAAAATGTCAAGAATGTGACTGGGTCTGCTTTTAACATGGCAGAGGACCCCTCTTTTTCACAGGGAAGGGAGAAAGTGCAGCTTCCTGAGCCTGGCGTGGAGACACTAAAGAAACTGTATGATGGGTGCAAGGCATCATTCGCAGTGCTGAGGGCGGGTGGAATAAATGTCCTGCCAATGGAGGGGGAGAGTGGGCCCACAGAGCTGGGACTCTGAAAGAAAGTAGAGATGGCAATGTCCTTTGTTGGCCATTGTTATGACCCAGGACAGATTTACTGCGATGATTAAAACTCTGGACTTTGGTGTAACTCACACTCACAGCAGCACTGTTGATGGCCAAAGGAGTCCGCAAGGAAGTGGCGAACATTTTTCACATCAATTATCACCGCAATATTTGACCATCAAAGTACCACCTGATATAATGTTTAATCATCAAAATACCACGAGGCCTGATCCAGATGAAATCAGGATGTAAACCAGAAAAACACCCACTTTATCTGCATTATAAAAGCATAAATTAAATCATCTCAAAATGCAATGAACAGTCTTACTCAGTCTTACTCAGCTATTTTATAATACACATATGAAGGTAAACTCAGCCCCCTCTATGATAACCACTGAAGTCGTAGGTTTGGATATAAGTTGCACTTTACCATTCAGCATATGACATACTATTAATGGCCACACTGGAAATAGATTCCATATTTATGGAGCTGTGAGTGTACGTATGTCTGTCTCAGCATGCTCACTGTGAACATCGGTGAGCATGATTGAAAACATGTTTTTCACTACAGACTTACAATAGGCCAGGCGAAGTCCCAGAGCAGCACAAGTGTAGTGTGTTACGGTGTCCTCCTGCTGACTTTGGCCTCACTGTCTTTCCTTGTTATCCAGCCTTCCATCTCATCCACCAGACCCCCCTCGGTGCACCATCAAAGGCCAACCCCACCTTAGGAACACATACTGTACATCCCCGGAGAATAGGCAATAAAGTTCACCACCATCATCCCGAAGTCTTTCATTTCTACCGCCTTCATTCCTCCACTTCCATGCACTTAAGCTAACTTCTGGCCCGTTGTATGAAAACAAAACCTTCTAGCTAATCAAATCCATTCCATCTGTGCGAGAAATCCCTCCAGATTTCACAGTCGCTGTTTCGTACAGACTGGACCGCAGCAGCTCAGGATAACTGCAGCGGTGTTTTGATTTCGTAGAAGTCAACATCACGTGTCGGGAGAACATTTTGGGAATACATTGGAGTGATCTAGAACTGACCCTGTTATGCAACAACCGTATAGGAAAACCATAGCAATGAGACTGTGTAACATTCATACTGTTGCAATACAAAACATGCTCCTAATGATCAGTTAGACACAGATAATCCTATTTTTAATCTCTGTATTAAAATAAATGCTTGTATTTCATTTTATTTGTGGGGTGAAATTTGTTAGATTCACATCCAGAGATCTACTTTTTGAGTGTGCAGGATTTTGAGAGCCATTACCAAATCTTGTTGTTGTATTACTCAGACATTCTTTTTGTCTCTCAGAAATGAAAAACCCCAAATGGCAGGAATATTTGAAGCCCATGTTATTCAGATGTTTGGGTTTCAAAAACAGAGCGGTATCTTGTTGCAAAAGCGCCGAAGTGATCCTCCTGAGATTGCTTCAATATAATGCAGATGTTGTCTTATACACAAACTTACGATCATCAAGTCCCTCCAAATAACATGATCGTGAGCTTTCTGTATAGTGGCCCATATAGAGGCCGAACTTGATTTTACATGTGTACGTGAGGAGTGTCTGGTAGTGTTGGACGGGGCCGTGTTGTACTAGTCTGGCCCCCAACAGTTTTACGATGCATATCAGAGAGACGCTTAAGACCCCCATCCAGAAGATCAGAAATAGAAGTGTTGTTTTAGCAAAAGCCGGGTTGAGTTTCCCAGTCTCTCACGTTGTGCAAACATCTCAGGCATCCTCTCCACACCTCCATTTTGTGTCTTTTTCTTTGTTTATAACTATGCCCACGTGACCTTTCAACTGTGAGGCCATGTGACGTGGCTGAGGACGTACTCTTCAGGCTGTTTTTCTGGAATGGTGCACAATTGGTGGAGACTCAGCTGAAGAAATTTGAAAATGTATTTATTGCAGTTGAAAATAGGATGTTCAGAGTGGATTTGGCTCTGCAGCATTTGGAGCTTTATTTTCTTCTGCAGGGGATTTACACTGGGGCTGTACAGCATGTTGATATGACACATGGCACAGCTACAGCATGTTGAGTATGGTGTGAAAATACAATGTCATACTATACTGTGTAGTGTAGCTTAATAGAATGAGTTCAAATTAAAAAACAATGCTGTACAAACGTCATAAGGGGTCACAAAATCCTGGAGAGAGCAGCTTTTTAAAAGTTAACCGCTAGCTTATCAGCTAACCCATTTGTGACTTACAAATGTCATTTTCTGAGACACTGAAAAGGCACCAAGAGTCCCCTACAACCGCAGCACAGTAGAGGCGTCACAAGAGAAGCTACAGGAAACAAAAGGGACAAATGAGGAGGTATCCGGGCGAGACTCAGCTAAGCCACACATGCCTTCTATTGTTCTGGCTAATGGACGTTCACTGGAGACATCTTCTTCTCAGAAGATGGTGAAAGAATGTTGTGGAGCGGAGGCAGCTGCGCAGGAGGAAAAGGGAGGAGGAGGTGGAGCTGACTAGTGCAGGAGACCACGCTCTGAAACAGGAACAAACCCAGGAGGCGCTGCACCATTTCAGAGGATCAGAGGAGCACTGAAGGCAGACAGCCAGGTTTCCTCCGGGTGCTACGGTTTCCCCTAATTCCAAAAACATGCTGGTCAGGTTGGCCCACAGTGGCAGCGTGGCTCAGTGGCAGCGGCTCAGGACTAACACCTGAACACTATTTCGTTGTACGCTTGTACAATGACAAATAAAGTACTTACTTACTTACAAGTAGGGCTGAGTATTGCCAACAACTTCATGAATGATATGTATCCCGATACAGAGTTAACGATATGATATGTACCGTGATTCAAGTGTATCAAAGTGTCCATAATGCAAGATATGTTCAGAATTTAAAATAAGAAAACGATCTTATAGGTGCACACAATTTATTTTTATATAATGCTGAATAAGCTCAGTGTAACAAAGATATTTGCGCATCATGATACAGGTGCCTCGATACGATATGGGATGGGATTGTCTCATACTCCGTAACGATTTATTGCTGATACAATATAGCACAGCCAGTCTGTATACTGTAGCTCTATGTATGTTCAAATAAATGTATAGGTTTAAGTATTTCAATAATTATTATATTTTTTTTATTTGCTATTGTTAGTTTCACAAAGAGATACTTTTTTCCATAAAAAAGCTTTTTAACTGTAAAATGCAGATGTTTTGACCTTGATCTTTATCTAGCTGAATCGTAATCTAGTATTTGTCAGCAAAAAAGGTGAGATTGCTTATTTTGGCGAGCCCTTATCCTCCAACTGAAACTGTGATGTCAAATTTGTGAATGTCGCAAACGCAAGCAACCTCTTATCTCAGCTATTATCTTGTCAATGTCGGGCTCTGTATATAATTGTTTGTTATAAATACACTGGGCGGCGCAGTAAATGGACTAACAGACTCAAGTGTAGGCCATGTCTCAATCACTGTAAACCGATCGCTGTCATCTGGTTCTGGTTTAGATGGAGCACATTTGAGGACTGATCTGATCTGCCTTCACCGCGGGCTGTTTTTACTCTTGAGAGAGACCCACGGCTCAAAGACACACACAAAGCTTCACTATCAATACATTGCACATGCACACACAATAGCTTGTAGCAGCAGCAAAAGGAAAAGAGACATTTCCTGTGCACTGCTCCTGTCATTTGACCCCATGTCCCAATATGTTAATCATTTCCTCCTGGATAATCCAATGAAACGCTGGGATGGGCTAATGTATTAGATTAGACTGAGCAGTGTTGTTCACATTGGCGATACGGCAAACTGCGTCATCACATTTTTGTATGTTTCAAACTAAAACATAAGATATTTCCATTCTTGTGGTCAGGATGAATTGGAATTCCTGCTCGAAAAGCCGGATTGATTCTCTTGGACCAGATCCGAAAATACATAATGGCGCACAGTGCTTTATGGAAAATAGTGACCAATAACACACCGTGTTTGTACTTTAATCCAACTTTTAGTAATCCACTACTCTCTAATGCTTGGTTTGCTCTATGATTTCACTGCTCAGGAATGAAGAAAAACTGCAATGGCAAGAACAATTACAGCCTGTAATTATTTTGCACTTCAAAGTGACTGTGTGATCTTTAAATATATTGCTGATGTTGTCTTATTCACTAACTTACTTGACAACTTGACAGCTGTTCAATAAAGTTACCGCTGCAGAAACTAAAAAATTCTATTGTAAGATCAATGATACGAGGGTATGCCCTTTATGAGGTTTAATTTGCCATCATGGGATATTCAGAGCAGATAAGAGCACAAAGAGGATGATTTAATTAGTGAGAGGTGCTGGTGTTATAATAATGTATATATTATGATCAAAACCACAACAAAAACTACTTGTTCTGTGGCACTTTTCATTTGCACTGGCTTTATCCATGTTCACAGCCACATCAGGGACGCTGTGTCTTGATAATGTTACGGCACATAGTTAAATATCGTGCTTCTTCTGCTGCAATCTGTTTTTATTCACTCAAAACATTGAAGAGGTGAGATAATTTGTCTTTTCAGGGGTCAGTCCAGCTTTCCAATATTTTTGTTTACAACCTTTACATGAATAGCTTTTGAAAAATCAATCAAAAACCATAGCTTTGAATGAAGCACTTTTTGACCTTTCAAGCTTAACCCATGGTGCCAGCCCAACAGCAAGCTTAAAGTGTTTTGTCATGTGACATGATAATTTTAACAGTATAGATTTTTTGCCTGGCTCTGCCATACTATTCCCTGTCCATTACACGCAGGGAAGTTAGTCTGGTAACGGAGCAATTGGAGCAGTTTGAATGGGCGGGCCTAACGCACACAGATTGTCAGTGAAATAAACCAATCAGCAATTAGCGGACGTGGGGACAGCCCTATGGCAACAGCTGTCGTCCAATTTAGAAAATATGAACTGAATATAAACTGATGAGAACGTGGGGGCAAAATCCTCGACAACTGTTGATTGAACTACAATGTAGAGATGCAGCGAGTGACCATGTCAATTCTCTGTGACGGTCGTGATTGGTTCGGCCTCAGCCGCCAATCAGTCACGTGTTTACCGTGTATGTCCAGACCCACCTTCTTTGGCGCAGAAAAGAAGTGGGTATGGTTTACCAGGCTAATAGTTTTTACACCATATTTACTAGAGAGTTGTTTTTTTTCTCGAAAAAATAACTTTTAGTTTAAATTACAAGTTGAACCAGGTTAGTATCTGGACGGGGGCTGCCAGGGGAATACCAGGAAGCCGGAATGAGTGAGTGAGTGCGTGACTAGTGGTGGTTGAGGGTCCATTGGTGCAGATGTGTGCATCTGCGCTTCTATCAGTCCACCCCAGGTTAAACTCCCCTTCCCATCATGACAAACTGCCACACACATTGTCACTATCAATTTTCCAGTTTTAATCACACTGAATATTGCAATATGTTTAAAAGGAGAGGCCCACCTCAAGTCAAGGCTTTATGCATTTCTTTCAATGTATGTTTGACTTTTGTTGGATGTTCTGATGATAAGCAATCGACTCTAAAAAAAAGTGCCAATCAGCCCCAGCCTCCCCTGCTTAGAGCTGTCCTTTTCAGCTGCCAGGCACAGCCCAATGGCGAGTATGCTTTGAGAAAAAAGATAATGGATGCAAATAGTTACAAATGTTCTAAACTAAACATGTTTAGTCCTTTATAAGAGTGAAATACAATCAGGCACAGCAGCGGCTACAAGCTGCAGCCCACCAACTACTCCCACTAACAGTTCATCATGTGATTTATAGTCGATACTAAAGGGATCGTTGTGTTTCTGTGGGGGTGGTCAGATATATAGGCCTGTAAAACCTTAGTATTTAGACCCCACAAAATCTCAACAAATGCTTTCATTGCTTAGAAAGACGCTAATAATAAAAAAAGTATGTATTATTCCTCTGTAACAACACAACGCACAGAGGCTCAGTAAACAACATCGCCGTTCCACGTGATCTCCCTCGTCACAAATGACAATCCAATTATTATGCAATTATTTTGAGTTTTCTGTGCGTGTCGTCAGCCCAGGCCCTGAACCATGCATGAGTCATAGCCGGCCTTGGGTGAATTTCATTAACGGCCAAACGCTTGTCTATCTTTATCCCTGCAACCTGAAAACAGGATGAGGCCGCACGTACGAGGAGGAGCAGGTAATAGGCTGAAATGCAACGTCACACAACGGCGGCGTGGCAACTGTGATGGAAAATATTGATAAAGAGGAAATAATTTGAGAGAGAGGGAGGGCAGGGGCTGTGCTCATATTATGGCAGAGTAGCCCCGCCTCCTGCTCTGGTCGTCAAGGAGATATCCGGGACTTTATGAATGGAGTGAGGTCTACTGTAGAATTTAGATATTTTGCTTAATTAAAAACATTATATGGAAGATACACTGATTTTTTCACTGAAGCATTTTGCCACATGTAGTAACAATGCAGAATTGAACTGTGATGTATAATCCCTGTATCTAACAGCTATAGGACAAAACACTGGCCCTAAAGTCTGGAAAAAGTAATTATAATGTTTGTATAGCATTACCATCACTTAACAAATTAACACAAATCATTATTGAATTATTTTTAAGAGAATATTTTAATCATATAGGCTTTAATAGACAGGAGGGTTTAGAGGTAAAAGGGGATGAACAGTAGGGAAATACATTCAGCAATCAGTCTGAACATGTGCCTGACCCCTATGGCAGGAGCAGGCAACAGCAGGCCCATACAAAAAATGCGGCCCCCGGCATATATCCTGTGGCCCCCAAAAGGATTTTGAAATAGAACTGCACACAGCAGATACTAAAACCTCCGTAAGAAATACTGAAATGTCAGTTCTTTTAATGTCCTATAGGGGGCGACGGCCGAAGAGTACAAACGTCGATGTCAATTTAGTGTATTTAACATGGCCCGTTCAGTGCTATTCATGGGATACACAGCAGGTTGATAATCGCCCCCATTAAGTAAGACACACACAAATCTAATGCAGACACAACAGTGGAGCCGATAGATGTGAAATTAACGCGCCACATGACTAGACTTCACATACAGTCGCCCGTGCGCCCACTGAGCGGCACAGGCTGGTTACTGGAGCTCCATTGTGCGCCTTTGGGGTGTCCAGCTGCATGTGCGGGTCTGCGGCAAATGACCCGCTGACAGTGAACACCTGTGGGCAACTCCTAAATAAGATTAGGCCCAGAGCATGCTCAAAGAGAATGTGGGATCGTGGCTCACAGCACTGCCAATTACCACAGAAAACAAATGACCTCAAGCTTGGCAGGTGTTACCTGAGATGTTCAGCCAAAGGATTTACTATTTTGAAATATATCATGCATGTGTTGTGGTACATAAAAACGCTTTTAGGCCTTTTACCTAGACATGTATTTGTTTAGAATGAATGAAATCTGTTTTATCCTTCGGTGTATTGTAAAAGCACATTTGTTTATGAACCCAGTCTTCAGGATACATGCTTTCTTTCAGTCTTTCTTTTCTGGGATCATGCACTTGCGATGTGCCTTGTGTATAGATAATAGCATAGTATAGAATAATGTTCTGTCTAGTACTGCCCCAACACATCCTCTCCACATTGACACTTTCAAGTAAGTGTCAGACAGTTGAAGCATTTCCTTTTGTATTTTTGTACAACCTGTGCCTAATACTTGTCTCTGTGGCTTTCTACAGTAGGACTTCTTCAGACCTTATTTCTCCAAGCGCCTCTACCCGTGTCATGTTTGTGTTACAGGCCGCACACTGTACTGATCCTTCTTTGTATCTGCTCTTCCCAAGCACATCAGCACATGGCACAGTCAGACAGGAGCGGCTGAATAATACATGAGGTCTGGAGTGGAGCCGAGGCATCTGACAGCGCTGGAGCAGATGTTATTGAGCTGGAGATCGGGTTTGCATAGAGCTTTAATAGAGTGCGTTCATCATGGGAGCTATGAGCAGCAGGTTAGACACCGAAGAGGTGCTACTTATTTGTTATTGCATCAGTCACTTTCACACTAATTGGAAAATAATTATTATTAAAGCCGCGAGCGACGAAATAGGCCCTCACCCTGGCATGCGACCCGCCAGGCTTCGCTCTCACCCTTTCTCACTCTGTTATTGAAAAAGCAGCTCTCCAGGCCTTTGATTTGAGATTTTGTCATTCGAATTGGCGATTTTTGATCACCCGCGGCAAGAAGTGCGTGGTTTAACTGCGCCCGTGGCAACCCTGTCCACCATGTGTCCGTGGATTTTGGGAAGTTTTTACACAATTGGCATAAAATGACCTTAATGACGGGGAGAATGGGTAGATGGACAGATGCAAAAAACCTGGGTCATGCTCCACTCAAAAGTCAGCTAAATTGATCACGGTCAATTTTGTGCCCTCAGCGGTATCAGATTGCAGCAACTCAACATGGACGAAAAAATTTGATGAACCTGGCAAAATCAGCAAACACTGTGCACTTTTGAAATTCCAATGCATTGTCAATGTTTATATATATTCTGCTGGTGTAAAGAGGTCATGTGCAGAATGTACAAACTGGAAGGTGCTCTGAGGATGTACGAATAGAGTGGTTTTATAATAGAATAGCTGGAAATGTGCAATGTGGTAAAATAGAGGGGGAAAACCTGTGGACAAGAAGGGTGAACAAAACAGAACGGAACGACCTTTGCGTGATGTAAAAGCTGGCTTGTTTTTGTAGCCCCATGTCTGTAGATGCTATTGAGCTAAATGTGAGCTTATTCTGCTGAAAAACCAAGGACTAGTACATTAAAACATCCAGTGAGCAAAATCATCTCCAGGATTTCAATCCAAATATGGCCGACTTCCTGCTGGTCAGAGGGCGACCATGTGCTCTATCACTGTGCCAACGGGAATTGGCCTATGCCAAAAAATGCATCTCTCAAAAGGCATAGGGGTCGACCTTAAGGGGGCGCTGACAAGCCATTCTGTTTGGGGCGTGTGCATGTCTCCCACTGACACAACATTTTGGCCGACCCTAATCACTGTGCTCAACTTATATAGCGCTTTGCACTCAAAGCACTTCACAGCAAGGAACCAGTCACCCGTTCACACTCTCGTTCATACACCAATGTACGCAGACACAGGAGGCAAGGTGGGTGAAGTGTCTTGCCCAAGGACACAACGACAGTGTGCGGGATTCGAATCCCCGACCTTCCGATCATGAGACGACTCATGCTACCAACTGCACGGGAAGGCACTCAAAAATGTTATTTAAGAGGCAGAATAATAATAATAGCAAGAAACCGGGGGAGAACAAAAGTCCCTTGCCAGGACTTTGTCCAAGCTCGGGCCTAATAAAAACATATCTGCATTTGGGCAAGTGTTTATGATTCAAAGAGCCAATTCTTCCTCAAAATTTTAAATCATATCTGTAAAGAGATCAATATAATAAAACGAAATCATGGACATGAGGGGAAAAAATGCAGCATTTAAAACTGTCTTGAATATTGAGTATCGAATTGAATATAGGACCCCAAAAGGGTGAAATTACATGTCTCAAAATCTTCAAGGGCAGGGTTTGACCCCTTAATGTTCCCTAAACTTTACACTGGGTAGATCTGATCTTCTTACTCAATAAAAAATGCTGAGTGAAAATCCACTATAAGTGTCATTTCTAAAGTCCAGAGCGCTGTGATCCTTTTAAACAAACAAATAAATGAAATAAAATCCTTAAAAATTCTTCAAATTGCAAATAACTGACAACAAATAATTGTGCACTAAACCGTTTCTCTCTGCCTGAATTGCTTCTATGCACCACCAAAGTTCTTGAACCCCACTCTGGGAATAACTGCACATTTGAAAATACAATACAGAGTTCTCTTGTGTTTGAGATGTATGCCCTGTAAAGCTGTCATGCGTGTTGCCTTCAGTTCCGTGCTGCTCAACACTCAGACACAGTGCTGTTGTTGTTCTGATTTTCAGGAAGTCTCCAAAGCCCCAAAGTTCTGTCAGACAGCAAAAGGCTCAAGTCCTGCCCTGTAGCCTAATGACCTCATCTAACAGTGTTGAATTATGGGTAGTGGCACACAGGTCTCACGGCTGTCTCTGAGCTCGGGGCTAAGTGATTGTGAATCATCGCTGGCGTTGGGCAGCAGGGAGGGTGACATTTAAGAGTGAAGCGAGAGGAGGGCAGAACTATTACAGCAGAAGGCGACTTAACCTGGTCAGACATGGGCGTTTTCATTTTATATACATCATAAGAAGACTGGAAATGTACCGTATCTCCCCGAGCTCTGCTGGGCCTGAGTGACAAAACAAAAAGAGGGGTTTATGTAAATAAAACAGAACAAGTCAACTCATTAAAGGGGGGGTATTATGCTTTTTTCAATCACATAGCACCAGTCTATAGCATACTACAATGATGACGTACTGTAACCTTCTGTTGGTCTGTATATGCAGTAAATTAAAATAACTGCCTTGAATAAAATTGCTCTCTCAAATGGCTGTACTGAACGTCTTGAAATAGGCCTCTGTCTCTTTAAGAAGCTTTCCGACACGCCCCCTTCAGCACACTGCTGTGGCATCTAAACAACACTACTGTGCGGGGAGGGGGCTCTGCTGAGCTGAGGAGCAGTGGTTGGTGGCTTGGCTGGTGACAAAAGGTCCAGAGGCGTCTCCAGGAGGTGGGGGCGTTCCTAGGAGGACTGAGGCATAGCTACACCTAAAATGGCTGCCGTCTAAGTTTTACTGATTATTCAAAAATATGTGAATGAGCCAAGGCAACACTCCAGGCATGTGTTTAATGAGGGAATGACATAATAACATGATATAAAGCTTGAAAAAGTCAATTTTACATAATACCCCCCCTTTAACAATAGACTATTTGAGGGACAAAACAAAATCACTACTTCAGCTACATTTTATTTCACAGTTATTGTGATAGGTTTGCCTTTGACTAATCCTGGCCGGTTATCAATGCTAACAAACCCAAATGCTGCTAACGTCTGTACTCTCATTAACCACTTTGGTCAGCAGACTTAACCTCTTAATCCCATTTGGCATTACCCAAAGAGAGGACAAAAACATCAACAAAAGAGTGACAAAAAAGTGAGAAAAGAGTGACAAAACGAGACCAAAACAAGATGAAAATGCAACAAAAGAGCGACAAAAACAAGATTAAATCGCAACGAAAGAGCGGCAAAAACAAGATTAAATCACAACAAAAGAGCGGCAAAAACAAGATTAAATCGCAACAAAAGAGCGACAAAAACAAGATTAAATCGCAACGAAAGAGCGACAAAAACAAGATTAAATCGCAACGAAAGAGCGACAAAACAAGATTAAATCGCAACGAAAGAGCGACAAAACAAGATTAAATCGCAACGAAGAGCGACAAAAACAGATTAAATCGCAACAAAAGAATGAGAAAAACAAGATTAAATCACAACGAAAGAGCGGCAAAAACAAGATTAAATCACAACAAAAGAGCGACAAAAACAAGATTAAATCGCAACAAAAGAGCGACAAAAACAAGATTAAATCGCAACAAAGAGCGGCAAAAACAAGATTAAATCGCAACAAAAGAGCGACAAAAACAAGATTAAATCGCAACGAAAGAGCGACAAAACAAGATTAAATCGCAACGAAAGAGCGACAAAAACAAGATTAAATCGCAACGAAAGAGCGACAAAAACAAGATTAAATCGCAACGAAAGAGCGACAAAAACAAGATTAAATCGCAACAAAAGAGCGACAAAAACAAGATTAAATCACAACGAAAGAGCGACAAAAACAAGATTAAATCGCAACGAAAGAGCGACAAAAACAAGATTAAATCGCAACAAAGAGCTACAAAAACAAGATGAAATCGCAACAAAAGAGCGACAAAAACAAGATTAAATCGCAACGAAAGAGCGACAAAAACAAGATTAAATCGCAACGAAAGAGCGACAAAACAAGATTAAATCGCAACGAAAGAGCGACAAAACAAGATTAAATCGCAACAAAAGAATGAGAAAACAAGATTAAATCGCAACAAAAGAGCGACAAAAACAAGATTAAATCGCAACAAAAGAGCTACAAAAACAAGATTAAATCGCAACAAAAGAGCTACAAAAACAAGATTAAATCGCAACAAAAGAGCGACAAAAACAAGATTAAATCGCAACAAGAGCGACAAAACAAGATGAAATCGCAACGAAAGAGCGACAAAAACAGATTAAATCGCAACGAAAGAGCGACAAAAAACAGATTAAATCGCAACGAAAGAGCGACAAAAACAAGATTAAATCGCAACGAAAGAGCGACAAAAACAAGATTAAATCGCAACGAAAGAGCGACAAAAACAAGATTAAATCGCAACGAAAGAGCGACAAAAACAAGATGAAATCGCAACGAAAGAGCGACAAAAACAAGATGAAATCGCAACGAAAGAGCGACAAAAACAAGATGAAATCGCAACGAAAGAGCGACAAAAACAAGATTAAATCGCAAAAGACAAAACAAAAGAACGACAAATTTGATGCAAATGAGGATGAAAACACAACGAAAGAGTGAAAAATTGGGACTAAAACGCAACAAAAGAGTGACAAAAATGAGACGAAAACAAGGATGAAACCACAACAAAAGAGTGACAAAAAAGTGAGAAAAGAGTGACAAAACGAGACCAAAACAAGATGAAAATGCAACAAAAGAGCGACAAAAACAAGATTAAATCGCAACGAAAGAGCGGCAAAAACAAGATTAAATCACAACAAAAGAGCGGCAAAAACAAGATTAAATCGCAACAAAAGAGCGACAAAAACAGATTAAATAAGAAAAAAAAAATAAATCGCAACGAAAGAGCGACAAAAACAAGATTAAATCGCAACGAAAGAGCGACAAAAACAAGATTAAATCGCAACGAAAGAGCGACAAAAACAAGATTAAATCGCAACGAAAGAGCGACAAAAACAAGATTAAATCGCAACGAAAGAGCGACAAAAACAAGATTAAATCGCAACGAAAGAGCGACAAAACAGATTAAATCGCAACAAAGAGCGACAAAAACAAGATTAAATCGCAACGAAAGAGCGACAAAAACAAGATTAAATCGCAACAAAAGAGCGACAAAAACAAGATTAAATCGCAACGAAAGAGCGACAAAAACAAGATTAAATCGCAACGAAAGAGCGACAAAAACAAGATTAAATCGCAAAAAAACAGAAAGAAAAGCGACAAAAAGATTAAATCGCAACGAAAGAGCGACAAAAACAAGATTAAATCGCAACAAAAGAATGAGAAAAACAAGATTAAATCGCAACAAAAGAGCGACAAAACAAGATTAAATCGCAACAAAAGAGCTACAAAAACAAGATGAATCGC
Source organism: Neogobius melanostomus (assembly GCA_007210695.1). Classification (NCBI taxonomy): domain Eukaryota; kingdom Metazoa; phylum Chordata; class Actinopteri; order Gobiiformes; family Gobiidae; genus Neogobius; species Neogobius melanostomus. The sequence goes on along the minus strand of VHKM01000657.1, from coordinate 1,095,083 downwards.
AACAAAAGAGCTACAAAACAAGATGAAATCGCAACAAAGAGCGGCAAAAACAAGATTAAATCGCAACAAAAGAGCGACAAAAACAAGATTAAATCGCAACGAAAGAGCGACAAAAACAAGATTAAATCGCAACGAAAGAGCGACAAAAACAAGATAAATGAAGAAAAGCGACAAAAACAAGATTAAATGCAACGAAAGAGCGACAAAAACAAGATTAAATGGCAACGAAAGAGCGACAAAAACAAGATTAAATCGCAACGAAAGAGCGACAAAAACAAGATTAAATCGCAACAAAGAGCGACAAAAACAAGATTAAATCGCAACAAAAGAAAAAACAAGATTAAATCGCAACAAAGAGCGACAAAAACAAGATTAAATCGCAACAAAAGAATGAGAAAACAAGATAAATCGCAACAAAAGAGCGACAAAAACAAGATTAAATCGCAACAAAAGAGCTACAAAACAAGATTAAATCGCAACAAAAGAGCGGCAAAACAAGATTAAATCGCAACAAGAGCGACAAAAACAAGTGAAATCGCAACGAAAGAGCGACAAAAACAGATTAAATCGCAACGAAAGAGCGACAAAAAACAAGATAAATCACAACAAAAGAGCGACAAAAACAAGATTAAATCGCAACAAAAGAGCGACAAAAACAAGATTAAATCGCAACAAAAAGCTACAAAAACAAGATTAAATCGCAACAAAAGAGCGGCAAAAACAAGATTAAATCGCAACAAGAGCGACAAAAACAAGATGAAATCGCAACGAAAGAGCGACAAAAACAGATTAAATCGCAACGAAGAGCGACAAAAAACAAGATTAAATCACAACGAAAGAGCGGCAAAAACAAGATTAAATCGCAACAAAAGAGCGACAAAAACAAGATTAAATCGCAACGAAAGAGCGGCAAAAACAAGATTAAATCACAACAAAAGAGCGGCAAAAACAAGATTAAATCGCAACAAAAGAGCGACAAAACAAGATTAATCGCAACGAAAGAGCGACAAAACAAGATTAAATCGCAACGAAAGAGCGACAAAAACAAGATTAAATCGCAACGAAAGAGCGACAAAAACAAGATTAAATCGCAACGAAAGAGCGACAAAACAAGATTAAATCGCAACGAAAGAGCGACAAAAAACAAGATTAAATCGCAACGAAAGAGCGACAAAACAAGATTAAATCGCAACGAAAGAGCGACAAAAACAAGATTAAATCGCAACGAAAGAGCGACAAAAACAAGATTAAATCGCAACGAAAGAGCGACAAAAACAAGATTAAATCGCAACGAAAGATGACAAAAACAAGATTAAATCGCAACAAAAGAATGAGAAAAACAAGATTAAATCGCAACAAAAGAGCGACAAAAACAAGATTAAATCGCAACAAAAGAGCTACAAAAACAAGATGAAATCGCAACAAAAGAGCTACAAAAACAAGATGAAATCGCAACAAAAGAGCGGCAAAAACAAGATTAAATCGCAACAAAGAGCGACAAAAACAAGATTAAATCGCAACGAAAGAGCGACAAAAACAAGATTAAATCGCAACGAAAGAGCGACAAAAACAAGATTAAATCGCAACGAAAGAGCGACAAAAACAAGATTAAATCGCAACGAAAGAGTGACAAAACAAGATTAAATCGCAACAAAAGAATGAGAAAACAAGATTAAATCGCAACAAAAGAGCGACAAAACAAGATTAAATCGCAACAAAAGAGCGGCAAAACAAGATGAAATCGCAACAAAAGAGCTACAAAAACAGATTAAATCGCAACAAAAGAGCTAAAAAACAAGATAAATCGCAACAAAAGAGCTACAAACAAGATTAAATCGCAACAAAAGAGCGACAAAAACAAGATTAATCGCAACAAGAGCGACAAAAACAAGATGAAATCGCAACGAAAGAGCGACAAAAACAGATTAAATCGCAACGAAAGAGCGACAAAAACAAGATTAAATCGCAACGAAAGAGCGACAAAAAACAAGATTAAATCGCAACGAAAGAGCGACAAAAACAGATTAAATCGCAACGAAAGAGCGACAAAAACAAGATTAAATCGCAACGAAAGAGCGACAAAAACAGATTAAATCGCAACGAAAGAGCGACAAAAACAAGATTAAATCGCAACGAAAGAGCGACAAAAACAAGATTAAATCGCAACGAAAGAGCGACAAAAACAAGATTAAATCGCAACGAAAGAGCGACAAAACAAGATTAAATCGCAACGAAAGAGCGACAAAAACAAGATTAAATCGCAACGAAAGAGCGACAAAAACAAGATTAAATCGCAACGAAAGAGAGACAAAAACAAGATTAAATCGCAACGAAAGAGCGACAAAACAAGATAAATCGCAACGAAAGAGACAAACAAGATTAAATCGCAACGAAAGAGCGCAAAAACAAGATTAAATCGCAACGAAAGAGCGACAAAAACAAGATTAAATCGCAAAAAGACAAAAAAAGAACGACAAAAATTTGATGCAAATGAGGATGAAAACACAACGAAAGAGTGAAAAAATTGGGACTAAAACGCAACAAAGAGTGACAAAAATGAGACGAAAACAAGGATGAAACCACAACAAAAGAGTGACAAAATGAGACGAAAACGAAGATGAAAAAGTGACAAAAAAGCCGCAATAAAGCCACGAAAAAGTGACAAAACGAGACAAAAAACGAGGATGAAACGCAACAAAAGAGTGGCGGAAAAAAACTATTAAAAGTGGCAAAAATGACGACAGCACAACAACAAAGCATGGAAAAAGATCAATTTAGCAGGTCTTAGCTTTCAAATGAGGCATTACACCTGTCTATAGTCTAGGCTCCATTTGAGAAGCTTTTAGATTTGGGTAATGCTGAACTGGACAAGGGGTTAACATTTCTGCCGTTTTGTTCAAGCGGACACAGTGGCAAGTGACAAGATCATTTTAAGCCCTACAAGTTGCCAAGGCTTTCTATTGGATGCTTTTGAAAATCTCTCATAAGCAATTATACCACACAGTGTTATACCACACATATAACACTGTGTGGGTTGTGCTCTTTGTTGCAAATGAACATCATACCCTCTCATGCTTTATTCATGCCGTAGCCTAAAAAACTGATCTACTGTTGACATCCTCTCCCAGTGTTGTAGTGTATGTGGTCCATATGTTCAGAGCCTACAAATGGATAAATATTCAGCAGCATCCTTGTCACTTCTATATGGCAATGGACTGATGGAGTACCACCAAGTCTAAGATAATGATTTTGTGATTAAATCGGCGCATTATTTAGCCCACTTCCCAATGCACAAAGAGGTGAGAGCACACGCACACTTTTGCCTTTTATTTCAAATTCTACATTTATTAAAGCATATTGTCATACCCTGGCATTCTTATTGTGTGGATTGGAATGGCGAAGACAGTGCATAAGTCTTTTTGCTTTCCAATAATGGTTCGATCTTTTGGAGTGAGACAATGCCTCTATGGACTAATGTGTTTGTGATTGTATAGTAATTTGCTGTATGTCTTTCTGCGACAGATTCACAGACTATTGATCTATTTTACTGTAAAGCAATTACGGAGAGATTGTTAAGGGAAAGCACTCAGCCTTTATAGACTTTGATGTTCGGCCCATGATTCATATTAGTGAAATGAGAGTAGAAATCATAATAGCGCTATGACAATTAAATCTAAACTTTATAGGTTGGTCATCGATTAAAGCTTGTATAACTACAATCTAAAATGTCTGTGTAAGTTCTCAGTCGTACAGGAGTTGTCTATCTTCAATGAAGGTACTTGAGTCATCTTCTGTACTCGGTAGTTGAGGTCTCCAAACGATTCGACACGTACATTTTGAGATTTCCATCATCAAAAACTCAACGTCAATGTTGAGACGAGTGGCGCTGATTATCACGCATCACTTTCTGGCTCTAAAGAGGAGAATTTCAGTCTCACACTGGAAAACCCAACTTCATAGGTATTGGGAAGCATGAGCACTTTGAGGGCAGAATCTGTAAGCTTTGGATGTTAGGTAATGCGAACTCGCTGTTAGTAAAGCTTAATACAGTATACTGAGATAGCATTTCAACATGCTGTGGAAAATAGGAAGAATTTGGCTCCACAAAGGCGTTCTCTGGATCACAGGCAACAAAACGCTGCTTAATTTATGAAAATCCGCCGCATATTGACGTCAAACACCTGCTGTAAAGATGATAGAATGAGTCGGGCCTGCATACAGTGGACGCGTGTTCGGGCGCGGTGAGCGGCGGCGCACGGCAGCATGCCGGGATTGTTCGACCCGCCACAACCGATCAAGAATTTATGACTGCGGAGACAGCGGGGGAACCCACAACCCGCGCATCAGGTGCGCTAATGCCCCCAGCCATGTATGAAATCCTGCGCGTTTTACAATAGCTACATATTGACAAACAGGATGAGGAAAGATTACGCACGGTTCTGATTCAGTTCTGAGAAGTGCCCGCCATGCGCATCCATAACACTTCCAGCTCTGTCCTTCAAAAAGGAAAGACGTCCTGGTCACACTATGCTGGTTATTCTTAAAGTTTAATCAAGTGATAAGAGTTGGCCAATTCGGCCCAGGGAGTTCCACACACCACCTCCACAGTGGTGTGTGGAGGGTCGGGGGTAAAGGGGTTCGCGGACCACTAGGGGGCGATGTCACATCGTCACCCGCGTTTTTGTCAAATTTTTGAAGCGTTTTTGTCGAGTTTTCATCACCACGTTTTTGTCTCTTTTTTGTCACTTTTTTTTGCGTTTTTGTCGCTGTTTTGTCACATTTTTGTTGCGTTTTCATCCTCGTTTTCGCCGCAATTTTGACGGTTTTTTTTCCAAGTAGCTTTTAGATTTGGATAAAGCCGAACTGGAGAAAAAGTGCTCGGTTCAGGCTGGGGTTAAGGGGTTAATGAATACAACACATAAACCAAAAAACAAAACAAAAAACAGTTTTTTTCCCCAAAAGTCACCACAAACTATTTGCACATCGCGTCGCTCATATCGTGGTCGCACAGATCATAAGGTTTTGCGTGGGAGGAAAAAGCGCCCGACGCGGAAGAGGAAACGGGTAAAAACAATGCAGTGCGCCGCGAGTCACGTGCCCTGCTACGTCCTTCTGAATGATTTAACGCCTTTGCATCATCACCGCCGCCTCCCTCCCTCCCTCCCTCCCTCCATCCGGCTCCTCTGCGCTGGTGCACGCGCTGCCCTGAGATGCTGCTGCTGATGCTGGCGATGACCGACCGCATCGTCCGACAATATGGGACCTCTCTAATCCCCCGTTCCGCCGTGAGTGCCGTTTTTCCGTAGACTTTTCACCCATCTTCCACATGTTTTAACTTCAATCCAACTCCTTTCGCTTCCTCCCCCCCATCACTTACTTACTCATCTACTCCGCCCGTTTTTGTCCTCCTTTGTGCACGCTTTGCTCGGGGTCTGTGCTATGGCGCTGGGCACGCTGTGTGGTGGTGCCAGTGCACACAATATTAGCGAACGGTATTTGGCTTTCGAGGGCGTCATGGGGGCCAGAAGACGAAAACAAAGCGACGCAGGCAGTTTTAGGGCGGGTGTTATCGCTGCTCCCTCGGGACTGGAGCGCTGCAGTACGTGGAGAAGCCTGGGTGGGAGTGTGGGACGTTTCAGGGAACTGTTGTGCAGGTGAGAGCATGTAATGTAATGGGCAAAATGATTCCAAAACCAGGAGATGGATAAGATAATGTGTAGGCTACTTCTCTCAATGTCCTGGAGCACACATGTTCATTTGGATGGAGTAAACTAAATCATAGGCATAAATCTTAAACATTGTTGAATCATTTAGTTTGGAATTGATGGAAGGCATGGCGCCATACTTGAAATGATTGTATAAAACCGCATTTACCTTTGAAAAGAGTAGGATCAATCCACTTTGCCATGTGGACGTCCCCGTCTCTGAAACACTGCCCTTTCTGCTTTCAAATTGCACACACTGGGCCTCTCTCTGTCTTCTGTCTCTCTGTTTACCCATCCATTGTAGCAATATGACATCATGGTGAATTTGTTGCTTGTTTCCTGAGAGTCTCCGTAAACACAGCAGCGCCCCAGACATTGAAAGCCTTTATATCTGTGGATCTGGGCTAATCCCTAATGACATGCTCCGATCTCGCTCTCCACTCACTCGATCTGCCATAAGGTCCTGTCCCCTGGGCTTTGCTTTTGCCTTCCCTCCTTGTTTTATTCACTAGTAGCTTATACTGAGAAGTGGTGATGACACACTGGCCCTGTCCGTGGTGCTGAAAACAGTCATCAGTCTAACATCGGGTAATAGCTTGATGGCTGGCAGCGCTCAACAGGTGCCAATTGTGAGTATTGCAATTTATGTCTATCGCGAGGGCTGTTTCCTAACAGGCGTTTGGAGTGAAATTTACCAGAGAGAGTAAAGGCCGATTGTTGTTTAAGTTTCATTTTTACAGAATCAGAAATAGCCATTATTCAATATTCATTAATTCTCAAACTAAATAAACAAGTCTGACTGACAAAATGTTATGCCGGGTGACCCTCCAGTCCCTCTAACCACAAGATGAGGTTGAAAACCTGTATAAAAGATGGGACGATTGAAGTTATATTTCTATTAAGTATCATAATTGATCACAAGACTATTCTTATCCATCACAACTGACCTTTTGAGCATACTGTTGGACTGTTATTTGTATTGGATTTTCAAATATTAGAAGAGTAAAAGCAAAACAGTGTACCTTCTTAGCTGTAAGATCAGGCAGAACTTGCGATGCTCATGAGAGTAAACGCGATTGCGTACAGACCTTGGAAGAAGCTATGAAACGTAATGAGAGAAAACCGTGAAAACAACAGAACCGAATAAGATAGATTACGTAACGGTGATAACTCAGAGACTGCAGCCTGCCTCTCTGCATATCCTTCACGCTATCGAGTCTCCAGGCCTTCTCATCCCAGCCCTGACTCATAAGGAGGGCAATGCCAGGGTCAGCCACAGCGAAGGAGGGGGTGGTGATGGGGTGATAAGATAAAGCACGATGGGAGGTGACGATGGGATGGAGGAGATTGAAGAACGTGAGATCTCAGTGGCCCGCTGGTTTGGTAAAAGGGCACATGAAGATGATAGACCTTTGAAAATAAGATGATAATTGGGTGGTGACAAGGCAGAGGAGAGGCTGTATCTTTCTGCTACTGAGGTGGATCAGTGTAAAGTTGTGCTGATGCTAGTTTTAAAAGGGCAAAATACATACAGTACAAGTGAAATGGCTTTCATTACATAGTGGTAGTAGCCTAATTAAGAGTAAAATAATCAAGAATTGAAGGTGGTGATAGGGCGGAGGATAGCGATATCCAGTAGAGTTCGGGAAAATCCACAGTTACCATGGAGATCCCCCATGTTTGCAGCTGTTAGCATACATTTTCCATAGACTAACATTAGCTAAAAACAGTATAAAAAGTGGAGAAAAAAGCGGTGGATCAACTCCGTTAGCTGTTGACTTACTGTTGGTAAATACATCTAACTCACAGTGGTGTTTTAATGTGAACAATGACTCCAGTATTTTAACTTTTAAAATCTCCATTAGTTTATAATTGCTGCTAATGTCAATTAGGCTAATGTCTGTGAAAGGCGCTATATAAATAAAGATCTTCTTCTTCTTCTTCTTCTAATCCCATGATGCTTAGCGATATGATGTCACATTCCCGAACTCTATTGAGGCATTAAGGCAGTGAACTGGTGAAGGACGTTTCAGCTGTGGAGGTTTCAGATGAGGTGAGGATTGATGGAAAATCAAGATGGCACAAGTAGTGAGTTTAGCTGGAGTGGTGAGAGTGGTGCGTTGTGACCAAACACAGTGAGATGCTTCTATTTGCATAGTTTATGTTCTTTTTATAATATTCAATAAGCAACTGCATTTTACACTAAGGTCATACATTGCAATCATATTGCATTTCTGCGTTCTGAAAAAGGGCCTTGAGAGATTCTAAATTGCTGACCAGAGAAGCCCATTCATAAATATTTAAGTTGTGAGCTGTAGTGTGTTTAATGGTTGACTCACAGCGGCGGCACCACCCACCATTTGAAATGACATTTTAAAGATATAGTGCGGCAGAACCTGCATGTAACCTGGAAAACCACAACTAAACCAGGCAGAGAAAATGCTAAATGCTGATTACGATTGCAAAATGTTATACTGAGCTTGAACGATCTCGCAGACTACAGTTATGTAACAGATGAAGGAAATACAGTGCAATTACATCATGAAATTGTCATAGAAAGTTCACAACCCTTTAATACAATCATTGTTTATATAAAAAATATCTCTATCAGATCTTTATCATGCAGCCAGTGATTTGCGCATAATCAAAAAAGTACTGAATCTTACTCGAAATTCCCACCTTTTGTTGTTTGTAGCTCTTTGAATGCTACACAGGCTTTGAACGGTTGACAAGGGTTTCTGCATGCTCCTATTGTATGCCACGTCAATAGTGAAACGTAATACCAAATGGACACTGCTGCCAATTATTCCAACTCCAAAGCCTGTTCATACGCACCTGCACGTGGTATGTTTCCCTCGATTTATATTCACGGTCGGTTAGACGAATTGCCCTGGCACTTTATAGGCCAGCTTTCTTTCAATCTACACTGGTCACAACAAAACAAGCTCAGACCGGCAGCATTTTGAATAGGCCTTCACCTTTTACTGAGTGCGATGTGGCTCAGCGCTGACGTCAATGAAGCAAGCTTAAAGGCCAATAGAATGCATCATACATTTGAATCTTTATCCATTTTCTTCATTATTTAATATTGATTTCTGTGCATCCATGCTTGTGTAAACGCATCTATCTGGATTTTGGTCAAATCATATCATCTGTGAGTTGGCTGTACCATCCATCCATTTTCTTCCACTTGTGCATACTATACTATTAAACCTAATGGCAACAATAAAAGCATCTTGTGTGTTATGAACGGGAATGTCTTGATGCTTTGGCCTTGGGAGGAGAAGATTGCGCAAATGATTATCCAAGATAGAAAATAATACAGTTTAGAGAATCAAGATCCAAAGTTTACAAATGCAAAAAGGATGAGGTTATTATACGTAGCTTTGGTGATCTCCAATAGGTGATTGATGACAAACCTCGTGACACTAAACACAAAATACTTGATCAATACTTTGAGCAGATAGAATTACCAACATCCAATACTACGTGTAGCCAGAAATACTTTGTACAGTGTGGGATCAGCCTGTGACCAGCATAAATATTGCACGTTGACAGCCTGTCTTGCTGCCCGGCGTGTGGTCCCAGACACTCAGTTTGTGTGCAGAATAGATTATGCTATTGTTGTGAGAGGTTGACATGACCTTGTTGTCTTGTTGCGCTCCAGGCCTCACGTGGAGATGTCATCGATACGCTTGGTTAGACATGCAAGCCTGAGGGCGCATGTCTGTTGAAATGCTATCTCAGTATACTGTATTAAGCTTTACTAAGGAAGAATGACAAGTCCGAGTTGTCACTTTGTGAAGTGACAGGTTTGCTTTTGTAAGTGTGTTCCCAGTCTGCAATGGTCTCAGAAAAAGTTTTTTTCTTTTTCTTTTGCATGAAGAGCAAAGAGGCATTGTTGTTCAGTGTAGTGGACAAACAGGAACAGAAAGAGTCCCTTTATCTTTATTTCAAACTGGTTTTGGCCATAGGATCTACCTGCCCTAATGGTGCGGATCGGTTTCCTTTCTTAATTGAATATAAAATTGTTTTGTAATTGATTATCTGGCAACACAAATATGTTATGTTTATTCAATATTTACAAAAGATTAAAATACAGTGCATCAGTTTGTTCTATGACAGCAGGATAATAGGATAGCCATTTGAAGCATTGTTTCCCCTCAGTTCTGTCGGCCACTTTAAATGGCTCTGAAGAGACATCGGTTGTTGAAATGATGAGTGGTGCTTTAACACAGTATTCTCCTGAAGGCAGGGAAACCTCACTGATGTCATCGCTCCAGTCATTTTCATCATTCTTGTCTGTGTGGATAGACCAGTGAGTCATGTAAATGACAGATTTTGTCAGATCTCAAAGTGAGCAGAGAAATTATTTCCATTGTAAGCCTGTATAGTTTGTATATGATTCTAACGCAGAGCTTATATAGCAGGAAAGGAATATCATTTTAAAGTTGACTGTACTTTTCAGTATTGTGCAGCCCTGTTCTTTCTAGTTTTCAGATCATAAGGTCAAAGCTAGTCACCCAGGTATTATAAAAAGCAAGGAATTGATTTGTATAATGCCAATGTACAAAGGAGTTGTTTTCCATCGACCTTACACATTGAGAGATGGACATGGACTGGAGCAGGCTTAGTCACGCAGGGTTAGATACAAAGCTTTCCTCCTGACAGCCACTTATCTGAGGAAGGAACACGCTGGGCTCCTTCATAATTACAATGACAGGGATTTCACTATTGATCCTCTGCCTCGAACACTGACAGAACAGAGGTGTGTTGTTTACAAGACGGATATTGGAAAAAGGCTTATTATTCATAATCATTGCTCACAGGAGAGATTAAGTTTTGCAAAATCATTAACCCGCACAGCATTCTCCTATCGCTCATCTAAGGCAATAGCATTTGGGCAACTCCATCTCTCACAAATGTGCCTGCAATATTGAATAATTTACAACATTTTGCTGCTGTAGTCTTTTTATTTTGGGCCCGACAAGAAGCTCAGAATAGCAGCGCCTTTTCAGATCGAAAACATGATGCATTGCAGCCTCTGAGTGGCATTCATCATCACAGCACTTGCCACTTACTGTGGAACTTGATACAGGCGGTTACGAGCGAAACACACAAAATATGTCGTTGGTATTGAAGTGCAATATTTAAGTGTTGCAGTTGGTTGATTTGCAATTTATGTTTAGTTTGTTTAATGTTTGGTTTTATGTTTTCATTCAGGGCACCATTTTAAACATGTCCAGTGCTATAAGGAATTTGAGAGAAGACTTAAATATTTATTTTTCTGAAGTAATACAAGAAGTGGCTGCATTTCATAACATGTTTGTAGAGGGCTGAGCTACAGGTTTTATACACAGACAAAATAATAATAAAAAGAAAGTGTTCATATTTTCAAATATGGATAACTTTATTATTTATATTATAAGAATGGGTTTAGTTTTTCCTTTGCGAAAGGTTCAAGGATTGCTTCTCCGTGTATAATTCTGTACACATATTACTTTTGTAAGTTTAAAGCAGTACTAAGTAGTGCTTTAAAAAAAATATTTGTGGCCATACCGCCTTTGCTATGCCCAATCCCGTCAGATCTTGGAAGCTAAGCAGGGAAGGGCCTGGTCGGTACTTGGATGGGAGACCGTTTGGTAACACCAGGAAGCCTAGCGAATGTAGTGAGTGAGTGAGTGGTAGGTGGTGGTCGGAAGGGCCGATGGCGCAGACTGGTTGCCTCGCTTCTGTCAGTCTACCCTAAGGCAGCTGTGGCTACAACAGTATGGAGTGAATGAATAATGACGACAGTGTAGCGCTTTGAAAAACTTGGTAATACAGGCTTGTAAAGCGCAATACAAGTGTAAGGCATTATTATTATTAAGTAATTCATGCCCCTAGAGGCCATAAGCGCCACTGCAGGTGTCGTAGCATGTTGCGTTTTGTTACGTATTAATTGTCCGTGAGAGTAAATACTACGCTGACAGAAAAGACAAAGGGAGAGAGGGATATTGTACATCCAATTACACAATGGAGATAATTTTTTTCACTCAAACTTGACTGTAAATACTGTTTAAGAGGCGCTAGCCCGCAGTTAGCTTTGCCCGTTAGCCTGTTAGCTTCTTCTTTGTGATTCGATTAGTGTGTATTGGGGCTCCTACCCCGGTGGCAGGCAAGATGCAAAAACGTTAACCATTAACACTTGTATTACCCCCAGAGGGACTACGAAATGGATTTATTAAGGTAAACAAGTTACTTAGTACTGCTTTAACAACAACCTGTTCAGGGACGGCATTGTGGAAACTAGCATTTTTTGCTATAACCTGGCACAGGAAGTATTTTCTTTTTTAAAACACATGTCTTTTGTGCATTGGCCTTGAACAAACACAGGAAATTCAAATTCGAAGATTCAAAATCCCCATTTTAGTTTACATAAAATAATTATGTAAATCGAATACTTTTGCTTCTGGATTTCTCATGATTATCCTTCAAAATTGTATTGCTGAAACATCGTCAAATACTTGAAATAGTGTAATTCCTTACCTCTCAACAAAGGGGCCAGTAAAGAAGCTAATTATTACATTGTGTTCACTGTAAGTCCTATCTACCATAAGCTTACTCCACCGCTCTAAAAAAAACTAAAAACGTTCTAACATGACACCATAGAAGATTTGAATCCATGAAATTCATTGCCGAGCCAATATTAAAATAGTTTGGTAAAAGGTAATAAAAAAAGAAGACATTTCTCAATATCTCTTTACATGTGTGCGTTAAACAACTAAAACATTCTAAACGTAAGTGTATTATTGTGAGCAGGGTGCGCACCTGCTGCAGTCCTGTGTGTCTGTGTTATGTTGATCTAAATTGTTTAAACAGGCGAGGCCGGGCAGGTGCTGGTTAGAGTCAATAAAAGAAGAGGATATTAAAATGTAGCAGATGTTTGGATTTGGATTTAGATCACGTTTTTGTCATGTGTTCGATTTTCAGGCCATAAAACAGACTCAAGTGCAGATTGGAGTGCCAGGCTGGTCTGATTGGGTCTGTGGATTTGAATCAATGTTTGTGATTACAGCGAGTGAAGGTTTTGGATGAAAAAAACAAACGTTATGTTGTGGTTTGTGAAATTATATTGTTATTGTATTTTTCATTGAGAATAAGTATTCGGAGTGTGCCATCTATTTGGCAAATAATAATAATAATAATAATACTTTATATTTGTATAGCGCTTTTCAAGACACTCAAAGAGGCTTCACAGAAAAACAGTAATAAAATCAGACATGCTGCCTATGTCTGAAAGTTTGCTGGTACACTGACTTTTATTGAATTGAAAGAACATTTGAAAATGACGGTCCTGCATTTTTGTGCACTTTAAAAAAAATCATAAATATGTTTAAATGGCTAAATATTTCATTGCTTTTTTAATTTAGATTCTTAAAATATATATATATATATATATTCTTTGTCTAAAACTATTTGTTTTCGTTGTCAATCAAAAATGTATTTCAAACATTGTTTTCAGAACTAAACCCACACGGAGAAACCAAACTTTGTGTGTCTCTAAAATGGCCAGAGTTGTCTGGAAAACAGATTTTTAGTTCTGTAGTAAATGCTATGTTTAAAGCCACATCGCGTAGAATTTTACTCAATAAATAAAATTGAAATACAAGCATTTTTATCTGACAGATATTTTCATCATTGAAAAATACCTCATAATTATACAAACAAACATTTATGAGGCTCACCTCTCCTAAGATATGACAGTAAACTTTACCAGGAGTGGGTACGTCTCCAGCTCGTCTCCATGGAGATGTGACTAAAGGCAGGAGAATTTGAGATTGAAACAAGTTTGGTTCTCATCCAAATCCATTCTTTGATCACTGCAGTCATAGCATTTTCTGTGTTGAGCTGGTCATTAGGCATATGTCTTGTTTTGCCGGCAACAGCATAATCCAAAATGCTACGCAGTGTACCTTTAATATTAATAATAATAAGCCTTATATCACAGCAGTGAAAGGTCCCCTTTATCCAGGCATCTGCAACTTCTGGGTATAGAGCCACATGTGGTACTTTTCGTGCAGGTCTATCAATAGGGAAAGGTCATCTGGGGAAGTCCTGGTTTGCTTAATGCTTAAAGTTCCGGTATACTCTGCCTGTATAAAGTGGCACTTTTTAGATTAACCTTATTTTATCCAGCAATTTCCTCCCAACATGATTTCTTGTAATTCTGCTGCAATGTCAGTACAACTTGTCAAAATATTTAATCTAATCAAGCAAAGGAACTGCCTAGACTACTGTCAACGTCTATCAAACTGTCCGCAGAAACAGTACAGTACAGTCAACTCTCTAATGCCTTCCCCAGATAAGTCCCTGATAACTAAATCTACAACAGCGCACCACTTCCGAGAATGAAAGGCAATTTAGTGGAAACATTTTGTGCCGAGAGAATTCTCAGCTTTCATTTTGCCCCATCAAGACAAGAGCGCTCTCCAAAGTAACTGCTCCTTGAGGGGAACCTGTCATTATAATCACTTCAGTCCATTCACAAACCCAAGCAATAAGAGCAAGTAACTGTGGTGGGTAATTTTATTATTTCTGCTGAGTAGGATTTGAATCCAGGAAAAATTATAAAGCCATCTAATAAAGGTAAATAACATGAAACTTCCTTTACTGCCCTCTTGTGAAAGTCAATCAATCAAAACCATTAGGATGGTTTTCAATTATGTGTGTCCTTCTGTGCATCACATCTTATAGCACCACTTAAATGGACAAGGATGTGCGTCTGCTTTAACTAGTTTATCGAATCACACTGATACAATTAAAATCCTGCAATATTATCTTCAACATAGGATGAGATACTGTACATTACTTTTCCCATAGATACACACTGTTGTTGTGTCCTTGGGCAAGACACTTGCTTCCAGTGTTCTCCGTGCATTGGTGCATGAATGAGAGCGTGAATGATTGAGTGGTTCCTTGATGTAATGCGCTCTGAGTGTCTATGTAGGTGGAGAAGCGCTATATATTATACATCATTTTTACTTTGTGTGTCGGATCAAAGCATATGTTCAACGCAACAGCAGCTTTCACTCATGGATCAGGCCCATTTTGATGGACATTGACAATTGCTTTTTTACTCAGGCTGGACGATATGGCAAAAAATTATTCACCATTTTTTTTTCTCATATTGATCAAACTCAATTTTCATTCGATTTTATTTTTTTTCTAATAAACATACCGGTAAATACATGCTGCTGATTCATGAACTTTGACAAATATTTTATACAAACCTCAGATTAAACAAAAACAAATGCTTTCTTCCTGTTTCATTTAACGCCAAAGGTAAGGGCTGTAAACCTGTCGATTTATAAAGTCCACGACGATTATTGAGATTGACCAAAGTAGGGATTGCGATTTCGATTAAATTTCTATTAATTGCCCAGCTATACTTTTTACTCTTACACAATACCAGTATGGTACTGAAAAAAAGATTGTAGGTACTACTGGTATTGCGGGGGAAAAAAGGTATCCAAAACAGGTGCCAAGATAAAAGGTTTTGATGCCTGCTGCGTCGAGGGACAGCACTATCAAAAGTTACTTAGTGGTTTCAGCTCAAATAATTCAAATTTAAAATAGTCTTTTATGGAATAAACATCATTGTCCTGTTTTATGATTTTAGATGACGAATATTTTAGTATAGGTATCAAAAAAGGTGTGTTCAGGTATTAGCATTGTAAACCAAGTATCGTTAAAGTACTGGTATAAAAAACACCTTTTTAATGGTACCCAGCCCTTACACTGTCTACTGCTGACCAACTGAAAACAATGCACAAAAGTGCAGTTTTGAAATGCTCTGTGCCATGTGTTATCTTAAAAATGTAAAAATCGCTTTTCAAATTATTATTTTTATAAATAAACTTGCCTCGCCTTGGTTTGCCTATTTGCTCTGGCCTGGGAACCAGACTCACCGCTGTAGCAGGTGGAACATACGCTGGAAATACATTTGGTTTGCATTGCCATCATTCAGTGTCAGTACGTCATACCTCATTGATGTAGCTATAGCATTCATCTACATTGATACAACATGGTCAAGGTCCAGTCATTTTCAATAATGTTTATACATTTTTCTGTGTACTTTGGGTTGTAGAGGCAGATAAAGGCAGTCATCTTTTGAATGTATCTAGTGTTTGATTAGGTTTACAGTACACACAGTTGTGTGCTTTCATTATGCAGAGTTGAATTGCATAAAGAGCAAGGCCATACTACAATGAGACCATAATAACTGTCCATTCAAGAGCATCTTTCCCCCACAGGATTGTATGACATCACTGTTTAAAGTGGATGTAGCCTCTCTTGTTACGCCATGCACTTTAGTTTTATTTATTATCCTTTTATTCTTTCAGGGATGCATGATGATAATGACATTTTCAGGAATGGAAGAAATTGTTTGGATTCAGAACTTGAGTTGAGAGAGCAACTGAACACTGAACACTTTATACTTTCTGTACAATAGTCTATTGGACAAGTTGAGAGTAGCTTTTTAGAATAAAGATGGATGGAACCAATAACAGGGTAAAGACCTCTCTACATGATCTGCAGAGAAGCAAAACGCCCACAACATTAAATCAACCCTGCACAGATGACGGATTAGGAACCTTTGTCTATTTTCAGTATTTGAGAATTAGAGTGTTAAAACTGTTTCCTTACACCCCTGTATTTAATTACTGCTGTAAGACATGCACACAGCAGGATAATCCCGTAATGCACTGAGCAGTGTCCTTTACATCTCCCACCCTCACACACACACAATAGAAAGGGATCCTTGGACGTTATAATGACTTTGGCTGCTATGGAAACGGGTCTAATTAGGTGCTTCCTCATTCAAGTACAGTCCCATTGAGGATCATTGTGTCAAACATCTTCACCGGTGTGTATCGAACATGAATGGAGTTGCAAGAATAAAATGTTCCATGTGTGTTTTGCAGATGACTTACTTCTTTCCTGGAAAAAGTGAACGAACGTCACGCTGAAGCCGGATGCAGACGTAGTGAATTTGATCCTCTATTTGGATAATAATTTCTTCCAAGCATCTAAGGAAAGCCTGTATCATCTTATACTATCTGTGGAAGCCTTTTCAGTGCCCTTGACATTTTTCCAAGATGAGCAGTCTGGTCGGGAAACTGAACCCCCGGCGGATACAATGGGGCTCGACTTGGAACACTTTCACGTCCCGAATTCTGCGGACCAAGCCGGTGGAGTCCATGTTGGATTCGAGCATGTCGGGCACAGGGTCCCACGGGACGAAGCTGGCACGGGTGCTGTCCACGGTGGACTTGGTGTCCCTGGGTGTGGGCAGCTGTGTGGGCACCGGGATGTACGTGGTCTCTGGGCTGGTCGCCAAGGAGATGGCCGGTCCTGGAGTCATAGTGTCCTTTATCATCGCAGCTGTGGCCTCCATACTGTCGGGTAAGAATTAGATATGTAAAACTGCAAAAGCTTTACAGTGTTGTAGTCTTCATTTTATATGACAACCACAGATCAGAGATATTTTAATTTGTTGTATTGTTTTGGCAGTCTGACACTACTGTAGAATCATCACCGCCTGACCCCCAAAAAACATGATAACAAATATTTGGTTGGACCGCCGTTAGCTTTGATTACAGCACACATTTGCTGTGGCATTGTTTAAGTAAGGTTCTGCAAAAGCTCTATTGTTGCATTCATTTTTCACCAAGATTTTGCATTGATGATGGGAGAGTGTGAGCACTGTACAAAGCCTTCTCCAGCACATCGCAAAGATTCTCAATGGGGTTAAGATTTAGACTCTGTGGTGGCCAATCCCTATGTGTAAATGATGTCTCATGCTCCCTGAACCACTCTTTCACAGTGCAAGTCCGATGAATCCTGGTGTTTTCTTCTTGGAATATGCCCGTGCCATCAGGGAAGAAGATAGTCATTGATGGAATAACCTGGTCATTCAGGATGTTCAGCTGATCTCATTCTTTGGGCAAATAGTGCAGTAACGACAGATTATTTAGTTACAGTTAGTTAAATCCAGGTGCCGACTTTTTTTTTGGACAGGCAATGTATATTTCTTGCATTGGTCACTTAGACAGATAAAAAAATCCCATTATCCTTGAAAAACAGAAATTCATTAATATCGGCAGATATCTCCAGAACCGAAAGTGATAGAGACTTGATAGAGCACAGTCAGAGTTTTAATATGAATATGAATATCAGGCCTCAGGGGATCTGAGAAACATTGTGTTGAAAATCGGTTACAGGTTTGTTAACCTCGGATTGTATTTTATAAATGTTTATGTTGCAGACTTTTGCTTATAATTTCGGAACCATAAGAGATAGAAACCGTTTTTTGTTTTGGAATCTGCTGAATTTTGTCTTTCAAACAAGGTCCCTCTAAAGTACCTTCTAAAAATTATATCAGCCTTATGCCCCAATAAAGCACCCCCTGGTGTAACAGTTCAACACTGATACATTTTACAGTTTAGGAGCATCATACACAGGACTATAGACAAGACATTTGGGATATCGGCCAAAAATATAATAACAAAATAATAACAATATAATTATCGAAAAACTAACATTTTACTGTGACATAAGCATTCAGACCAAATACAAACACCATCGATCCAAATGTCGCCCTCAGTCCGAGTTGTCATACAGTTGTTTAGCCTTTATAAACCTGTAAATTCCATTCACTGATCATGATAAAGAAAAGTACAGTCACTGCGTAAGAGTGCAGATTTTTGATGATTAGCTCAATGTCAGACTGTGGCAGAATAACATAAGGGTATAAGCGGTTCCTGAACCCAAAATAGCCACAACATGCCAAAAATGGAAACAAACCCTGCTCTACATAAGTCGGAAAATAATGTTATTATTCCTAAATATTAAAATTATGACACTACAATTTCCTCTTGCAAATGTTTCCAAGGTACAGAAGCTACACAAGCAATCCCACACGCCCTCTTTGTTCAATACCCATTAATTACCATTGTTATATTTATTATTATGTATTGCACTGTATGCTGTCAGAGTGAAGACATTATACAAGAGGGGGAATATTTGAAAGGGCACTCATCCTAATAATGCCTCCATCAATTATTAAAAAGCCTGGTATTCAAAACATCTCTATTTCTCCTGTGTAGGCGTGTGTTATGCAGAGTTTGGCGTCCGCGTGCCTAAGACCACGGGCTCAGCCTACACCTACAGCTACGTGACGGTGGGCGAGTGCGTGGCCTTCTTCATCGGCTGGAACCTGATTCTGGAGTATCTGATTGGGACGGCGGCGGGGGCGTCGGCGCTCAGCAGCATGGCCGATTCGCTGGCCAACCACAGCATCAGCAACTTCATGATCTCGCACGTCGGAGCGCTCCACGGCCTGGGTGAGTAGGTGGGATGTTGGGGATTTTTGGGTGTACTGGGTATGTTTGTTTCTGAAGTATATAAGAGTTAAAGCAGTACTAAGTGACTTGTTTACCTTAATAAATCCCTTTCGTAGTCCCTCTGGGGGTAGTACAAGTGTTGATGGGATCATTGGGGGTGTTCATCTCCCCCTGGTGTCTATGGCCAGAAAACCCCAATTTCAACTCCTGCCGTCGACCGAGGCAGGTCGGCCCTACACACTAATGGAATCACGAAGAAGAAGCTAACAGTCTAACGACAAAGCTAACTGCGGGCTAGCGCCACTTTAGCAGTATTTACAGCCAAGTTTGAGTGACAAAAAATATCTCCATTGTCTAATTGGGTTGTGGCACAATGTACAATATCCCTCTCGCCCTTTTCTTTTCTGTCAGCGTAGTATTTACTCTCACGGACAATTAATGAGTAAAAAAAACTAAAACAAAAACGCAACATGCTACGACACCTGCAGTGGCGCTTATTGCCTCTAGGGGCCTGAGTTACTTAGTTCTGCTTTAATTGCACATGTGTATGTAGTAGGGCTGTACAATATGAGAAAAAAACAAAAACATAGATTTTCAGTAACTAAATTACGATAACAATGAATAAAACTAAACTTCTGCAGATGTTTAACTTGCCATACATTACTAAGTTGTTGAGCTAAATAGTTATAAATCTCTAAAGTCAGATGGAAGACCTCAGTGATTTTGCGAAAACAATAATGTGCAGTGATAATCCCACAGCAGCTAATACACAAACTTCTCCACCTGGGGATCAACACATCACTGTGTAACTGGCTGCTGGACTTTCTGACGGGGAGACCACAGGCTGTATGTGTCGGCGGAAAGTCCTCCAGAACCATCACACTGAACACGGGGGCTCCCCAAGGCTGTGTGCTGAGCCCCCTCCTGTTCACTCTGCTGACCCATGACTGCGCTCCAAAGTACGACTCAAACCTCTTCATCAAGTTTGCAGACAACACAACAGTGGTGGGTCTCATCAGCAACAGAGACGAGTCAAACTACAGGAGTGAGGTGAGCAGTCTGGCCATGCGGTGCACACAGAACAATCTCTCTCTAAATGTAGAGAAGACAAAAGAGATTGTTGTGGACTTTCGAAGAGCGCGGGTCCAGCATGCTCCTCTAACAATCAACGGTGCTGCAGTGGAGAGGGTGACCAGCACTAAGTTCCTGGGTGTGCACATCACAGAGAAACTCTCCTGGACCATGCACACTACATCACTGGTCAAGAAAGTAATCAGCGTCTCTACTTTCTTCGCAAGTTAAGAAGAGCCAGAGTCCCAGTCTCCGTTATGTGCAACTTCTACAGAGGGACTATAGAGAGCATCCTGACCAGCTCCATCACTGTGTGGCACGGCGCCAGCACTGCCTCCTGCCGAAGGAGCCTCCAGCGCATCGTGAGAGCACGGAGAAGATCTGTGGAGCCCCTCTCCCCACCATTAAGGACATGTACTCCACCCGTCTCACCCGCAAAGCCGTCGGAGTCACCAGGGACCCTACGCACCCATCACACAGGCTCTTCAAGGTGATGCCTTCAGGGAGGAGACTGCGGAATCTAAGGGGCAGCTCCAGTCGGCTGAGGAACAGTTTCGTGCACAGGGCCATCGGGAAGCTGAACTCCCTACCCTCCCTCCCACCCCTCTTCCCCCGCCCCCCGCTCCACAATCAAGGATGAGAGAAATATAATTTCAAACCATATGAATGGTTTGACAAATAAAAAATCTTGAATCTTGAATCTTGATATAATGTGCAGCCCAAAAAATAATGTAGATTTAATTATGAATATTCTGTAAGCAGCGATGGAATAAGGATTTGAACATACTCTTTTGAATAGATTTGAGCAGTTCTGAGCAGTTCTTGGCACTGAATCCTGTGTTGAGAGATAGGAGCCTCAAATATGAATAATACAATCTTATTTTGGCTAAAACAAGTTACACTGAGCAAACTCGCCCTGGCAAAAGCTCAGGATCTGGCAACATTTTGGTGTTGCTTTTCCGGATTAAGCACTCATTTGCACTTAGTGGCAGAGTATTCCTTGCCCATTGGCTTTGCTCAGTGGATAATCAGGACATTATTAACTAGATAATAGAATTAGGATGGCTGACAAGGCTGTTTAAATGGCACTTTTTCAAATCCATTATGCACTCAACAACTCAAAACAACAATTCACTGTTGCAATAAAACTTGTTATAAAATGTCAAAATTTGCCAGATTTCAGTCTACTTCAAAATATATCAATCACTCTCTGAACAAATCTAGTTATATTGCTTGATAGCAGAGGGTCTAGTAAATAAAACATGTATATTCTACTGTGATTAAATGGGAATCAACAAGTAAAGTAAAGTACAGTTGGCTTGAAAATCTCCATGTTTTGGAAGGTCATATAGCCCAGGTGGAAAGGCCTGATAGTGAGTTGTAATGCTATAGTTGACTTGTGCTGCGACTGTATCTGTGTGACCACTCCCATCCAGCTCTTTCCTGACTGTCGCTGACAAAGCAAGGTCAGTCCACAGTGACCACATGATCAGCACCCAACAGTGATCCCCATGGCAGAGAAATGCAGAGATTTATCTCATTACTTTTACCTCTGTTTGTATCCTGGCCTATCCCATTCACTTTGTCAGCAACAGTACTGCCAGAACATAACATAATCACTGCACATTGAATGTAGGAAAGTAGAATGTTGTTTTGGGGTAAATTGTGTTTTTTTTTTAAGATATGAGATATGGTGTTGCGTATTTCAAAGTTTGACCAAGACCAAACTGTCACCTGGTTCATGTCAATCCAGGTGATGATACTGTTATTCCTGATTCGTCTCCTCCTCATGTAGAGTTGTGTGTTTTCTTTCCAGGTAAAGGTGAGCAGTCCTACCCTGATGTGATAGCTCTGTTCATCGCGCTCCTGGTGACTGTCATTGTGGCTCTGGGCGTCAAAAACTCAGTCGGCTTCAACAATGTTCTCAACGTCATCAACCTCATCGTGTGGGTTTTCATGATGATCGCCGGTTTGTTCTTCGTCAATGGAGAGAACTGGGAGGAGGGACGCTTCCTGCCTTTCGGATGGTCCGGGGTGGTACAGTATAGGATGATTTCTTCAATTTGATCAGATTTGCAATTCATGTTTCAGTTCACATTGCTAGACAAATACGAGAATCATGTGCTTTTCAGAACATGCGGTAGGAGTTTTATTAATAATAATAAGAGCACACAGAGATAAATGTTTATAATTAGTAAAAGAGCCTGTATTTCCTAAGTGCTAACTGCTACCAGACAAAGTGATGTGTTTGAGTGATTGTTTGTGCCTGGCTGCAGGTGATGCAAGGTGCAGCCACCTGTTTCTACGCCTTTATCGGATTTGACATTATCGCCACGACGGGTGAAGAGGCCAAGAGTCCCAACACCTCCATCCCCTACGCCATCACAGCATCACTCATCACCTGCCTCACCGCCTACGTGTCTGTAAGTCACATAAACATTACACAATACTTTAAAACAGCAGTAATAGCCACAAGTAAATAAAAAAAATAAAAAAACTATTCCATATGACTCGGAGGAGAAGGACTGATGGAGACAACAGACGTGCACCTAGGCATTATTTCTATCACAGATTTATGCTGATATTGTGACCGGACCTAAACAGGGAATTCCTAGTGTGTAGTTTGTCACTTTACACAGCTGATGATGATACTGCATTGTAGGAGACACATAGTAGGGAAAACCACAGTAAATAATTTGGAGGAGCTTATAGACACAATGCGTATCTGACAGGAAGCAGTGTGTGTTCTTTAATGGTCAATACTCCTCTACCAAAGCAGTCCACTGTGGAGTTCCCCAGGGCAGCTGCCTTGGCCCTTTGCTGTACCCTGTATTTACTAATGATTTACCTTTTATTTTGGAAAACTCAACTGTGGTCATGTATGCAGATGACTCCACTCTGTACTGTTCAGCAAAAAACCCGATGACGTTTCAAATCTGTTAAATCATGATTTACATAATATTAACAATTGGGTGAAGGATAACAAACTGGCTTTAAACATAACATAATCAACATCCATAATTTTTGGCACAAGATCAAAAGTGTCAAGTGAAACCTCACTGAAATTGTTAGTTGATGGGCTTGAACTGAAACAGGTGAAGCAAACCAAATGATTGGGTGTCACTTTGGATTGTCACCTTTCTTGGTCTGCTCACTCAATGAAATCATAGCCAAGATGGGAAAAGGTATTGCGATATCCATGAAATGTATGGCATACACACCCATGTCTATTGCTAAACACAAACAAAAAAGGTTGTACAGTCTCTTGTTCTGTGTCATTTGGAATACTGTCCAGTCATTTGATCATCTGCTTCACAAAAAGATCTTCACAAACTTCAAGTGGCACAAAACAGGGCAGCCAGGACTGTCCTTCAGTGTTCCTCAGGACCAATGTGGCAACTAATGCATTCACGCCTGACTTGGCTTACAGTTAACAACAAAATTAAACTAAGACTAATTTTACTAATGTGGAATTCAATACTTAAAAAACAGCCACAGTTCTTTTCTGAGCAGCTTGTGTTTGTAGAAAGCAGCCCCGATATGCCACTAGACGGGCACTGGGTGGTGGCTTAAAACTTCCTCATCCCAAAACAAATTCTCTGAAGTCCATAGTGCTTTACAGAGCAATATTTACCTGGAATCAGCCCTCAGAGTCAGCACACGCAGAGTACAAAATAAATACACATTTAGAAACATGTCTTCACCAGAACCTCTGCAGATGACCATGTGAAAATTAGACTTTTCCTGCAATGTTATTTATTTACTGACACTGTGTTTCACTGTATTTTGTAGACACTTTAAAGCATGTTGTGCAAAATAATTTTTTGTAAAGTATGTAATTGTAGCCTTTTGAAAGACCCCAGGAAGACTAGCTGTCATTAAACGGGCAGCTAATAGGGATCCTAATAAACAAATATAACAAATAAAACCTAATTATCTACATTCTTATTTCTCCAAAATTACTGGCACGACTTTGAATATTTATTTGAAATAAAGAGAATGTAGAAAACGACCCTGAATATCAAGACCTTTGCACTGCAGTGTGGGAGTCTCAGCAGCTTTGATCTCGACTTATTCAACTCACACAACCCACTTTGACACTTTTTATCCAAAAGGTGGTTGCTATGGCTACAGTACAAATCAGCCAATCGCAAGGCAACACTTCTGGACCTCCCGAAGAGACCAAAGATTGCATCAACTTTTCTTTGAAACTCACCCCACTTTTGCCTCTCCTTCTAACTTTGTATCAAACATTGTGCGCACACACAGGAATGACCCAGTTCTACAATATTTCAGGACATTTCCTGGGAACTGAAATGTAAATATGTGGTATAATATGACTGCAGCAGACTCAAAAAGTGTACAAAGATATTATATTATATTGAGTAATTATTATTTATATTGTGCTTTTCTGTGACAAAGGTCATAAAGGGCTTCTCAAAGGCAGAAATTATGCACAACAGAACACAGTGCACTGTCATAAAATGCATTCTTCAGAGGATGCCGTATATCATAGATTTACTTTGAATGGTCACAGTAAACGAGCTTTTCCCATAATGACTGAAAGGTTGAAGTTCACCAGGATACATTTGTTTCTGTGGGTTAGTCTTTTATCTTTGCTCTTAGTGGCTATAATCCGTTTGGGCAAATCTCTCCCTATCGCGGGCCAGTCTCTGTGACAGATGGCCCTGCATGAATTCACACGTCAGCTTCACAAAACACACACACACACACACACACACACGCGCACACGCACACACACACACACACACACACACACACACACACACACACACACACACACACACACACACACACACACACACACACACACACACACACACAAAGAAATAGGAAAACATGACTAACCAAACACTTTTTTGGAATTTGTCTGTAAAGGGTTCATCTCAGCTGACTTTTTTCTAAGTTTTAACAATTCATTAAGGGTTAATTCTTTTGCCGGGCCAGTGAATTTTAACAAGTATATGAAAAGTCCTGAAAACCATAATGTGTAAAATCATGTCATAAGTTACGCTCACTTAGCCTTCTTGCACCCAGGTTTCGGTGATCTTGACTCTGATGGTGCCGTACAATGAGATCGATGCAGACGCCCCTCTCATGGAGATGTTTGCGCTGCACGGCTGTATGTTTGCGAAGTACATCGTGGCGGTGGGGTCCATAGCTGGGCTCACTGTGTCCCTCCTGGATCGCTGTTCCCACTGCCCAGGGTCATCTACGCCATGGCAGGGGACGGGCTCCTCTTTAAGTAAGGCTGATAGAAATGCTTTGCAAAAACCCTCCAAGGGATGTTTCAAATATGAATAAAAACACAATTACTGGATATGGTTCACAAATCGTTTCCATTCTTTCATCCCTAATTTTAGATTTTCCTACTTTCATTGATATTCTTTCCTGTGTAGGTTCCTTGCTAATGTGTCGTCCTACACGGAGACACCGGCTGTGGCCTGTGTGGTGTCAGGTGTCCTGGCAGCTCTGCTCTCTCTCCTGGTCAGCCTTCGAGACCTCATCGAGATGATGTCTATAGGAACTCTACTGGCCTACACTCTTGTAAGCAGTGTTACTGTTACTCAATCTTTTTTTCAAATTTTAAAACCAATTTTCTTCGTTCACATGTTACACTGTGGGATCTACACACAGTGTTGGCTTTATGTTTATGTAGATGTATTTTCCCCCTCTTGCAATCATGTAACTTGTAACTTCATCAAGACCCTTCTTCCTCTCCTCCTTCTTCTTCCCCTCCTTCTTCTACCCTCCTCCTCCTCCTCCTCCTCCTTCCTCCTTCTTCTTCTTCTTCTTCTTCTTCGTCTTCTCCTTCTCCGTCTTCTTCTTCTTCTTCTTTGTCTTCTCTTCTTCTTCTTCTTCTTCTGCTTCTTTGTCTTCTCTTCTTCTTCTTCTTCTTCTTCTGCTTCTTTGTCTTCTCTTCTCCTCCTCCTCCTCCTTCTCCTTCTTAGTCTTCTCTTCTCCTTCTTCTCCTCCTCCTCCTTCTCCTTCTTCGTCTTCTCCTTCTCCGTCTTCTTCTTCTTCTTCGTCTTCTCTTCTCCGTCTTCTTCTTCTTTGTCTTCTCTTCTTCTTCTTCTTCTGCTTCTTTGTCTTCTCTTTTCTTCTTCTTCTTCTTCTTCTTCTCTTCTCCTTCTCCTCCTTCTCTCCTTCTCCTCTTCTCTTCTCCTTCTTCGTCTCCTCCTTCTTCTCTTCTCTTCTTCTTCTTCTCTCCTCCTCCTCCTTCTTCTTCTTCTCCTCCTCCTCCTCTTTCTTCTTCTCCTCCTCCTCCTCCTTCTCCTTCTTAGTCTTCTCTTCTCCTTCTTCTCCTCCTTCTTCTCTTCTACTTCATCTTCTCTTCTTCTTCTTCTTCTTCTTCTTCTCCTCCTCCTCCTTCTCTTTTCTTCTCCTTCTTCTTCACCTCCATCTACTCTTCTTCTCTTCTCCTCCCTCTTCTTCTCCTTCTTCTTCTTCTTCTTCATCCTATAAACTATGAATAACGCTTCAAATTTTCCTTTCCTGATTGAATTCTTGTTACTGTGGGGTTCCGTTGTATTAATATGTACAAATTAGTACAAAGACTCTATTCAAGTGGATTCAAGCTCTATGGACTAACTCTTATACACTCTGTAGGTGAGCCTCTGTGTGCTGCTGCTGCGTTACCAACCCGAGAGCGACATCCACGGCTTCGTCAACTTCCTGTCCGAGGAGCAGAACAAAAAACGTAAGGAAGGAGTTTTGGCCGAATGCGAAAAGGACGCCTGCTCTCCCACCAGCGAAGTGGACGAGTATGGGGAACCTGCCACCAACACGTGTGGCGCTAAAAACCTGCCTTCCCTGGGCGACAACGAGATGCTGATTGGCAAACCGGATAAAAACGCTTACAACGCCAGCCACCCCAACTACGGCACCGTGGATATGACCACCGGGATCGAGTCGGAGGAGACGGAGACGGGAATGTCCAGGAGGCTGAAGAAGCTGATTGGACCACGCTACTACACCTTAAGAATCAGGCTGGGTTTGCCGGGGAAAATGGACAGACCGACTCCGAGCACTGGGAAAACTGTCACTGTCTGTGTGCTGCTGCTGTTTATCTTCATATTCGTATTCTGCTCCTTCATCATTTTTGGTAAGTTCATTCCTACTTAATGGCAGTGATGTGCAAATGCTTCTCAACCACTGACTGTCTCACCACCTTGTCCTACTTCCATGTTCTTTTGTTTTCTGTCACAGGTGCCAGCAGTATTGCCGATGGCAGCTGGTGGGCGTTGCTGCTTCTGATTTTGCTGGTGTTGTTTTTAGCCCTCCTCGTCATCATCATCCTGCAGCAGCCGGAGAACCCCAAGCGCCTGCCCTACATGGCGCCTTGTGTGCCCTTCGTCCCCGCTGCGGCCATGTTGGTCAACATCTACCTCATGCTCAAGCTCTCTGCCATCACCTGGATCCGCTTCTCCATCTGGTGTTTCGTGGGTAAGCATCAGACGACCCTCATTATTTATATGCAAAAACCATTACCGTTAAGCTGTTTACATAGATGATGAATTTAAATCATTTTAATAGTCCCATTTGCATGCAGATACACAAAACTAATTAACTCCGTGATGGCTCTTTTCCTAATATGTATTCATACTTTTATTTCTTCATTAATAATTTTAGAAAGGTCAACAACAAACTACATGAGTGGGCCAAGTCAAGTGCTATACAGTATATATATCATTCCCAAAGTCGTGAGTGCCATAGAACCCACAAGGATCTCCAATAACTATTTTAATAGAATTTGTAATGGTATTCCTCATACATTTAGGTATACAGTACAATACAAATGAACAGCAACAATAGGCAGAATACTGATTATATAAATACATTCATTTATTGCTTTTCAGATTTAAATATACCAACACTTGGTTAAAATCAGGTGTAGAAGTACAAGAAACAAAAAGTACTTATTATTACTACACACAGTTTTCCTGAGAAGCAAAAATGAAATGTGGGTGAGGCTTACTGTAATCGTATTGTAATGTTTACATTGTGAAAGCTGCATAAAATAGATGTATTGTTTACCAGCTGTGAGTCTGTTATGAGAGGGCTGAACACACACTGTTGTATAAGAAAGGAGCGATAGCATCTCTATTAATAAGCAGCAGATGTGTGATGTTGTGTCTGAAAACAGTGATTCAGCTTCTTCATCCTCAGACTCGGGGTGTGATGTATTTGAAGCAGCGTGACTCTTTGTAGGTTTGTTTTTAGGAGAAAGAACGGGGATGTCTCACGGGCTTTCATTTCCTGTTGTAGATATATACTGTGTACTGGGTGTGTATTTTGGGCTGAGTCCTTCAAAGGTGCGTCATGCGATTGTACATAGAGTCATCCACATCATCGGCTCCATGCTAAGAGTCAAACCTGATTCCTGGGAAACATTACTGCCAGCAGTGTTACCAGCAATAGTTTTTGTGGTCGTGCCAAGCTAGGATAAGGTTATGTCAGGAAGTAGGGCACAATTACAATTGTACAGTTCATCAAATCATTACATTTGTTATTAAGTTGTAAGCTTTGTTTGCAATGGAGAACTCCTGTACAACTGAAAGCTTACACAAAAATAAACTCTCAATATTAATGGTTGCAATTAGCAAACTCAAAGGATGCAATTTTTTGTTTGAGAGTGCGCATGGGGACGAGGGATGGAAATTAGCACAAGGCTACAATCCGATGTGGCTTGTTCATTAACATGCACTGTCCCTACCAAATAAACCAAAAAACAAATTTCTAAATTCTATTTTGTATTCTAATACAACTGTTACCGGGCCAAATATAAAGAAGGTTCCAAGAACGTACTGGTCGTTATGAATTACGTGATGAATTGAACTTTAGGATTCAGAAACATAGCACAACTTTGAAAAGTTTTGTCCCGACAGTTAATGGGGTCCAATTGTGGAATAATTTGGAGATGGAGATGAAACGATATCCAAACATCAACATGTTCAAATATAAATACAAACAAAAGACTTTTAAAAAGTACAGAGAAGAAGAAACGCATTGGGGGAGCAGTAGGATTAATTTTCATTCAATTAATTAAGGAAGAGTGAGGAGGAGGCCGGAGGTGCTCACTGGATCTCAAACATGTGTAGTGGTACCAGGTGCTCTTCGGAAGAAAACGGGCAGAGTCAATTGAATGAAGAAAATTAAGTATCCGAGGCACAACTGGATTAAATACTATAGTTTATTAAAACGCCGACGCGTTTCGACCTTTGGGGTCTTTGTCGAGGCAGTGTTTCTTAGTTAAGGAAGAGTGTTGTTGCTCTGAACAGTTCTATTCTATTGCTCAAAATCGCAAATAGAGAATTAAAGTAGGCAAGCTCCAAATCTGTTGAGAGGGACCCTTCCAACGGGCTTGTATACCTTGTTTTTAACGCACTAAACAGCATAGGAACATCATCTACCAATCAGATGTTAGGGCAGCTGGGTGGGGTTTGTTGATGAGGAGCTACTGCCTCTTCCCCGCTCTACACCCTGGCTTTTTAACACACAGTTTCATTTCATTGTACATAAAAAAATAAAAAAAGAAGCAACCAAGTAAAATTTACACTAATCAATCATAAGATGGAATACAACTGGAAGTAGCAAGATCACAGATAATATGTATTATATGTTATTGCCTTCCTTACCAGGAAGGCAATATGATTTCTGGCATTTTGCAAAATAAATATGCTATTATCTTCAACTCTAATGATAGTTGACTACAGATACAAGTTTTAACTTGTTCTTCCTGATGATAAATCATCTAATAGCTGTTATTATTGATGGGCTTGATTATAAAATCTTATAAATATAAAAATATTGCATTTGGTTTTATCACACTAAAGTGCCTTCATAAATAAATTGAAATTTTAGGATTGTGGCAAGTCTGAATTCTGAATTGGGTTTATTTACAATATAATATGTATCTGTATTAAATTACCTGTGTTGAAAACTGCAGAAGATGAATAACAATTTAATTGTCCATGTGATTCCATATATATATTTCAAATATGGAATCACATGGACAATAAATTTTGCTATTGATACTGCAGTTTCAAACACAGGGACTCTCTATAAGCATGTTGTTTATATTATATATCTCCACCAGATGTCACCCACTCCACACAGTGTTTTTTTTATTTTTTATTGTTCCTTATAATTAATGGCCCCATCTCTGTCCTGCTTTCTAACAGGGATCCTCATCTACTTTGGCTACGGCATGTGGCACAGCACTCTGGAGATCACGGCCCGGGAGAATGAAGCGCACGCCTCCACGTACCAGCGCTACGACCAGGGGGTGGATGAGGGCTTCTGCGGCTTCGAGGACGACTTCTACCCTCCCACCGGAGACTCGTTGGACGGGCCGCAGGGGGGCCAGGGGACCAAGCCCAAACCGCAAAGTGACGGGACAAAAGCTGGGGGCAGGACCGATGCAAATCATGGCCTCGCAGAAGAAGACCCCATGGATTTCTGAATGAACTGTGTCTTTGCTGAATGTACTGCCTTGTCTGCTGCCAGCGGGACGGAGGGGACTGTGTTATATGAGCGTGTATGAGTGGTGGTCTAAGCATGCATGCATGGATGTTGTTGTTTGTGTCTTCAAATGAGTATGGAGGACCAAAAATGAAAAAAAATCTACTCTCAATAAAAATTCAGTCTTCTGTTTATTTTATAATTGGAGATGTACTGACAAGCATTTGAGTTTTCCCAATGATTTTATTTTTGTGTGACACGCCAATTCCGCAAACTTCTTTCATATTCGGTCCTCCATTCTGGGCTGGATGGTTTCCCAGCAGCAGTAGTTTCTTCTTTCACCAAACCCTCTTTGCTACTGTACGGTTCCCGCTCATGTCGAAAAGTCAAGGCCGTGTTTTTGTCACTTGTTACTCACTTACCGACGTCCCACGCAAAAAAACACCGGCCAGAAAGGGAAGCAAGAGATAAAGACATCTGTTTGCCTGACCGAAAGTATGTGAAGACCCAGGTTGGCTGGAGGAGTTCACAAACCGCAAAATAGGAGAAGTTGCTGAGTGGGAAAACGTTTAAATCAGCATTTGTTTTCCTGTTGAAGTGAACAGGAACACCTAAACACATTTCCTTTGTAGCCTGTTCACACTGTATTAACCTAGCGTGATAAAGCTGCAAATCATGCTTTATTTCCAAAGTTTATTTTCTAACCATCTAGCCCAGACGAATGGGGAAAGCGCGTTCGTGTTCTGTGTTACAAATTGTTCTTGGACTTTGCTTGCGATAGTGCCTTCATCCACTGTATGTGAGTCAGTGTTTTATATGTAAGAATGTACCCATAACCATACACCTGATGGCCTGTGTGGTACCTTCGTTTTATTGCCCCCATTTTCCCAGCATGCAATTCACACCAGTCACACCACTGTACACGCCAAATCTCGCACTCGTTTTTTGCGTCAGCCAATTTCAGTGTCGCGTTTTCCAAAGGGGATCTATTCAACCTTCTCGGCCTTTGTCAGTTCTTTGGCTCTATGTCACCAGCAATGGCTTTATAGGCTTAGATTTCTCTTTCCAAGTGTAGCTTCTTTAACACCGATCACGCATAACATTCTGGCCACTGACAACACAGAGAGGAAACAGAGCTCATGTGATGAAAGCAGTGAAATGGCCAAGGATTTCAATAGAGAGTGACGAATTATAATCTTGTCTGGTCAATAGGTAGTGTTCATGTGACATTGTACCAGTCTAAATGACCCATAGTTTAAAGCCACACTCTGGAACTTTTCAACCCAACAAACAAAAACATACAAGCATGTTTTTTAATATGTATTTCTAGGGCTGAAACATTTAAAAAAAAAATAATTCCGATTAATTAATTACATAATGTTTAATGCGGGTCAAAATATTAAATTAAATCAATTTAACCAATCGCCCTTTACTTTAGCAGCACAGGCACTTTTTCAGTTTCCTTTCCTGCTTTGGAACGAAAACACCACATAAAGCCAAAAACAAACTTGTTTATTCACACAGTTAAGCCTACAATTGTACACAACACAATTTCGTTGTACAATTGAAAATGACAAGTAAAGCACCCACTTACATACTTACAATGAACTTATTCAAAAAGATAATTCTCCAATGTCTTGGAGCAGGACAAAATAAATCAAACTGCTATTGTCTTTGAAGTGTTTGAAATGATCACACAGGCTTCACATCTGCACTTGAAATAAGTTCAAATGTAGGAAAATACAAAGAAGCATTTGAAATATACCTCTAAAAAATATACAACCTCTTTAATAAATCATGCTTAAATGCAATTAATTAATTACTGAGGCCAAAATTAACTCGATAACATGCTTTAATCGAGTTCCACCACTATTTATTTAATTACAGCTTTTTTTATTGGTGAAAAAAAAAGCTTTTTTACCGACATGACTCGTATCGACTTCACCAGCTCGTCTCCATGGCGATGTTGCTGCTTTTCTTTCACTACAGGTAGCCCAGAAATAGGTTAAAATACATTTGTCCTATTTCAAATGCTTTATTTCAATAACAAAAATGGTTTTGTCCAGCTTTGGTGAACGGGTGAATTGCTCACGTGATGTAAAATTCGTAGCCTGGAATGTTCCGCAGTGTGGCTTTAATATAGAGGTGGAGGACATGGTCAGAATTCTGTGGTAAAATCTGTCAAATAGTGGATGCGCTAAGTTTATTATTGTGTCTCTGTAATCATTGGGTCTATCCTCACAAAGTTTAATGTCTTCTCCGTCAGCGTAAATTAACAAATAATATAATAATATAATCCAGTGGAGGTGGTCATAATGTTATGCCTCATCAGTGCATAGCTTTTAAACCTGTTGTCCTTTCAAATGCCATGTTTTTAACGCATGCATGTTTGTATGTATGCTAAGTGCACTATTGTTATGAAGTATTGTGAAAGTCAATCAGTCAGCCCGTGTCAACTGCCAGGTTTATTGTGAATTCACATGAAAAAGAATGTACGGCATTTGTCGAATGAGCAGAAATAGCAGAAATTGTGGTGGCTACATTTTGTTTTGTTTTTTTCCATTGGCTGTGTGCGCGTTCCAACTTGTCCCCTGTTGCTGCACCGGTTCCTGCCAGGGAAGCCTTACGTCGAATGCACTGAATCTAAAGATGCCACGCTAAAGCCCCGCCCTACCTCTGCTTTGGACACGCCCCATCCTCGTCAATCAACACATGTTTTCATGAGGCCCATTGTGTTGCCCAGTGAAATGATCATGAGGCAGTTATTTATCACTGTTGGAGACTCTGGATGATTTTGCCATGCTTGTTAAGAATATGTCAGAGGTAAAAAGAAAAAGTGCTCTAAATATAGGTGATAATTGATAAATATAGCATTAATGTGGTCAAACGTATGCAATCAAAAATATTTTGTATCAAGGTAGAAAGATGAAGCACTTATCCTAGGTTTTTTTTGTACAGTAAAAGCAATTTACTGATGGAAAGAGAGTGATCTGGGAACATGAAAATGAATGAACTCTAATAAATTCCCCTATCTGGAGTAAGTAGGTGAGAAAATATATTATTATTTAAAAATATATAATAGTATATAATGTATATTTTTTGCTGCTTTTGCTGAATCATCCATTTAGAGTTTTCTAGTGCATAACAATTGCACACTCTTTTTTACTGAAAATCCCTGATACTAGCCTACTACTACAACTACTACTGCGACTACTTCTGCTACTACTGAACCGCTGCTGCTTCTTTCACAGCTCGGCCAAAGTGGCGCAAACACGCGCTGCCCCTGACGAACCTGTACAGAAAGACTTTTTCCATGTTGTGTTGAGTTTTGTTCCAGTGAATGAGTGAATGCATGCGTGTGTCGCTGATGGTGTAGCCTGTGTGTAGCATGCTCTGTGCACGAGGCCCAGACTTTCGACTGCTGCTGTGTCGTTTGCATGTGGGGATTGACTACAGTAAGACACCATTTGTTACACTGAAGTAAATGCAGATCTGGTCCTTAAAGCTGGGTTTTTATATATTTTGCAGTTTCAGATTGGGGAAGCTAAGCAAATTGGAATTGTTACGATACTGGTTTGGCTGTGTGGTTAGATAATTGGCTTTCTACTACCTACTTAAATGACCAATTCTTACAATGTAGTGTGATAAAAACAAAACAAAAACAAATCATATAGTTGGTCCAGGAATAGGTTGAAAAGAAACAACAACAAACACAGTATCAACCTTAAAGCAGTACTAAGTAACTTGTTTACCTTAATAAATACTTTTCGTAGTCCCTCTGGGGTAATACAAGGCCAGAAACCACAATTGCAACTTTCCTGCCCCGGGTCGGTGTCACCAACACACATAATGGAATCACGAAGAAGAAGCTAACATGCTAACGGGCAAAGCTAACTGCGGGCTAGCCCATTTAAACAGTATTTACAGCCAGGTTTGAGTGAAAAAATGATCTTTGTGTAATTGGATGTACAATATCCCTCTCTCCCTTTGTCTTTTCTGTCTGGGTAGTATTTACTCTCACGGACAATCAATGAGTAAAAAGCGCAACACCAAACCTGCAGTGGCGCGTATGGCCTCTAGGGACATGAGTTACTTAGTACTGCTTTAAAGAAATGAATCAAAAGTACATAACAGCTTTAGTGTTGTATGAGTTTGCAAACATGACTCCGGCTTACGGACGAGCTCTGTGTTTTTTCAGTCTGTATGTAGCAGCACACTTGTAATGGAGGCCCCTAAAACCCCACCAGAGAGTAATAGGCCTGTCCACACTTCCTCTAAGCCCACAACTTCTTGAAAGCCAAAGCCCGCCATCTTTGTTTACTGTTTCTGAATGGACAGTTCACACAGTGAGGACATCCCAGTGGAACTAAGCCACCATATTGCTTTTTAAAATAGTACATTGTTTTCCAATTGTATTTAGATAATTCCATAGCAGTTAACGTCGTAGGCACAATGACAATATGAGGTAAACGTAACAAAAATATAAAGATATTTTTCTACAGATGTCCAGATGCTAAATGAATGGTATACAGAACATTACGACCACCTGCCTGACTAGGTTATTTTGCTGTCTAAGGTAATCAAGTAATTTGGGCAGACCATCTCCTAAACTGAAGCTTATTTGCAACGGTGGTATACATACAGTATACAGTACAGCCAGGTGGTCGCAATGTTTTACCCCAATGTATAGGTCCATGTGCACAACAGAAAGTCTTCTTCACGCAAGCCCCGGAAGAAAATATATTTTTAACAAACTGCCTAGAACTGCTCTTTGTAAATCCTTAGTCCTTTCCTTTGAGGGGTTTTCAAATTAGGACAATAGCTGTAGAAAACATGTGCACAAACGTTTTAATACAGCATAATCTGGCATTGCCACTATTGCTTTGAAAGTCAGTCACTATGTGTTTGTCGCTTTAGTGTTCGCTGTGGCCAGTCAGTGCGATCGGTGGGATTGGCTTTAGATATTTCTTCTGTATATTTTGGCACAAATGTGAGTAAAATGTTGTTGTTTTTTTTTAGGTTGGATTTTGTAATGCGTTTCTTCCATATGTGTTGGTTGCACTGTTTTCTGTTTTGTTTTTTTGTTTTGGCTCAGTTGTTGATATCGCTTCCATGCAACAATGAAAGTTATTTATTGCAAATACCAAAAGAGTCTCATGTCGTTATTTTTGCTCAAGCTGTGGTGAAGAGTGTACGGGAAGATAAGAAATCACTCATGCTGTGAGATAAGTATAAAACAAAGTGTAAAATCTCCTTGTTTCCTGTAACAGACCGGTCTGCGTGAACAGCCAAAGTGAATCCCACGCACCAATTACATCAAGTCTACAGGGCATCACTAAAACGAGTAATTTGCACAAATATTAACGTTACGCACTGCTCACTAACTGTCCGTGAGATGCCAGGAGGACGGACCAGTGCCCAGTCATGTTTTGGTTTGGCTGAGTCTGGGGCAGAGGAGACATGTGATCAGCAAAAACACTGTGAATCAGGAGTTAAAATGTTATCAAAATGTTCAAGTGATCACTGGCCTCCAGCTAAAAAGGCAAAATGGATTTGCCCAGTCGTCAAAATGTTCATGAAGACTGATATTCTAAAATTGACAATGAAGTTATAGCCGGCGTCAGAGCTCTCATGTCATCACCAAGAATGTCCCGGGTTTGATTCCTGGCCAAGTGGGGCATTTGTGGAATTTGCATAATATTCTCGTGTCTGCTTAGATTTCCTCCGGGTTTCATCGCGTACAATACTCTGGAGCCATGACTCTCAAATACTGAATGTGTGTACTTTTAGACCAGTGGTTCTCAACCTTTTGAAGCTGCGACCCAATTATAACAATTAATGGGGTTTGTGACCCCCGCCCATATGTTTGTATCTTATTTGTTCCCGCTGTTCTGTCATAGTGGGACACAGGGACATTAGCCTGTATCTTAAAACAATATAAAAAACTATGGAAAACAAACAAATGGCTAAATAAATTAAATCAAATTAAGTCAAATAATCACAAAATAAGCATACAATTATTTTTATTATCAACATGATCTGGCGACCCCCACATTTTTTCTGTCCCGACCCTCAGGTTGATAACCACAGTTTTAGCCAATCGTTGAGACAATCTCAATTATTCATGCCAGAGTTTCTTGGCTTCCTGGTTCAATAAAGGTAAAAAAATAAAGATAAAATAGATAACCATAAGAGCAGGGTTTCATTAAATGAATTGTGGCAAAACCAAAGCCTTAAATGTCATTGAAAAGCATTAAATTGGACTCAAACTGGCATTAAATCTATTATTATGCCATTGTTCAACATTTTTTACAGTAAGTCTAAAATACCACAATTATGGTCTAACATATTCAGTGGCAGTTTTGGCTGAAATTGACCACATTGTGTCCCATTTTGTCCATTTCACTCCTGTGTTTTATGAAATGTTTGTACAGCTTAAGAAATTAAATCTGTGCACTTTTTTTTTTCTCCATTCGTGGCATTAAAATATAGTTGAAAAGCATTCAATTTGACATTCTTCTGCCTATAAAACCCAAAAGAGTTACTAAAATTGTTATGTTAAATGGGTTTGAATTAAAGTGTTAATAGAAAATATGTTGGGCGTGTATAGGAAGAGTACAGTAAATAGCTTGTTGTGCTAGCTTTGTATAAATTCCCACAGTGAAATAATAACTAAAATCCTTGCTTCGGGACAAAATACATGAAGTTTAGTCCGATATCCCTTTGTGTTAGGCTCACCACTGCATGTATGTGAACATGTACCCAGACGTTACAATGATGCACAGCGTAAACAAATAGCTCAAAACTCAAACATTTACAGAATAACAATGGGTTATGAGAGTATATGGGGAGGGCCAGGTCAGCGTTTTCTGAGCCCATCTCTTTGAGGTAATAAGCATGTATCATGTTTTCTGGCACACGCTGCACTTCAGAGGACAGTCTGTTCTCCTGTGGGATCCGTGGCTTCATGCCTGGAGCTGCATTAGCCGACATTATACAGAATAAACACATACTTTCATACAGGGAGGGACAACAACTAAATGTATATAGTTTCAGTAGGTATTTTTGAGGAAGTGAAAGTAGCTGTATTAGATGAGTAAAAGTGACCTAGCTGTAGTATTTGCAGTAATGTATTAAAGGAGTCAACAGAAATGACACTTTGAAGGCAATTAAATAAATAAAACGTAAATGAGCATACAATTTGATTAAACGTGACTTTCAGTCATATGGATAGGTAAACTAAACTATAGCACTTAATAGAAATACTTGTAGTAGCAAAGTATTTTATTGATAAATCGGGGTAGGCCCAAAGGCAAAATCTGGCCCCTAGAACCTCTGATGATTTTTCAGAGATAATATTACTGCTTTAAACATGTAGAAAATACTGTAAATTCTGTAAAATTGTATTTGCAAAACAGCAGGTCTTGTTAATAAATAAAATGTTGGCATTTGGAGAAGTGGTGCTTTACTTCAAGCAAACTTCCCTACCCCTACTATAACCTCTTAACCCCATCTGAACCGAGCACATTTTCTACAGTTTGGCTTTACCCAAATCTAAAAGCGGCAAATGAGCGACGGGAAAAAAAGCAACAATAACAAAATAAACATGATGAAAACGCGTCAAAAAAACAACAATAAAGCGACATAAAGTTCGGTTAAAGTTCTTCATTTTTGAACTTCTTTATGCATCATGAGCGTTTTGTGTTGTAAAATCAACCTATAAAGAATTCTAGCCTACATCATTTTGTTATTGTAATTTATTAGCATCAACCGCACTTTATATTCCAAGATGATTTATATACAATCCCTAACTTCAGTTCAGCACTTTCTTCCACATTAACATTCCTTAAAAGTCAGACCGCATAAAGACGGTGATCGTGCATTGTGTGTTGTAAGATACAGTAAGTACAAACGTAGGAGGGGTAGGGCCTTATAAGTTATTATTAACTTCTTCCTACTCCCTTTGAGCAAGACTAATGCGTCTTATGTTGGGAATAAATTCTGTAAAATATATGTATACTTTACCTGTATGTATCTGTTGTTCACATAAATAAACTAAACTAAACTAATAGATAGAACATGTATTTCTGGATATCATGTCAGTTTTAGATATGAGTCACTTTATTCCTAGATGAGTGAGTAGTTACAGTATCCTCTCTCTCCCACCCCGGGGCAGAGTGATAGAGGGACTGGGGGAGGCCCGGTACACAGTGTGGCGTTCCGGGATGTTTCTGTTTTAGTGTCTCAAGGTCAACAAGTCACTTTCAAGATATGACACACTGTTGTTTTTCTCCAGAGATATGGGAAAGAGGAGAAAGAGTGCATAACATGCCTGTGCTGTTTAAAGAAGGCCGAGCAAAATCGAAGCGAAGGGATGATTGTACGAACGGGTAAATGAAATGAAAATAAACACCGTTGCCAATGTTCCTACATTACAGCCAGGCTCAGGCTCAGCTCTGTGTAAATGCTTTCATAATTGGACCAAAAGGCTATTTCATCCATGTCTCAAAATGATACAAAACCTTCATGGATTTAAACAGAAGCCTGGTTCTATTCACTAAATGTTATTTTATTTATGTAATTTCTCGAGGATCTGTAGTTCAAAATGTCATGTTTCACTTTAGCTATTTAATGCATTTCCACACGCCATGTTAATAAGCTAAGCCCTAGAAGAATATGCATCAACAATTAGTTCTTTTCCATTTCTTTATTGTAGAAAATCATCAGTACAATAAATAATAAAGATAACACTGCAGGGGATGATTCAGGGCGAACATATCAGCTCAGTATCCCTCAGTAACATCGGGTA
This sequence comes from Neogobius melanostomus, assembly GCA_007210695.1. Lineage (NCBI taxonomy): Eukaryota > Metazoa > Chordata > Actinopteri > Gobiiformes > Gobiidae > Neogobius > Neogobius melanostomus. The sequence goes on along the minus strand of VHKM01000657.1, from coordinate 1,055,625 downwards.
CAAAATACTATCATTGTAATCATAAAGACTGCAGACGGAGGAGGAGGAACAAAATATTGTACAGTCAAAGTACACTGTGGGGCAAAACAGATATACCTTTGTTAAGAAAGTGTAAAATGTATGATAAAAATGTGCATACAATTACCATTTAGTGCACAAATAAAGTTGCAAGTATTTATTCATTTTCATTGCAAGTATGCTTTGGTAATTTTGAGGTATATATGAGACAATTAATAGGTTTTTTTCATAATGTGTATTTGCACACTAAGAAACATTACATACAGTATTCAAAGTACTCACACAAAATGAAGGCACTGCTTTATGATTTGTTATTGCATATTCATAAAAAAGATCTAAGCTGAAACACATTTTCATACTTAAATGCCCGGTACCTGTATTTTCTTGACAAACAGTGAAAGAGGGAGTGAGTACAGTGTGAACTGTGGTCCAAACTCACTCCCTTGTCCATTTCTAACATCCCAATTTCAAAGATTTCAGGGACACACACTTTGTTTTTTAAGGAAACCAAACCAATATAATTACAAAAAAAAAGAAAAAAGAAATACATGTACAGGGCCTTTAAAATCAAAGCGTAATTGACAGAACACACACTCTCGAAGAGTTAAAAAAAAACAAAAGTAACATAATTATGGCCTTCCTTGTCTGTTCTCACACTTCCAGAAAGCCGTTCTTAGCCTTGGACTGAATACAAGTTAGTCAAAAAGTAGTTTACATTCAGTGACAAAGTAGGCCAATGCGTCGCCTAAACTCTAAACTACCCACATGTTTCATTGTACTTCAAATACCCTGTACATATAATGCAGACCAAGGCTTTTCATTTGAAATATTGTTTCGGCAATTGCAAAGAAAAACAGAGCAACGCCTTTTAATGAAGGCCATTATTCAAGAGCTCAATTTACACGAGACCTAAGGAATTCTTCATTGTAATAAAAATGTCTTAAAGTAGCAAAATATATATCTAAGGAAATCACAAAACATCCAATCATGAATCAGAATGACGAACAGCGGACCACTCTCCCACGGTCTGAAGTGTCTGAGTGGGCCATATCTCAGGAGGAAAAAGTCTCGAAGCAATTATTGATCCATTATTGGAAAAAAAAACGTAGTTGTTAACAAAATGATGATTGCAGGACATTTATGAGTCTTATCAGTCTTCTTCTGGTGGTACTCAGGAGAATTGTACTGTGCTTTAGTGGAGGCAAGTCCTTGTTTAGAAATGGTTTGGACCTTGTTCATTCTTGATTTTTAGATCTGATGTAGATCCAGGTTTTCTCGTAAAATTAGTGCTGGATCCAACTAGCTTTAGTCCTGTTCCGATCTTGTTTAGTCCTGGGTTTGCCCCACAAGGAGCTGATTAAATTAGACTTTAGACTTGCTTAAGTTGTGGCGGCGTCTGCTTCATTTTATATTGGTTTGATCCTGTGGTAGATAGTCCGTGCTTGATCTTGTGCCGTTGTACTTTGAAAGCCAAATATTCAACACAGTGGCCCTTGGTGAAGAGATGAAGAACCGCTACTCTCTATGTACAGTACATACAATGTTCCTATCACACGTGGGCGCTCTTAGCATGATTAGCCGATGCCACCGCCGGGCCGTTGTTACTGCCCTGTTGGAGTAGTAGAAGCGATTGTTGTCCTGATATGAGCGCGAGTGGGACTCGGAGATGCAGCAGGCCAACATGCAGCCGCTCAGCAGGGAGAAGATGGTCCCGATCCAGCCTGTGTACAGGGAGAAGCCGAACGACATCAGCCCCTGCTCATGGTACGCGCCGATGGGAAACCAGACCGTGGACACCAACCCACATGCACCTGATGGGATAAAAAAAAAACATGTTTAGGATTTATGTTACAGCTGGAGAAGAAAAGTACTCAAAGTTAAAGTTAAAGCAACATTTGTGATATAATCATCCAGCTGGGCACTTCTGACCAACATCCTGGCTCAAGATCTGAAGATGGGTCTCTGTTTGCCGCACTGCGGTTGCCCATGGCTCCAGACAGGTTGTCTTGTAAGCAATAGTAGGGGAGACTGGGGCTATTTGTCATACAGGGTAATTTGTCAAATTGCTTTTTATAGGGCGCTGTATGCTGGTACTGATATAATGTGTATTGGTATTCTTCTTCTCTACCAATAATCAGTTTCTCATTTGGAATGAAGACATGAGGACAGGACACAATTGAATTGTTTTAATGCCTTTTCCCAAACTTTAATGTCTGGGTTATTTTGTAGTGAGAGCTTTCCTTTTGTTAGTGCCATGAACAAATGACACTGGTCTGATTTTAGAGCTAGCATGCTAAAGCCATTCGTTAGCTAGCTTACATTGTTTGTAAAGTGGACACTTGGGGATATTTGTCACATGGAGTATAACCTGGTGGGACATTTTTTCTTTTGTGTCTAATATGTTTTTATGATCACTTTATTTTAACATTAGCTTTTGTTTGGGTCATTTTAGAGCATTTTGCAAAAAATATCAACCGCTAGTTCAAATGAGTGTTATGGACACATCTGGCATTGCGTCATACTTTGTCTCAAAAAGCAAAAAGGTTGATCAAATTTCATGTTAACATCAAAAACTCCATTAAAAATATTGTGACAACCAACCCCAAACATTGTGACAACTTGCCCCCGCATATGGGGCACATTATCTCAGTTGATTTAGTTGTGTTTGACGGTTAATAACAATTTATCTCAATATGATAGAAAAAAGAGAGCGAGGTCTACTTCAAGCCAAGGCGTCAAGCTTTCATTTAATGCAGGTCTGACTCTTGTGGGATTTTCAGTTGATGAGCAGTGAACTTGAGGAAAAAAAGTGTGACAAATAGCCCCGGTCTTGCCTACAGTATGTATTAGCAGCTTGCATGACATGAAAGCGCAGAGCTCGCTATTCCATGATCGCTGAATGTGGTGATAAGCTAGTAATACACTATTGGGGCAGGAATATTATTGCAGTACAGTCGCACATTTGGAATACGATGGAAAAGTTATATCAAAACATGTTTAGAATTCATGGCATAAAAAAGTAGCTTGGTATGAAACCTAAAAGAACAATATGCAGTTTATTGATTTTGTTCATGTTTGAAATTGAGCTGAAATACCTTGCTTGTATTGGAAAGGCCAGTGCTTTTACAGTCAACAACAGCCGATGGAAAACACACAATCGCCCAATCGGAAGCAGGTGTTGGACTTTTCACTGACACAAACAGTGAAAAAGAGTGCATTTTTAACCCCGTAAAGCGGTCAGTTTCCAGGAGGACCCGGTCAGTCACTGGCAGGGTGTGGACAGCTGAGGCGGGGTGCAGGAATGTGCAGGGGTTTCTGTGTCTGTGGTTGAGCTATGTGTGGGAAGGAAGGCGGCCATATTGCACATCCTCACCCGTCAGCTGCTTCTCATTTGAGGTCACGGTAGGTCAATGGCATGGAGTTCAGGTTGGAGCATGAAACAACAACACCTGTGCTAACACTGCTGCTTCTGCTTCCTACCGCTATCTCCACAAACCATAGAAACACAGTATGGAACCTAACAATGTGTAAGCTTTTGAAACATTTCTCAAACTTTGTAGGGTTGTAGTAACTCAAATTGAATACATTTAACAAAAATCAGGGCTTATTTTGCTTCATAAGATTTACAAGCTTTCCATGAAACAGAAGAACAATGAAAAGTGAATAATGTACATAAATAATTGCCAAAACTGCAGCTGAAAATATATTTTGGAATAGATTTGTTTGTATTTTTGACTAACTAAGTGAAAATAGCCGAGCAATGATATATATTACAAGAAATGTACATCTACTACCAGTTTGAAACCAATTTAATGCCTTTTAATGTAGAAAAAGAGTAATAGTAAAATTGGTTTGACGTCTATTCCTATCCTATTGATTACATTGATTTTATGTTTCAAGACATTTTAACCATTGGCCTCTTCATTATCAGTATAATCAGGGAATGTCCTTCATAACTTACTGCATTCGTCTGCCTCTATAGCTACTGTCCAACTGGATCATTTTACTGTAGTGCAGTGATCGAAGTAGCATTATCAGGTTTTCTTACCCATTACCAGTGTGACCACTCCTCCGATGACCGTGCGCTGGTTCTTGGAGCTCTGCGGTTCGTTGCCGAGGTTGATGCAGGGCATGGACATGAGCAGCATTGCCACCGCGGGCAGTCCCAGGATGGACCCAGTGATCATGAGGGCGCGGGTCGTCTGGATGTAAGCTGCAAAACACATACATATAACAACTGATGACTGCCTTGAATGAAACGTGTCAACAAAATATGTTCCATTAAATACATTTGTGTAAAATAAAAAGGCTTAGAAATATTAAATCAGAATAAAATGGAAATTATTAGCAAAATGACATCTTAAGTGTAACTTTTGCATGGATGGAAGACCTCAGTGATTTACAATATCAGCATGGCAATGTGATAATTTTGCAGTACATAATGCAGCACTAGATACTGTAGAAGCACTAGTAGTGGTTTATTTTGCGCCATCGCTCAAAGCTGTACGCTGGCGTGAAACGTGCATATCATTTGCTTGAACATTGTGATTGTGCCTAGATTCTAAAGATCCAAAAGAGATATTGCACACTTTTTAAACTCTTCTTGGTGATATGCCTAATAGGTGTTTTGCCTCGTATGTGACTTTGTTACCAATCACCTTTCAGAATCTCAGCACTAAAACAAATGACAAGGAACTGGAGATCAATTAAACCCCCAAATTGTAAGAATTGGCTTGAAACTATTGACTTATGTAATCAATAACAAGAAGCTGAGTTTCTATAATTATAATTCCATGGTGGAGAGTCCCATTTACTCTTCTTTTAATACCTGTCACCTGAGGCAGTGTTGGGTAGTACAGTATAAAACAAGGAATGGTAAAAGAATCCATTTAACATGTTGTGTTTGTTTGGTTTGTAATAATAGAAATGTAAAAATTATAGATTTGAAATGTAAAACCACACAATAAAGTAATAACAATATTAATAATAATAATAATAATAATAATAATTAAAAAAAAGAACATTGTGATTGTGGGAGCTAGAAAAAAAACTAATCATTTCACAGTTTGAACAGGAACAATCAGGGACCTCAGATTTAGGTAGAAGCCTAGATGTCTCAAAACGTTTCCAGTCTTATTTCCCCTGTACTGTCACTATGGGTATCACATTGCGCGTGCGTGCGTACTGTACCTGGCAGGTCCAGTAACTGCGTAAGAGAAACGCAGTGATACTGTCCAGTGGAGATGACGCACTCGTCCATGGCCCTTTGGCGCTCAGCTCGTCCATCTTCTTACAGGTGTTCAGTCCGTACTTGCAGTAGAGCACCCAGTCGTTGGTAGCTGTGGCTATCACGATGCTCAGCCAGCCAAAGACACTCAGGAGAAAGCCGCCCAACTGGATACAGGAGTTCGACATGACGCCAAAAGTAACGGTGCCAAAAAAGTTAAAAAAAACAAACACACCTGTAGGCCTATATTCACTTTAAAATAATAAATAAGATATCTGATTTGCAAATAGTGAAATGAACTACTCCAAGTTCTAGGGTCGTTCCTTAGTGCTACAAGTTGGCAGATCTCAAAGTCCTCAACTCCTGCTTCAAAATAATACTATATTCCATCTGCTTTGGGTTTATATGGGAAAGCCCGCGAGCCCGACTTTGACTTTCAACCAATCAGCAGCGCTGGCCAAAAAAGGGCACTGTGGGATGGGGTGGTGGAATGTCTGGGAATGTGTTTTATTTGGCAAAAGGTACAGCCTCTTATATCCATCTCTAACCGAGTGGTTTATACCGTGATAGAGGAGAGGCGCGTGACCAGTGACAATAGTGGGTGTAAAACCAGACAAATGCTGCCCTCTGCTGGATTACATAGAGAAATGTAAGTGATCAGATGAATTGAAATCGTTCTAAATTAAGAAGAAACTAGGTATTGTTCTCAGGTCATTTAGAGTAACCTAAATTCTTCAACCTATTTTAATAACACCACTGTTCATTGTTATGTCACAACATTGCTCGACATGCTCTCCTCAACAGCACCGGTCCATAAACAAATGTTCAACTCTATCTTATGAACAATGAACTAATAGTCTAATACTACCCCATTGTCTGTAAACAATCGATCCTATTGGAAAATGTGTACAAATAAGCTTAAAAGGACACATTTTTTCTTGTACAATACAACATTTTGCCTCCATTGCATCATCGGATCATATTTCTCACTTTCTCTGGCTCCTCTAAGACAGATGTGCTCAGGAAAGGCTTGTCATGTCCCGGGATGACCCTTGGGCTTCCTCCCAGCACTAGCTCCTCTCCCAGTCTGAAGCAGCAACGCAGGAACTTCCAACCACATAAATGCTCTTATTGAAATGTTTAAAACTTCACTTACTACTTTCATAGTGCACTATGTATCATGAATAGTGTATAACACATTTAAATCATTTATTGATTAACTTTCAATTCCTGGGAGCAGTGGCTGGTGTAATTCCCTCACCCATGCAGCCATAACAGTGGGCAGTGTTAGTCACGAATTTCCTGAGTGCCATTTTGAGGACTTCTGGCTTGGGAATGGACGATAACTAAATCCCAGTTCACACATTTCACAATTAAATTGATGTGACTCACTCAGAGCATGACGGAGACTGACCAAAAGACGGAGTGAGTGGGGGAGAGGGTCTGTGTTTGAGCATGGAGCTTCATCAAAACACAATGATCTTTCCAAATTAGCAGATTGAGAACGTCCAGTCCTATACCTTTGTTCCTAATTGCCAAAGATCTGACTAATCACCGCAATTACATTCATACAGTACATGCAAGGTTCTGTCCAAGGACACAATACATTACTGTCAGTAAGTGAGAACTGAACCTTTGGATTAATCAACAAACGTGGAGCTAAGGCATAAGACAAGGGCAAATTGTCGTCACTCTTCAAGCAGTATTCATGTCGTGCTGTAAAGACCCTATCAGAAACCTTTCATATTTTCTTAATATTTTCTAGATGTGTATTCAAGTTGAACAAGCCTTGCACGGGTTAACGCTCATTGTTCACTTGTTTGTTTGAGTGCCGTGCTTTTCCCTGATTGTCTCCGAAAAAGGTGCCTGTTGATTTGTAATTTCTTTGCCTCCGCGCCGACACAAGCGGAGTCTATTAAAATGTGATGATTGTTTTGTGCGAGAGAGAGCCCAGTGGTGCGTAACCGCTTGTGAAAGGGAGCGAATGAATTTCCATCTATTGGGCTGAATCATTTTGTTTCACGCTTTGGCATCTCTTTATCAGGGCCAAAAACAATGCACTTTGGTTACAAGATGTTCCCAGCGTGTGGTTACGGAGTCCAAATTGTCTTCTCAGATTCATATCAGTGGTGTTTTAGTCTGAGATGTTGCTCATTGGAGGGTTTCTCAACTGGTGGGTCAGACACATTGGCTTGAATCCATGGAATAATAGTAAAAGTAAACAAGGGAATATTTACAGTGAATGTACGTTTTGTCATATTTATTTCATGAATGTTTGAATAATCAGTCACCAGCTCTAAATGCATGTGACTAGAAGATGAGTTTTACATGCCTGAAAATTCATCTGGCTGGATCACCTTTTCTTGTTTTTCCAAAATACATATATTTTGGTTATGAAACATGAATTGCCATGACATGATTTCAAAAAAGAAATCAAAGGCCCGAGATGTGGTATAGTTTATGCTGAAGGAAGACGCCGCACAGCAAGATGTTGAGGTTCTACTTTGGAGTGATGGTGGGAAATAAGGACTCCAGAGGGACAATTCATGGATATTAAAAAAGGGTGAGTGAGGCCGCACTGAGTTGGTTTGGTCAGAGGAAGGAGAGTGAATATATGAGTAAAAGAAAGAGGCGATTCATGGTTGACATTTGAGAGTGACTCCCCCGAAAAGAGGCAACAACGAATAACACAAAACAACAAATTCTGTGTCTTGCCACACACCTATTTATTTTGTATGGTACGTGTCTTATGCAAGATCCTGCTATTTCATATTATTCTGTTTGTTTAAATATCTTTGAAAATGCAGCTTTAATTTTGATGGCACAATCGAATTCCACTTTGACCAGCCATTGCGTATAGAGCAGTGGTTCCCAAAGCGGGGTCTGAGGCCCGCTGGGAGCCTGAGAGGCACTGCAGGGGGGCCTGAAGGTTGTACATCAAGCACACAAGAAAGTGCTGATCTGATAGGAAGCTGCAAATGACAGTGGAATTTTGGGAGTGGCTGGTGTAGAGGAACATTGGGATTTTGACCCCTTACCCCCCGCCTTAACCGAGCGCATTGCCTCCTGTTCGGCTTTACCCAAATCTAAAGCTTCTCGACTGGAGAGCAACAGTGTAACGCCTCGTTTGAAAGCTACGACCTACAAAACTGATAGTAACTTTTAAAGCCGTCCTTCCACATAGCGCGAACCGGCCACGCACGCCACGATCTACGTGCACGTATCGACTCAACCCCGCAGACCTTTCTGTTTTCCACCACACACACACATGCATTTGTTGTGGGCGGAGCCGCACACTGTACAGATCGTCATAAAGGTTTTGTAAGCTGTGATGAGAACAAATGTGGACAAATGCTGTCATCTGGTGGGAGTTAAGGAATCAGGAGGAGCCAAGCTGTATTAAAACTGAAAATAAACCACTAAATACAACTATGAAGGTAAGCTACATGCAAATGTTATGCTAACGCCAGCTAAAGCTGCGCTAACAGCGGCTAAATGCTATTATCGGCAAAATCCCCTTTTAGCACAGCGGTATGATGTTGTGAAATAATAAATCCGTATGACCTGTGTGTCAATAGTGAGGGCTGTCCACTGTCTCGTTTCCCATCAGAGGCCAGCAGTCTGTTCACGTCACATCAGACACGGGTAGCCCGCTTTGGCCACAGCCAGAGGTCGGGCCAAAATCTATACCTGGTCAGACCGGTTTGGCACTGGCCTTTGTTATGGAAAAGCTCGACAAAGCGGGTGAAAGAGCCATTCAGCTGACACGCGCCTGCATGTGGAAAAGAGCTTTGTCACATTTTTGTTGCTTTTTTTTTCATTAATTTTTTCATACATTTTTGTCACGTTTTCGTCAAATTTTTGACAAGTTCCCTGTTCATCGCTTTTTCCATCATGTTTTCATCATATGTGTATTTGTCACTTTTTTGTTGCGTTTTCATCCACGTTTTCGTTGCTATGTTGATGCTTTTTTGAAGAGGATGTTATATTTGGGTAAAGCCAAACTGGAAAAAATGCGCTTGGTTCAGTCTTTTAAGATATTAAAAGTGAAACATCGACTAACAAAAAAAAAAAAGAGCTTGTAGCCCAGGTTCTGACTGAACACTTACCATCATGGTTAACTGGTAAAGGTCTGGTAAAAGTCAGATAAACACCAGAAAGACTATACTGTATACCAACAGGTGGCGATGTTGCACAGCGCTCAGACCCAGCGCCGGCTTTCAGGTGCTGTGCCACAGAGGACAGTGTATCCCTTCTTGCTGTCCTTGCTGAATAGAGTTAAGTAAGTCCTCCATCACTCCACAAGTCCGGTGACACGGCAGCAGCATAGCAATCAGTCTGAGGAAGAGACTTTATACACAGCCCCCGATATATCCCAAAGGAGGAGAGACGTGCTCCCCAAATTACACTCCCAAAACCAAGTCTATAGTGTCATGCATTTCAAAACAGGAGACTCCACTCTTATCTGATGCCTCGTGCTCTTGTTTGCGATTCGCCGCAAGAAAATCTATATGAGAATCTGCAAAAAAATGATTCTCATCTTTGGCAATGCCTTTCCTCTCCGGGTCGCTGCAATTTTCCCGGAGAGCCTGCAATTTTTCACTTCAGCGACATCTGAAATAATTACTGAAAACCACGCCCCACAAAATCTCGCAATGATGGCAGTTTTTCGGGTGCTATTGGCCGGGGACGTGAAGGAGTAGAGTGGAACGTATCAGTGACTCGGAGGAGGTTTGCTGAAAAACAAAAGTTACCATTGGGTGGTTTTGTGGGAATACGCAATTTACAAGCTCGATATTTGAGAAGAGCCTCATCAGAGGGAAGGCTGGCCACTGAAGATAATCAATTTAGAGTTTGCGACACGAATTCTCAGCAGGGTATTGAGTTGTGCTCAGTGAGTTTGACTCGTAGGAAGTTCCAAAAGTCCCTCTGAATCAATAGAGAGAGCTTTTTAACAAATAGCTATGAGTGCAAAACGGAGATCTTCAGTGGACTTCTTTATTGTAGTAGTTACATAACAGGTTATATTTCAGTTTTCTACTTGGTGCTCTTTCACTGTTCAGTCACACAGACAATGAGCGACTTCTATATCGCACACAGACACACACATTTCAAATACTTGACCTGTGTGAGAAACAGTGTGCAAACCTGGGAATCAAAGAAAGATCTATCTTTGAGTTAGTGAATGTCCCATATCTATTGCTACAATTGCAAATGGTACCAAGAGGTGTTTCGGATTCTTGGATGCCAGTCCTTATATGAAAGTATTGGATGCTGATTCTGAGAAATGTATATGATTTCTGTGATTTCTTCATCATTAACAGAGTTGGGCAAGTTACTTTAAAATTGTAACATCTTCTATATTTGTAATTTTAATAAAAAGTGGCTTTAAAAATGTAATATGTTTACATTACATATTACTGTTTCATAAATGTAGCTGAGTTACACTACTTTGAGTTACTTTTGACTTACTTTTAGCAAAATATGAACAAATAAAAGTAGTAATAATGCTACCGAGCAAAAGTGCAGTCAAAAATGTCCTTTTCCTTCTTTATCCCCATTCTCTCGTGTTTTGTTTTGATGACATTTATGCGCACCTGCAGATCTTATACACCAGTGTCCAACCTGATTTGGTGCTGCATTCTGTTTGGGGGCATTTTTTTGTCTATACATTTAAGTGCACTTCTAACTTGAGTTATTTGAATTGTAATGACTAATATATTCTTCTTTATATTTTGTTTTAGTAATATGTTATATTCCTTGTTACTGAAAAAAAGTAATATATTTTGGTAACTCGCTACTTTTGTAATACGTTCCATAAGTAACACTGATCATTAACATAACTGAAGGAAGAAGTCTAGTAGCCACTGGATACACCTGGCTCCGCAGAAGACGTCCTTAAGATTAAGCATTTAGCCGAGACTCCGCTAATTTACGCTTCAAAGAACAATCTCAGCAGGTCAATCGATTACAAAGCTACAGGCCATGTGTGCTGTGTATGATCATATATTTACAGTGTATTGCAGATGCTGTTTAGTATGATTAGTTGAGCAAATGGTCTCGATTTACATAGCGCTTTGCCACCTTCATTAGGCACTCAGAGCGCAAGAAGTGATGGCGAATTAAATGACGTGCCAGTGCGGCTAAATAAACTTGTCCAGCAGATTGAAAGAAAACTTGGGCTCTCATGCGCTTTTCAAAGGATCATTTAAAATTTCCAGCAGAGCTTTGCAGACGGGCACAGAATAAAATGTCCAAAAATAAAAACCGGTCGGACAATGGGCCAATCAGAAAAAACAGAGCATGCGGTGTGGAGACTGACAACTAAACAATAGACATCCAAACTGGGCTCCAGCTAGAGTCGTTATAAATACCTGAGCCATTGTAGCTAAGTGCCGATGATTGGTCTGATGGAAATTATGGCAAACAGAAAGTGCAGAAGAGAACAGAGTAATTGCAACACAGTGAATAAAAATGTAAGTAAAGTGGACAATTCTGGGGCTGTCGAATATGTTATTTATTTTTTTTTTAGAATGTACTCTTTTACTGCTGAAGTGATTTGTCATGGGTGGCAAAACATTTCACGCTCCTGTCCTCCAAAGTCTACAGCAAACATTTATGAACTTGTAGGGTGACCGTACGACATGGCCTAAAATTCGAGACAGCCCATGCACGCGCATTGTTCATCCACGACGAGCACACGCGTTAAAGGAACAGGCCACCGTTTTCCTATACTATGTTCTTACCTGAGCTTAGGCGCATTGAGTTGCCTTGTGTACGAAATGCGCGGTATAAATAAAGTTGCCTTGCCTTGCCTAGACGAGTCAATACGTACATGTCTGGTCTTTGCGCGTGCGCTCAATCACGCAAAAAGACCAAAGATGTTGTTAGCATTTAGCCTCTCCTCCTCTCCTCTATGGGGCCAAACGGGGGTGAAGTTGGAAGCGACAAAGCTCTTCCATGTTTCCCCTATTTAAACACGGTTACGTGAGTAGTTAAACGATCCAAGTATAGTTACACAAATTAAACATGTGGATTTTCTAAGTGGATAAAAAGAGGTACTATATTGTAAGGCATAATAACACCTTTACCCGTCACTTTATCAGGCTGTTACTCCTGCTGATGCAGAACTATAGGATCATTTTCAGGACGGCTAGATTCGGGACAAAACCTTGGTTTCGGGATGGTCACCCTAGGAATGTGCCATATGATGATGGGTTGAGAAAACAGGTTTAAGTGATTTGACACTAATTCAACCTGGATAGACTCACACAGACAAAAGCAGCGATTAGGAGATTTATTGACATGTATATTAGTTTTGGTGATCAAACCCGGCGGTAGACATCCATGTATAAGTCAGTGTAGATGAACAGCTTGGAGTTAGGGATGTCTTCCCCCGGAGCCTGGACACTGGTAGTGGTATGAGGACCGTGTAGATGCAACAGGTAGAAGCCGTGGACGGAAGAGGCGGAGATGGGGCGGAGGTGGGTCGCAGCGCAGCTGGGAAGCGAACGGACCATGATTGCTGGGGCTTAAAAGCGGCGATAATTGGCTGCTACGAGGTGCGGCTCTTGCGCTGATGCTGAGGTGGAGGTGTGGCCCTCTCGGAAGCGATCATTGGCTGGAGGTCGGTGATGCTGAAGTTAGTCTACCAGTTTGAATTAACGCCTAAGCTTCATTACAACCAAGTATCCCCCAAAATGTCTCAAATTCATTTGATGTCGTTCAAATTTTGATTGTGTGAAAAAGAGTTGATCCCCCCCCCCCCTTTTTTTTTTTTTTTGAAGACTAAACAAACACTAAAAACAATGCAACGGCAGTGCTGGCAACACAAGTGAAAGCTTAATGTGCTAAAAAGGATTTGGCTTAGCTGTTGTGTACCTGTCTTCTGGAACAAAGATTCACTTGCACACATTTTTCCAGGGCAAAAAAAAGAAGTCATATTGTAAGAAGCTTTTAATCAAAGCATGTACCTTTCAGCAGTTATTTCTGAGATAAGTAGTCTAGGAGTCTAAGAAGAATTGCAAGAATTACCAAAATAAAAATCTACATGTTTGGCGAGTTGAAAAGTGTTAATGTCAAGCCCTGAACGGCTTTATTGAACTGCACTGGACACAACATTCTGAATTGCTGTCTTCTCCAAGTAAACAGCCGGTATTACTCCCACTGTGACTGAGAAGGAGCTTCAGAACATGGTGTCACTCAAACGTCTCCCCCTTCATAGACTCTCCCTGTAATCCATACTGCTCTGTAGACGCCCTGTCACCTCGAGCCATCTATACGTCTAAAGCTGTAAGACGAAAGCGGGGAGGAGGGGTTACTGAACCGGGCCTATCCCCACACTTTGATTCTCATACGCGGCTGTGTGGAGGCGCGGGAATGGGAATCTTATGTTAATGGGGGTTAGGATTGCGACAGCGACACTGACAGAGAGGGCTGATGGGATTTGAAACCTCCCGGGGAAGAAGAAATGGCAAATATATCAAGGTGCGTGTTGTAAGTTATGAACATGGGTGAGTTTAAAGAAGTGGCTCGGAGTCAAAACGAAAGGGTGAGTTGTCCACCGCGTGAGCAGGTCTGTCTTTCTCAGGAGGGACAAAACGCAAAAGCAAATTATTAGGGACAGTGATGTAGCATTGGTGAGGATTTGTGATATACCGTAACCACTGACAGGGGAAGTGAGTTATGCATATTGTCTTGTATCATGGCATGTCTTGGTCCTGAGTGAGAAATACTAGGCAGCAACAGGCAAGAATGTAAATGTATTGGCCCAGGACTAAAGCATGGCCAAAGCAAAAAGTAAACTAAACCAGTAATTTACCAAACCATGTTTTGCAAGAGTTGAAGAGAAAGAGACTCTAAACAATACCACAAGTTATTTAGAAGAAATTAGTCAAATGTGCCCAGTTGCGAGAACGAGGTACCCAAGTCGGACTCACTTTCTCGCAAATGGAGAAATAAGGTTATTTTTTGAAAATGGGTGATTTTCGCTTTTTTGCAGCCTCCCTATGTTTGAGAACCCAGTTTTGGTATATTTAAAAGCGTACAATTTCAGGTAGAAATCTCCTTGTTTTTCCTCCAGATTCTGGGTTCGTGTGTGTATTTGCATACCGGTAAATGGCTTTTGTTTCCTTCTCTTTGCCCCCGCCCTCCAGGGCCCAGCGTGGCTACTTGTTATGCATGCTCTATCCGAACAAGGCAATATGAAGTGGATTTACACTTTTTTCTTAAGTTGTCGCCACTCAAAAAAGGCAGTTTTTTTTCTAAATGAGATGTAAATGAGCCCTATTGTCACTCGGAGCAGCAGAGAGAGGTGAGAAGTGCCCACACTTTAGAGGCCAATTACTCACCTTTGAGATATTTGGAGTTCCTACATTAAAATTGCCACATCTTCTCCAAATATTATCAGATTTCCATGTGTTACACATTGTTGGAAAGCTTGGAGACTACACTTTCATAATTTGTGAATAGCTCAAAATGCCCCAGAACCGACTTGTGTCCTTAGTTTCGGTGTCTGGTCACAAATGTTCTCACAATTAAGCATTTGCCCTTGATTTAAGTAGGAAAGTTTGTTTGCGCTTTGTTTTTATTTATAAAATCTCATCGTTACACTTAAATGTACATGGTAAATCTCAACTCAATTGAAATAAGACGTTTTCATATTTTAAGCAAGTATATATATATTTTTAAAAACTTGCCAAATCAAAATCTGTCAAATTAACGCCGAACATTTTTATGCAGTGAAACCATCAATTGCAAATGCCTGTTTAGGCGTTAGAAACGTGTTGGAAAAATGGATATGTGAAAGGCTTCAGTGAACTTGGGTACGCCTGGTCAAAAAAGTCCCTCTTACGGAGTGTTCCTAGACTGCTGTGGCGAGTATCCATTGGTCCAGTTTTAAATGCCAACTCTTCAAAGTGACATTTAAAACATGTGTGTGGCGTTAATGTAGCTGAAAATGTTGAATACGATTAAAGCTGTGGGTTTTAGTACGCGGGACACTGAGATACACATAAAAAACACACAGCATTCTTGATTTTCTACACTTTGGCAGACTTACACGTACTGTACTCCAAGTGAAGAGAGAGACTTCCTTAAACCAGGACTAGTGGACCGTCCCGTGTGCGGAGAGCTGTGTGTATGAGGGGGTGGGGTGCTCTGACGTCCCGCTGAAAGAGTTACGACTGCGGGGGTGAAGAGGTGCCGTGATGGAGTGATTGGAAGATGGAGAGAACCCTTTTTGTGACCGGCTCGATTTGATGGAGGGGCGGCCATATTGGATGAGTCATTCTGGCCGAGGGGTGGGACTGTGGGTACTTCTTCAAATGCTTGTCAAGTCACACACTCACTGATTAACAGGGGGAGATGTTGAGGACTGGACACACATTTCGTGCCTCTATGTGCAAAGCCATGTTGGTTTAACTGATGAGACTTCAGTCAAAATGTTTTTCGAATAAATCTTTGGAAAGAAAATATGACATCAATCATAAGATCAGTCTGCGCACTTGTCACAGTAATGTCATTTTGCTGGTTTTCCTTGGCAGTCTAATAAATTATATGTTATCAAAAATCTACATGTCAAATGTTCAAAGACCTTCCATGGAAGAATAGCGCTGCTTTGTGTTGATTTGTCGTTTTAGACAAAAATGAGTTTTTGAAATGACAAAAACAGACAGTTGTTGATATGGTTTCGTTGTTGACTTTGAATTAGTAATAACACGATTTGTTGGAGTAAATATTGCTGTTTTGTTGTGATGTAAACGTTACATTTGAAGATGAACAAAATGACTGTAAACTTGTTTTGTTTTTAGCTTTGTATTGTACTAAGACTAAAACTAACGATTATTTTGTAATTGATTTATCTAAATTATTATTATTTTTTACAAGGAAAAATTATTTTTTTTTGCAAGGAAATTCTACTTTTCCAAGCTTTTTGCCACATAAAGCTAAAGTGGCGCCGCTTGAGGACCTGTTGATGGAGTAAACTTAAAGACTAGATGCAAGTTGGTCATTTCATGCTCACTACTGCCACCTCAGGTCTAATGTGTAACTGCGTGCCTGTTTGGTCTTTGTGCGTGCGCTCAGTCACGCAAAAAGACCAAAGATGTTGTTAGCATTTAGCCTCTCCTCCTCTCCTCTATGGGGCCAAACGGGGGTGAAGTTAGAAGCGACCAAGCCCTTCCACGTTTTCACTTTTAAATTCGGTTACTTGAGTAATTACACAAAATTAAACACGTCGATTTTCTAACGGGTAAAGTGCGTTACACCTTAGGAGCACTTCGACCTCCGCGCAGTAATATTTTAATTCCTAAAGAATTCTGAAGATATTACTGCATGGACGTCAAAGTGCTCCTTTGTATCCGACATGTTTAATTTTGTGTAGCACACTTGGATCATGTAACCGTGTTTAAATAGGGAACATGTGGAAGAGCTTGATCACTTCTAACTAACACCACAGTTTGGCCCCATAGAGGAGAGGGGGAGAGGCTAAATGCTAACAACATCGTTGGTCTTTTTGTGTGACTGAGCGCACGCGTAAAGACCAGACAGGTACGCATCAACTCGTCTAAGCTCAGGTAAGAACATATCTCAGTATGGGAAAACGGTGGAAAAAACGGGAAATTCTGCTTTCTGATTGGATAGTTGTCCTGAGACACAGATATTTATGAAATTTACAATGTACAAAACACTCTACCCTCACTTTCCATCAAATATACACATTTTTCATGCCATTTTTGCCTGTGTATACTAACTATTTCAATAATCGATTAGTTGTTTCAGCCCTATCACAAATGGCTATGTGATACACTTAATAATATTCTCTCTCCAAGCACTGACATACACACTTATATTGTCACTTAATTGAGCTGCATATAAGGAATATTGCATTTACCTAATATTGCAGTAACAACATTGTGCAGCCCTAAATGTTTCCATTCTGGGTTCTGTCTCTACACAAGCACATTTAAATTGTTGATCAAAACTATGTTGATTACATTTTCTTAATTTTACATCAATACTGTACTCCTTATGGAATGTATTGGGGTCAGTGTAGCTTATTGCACTCTCTGGAACGGAGCCATTCTATTTACGAACCTTTCACATGGAGGATTTAAAAAACGGTACTCCAAATTATAGAGGTCAATGAACAGTGAAGCAGAATGAAAAGCAATCCATGTCAGAGTATTTTTCCCACATACCTGCATCTCCCTTGTATCTGGCTGTACGCCTGGTGTTAACCTGCATCCCCCTGGGCATGAATATATTAGGAGAGATTGAATTCAGACTTGTGCATATTCATCACTCCCATCTCTTAGTGTCAGAGGAACTGTAGGAGCTGACACCTGTTTAACTATATACACTGTAACTGGATTATTGCTATAACTCTGAAGGGCAGAGAAGGTAAACCACACGTCATTCTCCAATATTGACAAACTAATAGGAAAGAGAAGAGGATGTCAAACGGTCCTTTTATCCTTGTTTTCACATCATTTCTACTGCCTTTGAACGACCCACAACTTGTAAGAGATAATAAATCCACTACATAATAATATTGAATAATTCTGGCATTTAAACTGTAGATCCGGTAACCTAGCAGATCACTCCGCCGCTGCGTAGCTTACAACCAGGAAGCTGATGCTGCTCAAATATAAGTTCTTTTAAATGCAAAATGGTTATATTTTTTAAATTATTCAGTCGACACAGACATTTATATCGGTAGTCTCGTGTTATAAGTGATTTGCCTCATGTGCGCTGTGCTTGGGTCAGACTGTTTTTAATGCAGGCTACTAGTTACCATAGACATGCACTAGCCTAGCACCAGTAAACTCTTCAAACACAAGGACTGCACACACTCTGGATAACTAGGAAGTGAGGCCCTATGTCAAAAATCCTGAAATATCCCTTTAACCTCTTAACCGAGCGCATTTTCTCCAGTTCGGTTTTACCCAAGTCTAAAAGATTCTCGACTGGAGCTTACAGCCTATAGACCTGCGTAACGCCTCATTTGAAAGCCACAAAATTTATCTGAACATATGTTTTTTCTCAAGTTGATGCCATCACTTTTTTTTTAACTTTTCTTTACTTTTTTTAAACGTTTCTGTCGCTCTTTTGCGTTTTTGTCATATTTTTATCTCATTTTGACACTTCTGTTTTTCAAAGCGTTTAAATTTGGGTAAAGCCAAACTGAAGAAAATGTGGTCGGTTGAGGTGGGGTTTAAGAGGTTAAAATGTGTAAAAAGGACTTGTGATGAGTAAGGATTGATCTCTTGGCTTCTGATTACTTGCATTGTGCACCCTCTTCTGACAGTAGGGCAGATTAATCATGATAAAAGCAAAATTCAAGCCACCATTTTTAGCCAACTGCATGCAACAAATCAACGGCATCCAAATAAATACAATTTGAGCGCAGAGCAGCTCAAAATGTGGAGTGTTCTTCCATATTCTATCTATTGACAATCAACAGTCATAGTAAACTCCTTGAACCATGTGTGAATGAAGTGAAATACTTCTCCAGGGGTGTTTTTGATAACAGAACACTCTTAAAACATCCCCTTAATGCAACAACAACAAGCTCAAAATTTGACATAACTCTCAGGTTTGCTGTCAATCAACCCGCAAGCTCTCAGTCCCGGCGCAATGCGAAGAGAATTTTTATACAAGACCTAAAAATCTCCACAAATCACGGCTGGAGAATTGCTAGAAGCATGTCGAGACCAAACCACGAGGCAAACTTACCGACATAACCATAAATATTATCAAGGGCATTTGTGAATTCAGAGACCGCGGTGCTTAACAAGATTTTATTTTTTCAAAAGCTCCATAGAAGGCCCTGAAAACCTTTGTAACTTTGAATGGTTGTGAGCTTTTGGTATGTTTTACATCAATTGAGTGCCACAGGTCTGTACTGTAACTTCTCAGTTTGAGTAAAATAGGTCAATTGCCAATTGAGCTATGATACTATTGATCTACTTCATTCATTCCAAAAGTAATAATGTGCATAAAGGACTTTAAACGGACCTTGCAATTGTGAATAAGGATGAGAAGAATATTATTTCTTTGCAATGCGCCAACAAATAAAAAAAAGTCCATAAAGTGCATGTTTGCCAGGTTTTGAGTTCACTTTTGAGGGAAATGGAAAAAATAACCACTTGGTCATACTGGACTGCCATGAAAACGAGTTGTACAGTCTGAAAGAGTTGTTGTACCAACGGCGACTACTTCGGTCCTGCAGTTTATTTTTTAACTCCTTCAATGCATTAACTTCACCGGCCTGGGTACAAAAAGCTAGAAGTGCTGAGAGAGAGAAGTCCAAAATATGTTAAATCTGGCCCTCCACTTTAAGGATTACTGTATGGTTAGGTCAACTTACTTGTGCGCTTCAAGGAAAGTGGGAGAAGGGTGTAAAACTGTAAAGTCACCAAATAATAATAAAGGAGACTGGAGGGTTTCTTGCAAATCATTTCACCAAATATTGATTTCAGGAGACTCTTCATTCTTGTACCATGAAAAATATACAATATTGAAGCCTGCCCATCCAAAATACCTTATTAAAATTGGAAAATATCTCCAATCTCAAATAACCCCTGGCTATTAAAGTGAACTTCATAACTTCTCCAACAGTGTGCAATGCTTTCATTAACAACCTATTGATTTTTACCAGAGCCCACTTTGTAGCTCAGTTTTTTGATGTCCAGCAAGAACAAGTTTGAAAAACTACAGCATGGTGGTAGAGATGTTCAAATATTCAACAAGACTAGGCCTGTCGAGTTGAGGACGTTTCAGAATCATTTGAAAATCTCAACTACAATGGATAATCCCTGAATGACTAAGAGCCTTCACAACAGTCTTATACCACCATAAGCCGAATGACCATCTCGGGTCGCCCGTTGCATTATGGGTAATGGAATGTCTTTTGGCTACCAAACAATATTGATAGGTAGCGTAAAGCAACGAAGAAAGCTATGATTTAGACCGTTTTAACCGCTGGAAAGTTGATGATTTAAAGCGTTTTTGTTGTGGCCATGGAGCCTGTTACAATATTAGCTTAAAGTCTATTTTTACAAACAGGGCTGCGTACGGCGATAGACAGAAACGAAACTGCCATTTATACGAAGAAATGCTGTCACAAGTGACGACCAGTCCTTGTTCATATAGTTGGAATAACTATGTCAGAAAAACATTTCTGACCCTTGAAGGCGACTGTTGGATAAAGTCCAGGTTCTGAAACTGGGGCCTCATTTCGCCGATATTCACAACATTTAAACTGAAATGAGAAATAAAAACATAGAATCCCTCTTTTTTTTTGTCAATATGGAGGTGGACCATAAACACAATCTTTTCTCTGACCAGAGAGATCCACATACACACATACTGTATAGGCTATGCCATCTAAATGTACTTTATTTTTATTTTTTTTACGAGTGATCTGATGGTGTACAACATAGCTAATCGGTCGCTAATTTGACAGACAGAAATGTACCCACTATATTTAACATCATCACCGTTTTGAAACTTTTCGCTGTGATTCCAAGAAGAATTTAAATGATTTAAAAAGTGAGGGTGTCTGTGTCGGGCTGATCCCAGGTCCTGTCGTCCCTTGTCCGCGATGGTCCGCTCCTGCCTACGGAGCCGCCGTCCTGACTTTTCCCTCGCTTTCAAGATATTGACAACATAAATATTTGCAAGAAATGTCACTTGAGACTTATAATCTTTAAACCAATACCCGTAAGTCTTATAGTTCACGGTTATGGCTCAATATACTTCAGTGTTCACGCTCCGCTACTTGAACTCGCTCACACATTTCAATGGCGGAGTGGTTTGTTTGGGCTGAAATTAGGAGCCTGATTGACCCACACATGTGCAGTCGCAATTGGGCTTATTGGCTGCACTGAAGTCAGTTAAGTATGTGTCTAGAAAATAGCCATGTGCATAATGCCAGCAAATGTTGTACTGCTTCCTCTTTTGCTCTGGTGACTAGAGCAATAGACCAACATTTAAACTTTGTAAATTGCTAATAGATACAGGCAACGGGCAAACATGCTAATCTGCAAGGATGAGAACTGACCATAAAACAGGAACAAAACCAGTTTGGTGAAAGTGGACCAAAGCACTGAGGAGCTTTGTGGATTTCAGAGTGGGCTTTGTGCTTTGTGTGCAGGGGAGAGACACAGACTAAATATGTAGGTTCACCAAATCAAATAATATTGAAAACAACTCCAAGCAAGGATATTACACTGTAACGTGAATAAAACCTTTTTGCATATCTTATCTTATCTTATTTTTTTGTGATGTGTGGCCATATTTGAAAAAGGAAATGTTGGCATAGTCACACACTGAGGACAAAATCTCCAAGGTCACAAATGCAGCTTTGTAAAATGACAAACGAGATATTTGATTGACTTTTGTTACTAAATAGACTTTTGGTTTGTGTGATTGATCCATAGCAACTTCGCAGATTAGTATAGAGTACTTGAAATGAATTTAATAAGACAAAGTAAATATGCGTAAAATGAATTTCTATTCATTTATGGTGAAATAATCCAAACACACTTATTATGCTGGGGTAGTGACAACAGTCTCCACAACAAGAAGCCAAATTACTGCCTCACGGAGCAAGGTGCTTAGAGCAAAAATAATAATTAGGAGCTGGGTTTAGTCAAATGCAACAATGTGGAGGAAGCAATTATCTTTCAGAAAATATTCAAAATGTAGGAAAAAATATACTGTATGAAGTCAGTAGTTTACTTCTTGCTATCTAAGCTTTTATTTTTGAGCTATACTATATATATATCCAATAATTTTCTTTCTTTTTTTTTACCTTTATAGATGCAAGAGATTGGCGTTTACCACATCATGAGCCTTAGAATGCAAGCTCCCTCAACATTTCGCACACAGATGTAGAATTTGTCAAACTTTCATTAATTCCATTGCATCAATGATGTTTGTCTCAAGCACCCCAGCGCTTAGTGACTATGTCTGTGAAAGGCGCTATATAAATAAAGATCTTCTTCTTCTTCTTTAGGTACGGGGTGCTCCTAATGTAAAGTTAGTTAGTTCACACGTGCATGTCTTTGGACAGTGGGAGAAAGCCTGTAGTTCTAATCACTCTGCCACAATACCCCCCACTATCTGAGATGAAGAGCCAAATTGCAGGTTCATAAAAGCCATTTGTGAGATTGCAGCGGAGAGCAGACCCAAACAGACGGACGCAGCTCTGCAGTGGGCCCAGTGGAAACTTGATTTGTGTCTCATTCTCCAGAGCGTCTGCAGAGGAGCAGCCATCACTCACCACTAACTGTGTTAGCCATTAGTATCAATTAATCTCAGCAAACGCTGTTGGCTATTACACTCAATACATCACCAGCAGCTCTACTAACTATGGCGCAGCAGCAGCGAGAGGCACAGTCCCCTCGCTCTGTGGGGGAGAGATACATGTGTCAGTCCCATATGGCTGAGAGGAGGGAGGGGCTTACAACAGCGGACATGTTAGGACAGTGAATCACAAACTTTCCATGCAAAGTAACAGCCTGAGAAAAGAGTGCACCACGGAAAAATGACTGAAGACAACCAGGGACACCGTGGCTAGACAAAATCTATTTCAGGTCCAGTAGTGAGGGTAATGTGTTTGTCGCGCATTAGAGTACTCAGATTACTTTTTAATGTAACAAATAACTTAACAGTTTTGCAGATTTTACTTACAATCGGTCGGCTTTACTGGCCACACTGGTTGACAAACTCTTTGCAAAAGGCCATTTTGTTCATCCGTTTCCAACAACTGCCTGTTTCGTTGTATTTTAAGAGGGCTAGTATGTTGAGCCTCTTATTGAAGACTGTATTTTGTCAATGTAAATACATATATAGTCTAAAGCTGAGAGAATAATTTATCACACAATGCTTTTACTGATATTAAACTGATGTTTACAGGGTTGGGTAGCTTATATGGCTCGTGTTGTAAAGAGGAGCTTTCAGAATCGGAAAACTTGATGAACATTTATGATAATTATTGGTAACGGAGGAGGGCTGAAACATATTACAGTACCACAGTAACATATCAAGTTTGTTTTCCAAGGTAGTAACGCCGTTGTATAGAGGTACTTCTAGTAACACTGTTCAGGTCAGTACAAAGTCCTAACCAGGACAAACTCTAGGACTATATGGGTAACTAAAGTTTACCATGGATGAGGTAATCCCGGCCAAACCAGATGGTCCCCTTGTGCTGTGCTGCAGTCAGTGACTTTGAGGACAGTTGTCCCCATAAGCACAATAAAGGGTAACTTAACCTTGGCGGTATAAATATAACAACAGGATAGGAGTCTGAATCTTGAGCACCACTTTCTGCAACAGTACCACAGTTTGAGAACCCTTGAATCATAGCATCCAGAGTGGGAGTGAGAGCAAAGAGAACCAAGTGATGGATTCCGGGTGATTGTCCGGTGGGATGGGGAGTGCAGCCTCTGTCAACAGCATAAATACACTCGCGACATTAGACATAATAGTTCATTAGTGCTGTGCTGAGATTTATGCCTGTGCGGGGCAAGGGGAGTGAATTAGTCTGTGGCCAGTTTGTTTCTTTTTTTCCAAATGTGCGAGTGTCCCGACGTATTTTAAAAGTCTCATAACTGCATGAACCCTCCTCCATTAAACCCTCCTCCCTGTTCCCTCGTTTCTGCATTTTCCTAAATTAGCCGCCCCTGACTGTCCTACCCCCGCCATCCTCAGCCTCTGTTGTCACCAGGAAGAGGATCTATAATCTGAGGGACTTTACATGGCTGCTTGTGCATTATCCAATATCTAAGATGGCTGTGTGTGTGAGTGTGAGGGACAGAATGGGAGACTGTCACGACTCGTATATCATGGGGATGGGACACACTGCAGTCCCGGGCTTGGTTGAAGTTAGGCGGCCATATAATACGCTCCTCAAAGCTGTAGAACTTTATTATCATTCTGAATACAAGTGGACGCAGGACCAAATCACAAGCAAGCTAAAAGGGAAATGGAACTAACAAAATATACAAAATAAAAAGACTCAAAGAAAAGATAAGATAAGAAATAAGTGCTTTATTTGTCATTTGTCACGAAATTACATTAAGGTGTTGAGCCGCTGTGTTTGAGCGCGCCACCACTGTGGGCCAACCTGACCAGCATGTTTTTGGAGGTAGGGGAAAACGGAGGAAACCTGGCTGGCATGCCTTCAGTGATCCTCTGAAACGGTGTAGCGCCTCCTGGGCTTGTCCCTGTTTCAGAGCATGGTGTCCTGCACTGGTCAGCTCTTCCACTTCCTCTTCCTCATGCACAGCTCCCTCCGCTCCACAACAGTCTTTCACCATCTTCTCAGAAGAACATAGCAGTTAATCCATTTTATTCTCCAGTGAACGTCTGTTAGCCAGAACAATAGTAGGGATAATAGAAATGTGTGGCTTAGCTGCGAGTCTTGCCTGGATACCTCGTCATTTGTCAATGTTTTTGTTTCCTGTTGCGCCTCTTGTGACGCCTTCACTGTGCTGCAGGTTTGGGGGGGCTCTTGGTGCCTCTTCACTGTTTCAGAAAAAGACATTTGTTGGTCTCAAATGTCTTTAGCTCATAAGCTAGCTGTTTGTTTACATCATGGCTAGTACGGACTAACAGCTGTAAAAAAAATCAACTGAACCTCACAAAAACACAGCAAAGATGTGCAAAAGTGTCCAATAAAACAATGTGGAACACAGAAACTAGAGAGAGGGAAATCAGAAAGATAAAGAGTAGTTCATCTTTACTCAATAATGTTGACTATAACATTTTTGGGCACAGGCTATTACACCTGTTTTCAGCTTTGTACATTCTTGATCCACATACTGTATATTGATGGCCTCTCTGTGTGGAGTCACAATCTTCCTTCCTATCCTCGTGGGCTTTTCCCCCATACACAGTTGGCTGAAAACCAAGATCCTGGAGCAAAGCACAGCGGGCATCTACAGCTCCTGACAGGTTGCCTTGGTCAAATTCAGAGAGCAATCTTCTCTTCGGAGACAACAATCTTCAAAAAGCCTAAACACTATTTACTTGGAGGATAATTTATCATAAAAACATAAACACATGACAATACCTAATGGGTTCCTTATATTCACTTGGACACTCACAAGACTATTTTTGCAAGGTATTTAAAATAAAGCATTTGGAGGAGTTCTTACTTACCTTATGTTCTTCTACTGGTGGTCAAAGCAAAGCAGTAGCATCTCCATGACCAAAATTATGTCCCACTCCCACCAAAGTCAGGTCTGAAGACAGGTGAGAGGTGAGATGCAACAAAAATAATTAATCTAATGCTTGTAATTTACGCCATTCATTGAGTGCAGGCTTTAAAGGAGCATGATCTGTCTGTGCAAAGAGCAAAAAAGAGAAGATGTCCATAACCAAGTCCAAATGTAGAGTTTTGAAGCATGCGAGCGTGATTTTGTCTTTTTATATCCCTCTTGCTGACTGCTGTACTACACATTTCCTGTCATCAAAATGAGGTGCACTTTACGGTAGTTATGGCCAATTTAGGGATATTTCCTCCCCTTTCAGCACAGCGCTTTTAGAATAACATTAGTCCAATTCTGGTGTTATTTGTGTGAAGATGACAATGTTCCCACAAATTCTGAGAAATTACACGTAATAATCAGTTGTTTGGTGGTCATAATTTTGTGCCTGATTTGTGGAAGATATTAAAATTCTCCATTGCTTTGAAGCGTCAGCGTTGGCCGACCTTCCCAATTAAAATAAATCTGAAAAGTGACATTATACATTCAGTGCAGTCGCTGTGGGACATGCCTGGAGTCAGAGCACTTTACTGGCTGTGTGCGGGGGACAAAGCCGCTCTGGTGTTAAAACGTGAGGGAGAAAAAGTCATTAGGATTAAAAGGCCTATCAGGACCCACCCATCTGATCTTTGAGGACGCTGTGTTTGCATGTTACAGTTTATAAGCTTGAAGAGTTAGACAGGAGTAAATTTAGTTAAACTGTTAAAAGTGTGTCTCTATTTACGCATGGTTACCTGGATCTGAGGTTGCTGTTGCAGGTTTTTGTTCAGCAACAACATTATGAGGCCAAAGAATGAGGTCAGCTGAATACCTGAATATACATAGGCAGTATATTCAACCATCTCGGATTTTCCACTGAGAAACTGGGATATAATTTTGATAACCGAGGACCTTTTAACACAACGGAGAGCAGCTACAGGACGCTTTCATGCTTTTATCTGTTTGTTATGACACCTACACTGTTTATCAAGCAACGCAATTTCAATTAGATCTCTTTTTCCATTTGGAGTCATGTGAAATAAAATGGCTGAACTCGTCATCTCCACTTCACAGCATGAGGCTCAAATTGTGGTTCAGGGAGCATACGCCAGGATTGGATTGGTTACCACAAAGTCCAGAAATTAATCCCAGTGAGAATGTTGTGCTGTGTTGGGATGTGCTTCTTTTTTAGTATACTTTATGAAAGTAGTCACGGCGATGTGGAAATAAAGAGCAGCTTCCCTATCTCTTGGTACAGCTGTGTTTTGTTTTTTTTTGCCTTTTTCTGCGAACTGCATTTGTAGTTTCTGTGCTCCACATTGTTTTACTCGATACTTTTGTTAATCTTTGCTGTCTTTTGTGGTTCGTACTAGCCATGAAGGTTTTGAAGAAGTAACCAAAACAGCTTATGAGCTAAATACATTGGAGACCTACGCATTTCTTCTTCTGAAACATTGCAGAGGCACCAAGAGCCCCACACACCTGCAGTAAAAAGGGGGCGTCACAAGAGGCACCATAGGAAACAAGGAAGGGGCAAACAAAGGGGTATCCAGTAGGGCTGGGCGATATGGACCAAAAGTCATATCCCGATATATTTTGGTTGAATATCGATATACGATATATATCCCAATATTTTTTTCCGCAAAGTGAGAGCTGTGACATGAAATGTTAAGTCAAAGTCAAATACGAGTAGTTTTATTGAAAACTCACTATAAATGTAAACATAAACGCTGTATAACAAAGCTCCGTAAGGTGCGCATTTAAATAAAAAAAAAAACATCTTAATAAAAATAGCCTAGAAAGTAAAATAGGGCAGCATTTGTATATATAGAGATAACAAAATAAAGTCAGTTTAAGAATAAGATACACTTAAAAAAAAAATCCTCTTGAGATTACCCGTTAAGATATATATCGATATATCTTAAATATCGATATATCGCCCAGCCCTAGTATCCAGGCAAGACTCACAAAGTCACACAAGCCTTTTCCCTACTATTATTCTGCATTGAAATAAATTAAAATAAAATAACCAGTGTTACAAAGTCCAAAACTGTAAAGAAAGACAAGAACAGGCTAAACCAAAACCATTTTGATTACACCGCATCCTCCAGATATTAAACCCTTCACTGTTGCTTATATCAGATGCCAGTGTGGAGTAAGGTGTATCAGCGGCGCCATCACGTCACAGCTCACTGCCGCTCTGATGGACAAGGTCGCTCTGATTTCGGATCAGCGTGTTGGGCACCGCTGAACCAGTCACACAAGACAAAAGAGCAAAGGCTGCATATGCACATCATGGTTCGCCTCTAGGAACCCCTCTCTCTCTCTCTCTTTCTCTGTCCCCTCCTACACTCTTCACCGGTAAACAAGTCAACAAGAGGCAGTGCACAAGGGCAAAGTCGCTGCCATGATTAAATTGGTTTATTTAGAAGGGTTAAGCGGGGTTGGCACTCTGGAGGCGAGCGCAGATAAGAGGAAGGGAGAACATGCAAATTCACTTGTTATGTATGGCTCACAATTTGTACACTAAGCTTTGACGTTGTGGATGGTGGAGAATGCGGGATGATTTAAATAAATTCACGATATGGGCTAAAACAACTACTTGGGTGAATCACAGCTAATCGATTCATCCAAGTAGTTGTTCTTAACTGGTCCAGCTTCATGACCCATAAATCCCCGCCCTCACAAGTCATGACCCAAATAAAGATGTTAATTTCAGCTTATACAAAAAACAATTAGTTGTTTGGCCATGTTTTAGTACAATATCAAAATACAGTTGTTGTTTTTTTATTCGAGCACGGATCATCAGTGTAGGGGTAATGTTTTCGTTAGTAGCATTGACATAGCGTCAGTTTTGCCTGTAAGTTTGTTACTTTTTACACTTTTTCAACATAGTAACGTGTTATTCTCTCTCCATCCCAATGTGGCAACGGCGTCGTACACTCACCATACTAATTGGCAAACTCCGTAAAGACCAATTTGTTCATCTTTAGGCAATTATCGTCTGTTATTGTGGATTTTTGCTGTGGCATGTCAGTGGAAATAAGTAAATAAGCCTTGGAGAAGCTGATTTACCACAGTATAATTTGTGCATTGTCTGACATCAAGCTGTTGTTTGTGACGTTTGGGTAGCTTCCACACTTTACAATAGAGGGTGTGTACTTAGTATTTATGTACTGTACATACTTTTTTTTAAACAGAAAACTCAATGTACAGAAGCAGAGATTTACCGAACCAGGTGCTAAATTGCAAGAACTACATATAATTAGCAAAAGCAATTCATGGTGTTGTCCCAGATTGATCAATAGAAACTGTTTATATATACTGGCGCAAATCTGATATGACAAACATTTCATCTGCACCACTTTAGCATGCACTATTCTATTCTATTCTATGCTATTACTATACTATATTCTTTATCTATTTTGCAAGTGTGCAAGTCTTAGTCAACCAGGCCCTGAGTGTCAAAACAAAACGGTACATTTCAATACTATCTTCTGCATACTCTCTATTCTATGCAAATTAAGTCAGTTTAAGCAGTTTAATTTGAGTCCTTAAAAGGTGGATGTGAAGGTGTATGCACTTTAAAATCCACGAAGGAGCTCTTCCTGGCGAAACAACATGGCACCTCGTCATGACATCACGGCGGGACAGTACAGAGCATTCTGAGCTTTTGCGATGCAGCGAATACGCACGATTGCTCACATTTCCCAACTCTTGCACAAACGAATCAAAGCAGGTGTTTGCATGAGGAAACGAAGCACACAAAATGTAGCAAAACAAAAAAAAGCTAGCAAACCAAGAGAAGACAGAGGGGTGAAGTGAATTTCACAGCAGTATACAACAGTAAACCCATGGCTTATTAACCTTAAGTTTAGCAGCCACACACGCAGCAGTGACAAGCCGGTGATGGTGAGACCGGAGCAGCTCCCGACTGTCTCTTTGACGGGCAGCTAAACCGCATTAGCCGAAACAATGGAGCGCTCAATCTCCCCCTGGTGTCCCGGGAGAGTGCTGGAGAGGGGGCAGCGGGGCGAGGCGAGATTTAGCCTAATATACGCCACGGGTCGACTGGGAGTCCACGGCAGCACCACCCAAGCCTGCCTGCCTGTCAGCTTGTAATTGAGGAACAGCACGGTATGAGGCATCTATCAGTGACCCCTTGTCCGTTGTCGTAATCTAATTTGTAATAAATAATCAAAGTCACCTATCAGGGCTTTCAGAGGAGCATCAGTGCAGCTGTGCCAACAGTCAATGGTGATTTAGGGCTCTTTAGATTTAAGGAGCCATACTGAACTCATTATCAGATAATTAATTACTAAGATACAACAGTTTTAATCAACCCAACTAGGTTTTTTTTTACCCTTTGAATATCATGTTAACTGAGACATAATAAAATGTAGTAATGTAGTTTTGGTCATCCTATTCATTCTGGCTGTTTCTTCTACAGGCTGAAGTGCTCCGATCTGTATTTATTGCATGTCATTGCGTCATAGATGGAACATGAAAACATCCTCCATCACCGGAGCCGTTCTGAGCAGTTCTGCGCTTAAAGGGAGTCATTTACCAAGCGTTTACGCAAGTGCAAAATGAATAACACGTGCAAAGGGATCAGCACCAGAGTTATTTGCCCATTTCTTACTTACTTACTTACTTACTTGCATAATCAGATTTGTAGTGTTGTGTTCAAAAATGGATGAAAAACAATTTGTAGGATCGTTCTATTAAAATCAAAATCATTGTTTTATTCCCTGAATTTACAATCTAAAACAAAAGCTATGCTAAAGGCTACATGATGATGTTCAGTGGGCAGCGAGAGAGGCAGCAGGGCAAGAGGGGGCGCGTCTCGGTATCCTCGCATTTTATAGACACAGGAAGTGGGCGGCTACTTGTTGAAGAACCAATCAATGTCCTTGGAATGCTTCTTAATAATAATAATAATAATAATAATAATAATAATAATAATAATAATGCCTTACACTTGTATTGCGCTTTACAAGCCTGCATTACCAAGTTTCTCAAAGCGCTACACTGTCGTCATTATTCATTCACTCCATACTTGGTGGTGGTAAGCTACTGTTGTAGCCACAGCTGCCCTGCGCCATCGGCCCCTCCGACCACCACCAACTCACTCACTCATTACAATTTTTCTGCTGCGCGATCTGACTCCGCATTGTAACATACTGCCCCCCAGTGGATTCCAAGAGTAAGGACAACAATACACCAATTCA
The DNA here is from genome assembly GCA_007210695.1 of Neogobius melanostomus. Classification (NCBI taxonomy): domain Eukaryota; kingdom Metazoa; phylum Chordata; class Actinopteri; order Gobiiformes; family Gobiidae; genus Neogobius; species Neogobius melanostomus. The sequence continues at coordinate 1,024,891 of VHKM01000657.1, read as the reverse complement.
ATTCCAATCACCCCAAAAGCACAGATTACAATCAACACAGTTTCATATAATCACTAAAGCCTATTATAACAAAAACATATATAGAAATATTCAACAGTAGCCCGAGTACTGTAATACACGCAATCTCAAATGGTAAACTCCAGCTTGTATTCGCTATTCAGCACCTGTCTAGATAAATGATCTCCAAAGTGTGTTCATCAGGGTGCCATTGTTCCGCTGTAGCATGTCATTAAAAAAAGCGAAAGTTTTACTCTTCTAAATAATGTTGTTTTCAAGCCTCAAATATGCACATATCCACAAAAAAGCTTTCACTGCCTGCTGTTGTGCTGTTCCTTGTCATTGTTCGGTGAAGATTAGTGTAAAATTGCGCAACAAAAGAGAGAAAGAAGATTGTGCTCTTTTCACAAAGTGACAGATCCAGTTTAAAAAGCCATACAAACCCTCTTATCTGGTCATAAATGTCGCGTACCACACGAGCCTGTCTGCCTGTCAGCTCGTAATTGAGGAAGAGCAAGGTACGAGACGTCTATCATTGACCCCTTGTCCGTTGCGGTTAATCTAATTTGTAATAAATAATCTAATTCATCAATCAGGGCTTTCAGTGGAGCACTGTGCAATGTGTCAGCTCTCATAACGCAGAAGTGTTGATTGGTTTAAACGCTATAGACCAGCTCATGGACCGGGCGCATCAGCTTTCTTTAAGTGGCTGATTGAGCAAAGCACTTTACTTTATGGAACAGTATAGACGCGGGGGCAGTACAGTCAGCAGATCTGGACGGTTTTAAAGGATGCGCTAAATGTTTTATGAAATGTATGCATTTTTTTTATGCTAAGAATGAGATGAGAGATTTGTCGAGCTGATTCGAAAACAGCAGGGTAGGTTTTTGTGATGCGGACGACCTCGTCAAAGGAGGAAAAGTATAACAGTGAGTATTTTCGAGCTGAGAACGATTACTGGGATATGTAAAAAGATAGAATATTAGAGGGCAAGTGAACATTTTGTGCTCAATGTGTTAAAAGCTTGAAAATTGGCTAAATGTGCCGTGCAAAATTGAGGCAGATTAACAGGAGAACATTTTGTAGATCTTTGATTTTCAACATGTAGCTGCCTGTAAAAAATGGTCAAATTTCACTGAGCGGATTTACACAATCTTTTAATTGAGCATTTGGCCATTGTGTTGTGCCCTGATTATATTTTTGAACAAGGAAAGTAACTAGAACATCTGTTTGCCAAATCCACTCAGCATTCAGACCATTTTTTCCCCACATGATGCAATTTGGGATTGTGTTGCGGCACCTTTTCATTCTGCCTCCCCTAAATGCGACTCAAAGAAATGTTCAAAATATGCTCTGTAATAGATATTTGAATCTTCGCTCAACTATTTTTTTCTTTTATAACCAATCTGAAAGTAGTATCTATCAAAAGTGGACCTGGAAAAGAGTTTCTGAATAAGGCTGATATAAAAGTTGCTTGCATGTGTACTTTTGACAAAGCAACGGGTATGACCGACAATTTTTTTTTTGCGGGTACTCATAGATAGTGTTTGCCGTAATCCCTGCATTTGCCTCTCTGAAATGGTTCCGCTGTTGATGGTTTGAAGTAGCATTTGTTCCTGAAAGAGCTTTCGTCTGGCCAGTCGTGAAGGGTGAGGGTTGCTGCGGAAATAGCCGAACTGCTGAGCAAACCTTGAGAGGATAAATAAAGATTACAAACACACAGCTAGCCCTTATGTGCATTATCCCAGGGCAAAGAATACCTCATAGAGCCACTGTAATTTCACTGCCTACCGCTGCAAAAGTTCGAGGCAGGTGTGGAAAAGTGCAGCAATGGTTTCGTAATTGAACAATATAGATTTTTTTTCTCTTTTAAGGAAAGGTCAGCGATGTGTCAAAAAATGATTTGGTTTTCTGTGGATTCAGATTGGATGCAGCAGTGTTTTAGGATACACTGTATATATATTTATTTTATATATTATCATTAGTGTGATCATCATTATGTGGATACAGTGCTGTGTCTTAATGCCCACTGCATTTTCCTGTTTTTTTTAGTGCACTGTATAGCGGTCATGCCATCTGTCCAAATGACAGAGGGAAAAAAGTACTGGACTCAAAATTTACCAAATAATACTTTGAAGAGTAGTGAAAAAAATATTGATGGTCACTATGGGTCAGTATAGGCCGCAATGCCTCTGGAGTGTTGTTGGCTAACAGGCGACAGTGACAGTTCTTTGAACTGGAGAAGTGAATGAAGAAAGTAAAAAACACAATTTTAATTGCTGGTTACATTATGTTAACAGTAGCTGCTTACCTTTAGCTCTTGAGTTAGTAAGTAAGTAAGTGCTTTATTTGTCATTGTACCACCGTACAAAATTGTGTTCAGGTGATAGTCCTGAGTCGTGTCGCCACTGAGGGCCAAGCTGAGCAGCATGTTTCTGGAGGTAGGGGAAACTGGAGCACCTGGAGGAAACCTGGCTGGCTGCCTTCAGTGCTCCTCTGGTCCTCTAAAACGGTGCACCACCTCCTGGGTTTGTCCCCGTTTCAGAGCGTGGTGTCCTGAACTGGTCAGGTCCTCCACTTCCTCTTCCTCCTGTGCAGCTCCCTCTGCTCCACAACACTCTTTTACCATCTTCTAAGAGCTTAGCAGTTAATCTGTTTTATTCTTCAGTGAACATCCCTTAGCCAGAGCAGACTGCATAACAGGCTGTTGTTCTCATTTAATCCATGTTATAACATGACAAATCCATACTCAATGAATTTGATTGATCTTTATTACTGGAATCTGTTTTTACCAGTGTAGTGCATTACATGCAGGTAGTATGCTATATTTCTAATCTGTAGTGATGGAGGGTTAGGGCTGGGGTGGATATTCGGACAAATCCAGGTGTGGGCATCTGCATCATTCATTGTGCCAATGTCTTTAAAGTGGTCTTCTCTGGTGACAATTAACACAATAAAAACATACTTTACTCTTATAAAACTTTAGGAGCATTTATATTGTAACAGTCACGGCATATTTACCAAATCATTTTGTAAACAAAACTTTGTACTGCCAGTCCATGTATGATTTTGACAAAGCAGATTTCCCTGTTTAAAATGTTTCCCCACAATATGCATAAAAAAGTCATGTAAAATTACTCAACAAAACCCAGACCAAACACTCTCATCAATCATTTCCGTTTGAACGACAGCCTAGCACCTGCTTCGTGTAGTGTTTGCAGACTTCACATATTGTACTACTGCGCAAGCCTCTGCAGTCCTCTGTCATCCTCATATTAAAATGGCCCCGTTCCTCCCCTATGCCCCGCTCTGTTTGGACTACCAGCGCACCCGGGTCATCTGTCACCCAAACAGCTCTCATATTTGGGCAAGGTATACCACTCGGAGACGGGGGCACTCGTGTCCAATCGAAGTAGAGGCTGTCACACCACTACGAAGAAGAGGGATGAGTGGAAATGAGGGTCCAGTGGCACAGAGAGAATCCATAACCGGGGCATATTGCAGCATAGGACTTTTGGTAAACACAAGTACGGCCCGGGTCAACACCGAAAGCTCAAATGACAACAGAGGGGGCAGCTTGACATGCGGGTAAACAACAATCTACGAGGAAGACATTTCAGAAGGAATGCAATTTAGATGGAAAGAAATCAATGCAACTTCGAGGCGCAACAGTTTCTATAGGAATACATCGTAGTGGGGGCATCCAGATATAGTTAGGTGTAAAATAAAAAGGAAGGGAAGCGCTGCATAGAATCTTAAGTGTCAATTGAGATGAAAAACGTATTTCAACATACCCCTGTCACATCATACTGTTAATTGCAAGTTCCCAGCTAATCTGTATACCATCTGTGTATCATTATATTTCATCTAAACCCAACATATTCTTCAGTAACCTCAATTTTTACAGGGTTGCGCTTTTTTTTTGCTTTACTCAAGTTGGCACTCCACTTGATTTGAGTCTAACAAACTCGCTTGTAAGTTTAACCACATCGTTCACTCCGGCACTTTCGTAAGTAAGCAGAACACATTGCGGGCCAATCAATAAGGTGTCATTGTCCCCGAACCACTCGCCCCATTCATCCCGGCGCTGACATTTCCCACTCCCTCACAGCTCCTGAACGCGGCGGCGGGTCGACCAGCGCTCAATCATTTTGTTCAGCGTTTCGGGCTGCAAAGTGGCCGATAGCACGTGGCTCTCTCTTATCTACGGAGTTTTCATCCATTTGAATAAAACAAATGAGAATGGCGCCCAGAACCTTTTAAACTGCCTTTGATCAAGTGGATTTTTTAAATGAGAGTTTGTTTTAGCCCAGAACTGTTTTTGTTTTTAGACTCACACAAGAATGCATAATGTCCCACTCATTGAATCGTGGCCAGTTTAGGATGAGTATATTTTAGCTAAAACGTCTGCTGAGATACTGTCAGCTTGGGCCAATGCGTGCTGTCATTGTGTTCTTCTCCTGGCTTTTCATTTAGTGTCTGTATACACTGGTATATGAGCGAGTGGGACAGACGGATTAGGTAATGGCTGCAATGCACTGTCCTGACCAAATAAACAAATCAGAATCAGAATCAACTTTATTGTCATTGCGTTACTACACAACGAAATTCGGCTCGAAGTAGGTGCATTAAAAACACAGAATACATAATAAACAGTAAAATACAGTAGTAAAAAGTTACTATAATAAAAACTATCAAATCTGCACTACTACAACCTTCAAACATAGGCGATGTGGATCAAGCGCGTTGCCCGAGGACATAACGAGAGTATAGAACCGCTGAGACCGATCCGCCAATAAGTAAGTGCATGAGGATTCTCAAACTTAAAGACCTGACCTCAGCTTGAAAGCTTTGCACTTGTAAGATGCCCATTAGTGCAAGCCCTGCTACTCCAAATACTGTAATATTAATAATGCATTAATCCAAAGCCAATCTGTCCAAAGAGCTGCTGCTTCGCCTTCCTTTCAGAAGAACTTTGCAAGTGTGTATAGGTACAACATTAGATCATTTTGTACAAACTTTTTGCATTACTAACATTACATCTTTCTAAACGACATCGTCTAATTCCCTTGGGACCACCATGGCTTGTTTTACCCACAGCTGCATAACACGCTGTATAGTTTGTCATTGTTCTAATTAATTACGCTGAGACGACAGCAGGCAATAAACCCACTGGATTGCAGCGTGTGCAGACATGCATGTGCCTGACCTCCTCTGCTAACAGCTCTTAATAACCGATGACACTGCAATTTCCATATAAGGACTGCATTGTTTGGGGGCAAAAGCTGAACAATAGTAGGCTCTCTACATGCAGAACAATGCAAGTCATAAGGCAGGTTTATTATGTAGGAAACAACTACAATCTGCATCTCAAGAAAAATAATATATGCATTTAGTGTTCAAATCTTTAAATGTAACATTAATACTCCCATACTAATTATTCGATCATCACAAATCTTTTTAACAGCATTGTCGTAGCTGAACGTTGCCCCATACCGTATTTCTTAAAGCAATAGACTGTTCCACTCCTTGGGGTCCCACAAATAGAATTTTCAAATTTCCTTTCATAACTTCCTCCTTTTCTTCAAATAACTCGCCTCCTGCTGGACGAGATAACTTTGGATTCGATTTCAGATTCACAAGGCGCAGGCGAGGAGGAAGTGTGGAGCGTACGGTTGCGCTTTTCTAAAACAGTGATGGATGGATGGCCGGGGATCACGGGGCGCGCGCGGTGGGGCCAGCGCCGCTTGCATCAAACCATCAAATTCAGACTTCTCTCAGGGACTTCTGTAATTCGCCATTTGATCTCGACCTATCGGAGGACACCGGCTGGGAAGGAAATGTGAAGGCGAACGCGGAAGAGGAGAGTGTGGTATTTTAAAGGGAGAGGAGACAGATTGGTATCTAATTCGGAGCAACTATCATGACGAATGCGCTGTGTTGTTCGCTGGGATCCGGGGGAAAAGCTTGGGTCCACTCTTTCGGTGTAATGCGAAGTGTAGCCAGCGCCGCCAATGAATGACACTACGAGGGAGACTGTCCAATTCTGGAGATTAATGCTGGATATTGGTGCAAGTGGAGAATCAATCAAAGCTCAAGGTGCCACTTTGGGCTGCGGGAAATTAATAAAGTATATTACAGATGGTGCTGAGAGGAATTCGATGGTTCCTTGGCACACCTCATACAAAAGCACTTTTATGGGCAGGCCACCGAGGCGGGAAAGGCCCTGTCATCAGGCCAATACAGAAGAGTGTGAAGTCGCCCACTGCTGCGGTAACTTTATTGATTGTAAAACAACACAGCGCTAATTGTCTCTTCAATTTGCTGTGTTTAAAACAAGAGAGGAGTCCTTATCAGCACGCAGCCAGGCACCGCGGATACAGGATACATGCACACAGACGCATTGTATACATATACTGTGCAAGCACTTCACTTAGATGTGAGAGAATGCAGAGGGTTTGATGAATATTACTTTGAATTATACCAAAAAGGTCAAAACAATAGTTGTTCATGACTGATTGTTCAATAAAGTAGTATTCTCATCAAAAATACACTCAGAGCTGTGAGTTTAGTTGTGTTGCAAACACATTCCTGAAATGTCATTCTTCACAAACATAAGCTCAGACGCATGTTTCAAAGCAGCGCTGTGACCTCATAATAATCTTTACAGTATTAGCCTCTACAAAACTAATATTTGTTTTGTTTAGCATTGGTGTTTTAACAATTGCTCATAGCTCTTTATTCCCCACAAATGCCTGTGAATGGGGTGAAATGCATTTCAATCGACTCATGTATAAAAATGGGTTCACAACATTATGATCGTCTCCTCCAGGTCCAAACAATTTCACCTGACTTGTTCTCATCCTTTCAGTGCTCAGGTGTTCTGACTAGCAGCAATTGGTTTTAGCCTGATTTGAACTGGTTCATTCCTCACTCGGTGGCATATTAAGCAGTGATAGTACTGTTAGGGGGTCACGTGCAAAACCAGTTGCACGTGCAAAAGTGGAACAGCTGCAGAGTCTTTTATGCATTTTTAACTCACGCAGCATTCCCACATTTACATAGAAACGGTGGCTTTTCCATGAAACTTTTTTGTTGTTTTATACCCATGTAAAGCATCTTTGAGTGTCCACAAAAGTGCTATACAAGTTTAATGTATTATTATTACTATTATTATATCAGATTTGGGGTCCTAAAACTGTTATGCAGGCAATTTGAATTGGTAAATTTGGTGCAAATACAGTAGCTATAGATGAATTTCCTGCTTGCACTTGCTATTTAGCACCTGTCTTTATAAATGACCCCCATAGTTTTTTTCTTCTTCTTTCTTACACTTCTTAAGACAGATGTCTGAATGTTTGTACTTTAAATATAACTTAGTGCATGGAAGTATTTCTCTAAAGTAAAGCCTTTTGAAAAGTCGTGTGCCGTGTATTGTACAGTGTAAGTGTAACACACGCAAACACACTCTTCCTCTCTCAATACAATAATGCATGAGTTTTACCTGGCTGGAGGCGGACCACCCATGCTGCCTCTCCATCTGTCCAGTCAAGTGTCTACGTGCTCCCATCTCCCGCTGCGCTCTCCCTCCCTCCTACTTTCCCTGTCCTCGCTGTTCCTTAAGCCATGAGCGGCAAACTAAAAAAGGGGGATTTATACTTGCGGGATGGCCACCGCCTGACTGAACTGACTGCGAATCCTGGGCGACTTGTGCTCATGTCGGACTTAAGTGGCCGAGAAACTGGAGGAGCGCTTCTTCTGTTGTCTGTTGCAATCCATTGACTGATCTGTCTTTGGCAAATTTAATACATGAGTTTCAAACCCGCGGGGCAAAAGAGGCTTTCCTTTCGGCTGGCTGTAATATAAAGTGATCATTGTGAAGAAAAAAAATACTGTTAGGCCTGAGGGAGTTTGTGTGTGTAGTCCACATTTTCCCTTTTCATAAACGGAATTTGAGTCGATTTTGCAACATTTTTGGTGAAGTCAAAGCTGTTGCATATGGTAAACTGGTGCGCCTGTCTAATTTGACAAGCATGAAGTATTCTCAATGTTTTCAAATGTGCACTTTTACTGAGTATTGATTTAAAGAACAATAAGTGCAAATCAAGTCACAGTACTTTTATCAGTTCGATTTTTCGCTCCAAAAATACCTGTACGTGAGAAATTTCACTCAAGCTGGCTAAAGAGTCTTTTTCTTCCACCTCTGAGTGTGTGATTAGGAAGCCATTTTGTCATACTGTGAGACTTAATCATTTGCAGCCGCCTCCGTTTCCCCTTAAATCTTTCCAAAGTGTCGGTTCCAGTGGTTTGCTTTTGCTTATCCTCGCCATAAGCCCAGACCAGCTTAGACTGATAAGACGTGCAACCCGCGGGTCATCAGCTGCTGAGCCCTTATAATGTATATGTGGTATGCCTGGATTTCTTTACGTCAGTCCCCCTGCTCGTGTGTATGTGCGTTTTTGACCATTTGCCGTATTTGCACATCTATTGTCGGTTGTGTCAGTGGTTGCTGATGTGGAAAGACTGCACTGGCGTCTCTTTATCGCAGCTCCCAGATGCATTCTTCAAATCCTGTCTTGACCATGGCAGGTAGGTCAGCTATATATTATGTTATCACACCTGGAATCAGAGTGATGAAAAGTTTTTGTCTGCCAGACAGAAGGTAAATGCACAAACATGCCCATACTATAGAGGTGATCAACATTTCACAAGTCGTACTGAATACTGTATGTATGTATAGGCTCTCAATAAGTTAAATGAAGCCATTGCAGATATTGGTCATGTGACGCCGATCTTAGCCTATCAATACACATGATTGATCCAGCGTGACGTGGCTCTGTCCGTTGCGTCCCATACGTCTCAGAGTGGAGCGCGTTTGCTTTTTTGTTTACATCCTGATCCAGTTGTGGTGGCTATTTCTGAACATTTGGACAACTTTATTGGTTAATTATGCAGTTTTCTACCTGGACTTGGACATTCACAGTGAAGGATTATCTCCAAGATGTTTCATATTCGACATAGCACTGCCTTTTGGTGAAACTTTCCGACGACAGGATTTGCATAACGGATGTCCAACAACAACAACAACAACGCCTTGGCCATCTTTTGGATACCTAAAGAGGTCCCACTCTGCTGACATCAATCGTTTTTGGGTGGATGCAACTTTACGCACGGTTTGTGGCGTGCAGCGGCCAGTACTTCAGCGTGAAAATTTCAGCGGTAAACCGTGGCTTCTAAAATTCTCACGGATAACCTACGATCACCTTTTATAATCGTGGTAATCGTAAAACTGGTTACTCTTGACATTCCTACTCTCCTCTTACATTAACGCACAGCCTCGCACATACTATTAAGCTTTTGCAGGACAAACTTCTCCCACTGTGAGTTAAACACTGTCCATGTCCCGAGAGAGAGAGAATATCTGTGACCTGGTGGAAGTTTTTAGCTTCGCTCAGTTCCAGATAACATTGAAAAGGACCACAGGTTTGTGCATTGAGAAGAGGCAAGTCGTTCCAGTAGTTTGAGAGTTATTTCCTAAATAAATTAAGTTTCAATCTTTCAGTCTTTTCGCTTTCAGTTCAGTTTATATCTTAAAACAAAGCAAAACAAAAGGTTGGCAAAAGTCCATACATTGGCAACACCGATTATCACGTTTCTCCGTTGTTTCACAGGTTTACATTTTCAGACACTCTTCATCACTTTAGTCAGGTTACACAAAGCAGCAATGGTTGTTGTGGTTTCCGCAGGTTCTAGGTGGTTCAATTCATTATCTAAACATACATCAGAAAGTTAGCGTCTAATCCTACACTGGTTTACTTGGCACACGTGCAGAGCATGCTTCGCGTACTAGCCCGTGGGGAACCACACCTCCCACCTACAGCACCGCCATCTCGCACTGCGCCTGAAGCGCAACCCAGACCCATAGCTGCACCAAACACAGGGCTCGGCTTAGGCCAACAAGATGATTATGACCAAGACCATGTTCTACGGAAATTTGTTTTTACCTGCTCATGAGAGCCTGAGGCTACACCACCTCCACACCAGGCAGACACAGAAGAACAAGGCGTCAGAGGTCGAACACAGGTAGGTTGTGCCTTTTTATTTGGCGCCCCCAGCTGACAGGCGGTGTAATACCACAGACGGCTCCTATTGTTACATATCGATGGGTCCCACTCGAGTGCAAAGTATCAAAGAGCGCGGGGCAAAGTCCATGCCGCAGAAATGTAATCAAAACACCAACATGTGCAATTTTGTAAGAAGTAAATTCACTTAACTAATGGAATACTTGTGCATTTATTTCAGTAGAACTTACCTGTCTGCCCTTGAGCTGAAGCTAAATCTTGGTTCACTAAACAATGAGTAAAGATACAGGTACTAACGCATTAATATTGGTAAACAAATTCTCAACAAAAAGGAAGCAAGGACACTCCGAGTCATCCATCTTCTGTATTGATGTATGAGCCACTAATTTGTCTTTGTGAGTGCTTTCTGTTTGTGTCGAGGCTTCTTTTGGGGAGGTCACACAACAGGTGCAAAAGTAAAGCTAAAGCGCTGACTGAATTGGATTCTAAGACTTTGTTGTTTGTTTTTTTGTGTAGGAGGAGGTAAAGCAGGAAAGTTTAAGACCACGGACACAGCTTGTCATTGCTAAATAAAATCACAACACAAGAAACATCAATTAGACAAAGCAGACGATCACGCAAGAGTTTTTTTTTCCTGGGATGGATGATTGAAATTGCTTTAAGTCTAGTTTAATTGCAATATTTATTTTCATCAAGACATTTATTTTTACAGTTAAATGCACATAATTCGTTGCCAAATTGTTTGAAGTAGAGAATGATACTGAACATTTAGGTCCTATAATGGGCTTTATTCAGGCTTATACAATACTTATACAAGTACTTTCCTTGCACAACTTATAAACACGTGTAAATACTGTATGACAGTGGCTCGCAAACCTCTCTCACCAAGTCTCACCTCATAAAATATTGGTCCTTCAAATACCACTAGACTAAGCCACATTACAAAGCCATAATAAAAGACTTAGAAAAAAACATGATTTATACAGTGTTTTGCAATAAAGATCTTAAGACTCATTGCTAAAAGTAATGTTTCCTTGCACGAAATTGTCAAAACATTGTATATTGTCTGAGAAAATGTCACAATTAAAGCCACCGAATGAATTTTTGTTTTCGATTGTCGACTTGAAAAGATGTGCTACTCGTCTAACCAATGCAATTTCACAAGAACCACAGTCATTACAAGCCCATTTCGGTGCCTAATTTGCGTCTGAATTCGATATTGTTGAAACATGTCTCCCTATTTTGTACTTGTGGTCAGCCAAGATCAAGGGTAATTCGCAAATGTTTTCTCCAAAATGATAACCCAAGCAGGATATTTATGTTGATGAACATTTGACCCTATATAAACTGTTTCTCATTCAGTCCAAGTCGTAAATCGTAAAAATAAAAAAGTCATTTCATATTGTGTGTTTTTTGGAGCGGAGAGGTCTTCTTAATCTAATGGAGTGCGGTGAATGCAGGGCAAACTCGAGTAGCAACAGTCGTAAGGGAATTATGTGGCTTTTAGATGATTTAAGCTTTTGACTTTATGGCATTTCAGGACAATCACTTTCTTGTGTAAACGTTGTTTACAGTGCACTTAAATCTTACTCTCTGTATGTTGTTCATTATTTACTGCAAGTATGATTTCTAAGGTTAACTAACTTGTATGTGCTGAAGCTACTGCAATACAACCAGGAGAATCCTGTGTGAAGTTGAGGCAATACAGGGGCTTTAGTGCTTTGACACTGATAGTATTTATGTCAGCCATGTATAATCAGGTTCTGTGATAACATGTGTGATATTACTACGGCCTAAACGGTAGTGGTGTGGAAGATGGGCATGCTGAGGGGGTTGATTGTTCTGCTGCTGCAATAGAAAGGTAGTGGATGGCCTGTTAAGGTATACTCAATGGGCAAGGAAAGCTCTTCTCTTTGGTCCTCATGGCGGCGAAATGACATTGCTGCGAAACCACCCCCTAGTGGCTGGGGGTGACTCCAGAAGATTCAATAATGCATGGAAACCAATGGGCACTTTACACGTCTCAAAAACGACTTAAAAGCCTGGCTGAGAAGAGTATAGATTTGCAGTAATATTTGCAACAACGCTGGATTTATGTTATAATATTTTTATAGTCTTAGCCCCAGCTCACTGTGGAGGCTTGTTTCAGCTCAGCCCGTCTCACAGGGGTGGAGTTTCCTGCCTTTTTGTCCATTTTGGAACATGCTCTGTAGGAGGAGACTGCGCTGCCATCATGGATTCTCTCCGGAGCAATCAATGTAAATGGGGAGGAATGAGCACCGACTATAAATATGGGTATACTTCACTATATCCTTAACAATTTGTACTTTGCATTTAACCCATCATTCAATGTGTCTGGGTCAATAAGGCTGGGGACCCTCCTCTACATCTCGAACTATGGTGAAAACTACTAGTGTAGGCTTTAGGCTTTCGATAACTGCCTTAAATATTCTGGAAAATTATATTATTACAATATTTTGGGAAACAATTTAAACACAATATGTGTCAATAAATTAAACAAAGTTTAAACAATTTTTCCCATCAATTGTGTCAAAGCAAGGCATAGCATTGTAAACATGTGTTTTTGCTTTAGGATGCATTAGGGGAGTGTAAAGTTTAAAACCTAATTTCACAATATACTGATATGGATATTGTGTTATGGGCTGGTACAATGTGATTTGGGCAGCTCCAACAGCTGCCCCCACGACCCGGCAACGGACAAGTGGAAGAAAATGGATGGATGGATAGATCATTTGGGGCTGTTACAGACTTGCAATTGATGATGACTAGACAAGAAATGTGGTTGGAAATGTAGAATTCCTAGTTCAATTAATTCCTAAGCTTAATTGAAAATCAAAACTTTATAGACCTTATAAAGATTTGCGTTTATTTGGTTATGTCAGAGTAGTTATGGTAAAATGGACTTCATACGCTTGACAGTACAGTGTGAGGCAGCGGTGGCTTTGAACTATGATCTGCCATGGCACGATATTGATTCCTCTTAACTCCAGCTGTGAATCAGATCAAAGGGAGGAATCTAGAGGCGTGCAGGAAAATTTAACATTTAACTTAAAGCCCCAGGCATCCAACGCAGCCAATGTGGGATTTACATTAAAAGTTGCAAGTATGCTAACTTTCTTGTTTCCTATTTCTCGTTCTGATTAGTGAAGCCATGCCATAACCTACAGCTGAGCTCATAAAGTAATGGTTTAAGTGTTGGATGGTTTTGCTTATTAGTTACTGCAATCTAAATGTGTCGATGCGGATTGGCCCACAGAAGAGACGTATTATAATATAGTGGTCACTGACTGAGTTTAATTAACAGAGATTCTCTCATTACCAAGACTGCATTTGATGGTCGAAGCTGATGTGAAACAAAGAACATTGGCAAGTGTAAGTTTGACATCAGAGCCAAATCGGCACGGAGAAGCAAAGTCTTGTTTTTCTGTGTAGTCAACAGATGAGCTGCAGTAGTTCGTGTTAATGCCATTTAAGTGTAACATTCCTCTTGTTCCACCTCTTCTTTTCTTTCTTCCTCTTCTTTTTCTTCAAATGCACATATTTAGAATGATCAATAATATGTACTGCTACTTTTGCTCCATGCCGCTCAAGTGCCCTTTTCTCTCCATATCTTTTATTTACTCATATTATATTTAGTTTTGTGTATCCAAAGTTTTACCATGGTCCTTGATAGCCTATTTTAATCAATCAAATCCAAAATGGACATGCCCCTTATGAGTTCATCCTGTGCTTTCAATGCGCTGTCCATCGATCCTGCAGCAGAGAGCGGCCCCCAGAGAGAGGGAGCATCCATCTGTCAGTCTGTCTTCCTGTCTCCCCGAGGAAATAGTCCCTCTAGCGTGTCCTAGGTCAGAGGGGCGCCTGGGATTGAAGGGGAGGTGCCAGAGCTTTGCCTTGTCAGAGAGTCACGTCATAAATGATATTATTTGAGCAAAATAAATAGTCTAAAATCATCAAATATGACTGAGTAAGGACTACAGGTGGATTAAAGACTCCAATTTCAGTTTATCTGTTTGAAATAGGTACTTATTAGCAATTATTTTCATGTTTTGATGCATTTGTGGGGACCATAGTTTTGGACTAGGGGGGCGCAGCCAGACTACAGCACGCGCAGGGGCTTCAAGGAAAAAAGGTTGGGAACCACTGTCCTAGGTCTTCCTCGGGGCCTCCTCCCAGAAGGATATATCCGGACAGTTTTATTCACTTGTGGAAAGGATTTAAAAAAGCCCTGAATGCACTGGATTTGAGATTTCAAAATTTCAAATATGGTATATATGGCTTATGTTTGATCAAAACTATGTTCCATTGGAAACAGCATCGCCAAAGCCCACGGAAAGCTCTTTTCCCCACAGTAATGCTTAAAAAGACGCCTTATTCCACCGTTTAGAGACAGACCTGTGAACACAGCCGTGCGGTACATGCCACGCAGAAGGTGCCTTCTATTGGTACGGGGCACAAGCACATGCAACGTGAATTGGCCTACACCAAACACATCACACGCACGGCTGTATGTATGTGAGATGTAATGTTCCCTGTCGTTGCTATGGGCCCTTTCATTGTTGTAGGTGGTGGGCGGGGCTTAGCCGGAGGACATAATATACAGGGCTATTCAAGATTCAAGATTTTTTATTTGTCAAACCATGTGAATGATTTAAAATTCCATGTCTATGTTGTTCACTAATTCAAACCAAAGCAGTAACAGGCGTCGAGACCATAGTTCCCCTTTTGAATTTTGAGCCCCTGCCTCCTCTGTAGCTCTCTGCACGGCCCTGCTGTTAAATCCCTTTATTGTATCGCTTTCATTTATGATAAAAGCAGCACTACCAGCCACCACCAGTGGGACTAAACTCAAATCTGTTCTTATAATCCTTCCACTGTTCTTGTTTTCTATCATAAAACACACCTTTGAATTTACATGCATCTCAGGCTTAGACAATTTCCAAACTTGGATTCCTAAATTAAATTCTGCAGAACACAATCACGTTTTCTATTAGACCTTACCTATGGGGATGACTGACTTCCTGTCGGTCATACAGATGCAGTTTATGCACACAAACATACACACACACACAGTCCGTCAGTAAAGGCTTCGTTTACAGTGTTACACAAACACACCCAGGGCACTGTAGTCTCTGCCTGAGATGGTAAAATACACTATAAATATCTCAAACTGCTGCTGCTGTTTAATGATGTCCACTGTTGCATGTCATGACCGCTGTTAATGTTGGACAAGTTACTGGCACTCACCATCTGCTTTCAGACTGATGACCTTGACATATGAAGAGAGAACCACTAATAATCTGTGTTGAAGTAGATTTTCTGTTAATTTGATACAATATGATGAATTATCAGAAACATTAATACAATATTCCAAGTTAATCCACAGGTATTTTTTTTAACCCTCCTGTTATGTTCATTTCTCAGGAACATCATCATGTTTTCCGGGTCAATTTGACCCGATACATGTTTAATTATCCAAAAGATGTCTGAAACCAGAAAAATCCAAAAAAGCAGTGTGAATATTTCATTTCTTCGGTGGATGTTGTGTTGTCATGGCGATGTGAAAACAGGAAGAAACATCCCTCTCTCCTGGTACAACTTAATTTTTCACCTTTTTCTGTGACCTGTATTTGTGGTTTCTGAGTTCCACGTTGTTTTTCTGGATACTTTGTAAGTCCCGCGAGAACATAAATGGTTCCCATCAAAAGTCATAACATCTGCACCTGTGCCCCTGTGACTATGTGTGTGTGGGGGGAGGGGGGTTGTGCGTGTGGCTGCGTGTGTGTCTCACAGTTGCGAAGAAAGAAATACACTTACATTTTTGACACCTGTAGAGTTATATTTTTATGTGAAGTTATGCCTTTTTAGCTATTTAGAAATGTTAACCATAAGTTTGTCCGAGGTGTTCTCTTTACAGGACTCTTTTGTTACAATGGAAAGTTACAGGCCCCGGGGGTTCTGAGAGATAACAAAGAAATCCTCCCCCCAGGAAAAGGAAAACGTGGGGAAGAGAATGAACTCACAAAATGGCCGCGAGGGCGGAGCCAAACGTCACATGACGGATCGGAAGCCAATGGAACAACGACACGTAGCATAGGCTCAAATGATATGGTGTAAATGCTGTGAAAATGTGACGTAAGCTCTGACTCCTCCCAGAGAGAGAAAGTTTTTCCTTTGGGGACGGGAAAACTAAGCAGTGTGTATTAGGGACTCGGGGAGGAACACAGAGCGCTCTGCTTAGGTGACTTGTATTAGGGAAAATAAAGCTTTCGTGACTTTAATCTTCCGAATCCTTGGTCATCTATCCTGGTATGTCATTATTAGCGGTTAGGGTAGTGTTGACGGCAAAAGCTAACCTCCTTCGCCAGTTTTGAACACGTGGTTGTCCGGAGAAAAGGTAATCGAGGACAACTTAAGAGAAATAACGATTTCTATCAGTGGTGACCCTGCCGTGCTGAAGGAGGAGGTGGTTTGGTTCGTCAACTAACGGACTGGCGAAGGTCTAGTCTGGTGAAATCTTCGCGGTAGGACTGCCAGGATCTCCCGTCCACGACCACGCAACAGGAGGACTTCATGGACGTCCAAAATAGATTAAGGTAAGACGACTTTTGATCACTACTACTGTGAGTCTCAAAGTGCGTCTATTGGCTTTTTTCCAAATTTTAGATTACTTTTTAACGAAGTTAACTGTTGAATGGTGAAATCTGTGAATTGATGGTGGACGGGTGAGAGGGAAAAACGTTATTATTAATATCTAAATTACCGAACTAAAATAAAGTTAAATAAAGTAAATTCTAAAAGTTAGATAAGTGTTCTAGGCATGAGGCCTTAGGATTGGAAATCCTTAAATAGTAGTTGTAGGTTTGAGGCCTGGTAAAGAGTTGGTTTGTGTTGTAGGTTTAAGGCCTGGTATAGAGCTACGCGGTGTGTTTTCACTTTAAAAGCCGTAAAAGGTCCGTAGTAGTATCTCCCAAGACGCGGACGCGCGTCTTAAAATCAAGCGGTCGAAAATAAGATCGTAAGCAGAGTTGGGGGCTGTTTGAAATACTTCGGTTGGAGGCCAAAGGATAAATAAGATCCTTAATTCTATTAATTGGTGAAATATATAATTTGGTGAATTAATGTTCGGTTTTTTGTAACTAGTATACGAGGTAAGTTGTAGTCGCGGTAAGTATAATTTGGGTGCAGGGAACAGATAAAAGAAGGTAAGAAAATGTTGGAATTACTTGATTGCGAAGGATGGGTGAAAATGGTAAGTGAAGCGTCACCTCTTTTGAAAAGATGGCGGGAAAAGCCCTGAACAAAGCAGTCGAGGCCTGTGCACAAGGATTCAGAGAACAAAAGAGAGACCCAAAGGCTCCACAAACACTGGAGTTCTTTTGCGGGGTGTTGACTGCAACTGTGGAGGCCTGCACGATGGAACTGCGGGAGGAGGAAAAGTTAAAGAAGAACAGCGGACTTTCGAAAAGTGAGAAGAAATTGCTGGAACTCACAATCAGTAAGTATTACAAGCTGGGAAACGAATCGAACCTATCCTGGAGCTGGCAACAGCGCACTGGATGAAATACGAAAAGATTTTTTCCCCCACTTCGGGGGGCGGGACCCGAAAGCCCCTCCCAAGAGGAGGAGCTCCCGCCTTGGCCCCGACGGCCCCTCCTCCATACGAGAAGGGAAGAGAGTCAAGCTCCACCCTATACCCGCAGCTAACTGTCCATGGAGTGATGGATGTTGATGTGGCAGCCTCAAACTCGTTATCAGTGGAGGAGCATGATAAGGTAAGGACTTTAATAACCCGCTCTTACACTGATAACAAACCTGCACCAAGGGATGCAAGTGGACAATTGTGGGGGATTAAAGTGATCGAACAAACGGGAAAATACGCTCAAGACACAATGGAAGCCATTCATGCGCTGAGGAGAAACTCACAGGCGCAGACGCAGCAGGCAACAGAAGAATACCAAAAGGCCCAACAAGAACTACTGGATAAATTTGATGCAGAAAAAGAAGAAAGAAAGGCCGAGGTTCACGAACTAACCGAAAGAATACAGGAACTCGCGCTTAAGGCAACCGAGGCCTACCAGGCTCCGGTGGTGAAACAAAAGAAGAAGTCATCTGAAAAGATTCCCTTTTTTCCTGTATCGGATGATAGCGAGGAAGAGGGCCGCTGTAAGGCCAAGGGGAGTCATATCAAACATATGATGAATTAAGCGCGCTATACACTGAAAAAAGAGGCGCTTTGGATCGCCTAACTAAACTTAAGAAAAGAGACGATGAGAGAGAGGAGGACTGGAAGGAGAGGCTGCGACAGGCAAATAAGGACGTATTGGACCTACAGGTGGCAATCGAGAAAAAGACTAAGGAACTGGCTAACCTCTCCAAAGGAGCCACATATCGAGGTAATTATCCTCTTATTCCAACGGGACCCCAGCAGTTCAAGGGGGCCCGGTCCCAGTGGCCTATAAGCCACTGAGTAGTATCGAATTACAACACCTTAGGGATACCTTACCCCCCCTACAAGAAGGGGGTAAAAATGGTTCCACACAATACAGCTACAATGCGCTAACGCGCAGCTGGCGGTGGGAGATATTAAGGGCCTGGTGTCCGCATGTGCAGCCCCTCACGCTGTAAGCCACCTACTGAGAACCGCAAACCTGCACAACGTGCAGGTACATGAACCCTTTGATCCCCTGGCAGAGAATTTCTTGACAGTGTTGGATCTTATGTATCCACCACCATCCCCACAACCTCCCACATTTCCATCATTTGTACCGGGCGCATGCCCTACTCAATTTCTGGATAAGTGTATCCAATTATACATTGCATCCATGCATGTACACCCGTACAGACACCCCCAGACATCCTGTCTGTTCCTCCAGAACGTGCTGGACGTTCTTCCAGACCCAATTAAGACCAGTCTGACCAATGTCCCAGGACTGACCTCAGACGCAAACACATTTCTGACTCATTTTAAACACCACGCAGAAATTTTTAATAAAAAACACCGTGAGAGACAAAGTAACATTGAAATCATGCAGGAAGAGCTGCTAAAGAGCCAGCTTAATCAAACACGGCAGCAAATTACGGCTGCAAGAAAAGAAAATAACAATAAAAGACACAAATGGTGGCAACAACACCCACACCCCTGACACCTGTCCCTACACAAGCAAGCGTCTTATACGCCTCGCAAGACCAGCCCTTAAGGCCACTATCTCAAATGCACACGCATGTACACGGCCAAGGTAGGGGTAAAGGTAACACTAGGGGACGGTCTAGGGGCAGGGGATTCGGAGGAACGGGCTATGGGCTACTGGAGCTGGAAGGGGCCAAGACCAGGGCTGCTTTAACTGTGGGGGGCTGGATCATTGGTCAAGAGACTGCAACCAAGGTGGCCAACAGGAGGGCTGCTTTCACTGTGGGGGGCTGGATTATTGGTCAAGAGACTGTACCCGAGGTGGCCAACAGGCGGCCTGCTTTAACTGTGGGGACCCCAGTCATTGGTCTAGGGATTGCCCCAACCCACCTGCTCGTGTGCCTATGGGGGGAGCACGCGGGGCACCGCGGCTCCGATATCCAACAGGGGGACCTAGCCGTTTTGGACCAGCCCCGTGGAATCGTGGAGGCGGAGGTGGCAACTATCCAGTATATGACACTCATGGTTGCCTCCCCTACGGCCAAGATGACTTCTGCTAGGGGTGCCCAGTGAGTCCTGGACCCACCCCAGAACCATTTGTCCCTGTAGAGGTGGGTGGGGAAACATTGCTGATGCTCGTGGATACAGGAGCCACTCATTCCACGACTAGAAAAGCAACACCAAATATGCTAAGTGACAAAAGCATTAATCTTTCAGGACTCACGGGAAAGGCAACCCCTCTACGCATGACCAAAGAACTGACTCTTAAACTGGCTGGACAGACTTTCAAATCGTCATTGATCTATTCACCACAGACTCCGGTGAATCTGCTGGGTCGAGACATTTTACAAGCTACAGGTGCTGTTATCAACTGTTCCCCTGACGCCATGTATCTCACATGGCCAAACGGATATTCCATCGCTGTACACCGGCACGATCACATGGACTTTATGTTTTTCGAGAAGAACAAATGGCCGAAGGAGTGTCCATTTATTGGCTACTCCTAGAGCCAGGGACTCCTGAAATGACTGGACTCTAAGCAAAAATGCTTGAATGGAAACCCTGGTTCACTATGCTCCACCCATATGCCCCTTCAAAAGATCCACTGCACTGCACCCTCTTCTATGACAGAAATGCTGACGCCCAATATCAGTTGGCTTTTGATAGTGAGGTTAAAGGTAATACCTATAATATCACATCCACACATTTCTATGTACACAAATCAGGTGTTGTTGCCCCAGTTGTTCTACCAGACAATATCAAATGCTTCTACAAAAGAGACACTTTAACTGACCCACACGTGTCACTATTTTTGGGCCCTGGCCATGAGGCCAGGGAGTTGGGTCCCCTAACACATAAACTTAACAATGTTCTGGACTGGGAGCAGACTGGAATGGATGGGGTAATGTACAGTTCTAGTACACAGGCATACAAGGTTGACATAGGTATAGCAAAAGATGAGACAGTGGCCGAGGAAGAGATCCTTTCTCGGTCTCATGGCCGGGAGTTGACCGACCATGAAGGGGCGGCGGACATGTTACAGCGCTTATCAGAGGACTTGTGGGCGAGGAGCCCATCGGACATCGGTCGATGCACAAGATGGACCCGGTAATTCTGGAAGTTGTTCCGGGTTCCCGTGTCTATGTCCCACAAAGATCCTTTCGAACAGACAAACAACGGGAGGGCATTGAAACCGCCCTAACAGATTTATGGGAAGCTGGGGTATTAGAACTTTCTGATTCCCATTGGAATACTCCTTTGAACCCAGTCCCAAAACCTGATGGCACCTTTAGACCTGCACATGACCTACGAAAGGTGAACGAGGTCACCACTACACCACTTTTGCCTGTCCCAGACCCTCACAATGTCTCTCAGTCTTGACACTGAAATGAAGTACTTTACAGTCATTGACCTAAAACATGCATTCTTCACCATCCCTTTGGCTGAGGAATGTAGGTACCAATTTGCATTTACCTATGGGGGAGTAAAACTTAAGTACAAAGTCTTACCTCAAGGTCATAGGAACTCCCCTGGGATCTTCAAATAAAGTTTTGAAGGACTGTTTGTCCCCGATCGAAGTCCTTTCTGGTGCAGTTATCGTCCAGTACATGGATGACGTTTTGATTGGAGCAAGAAGTGCTAAAGATTGTCTAGATGTGACGGCCGCAGTCCTGTCACGTCTCCTTGAATGTGGCTTTAAAGTCTCAAAGACGAAGCTACAATGTTGCCGATCACAAGTTGTCTTTCTGGGTAAAGTTATCTCGGCTGGTCATGTTACCCCAAGTGCCACTCAGAGGCAGTCCATTCTTGCGGCCGACCGTCCGGATACGGTACGGTCCCTTCTCTCCTTTTTGGGGTTGGCGAACTACTCCAGACACCATGTTATGGACTACACAGGTAAGACTGCCCCATTGCGGGATATTATCCGCGCAGCCGGGGTTCGGGATCTCCAAGCCTCTCTGTCTTGGACGGAGGAGGCTGATAAAGCCTTTACAGATCTGAAGGCAGCATTGGCTTCCTGTGCTGACCTAACTATCCGGACTATAGTAAGTCTTTTTATCTTGACACCACCATTACTAACTGCTCTGGACATGCGGTCTTGTGGCAGAAAGGAGCAAGTGGTCAACGCAATATCATACTTTATGCATCCACCTTGTTGGATCCCATTGCTAAAAAAGCCACTGACTGTGCGTTGTTTGCTGATACATTGGCTTCCTTATTAAAGAAAGTGGCCCACGTAGTAATGGGTCATTCATTGGTGGTGTATAGCTCTCACTCGGTGGTAGCTTATGTTCAATCTAAAACTTTTGCCCTAACTCCTCAGCGACAACTGAAACTTGCTAAGGAGCTGACGGCCCCGAACTTGACTTTTGCAGCCGATGATGCTCCAAACGCTTCGGCAGGGCTGACCCTTACTGGCTCTCCACATTGTTGTGAGTCCTTCTCTCAATCTAAGCTCGGATTAGGCCTGACCTATCTGACCAACCTTTACCAGACTCTCGCTTACTTTTCACTGATGGCCATTGTCATAGGCTCCCGGACGGGTCCCTGTCAGCTGGGGCGGCAGTTGTTGAACTCTCGCCACCGGACCACACTCGCACTGTTGCCAGCTGGGGCCCCTGTGGTGGCTCCTCCGCCCAGTTTGCGGAGTTGATGGCTTTGAAGTTGGCTTTGGAGGTTGCTTCGGGTCAGCGGGTCACGATCTACACCGATTCAGCTTATGTGTGTGGCCTAGTGTTGCGTGACTTGTCGTCCTGGAAAAGAAACGGCTTTTTGACCGCGAAGGGCACTCCTATAGCCCATAAAGAACTTTGCGAGGAAGTGGCTGACTGTCTGTTGCTCCCTGCTGCGGTGGCGGTGGTGAAGGTTTCGGGGCATTCAAATCAGGGACTATGACTGCCATTGGCAACAGGGCGGCGGATGTGGCGGCTAAAGTGGCTGGTAGTTACCATTTTGATTCTCCCATTGATGGAGACTGTGAAGCCTTAATGTTAGTTGAAACCGTTCAATCTTAAATTTTGGAATCTTTACAGTTGGACTCTGATGGGTGGGTCAAACTTACTAATATTGAAGGTCATGAGGTTGCACTGACGGACTCAGGTCATCTCTGGATGCCCTGGGAAGTGTGGGATAGCTTGGGAACCTTAGCGGAGACCTTGCCGACCGGAAGGGCACACCATCTTAAGTTTCATTTAAACACCTTTTGGAAGCCCTTCTTGGCTGCTCCCGTCTTTCAGGGACTTTTGAGTACCACTGACTGTCGTTCTCATCATAAAAAATACGGCGAGGACTTTTGGTTACAACATCGCCTTGCTGACGCCTATGTTGATGGTGTGTATCGTGGGCCTAATGGCCTGCCTTTTTTGACCCCATCAATGGAACAAAGCGTTCTGGAAGAATTGCATGGCGTTAATCACCTTGGCCCGAAGGCTATGTCCGGATTATGGAACAATACTATTTCTATAAGACACCCTTGCTACTTTGCAAAGACTTTGTTCGTGCGTGCCAGGTGTGTGGCAGGTTTAATCCACACCCCCATCATACACAAGGTGCGGGCGCCGTGAAAACGGGACGTTTCCCTGGTGATGTAATCCAGATTGACTTTACAGACATGCTCGTACCACACCAAGGTAAGCGTTTTCTTCTGGGTATTGTAGACACGTTTTCTGGATGGCCGGCGTTTTTCCCCTGTAAAAGGGAAAGCTCAGCTGAAGTGATGGCTGTATTGTTGAAAGAATGGATCCCTATTTTTGGGGTACCCTCGGAGTTACATAGTGATTCAGGTACTCACTTCACGGCACATGATGTTAAGACTCTTTGCTCACTCTTGGGAATTAACAAATCATTTTCCTGTGTCTACTATCCTAAAGGCAACGCTAAGGTAGAAAGAATGAACAGATCCCTAAAAGTGTTCTTGCTAAAATGTTGCGAGACAACCCCAAAGCTACTTGGTTGTCCTTACTTCCAGTTGCGTTGCTTCATCTTAGGTCTACTGTAAATAACACCACTAACTTCACTCCCTTTGAACTGATGTTTGGTAGGGCCATGCCCGGCTGCCTGCCTAAATCTAACTCAGCGCCCCTGCCTGAGCTGGTTTACCATCGCAAGTCTACATTAAGAACCACAATAGGACCCGGTGGGACGCTCCAAGATACTTAGGACCTTTTGAAGTGACCCAAAGGACTGACACTGCCGTTAAGGTTGCGGGGCGTGATAACTGGTACCATTGGTCACACTTGAAGCCCTGTTCGGAGAAATCAGGCTTACACTGGACTCATACATATCCCAGACAGTTGACACAGCCTGACAGATATGGTAGTGGGTCTAAAGGCCCCACTGAAGGGGGAGGGGGACACCAACCCCAACCCAGAAGGTCACAAAGACATCAAAAAGACTAAAAAATATGAACTTAAGGCCTGGGTCTTGAAACCAGGACCTTTAAGGTGTCCATATGGGGTGTGGGGCCTGACATTTGCTCTTTGCTTGCTCATAATACCAACAGTCATGATAATAGATGACCTCTATAGTTGTGAGGGACGAGTCAGAGGACATCCAGTTAAAAGATTGAAATTGGCCCTTTATGAGGTATGCAAAAATGTAGGTAAAACACCTGGAGAAATCTGGTTATCTACTGCAACGAGGCAGGTATAGTGTTGGTAAAAATGAGAGGTGCCGTGCCGGACCAACACACCCTAGACTGGATCACTCATTGTACAGAAAATGCGATAAAAACGTGGGAAAAAAGAGGAAGAAAAAATGATGTTGTTTTGAAATTTGAAATTTATGATGTAACTAACATGTTTGTTCCCACAGAAGGAGATGGGTCTAGGAAGCGACGGTCTCGTATCACAGGGGGTCATGAACCAGGAGAAAATAAATGGGTAAAATTAGCCAGACACACAGCCAAGGTAACTAACTCAACCACGCCCTGTTGGGTGTGCTCCTTCAGGCCCCACCATGCTGCGGACGTGCCATCTACTGTCCCAGTCCCTATTTCGGCATCAGCTCATGTTTGCCTGTTATGGCACTATCAGTGGGGACGAGGTAACCGTACCGTCCTCCTGGGTGTGAATCTTATACAAAGTATGCCAATCTTTCGAATTGGATACAGCCCGTGAATTGGACAGTAAAGACCAATGAAACCCTGAAAAAGGGCCTGCAATTTGCAGGGTCAACACATTTTAGAGAAGAGCTGGTGGCGCCCTTCTGTTTTAAGCGAGAATGCAGGAAGGGTGACTGGCTTCTGGGTAAAACACCCTGTTTGGACTACCTGGGTGATGGGTTTACTAACAGGAAGGAAACATGGGCCACTAGAGTGGCTAAACTTCATAGTGAGTTAGTGAATACAACTGAATTAAAGTGTAGCGACTGTATGGTCATAGGGCAACGGTGGCCTCTGAATCATACCACATGGACCAAGTTAGTACAAAAGACCCTAACTTACTCTCCATGGATTCCCGTCCCACCGAGGTGGGGATTCCCCACCCCGGTTGGACAGGTTTGGTTGTGTGGAAGTAATAGTTATTTGACCCTTCCCGTTAATTGGTGCGGGACTTGTACCCTAGCTCGACTTAAGCCCTCATCTATAGTAGTTGCAGACACTTTAATGCAAAAAGCCGTACAAAAATATAGACATCATAACCTACATAAACATGGCATGGTAAGGAGAGCAATGCTGAAGGTGGGGGACCGCACCCTCGGTCAATCTTACGTCCCCTTTTCTGATAACGGTGGTCGTAAGCCCCTGTTCGGAGATGGGAGGGGATTGCTCGCCACTCTGGTCCCTATGATCGGTGTGGCGGCCTCCATGCAGCGTCTAAATGAGGTATGGTGGATCCTGGAGGACCTAACTGAGGTAATAGATGGTGTCTTGGACCAAATGGAACGGAGTCCAGAACTTAAGGCAGTGGCTGCTGTGGCTATGCAAAATAGAGTGGCGTTAGACGCCCTGTATGCTGAACAGGGTGGTATGTGCGCAGCAGTGGGCATTGACCACTGCTGTACATATATCCCTGATGACACTGGCAATTGGACAGCCATTAGGAATAGAGTAAAGGAACTCAAAGACTTTCTCGAGTCTCAAGAAGACCAGGGTCCGCAGTGGACCTGGCTAAATTGGTTAAATTCCGGTTCCTGGATCCATATCCTTCAAAAGGTGGGTATTTTTATAGGAATTGTACTTTTGTTTTGTTGTATTTTGTTTTGTTTTGTTGTGCCTCTCATTCGCAGCATGGTCTCCAGGGCTCTGGGTTCCACTGGGGGCATTTATATGGTGAGTTGTGCGCCCCCGGGGGACACGGAGCTCGGGCCACGGGAAACGTCTGAAGGGGGTGTTCCTAATCTGTACTTGAGAAGAGTACAGGAGGCCTTGAAATATGAATGGAACAACCCCGAATAAGGCGGAGATGGACAAGTGGTGGTGGAGATTGTATCTAAACAACACTGTTTAGTGTTGCTGTGTTTGTTGTGCTTTGTGTTGCAGGAATGTTTATTTTTGTGTCAATCAGGGACAGTCCCAGAGGGAAAGAACAAATGAAATGTATTGTGGACATGGGATGCAAAACATCTAAGTTTCGAATGGAGAGATTTGTAAACGAATATTATACCTGGGAAGAGAGAGAAAATTTTGAAACTACTCAGCAGCTGGTTGAGTATGCGCAATATAAAAGTGAACATGTTATTTTGGTATTATACTGTTGGAAATTGTACTGTGATTTTTGATACAGGCTGTACTTTGTGAACTAAAAATATAATGGGTTAATTGACCTCTTCTGAGGTCAGAAGGGGGCTGTAGAGTTATATTTTTATGTGAAGTTATGCCTTTTTAGCTATTTAGAAATGTTAACCATAAGTTTGTCCGAGGTGTTCTCTTTACAGGACTCTTTTGTTACAATGGAAAGTTACAGGCCCCGGGGGGTTCTGAGAGATAACAAAGAAATCCTCCCCCAGGAAAAGGAAAACGTGGGGAAGAGAATGAACTCACAAAATGGCCGCGAGGGGCGGAGCCAAACGTCACATGACGGATCGGAAGCCAATGGAACAACGACACGTAGCATAGGCTCAAATGATATGGTGTAAATGCTGTGAAAATGTGACGTAAGCTCTGACTCCTCCCAGAGAGAGAAAGTTTTTCCTTTGGGGACGGGAAAACTAAGCAGTGTGTATTAGGGACTCGGGAGGAACACAGAGCGCTCTGCTTAGGTGACTTGTATTAGGGAAAATAAAGCTTTCGTGACTTTAATCTTCCGAATCCTTGGTCATCTATCCTGGTATGTCATTATTAGCGGTTAGGGTAGTGTTGACGGCAAAAGCTAACCTCCTTCGCCAGTTTTGAACACGTGGTTGTCCGGAGAAAAGGTAATCGAGGACAACTTAAGAGAAAATACGATTTCTTCACACCCTTGTACCTCCAGTTTACTGCAGGGTCAAATTGACCCGAACATCATATACACACATGCATTGGGTGGTTGCAAATATGTGAGATGAACCATTTTCATATTATATGTTGATTACACTAAATAAGGCAAGCAGAAGAAGTTTCATACTGAAAAAATACTTTGAACAATTTTTCCTAGATCGTCAAACATTAAAACGGGTCAGTTTGACCTGTAACATAACAGCAGAAACTATTGTAGCTTAGTTAGTTGTGTTCACCCACAGACGCAAAGTTTGGCGCTTTCATCAGTTTTCACCAAGTACAGTTTTACTTCATGCCACTATTTTTCCTTCTACTTGAGTATAAATACGCTGCCTGACCAAAAACAAAAGTCCCAGCCTGGATTTAACTAACTGTTATGATCTGCGGTTGCTGCAGTCGGTGAGGTCTAGGTTCAGAAACAAGATAGTGAACGCGGCACGTTAGTGCGCGTGCTTCACAGCTCCGTTGTGAGATCACAGTAAAGGATTATCTTATCTTAGAAGGTCCTGGGTTCGATTTCCACCTGGACAGGGCCTTTCTATGTGGACTTTGCATGTTCTCCCCGTGTCTGCGTCCGGGTACTCCAGTTTCCCCTACCACTAAAACATGTACAGTATAATAGGTGAATCCTCCAGCCAGGTGATTCTGACCATCAGCCTGGCCGTACATCAGGAGATGGGTCTCCGGGCGCGGCACTGCTGTTGCCCACTGCTCCTTACAGGTCGCTCAGCGGCATCAAAGGATGGGTCAAATGCAGAGGACAAATTTCCCTACGGAGTATACAAAAAAACAAACTTCTTCAAAGATGACAATGCCAGGATTCATTAGCCTGGTGGGACCAGAATGATTCCCCTCTGTATTTTTTCATACGAGGGACAGTCTGGACCCCTTGCCCCCTTGATTCGTTTATTTGCCGTGACGTGTTGTTAGCGAGCAACGTCACTCACGGGACTCGGAAGTCCTCTCAATAATAACAATCTACAAGTGGCGCATGAGAGAGAGAACAGGGTAGCCGCGGGGTCTTAAATCATTAAAAAAGTATTGAATTTGATCATGCCAAATTTAAGGCCTTAAAAGCATTACATTTAATTTAATTTAAATTTTCTTTAATCCTTGTGTTAAAATTAGTTGCATAATATTTTTTGTCAAAATCTATTTTGCCTCAAAATAATGTTAATTTGAGAATGGATGTACTCGCGCTATAGGGCTCTACGGTGTTACGTCACAAATCAAGCGGAGGTGAATACAGCGCTCTCGCTTCATTGAAAACAATGGGAGATCGCTGATATTGGGTGGTTGTTTGAGAGGATTTATTAATGTGAATAATTGTTGGATTGTGATGAAATGTGATTTGATTCCCACGATAACCTGCCTATTGAGGCAAAAGTCTGATATAAACAGAAATTTGACTTAATTGGTCTCGATTAATGTTTGTACAAACGGCCAAGAGGTCGCCTAGTACACGTCGCTAATCCATCGTAACTTTGTGTTCTTGTGTAATTTCACGCATTTATAATTATTTCCTTTTCGGGAATTATTATTATTATTTCCTTTATGATTATTTCCTTTCGGGAAATAATCATGATCTAAGTTATACGTAATGCTGACGAGAAAATGTTTTAGAAGCTTTTAGGTGACGTTCTGTCTAGTTTATTCGGCTTTAGATTTAGCTAAAGCATGACTTAGCTAACACATGTCATGACATTAAACATTTGATTAACCATTTATTTTATGTTTAAAGCAAAGTAAATGGTAGAATTTAGAGCCTGATGTGTCCGGCACAGTTACGTTAAACTTTAAAACATAATCCACACAATGTGTTTAGATCTGCAGACGTCGATTCTAATCATAAAACTTACTCAGTTTGATTGAAGATTGAAGCTGTAGTTCCGACAAAATGGAACATCCGACCGCACAACAGCTTTTAGGCAGGATTTACTGAGAAAAACAAAATTTATCAAACACAATCTGTCACTCACAGCGCGTCGCCCAGCAGCACAACTTTAACCGCGGATCTTCGTCGTGTGACTGAAACGCTGAAACAGAGTCCTGTATGCACACGGCTGCTCCCAGTGACTGAGCGCAGAACCATTATCGTTTATAGCCCAGTTTTAGACCTGCTTCTGTCCAGGACATAACATAACTTCATGGATTGGCCACCACAGAGTCCAGATCTTTATACAACTTTGAGAATCTTTGGGATGTGCTGAAGAGGGCTGGATGTTTTGACATTGCAGAGGCTTTTTGTGAATGCATGCGTGCGTGTAATCAAAGCTAAAGGCAGCCCAATGAGAACTTTATTCTTTGGTTGAGCAGCATATTTAAAAGTAAAATTACTCTTACATGAGTAATATATATAGCGGCTACTCTACCCTGCTCTGCCCAACGCTGGTTTCTCCAAAGATATTTCCCTGCGTTTCTCCCTCCCAATGTGTGTATTTGCTGTCAGTTAGTTCGTGGTTATGAATGATAGTAATTAATCCCCTGCTTGTTTGATGAATGGTTATCTCTGAGCACTCTGGCGCTCACGGCCGCTTACACATACTCCTGCTCGTTGAGTTCATAGCCCCGTGACCCTGTTGTCTGTGCCTCTGTCGGAGCGACTGCTAATCGATAGCCCCAAATCGCCCCATACATAACGATATACGGCTGGCCCAGAAGCGAAGCGTCCTCAACCAAAGGTGTCGCTTGAAATTAATCGTTTTCCTTTGTTTGAAGTAAGGACCACAGTATTGACACAAGTGTAAGTGAGTTACAAAGTAGGAGGAATGCATTATGGGTTTTGAAGTCCTGTACATTCTTTTTTTTTTTTGCAATAAAGACAAAGATAGATGTATAGTGTTTGGGGCCATTCCAGTTCTTGGATAGAGATCAAAGAAGATACAGTCAGGATTACTACATCACGAAATGAAAACTGGTGCTTTGATAAGTACTGTACATACCTCTTTGCATGTGAGAAAAGAAGAGAACATTTTCTCCAGTGATTAACCTTTGAATGTGCAAAAGAGACTGGTGACTGTGGCTCTATTGTACATCACACCTCAATGGCACTGAGCTGTTCAAAGCGTTTAACCTCCAGATCCTATTGCTCATATTCAAAACACTGATGTATTTTCTGTTTGGTATAATGGAGTGGCAGACATAGCAAAAAGCTATCCATGATATAGCGTTTCAGATTAGCATTTCAATATACTGTAATAGGCAAGGCAACTTTATTTATACCGCGCATTTTGTACACAACTCAATGCCTTAATAACTGCTGATAAATATTCGAATAACGCAATCAGACAGGGGCCACTTCTGGTAAGTGGTTATCTGTGGAAAATACTTGATTTCTGCTCAGATGTGACTAAAATGTTCACCTTGGGCTCTGCAATGTGCCCAATTTGCAAACAGTCCAGGTACATTCGTCTGGCTACCTCAGCATTGACACTTACCTTTTTTCCTATTTGAATATTGTCAACATACCCCCGCCCCCCCCACCCCCCTTCACATGCTGTAATCAGGCCGCGATGCAGGTAGCAGTGGGATTGTCGTGATGAAGCAAGCTTTCATTTTTTTGTCAACAAATCAATGGCGCCGTGATGAACACACTTGGAGCGCAGAACTGCTCAGAATTAATGTGCGGATGATTCACGTACTTTTAAAAATGTGGACAACAGTTTTGTGTTCCATATAGTAGGTAAGAAATACAGATCGGAGCACTTCATGACGTGAAATTATACTCCTTTAAGACCAACAACTTCACACATAACAATTACATATTTAAGATAAAAATGTTTCAGATTCCAAATTTTAAACAACATTAAACACTTGAGAAACAATAACAATTGACCTATTTCACTAGTTAAAAGGTGAAAACCATGCCATGACTTGAAAACCCCCTAATCTCGACTTCCCTCTCGCTCTAGTACTCACGCCGTACCCTGTTATCAGACGTATGGCGACAACACACACTACTCTTATCCATATGCACGCTTGATTTTACTCACGCGCATAACCCCCTTCGCTAGACTAAACCAATAATCCAAAGTGAGCGGGGACATAAATTCTTGTCAGCGGGCACAGCTTGTCCTGTGAAGGTCAAAGCACTGGTTCTCATGGTGCCTGCAGTTTGACAGATCTTCGCCTCGACCCGCTACATCTGCGCACCACCCACTTCTCCAACCTCCCCATTCTTCCTCCTGTCTCCCGCTCATTGTCTCCCATATTTGTGGTTTATGCTGTTGATCCGCGCACTCGGAAGCCGCGCGGTGTAATTTATGTCACTGGCAAAAGACAATGACAGCAATCAAGGCAGCAGAAACAACAACAAAGGAAGCGACTTGATGAATAGGAGCATAAAATGGATGTGGCATCATTACAGACAAGGTAATGTCTATAGTGACATGTATCAACGCTAATGTCATTCAGTGCTAATTGTGCCAGACTGTCATTAGGAAATATGAGGGATGTGTCAAAGCAGGCAAAGTGCTTTTTATGCATCCAGTTACGCTCATCATTTTCTGATTTTAAGTTTGCAAAAATCTACAAGAACTCCATTAAAATGACGATGCCCAAGTGGTTCAGTTGCTTTGCTCCTAATTTGAGGCTATGTAAGTTAATTACTTCATACATATTCACATCAGCGCGTTTTAAGTTTTGGAGGGTGACTGTCTTCGAGATGAACAGCAGCACAGCAGCCTTGGTCTGGCAGAAACAGAATGGTGCAGTACATTAGATTGAGGTTAGGTGTCATTGTGAGGGAAGGGCATTGTTATTTGTCATCATAAGTATTCAACTTAGTGGTCATTACAAAATACAAGATCACCCTTCTCAATCAACAGATCAACATTTCTCCAACACACACTTGCACAATTTAGTAAATTCGAGGTCGCAGGTACATTTTGGTAATGCTCCAGCTTGTGCATTGTAGCAATTACAACGAAGGGGTCGAATTCTGCATTTGAGTGTCTTAAGTGGCCGATGGACTCGCTGCTGGGGATATGAAATAGATCTACAGTATGACTGAGTGATTGCATTTATATTTTGGTTTAAGAGGTGATTGGATGAAGAGCGGTCGTGCAACGCTGACGCTTATTCCCATTTCCACCGTCACTGTCTGCGTAGGACGGTACTACCTTTATCGATGCCATTTTGAAACTGTTTTCCTCCCAAGCCAAGGTAAGCCGTGCTGATGTATACGGCAACATCAACTTCTCTGACTGAAGATCCCCTTAGTTGGCACCACTTCTGAACAGGTTACTTGTAACACTGCTGTGCCAAAATAAGGGAAATAAATCACTATAAAAATTGAAATGACTCCAACAGATTTGTTCAAATCTTTATTTTTGATTAATTTTAAAAGGCCCAATTTACTTGGTATCCTCTGTGTCACCTCTTTTTTTATTACCTGCTTTGATCTGTAAGTATCCCTCACTTCTTCTTCATTGATCTTTCCATCCTCTCTTCTTTTTAATCTACAACTTTGCTCTCTTTGCTATGTCCCTCCTAAGCTCCATCTCTCCTGATAAAACTAAATATAACACTATCTTCTTGTGCTAATCCTACCATCGCCGCTGTTGTACTCTCCATGTTCGTCTCTAAGCAGTTTCCATGTTGCAGTGTGACGGCAAGCTAATTGAGGTCATTTGTAGCTCACAAGCAGATTCATCCTTAAAAAAACAATAAAAAAACACATTGAACCTTTATGGCTGCCAAAAGTCCCCTGTACTCCCTTTCATCAAAGTCGAGTCACACACATTTAGACAACATTTAATTTGAAACCAAAAGGAGGCTCCTAATCCATGGATTTGGGTCTGCATGTTTAACGGTCGTCCTGAGCAGCAGAAAGTCATTTATTTTCAGAATATTTTTTAAATCAGTAATAATTTCCTGGTACATATTTTTTTAAAGGAAAACAGTTATGCTGTCACAGAAGCAATGGTAATTCAGTATTGATGACTGCAGTAGCATGAGTAGTCCTTATGAAGTAGACTAATGCTAGAAGGCAGCACAACTTTGTTTATACCACGCATTTCGTACACAAGGCAACTCAATGCGCCTGCTAAGCAAAGCTTAGCAGAAGCTCTTGGATTACAAGCAGCTGTGCCTCACAGCAAGAAGGTCTCAGGTTCATGTCCCAGATCTTTCATCCTATTTTTAACAGGTTGATCCTCCAGTTAGGTGCTCCTGACCATGAACCTGTTGCTCAAGATCTGAAGGAGGGTCTTCTAACGCTGCACTATGGTAAAAAAAACAAACAAAACAAAAGCAATATTGATGTTGCAGTGATGTTACGGCCCCAGGCATCCAGTCTCCCTCCTTTTTGTGTACGTTTGTTTGTGTGGCTTAATTCTGTTTTTTTCCACTATGTACTGTAAATTGCTGCAGGAGCTGCTGGCCTTTGTGGCCAGTGTAACATTCATTCTGTGTCTCTTCGGAACATTAACTTTTGTGTTTGAGACACTCGTTTTCAGTTGTGTCTCCCGTTTGTGTTTTCTGTGTCACTTGTTTTATAGGCCTATGTGACACTTGTGATTTCAGACACTTGTTAGTTTTGTTTGTGTTTTGTTAACTGTTGTAATTTTTGTAAATATTGTAAATAGCCTTTATTTGGTTATTTTTTGTTCTACTTTGTAAAATGTACCCTTTACATTCCTTTTATTAAATCACAGTGTTATTTAACCTTTTTTTGTTACTTCCCTCCACCCTAGCTGAGCCGGGTTGTAACAAAATCTTAAAACATAGCATAACAAAACCATGTTTTCTGGTGTGTCACCCTGTTGTTAATAAATATTGATAAAACTGCTTGTTGTCGGCATTTTGCAAAAGTAATACCCAATCTCTGATGGCAACACCTTTGTTTATAATAATAATTCATCGGTTTTAAATAGCGCTTTACATTGCATTATTCATTCACAACATACTTGGTGGGATCAGGCATAGCAAAGACGGTATGGCCACAATTTAATCAGGAAAGTCCCACTAAGATTAGAAATCTGGAGTCCTGACCCCAGACGGGAACCTATTGTACATATTTTTGAATGATACGGGAAACCGGAGGACCCGGAGGAAGCCTACTATGCAGACACGGGGAGAACATGCAAACTCCACACAGAAAGGCCACATCCAGGTAGGAATCGAACCCGGGACCTTCTTGCTGTGATGCAAAAATGAACAAAAGCTCCTGCACATCGTCTCATTCTTTAAGACATTTATTGCTGCAACGTTTCGGTCAAACTGACCTAAGTCAGACCTAAGACCTTGACAAAGGTCAGTTTGACACTTGACTTTTGTTCATTTTTGCATTAAGTTTATGAACTCAAAATCGTGCGACAATTCAGCTTGAAACACAATGACGCAGTCACCCATTGCACAGGTTGCCCTCGGGACTATGAAGTCGACTGCATTTCCCTGTAAAGTGCACCTTAATTGTAGAGCAGAAGAAGTCACAAGATGCAAAAGCAGCAGTAGCAGTATAAGTTGTTGTAGTTGTAAAGTAAGTATAAATTCCATTGGATACTGTGTTTCTAAGAGCGTGACTGAACATCAGTGTTATTTTTGATGAAAATGGACTTTTATTTCTTTGATTTTGAAGTATTATCCACAATGGGTATAAATCACTTGATATGGTGGTGGCTCCTTCTTCTTTACCTGGGGATGTTTGTGTCCTTCAGCTGTTGTCAATATCAGCAGACAGGCACGGGGCAGATCTCAGATGACCCTCCACCACCACCACACAGACACCCCTCTACCCCCCTGCAGTGACTGATGGAGACTGATAAGTTACTGAAGCTACGGGATAGGCCGGGGTTAGGGTTGCCACCTATGTCTGACAGAAAACCTGGACATTTCGGCAACCCAATCAACCATTTTGCTTACAAGCAGTGGCGCCCTTCACACCTAACCCAAGACAAAAATGACCCTTCTAAAGCGAAATTGGACATAACCTTGTGATGGAGCTATATTGGTTTTGCTTTAAGTATTTACTTTGTGGTTAATGTCCAGTGGTGGAAAGAGGACAGAAAATTTGTACTTACGTAAAAGTACAATTACATGGCTGACATTTTACTCAATTACAAGTACAAGAGTGAAGTATTAGAAACTTCACTCTTCATTCAACTGCTCTAAATTGTTTATCTCTAACAAGAATATCATTGCACAGATTAATTCAAAAATACATACTGTAGAATGAGGTGAAAATGCGTTGTTATATTGAGATGCTAATGTTACTCACGTGGGGAGAGCTAGCTCCTGTAAACTCCTCCATATATGTTCTGTGCCTGATTACTGACGCATATGTGTCCTAGTGTTTGTAAGACCGTCTCCTCGCGTTTTCGATAGTACAGTCTCTCTTTCCCCGCGGTAAAAACAAACAGAGCCACGCTGGGTCATAGAAGCGGACGCACGTGCGCACGGCCAAAGAGCGAGGGGAGGAGGCGGGGACGTGCGCCAGAACAGCCAATGTCAGCCTCGCTCTCTTTGAGCTCTGGCCAATCAGAGCAGGGAGCTGCTCTGTGTGGGGCGATCAGCGGAGAAGAGAGAGAGACGGTGGAGGACTGCGCTGTAGTAGTGTCCCGGGAGAATATTTTATTTCCCCGGGACAGACCATTAAAAGAAGGACAATCAGGTAAAACCGGGACAGGTGGCAACACTAGCCGGGGTGTGTCTGTGATGATCTGAAGACCGCTGCTTCACTGTGCTCCCGGGACAGCACCATATTCCACAACGCAGAACCCACACTATAAAGGTGAACAACAAATCACTCAAAATACGAGGAATTTTAAGACACCCTTGGAGTGTGCTGGAGTTACTTAGACAGCGCTGAACATGCAAACTCCACACAGAAAGATCCTGTCCAATCCAAGAATCAAATCCAGAACAGTTTTTACCACTACTGTGCTGCAGGGATTGGGAAGTACTGAGTTAGCTGCAAAAATAAGTAGTTTACATAAGAATAATGTAGACCAAGGTCAATAGGCTCGACATTAATTGTCAAGGCAGGAAGAAAACACCAATGGAAAATAAAAAAGTTCTCCATCTGATCCTGAACAAACTTTAGAAACTGAGCATATCTTTTTATGTACTTTGTCTCTTTTGTGAGCTGTGATCAACCAAGGCTTTATAAACGGTCTCTGCGAGGTAAATGACAAAGGTGTTAAATTTGAAGCTTCAGGCAGAGAGCAGCAATCACATCCATATTGCCCAACAAAACAGGTATTTCAAGCCTAGGATAATATAGTTCTATAAAAGTGTGCTGAATTTGCTCTAAAATGGTGTAAGGGCTCTTATGTGGGCACCTCGGTATTTCTTTGGACATCTTATTCCCATTATTTTCTTTTTTTAAGATTTCCATCAAGTTCTGTGATTTAAAGGTATGCAAGTAGGAGAAGTCATTTGTGAAAGTAAAAATATGGCAAGGCAAGGCAACTTTATTTATACCACGCATTTCGTACACAAGGCAACTCAATGCGCCTTACAAAAGAAGATATGCAAAATTACAATCAGGTTAAGTTAAAGCAAAGCACATATATAGAAACATCAAGACATGGGAAATACACGATGACTGGCCATTGACCAGGGTGGGGCTGATTAAATGTGTTGAGGCAGATGCAGAAGGACGGGGGCGTGGTTAGGGAGGGGGTATGTGTGTGCGGTTATTTACAGTCTGAAAGTCAGTGTTTTGCAACATATGACCCAGAGCTCAGTCCTTATCAGGTTTAGCTCCGTGGCTTGGCCTTGAAGGGAAGTGTTGACGGCGTAGGAGAGATAAGAGGTCCAGCTGCTTCAAACCTCCTCTCTCAGGAGGAAGAGAATTATTCCTGTTCATACATTTATAATGAATTAGCTTTTTTCTTGGTCTCAGCTTTAATTCAGTTCTCCAGAGCAGGTAGTTCCCTTCACAGTTCAACCCTAACTGTGAATAATAAGAAAAATAATGTTAATTAACTCTACACTGCGGAATATTTCAGGTTATATGTTGTAATGTCAGAGCAACAGTGCTGTCAGAAAACTTTGAGCAGACATGCTAGTGATGCCAAACATGCTCCAAATAATCAGCTAGACACAGACAATGACATTTTTTAGTGGAGGAGGACCGAATATTTAGAAACATCACATTAGCCACATGTTGTTAAGATGAAACAGCATCTCCTCTCCATGGAGACAAGTCGATGATATCCCTCTCGCAGGAGGTCAGGTTTGACGAGAGAAAAGTTGAATTTCTACACCAGTGGAAAGGTAGAAAAATGATTGCTTTTAACTAAAAACATAAAACATTTGATTCAATCCATTTCTGAACATAAGCAATATTGGCCATTTTTTTATGCATATAATGCCTTATATGGAAACATAAACTTGCAATACATTTTTGTCTCATTTGTATGTCTACACCAAAAGTTTAAAATGTATTTGTTTCCCTTTTACCTGCAGTGTTTCGCTTTAAACTGAACTTCTGAAATCTTAAATTATACAATATTAATCTGAAGAGTGGCTTTTATAACTTCTGAATCTAAAGTGGAACTGGCACATAATCATTCGTAAAATGTTTCGGTCAGATTTGCAATTTTAATTCCCGAAGCCCATTGTAACAGGCACCATGAAAAGAAACCTTTTTCCAAAGACATATCATTTTTTTCCCCCCTCAATGTAATGCATGAGAGACATATTCTGTATTACTCATGTGTAACAGCTGCAGCATGAAAACAGCACAGAGTGAGGCCTTTTCCCGTCATCAAACCTATTTCCTGTTCCATTCTTCCTCTCCATCCTCCCGCTCTGCTCTCCACTCTCCATAGGAACTCCATTAGACCTGGCGCTATGTTATCTTATCCCACACAAACAGCCTGGGCGCCCGCAGTTCTCTCCAATTACTATACCGCATATCTCCCGAGGTCTTACAAATCCAACACCGCTCGGGTCACGCACGTTTAGCTCTGAGCAAACAAGCTAACGCCGCTATACTGTAACATCCCATACTATTTCATTATGTGATAGAAGCACAACGCACCACTTGGAACATTTCAATTTGTGAAGCAACGAACAAAGATGGCGGCACCTGGGGCGAGGAGTAGACCAAAAAGGTCAACATGAAACATTAATAGGGTTGAAACTGTCTTAATAATGATTTATTGTGCGGGAGGCGTATCATTAAACACAGTGTGGGTGGCCGCAGGTTCATTACAAAATATGAGAAAAGGATCCACGTCAAAGAAAGCAGTAATGAATTTTAGCCCCCATAACAGATATTTTCAGATTGAGAATCTGAATTGGATGAGCAGTGTGTGCACTAGATGGGTCAGCAGTACAGCTTGAAGATTAGACTTAGCGTGCATAAACATGATTGTTGATGGAAACTGCAGCACCAGAAAGGAATACCACCTCGGAATACCAAAGGGAGAACACATGCAAACTACACAAATAAAAATTACACATGAGTAAAACCCGGGACTAAGTGCTTGTAAAACAAGTGTTTACTGTCAAGTATAAGCTTATTATTTCTATGTAACAGTGAGGAGCTTCTAAAGCTTCTCTCACATGGGACAGAGAATTGGCCTTTTAAATTATGATGGTAATAAACAAGCTCGATAAACCCGTAAATGACAAGGGAAAAGATCTCTTTAAGGATCCAGCAGATATTACAGAAGATTTGTCTACAGGGCATACCGACGATTCTTCAAATGGATGCTGGTTTGAAGATGTTTTTGAATGTTTACAGTAGATCATTTCAATTGTGATCTGTACATTGGTGTCTGAAACAGTTCATCTGGATCACAGGAACACTTTAGTGACCACTGTGGAAGATAAATAAAGAAGATAAATATAGTGCCCAGCCCCAGATCAGAGCAAAATGGTGGGCCTGTATGTCTCATGAACACCTTATATCATATTTCACAATGGGAAATTGCAAATCTTTCTGTTCTGACCATCATGATAATACTTTAATGCCTCTCATCAGTCAGTCACAGTGTTTGCAAAGTAATCTGTTAAGTTAGCTTGTTACCATTGCAGACCAGGAGACAGCACCTTAATATCAGTAAACAAATGAATGAAAGTGAGCTTAAAAATCAAATACAATTGTTTTCGTATTGTACAATATCACAGTAACAGAAGCTGCCTCTCAGGGCTGTAGCAATAATACTGATTTACATAAGAAGACGAACAGCGAAAGAAAAACAAATGTACTGTCCACGAATCACGATGGATAGAAGTCCCCGTCTTCAAACCTTCTTTCAAAACCCTTTTTGGGAGAAAAGAGAAACCTCAAGGGGAACCACACTAAGGGAGACATCCACTCCCATGGACGGACTGGCTAGGTAGACCCAGGGTTATGGGGGTCTCTCTGCAGATGGGACTGAAGACTGTGGAGCTAATGTCCAGTCCATTTCACTTAAACCTCACACTCTTCCGTCATTAATAGAAATGTGACGGTCAGTCAATGGCAACAGCATGTCCGACAATCACCAATTCCAACCACACAGGCAAAATGCGCCATAGACATATCGACACCGTGCGTTAGTTAAACAAAGTCACAGAGAAACTGTAAAGCACCCTGCCTGACTCTTGCTTTGAGGACACATCAGAAGTGCGGTTGGACTAACACAAGTCAGCATTATGTATTTTCTATACGAGCAAACCTTCACACTTTGTCGAATCATGATGAAAATTGCGACTCCAGATAAACTGCATTTGTGATAAGAGCTTCATTGCACGTTCCACTGATTTGCAGAATTGTCACTGAGACACGTTTGATTTGGGAGAGTGCTTTGGGGGGTGAAAGAAAATAACATTTCTCTTGTTGATAAGATTGCGAGTTAAGCACTTCTTTGCGAGCGGAGATATTTTGGCAGCGAGTATAAACAAGATGACATAATGGATAAATATGTGCATCTTTTACGCCTAATATTAAACTGTTAAACTGTATATCTTGGAGCCTAATTACGAGACACCGCGACATTTTTTTTCGCTTACTCAGCCTGGGCCTTTTTTTTTTCCTTTCAGACTTTTGCACTTGAACTGTAGTTTGCTTCACTGCTCTACATTACATAAGTGAATTAAGCCTCGTCCAATGGGGTGAATACAGATGAAGTGGGGAGGACACATTGCGTACGCTCTCCGCGCCTCAGCTCTTCTTAGTGAGGGGGATTGAGGAAAGCTAAACAAATTGCTTCCTTGTTGGCGCTCTCCTGCAGCGCTAATGCGGGATAGCTGCATGCACGCGTGGACAATTCCCCACTGCAGGTTCGTTTTTCTGTGATTTGAATAAATATGTGCTGCGCCGCTCCAAATGTCAAGGAACTTAAATAAATGTATGTACAGCAAAGGGAGCAGAAATGCACTTTGCAGAGTTGGCATTTTCTCCATTGCTTATTGTCTCAGTGGTGTGTTTCCATTTTGGAGATTCACTGGTCAGGCAAAACATTAAGACCTGATTCCTGTTGTAACAATATAAATGCTTGTGTACGCTCTCAGTCGTGCAGGAGCTTTTAATCGTAGACAAAAGTTCTTAAACAGTCATCTACAATCGATTGTTTTAGTGCTGAGGATGGCTTAGTTGGTAATTATGATTGTTTAGCTGCATTGCTGAATTATAAACTCTCAACTCATCTAGTGTCATGACAAGTACAGGCTTCCTCGGGTTTGTGTGTTTCTTGTGGTTGCAAACGGGAATTTCCTTCCTGTGGGAAAGAGTTAGATCAGGGGTGGCCAATTTTTGGTGGCCCTCAGGCCTCTTGTTTTATTGCCACACATCGCCAGAGATGGTAATTTTGCTTCAATTTTAATAACTGCACACAATTAAAACCTCAAAAATAAACTTTTATTGTGAGACTGAGCTGGTATTCTGGTTCCAAGCCTAAATAAAGATGTGGGGAATGGTTTAGACCTCACTTAAATACACGCTGTTGAATGTTTGAATGCATTGACCACTGATCTGTGACCCTCCATGCCTTATACATGTCAAATACGGCCCTCGGTGAAAAAAGTTTGGATACCCCTGAGTTAGATGTTTCATTAGCTCCACTTGGCAAACATAGCAAAAGTCCCAATGCATAAATGTTTTGTTTCATAATAATAAAAGAGGGAGCGTGTAGATTTTAGCATCTTGATGACTTTATAAGCATGTTTCACAACATTCAGGGAGTGATGTAAACCACAACCTGCTTATTCATAATCAATAAAAGGCTTTTTCATTAGATGAACAGCACACAAAGGTCTTATCTTATATTGTGTGCGCTCTTTCAATTTACTAAATTGTATTCCTCTACTTCAACAAAACAGGTAAGGAGATTAATGAGGGGAGTTTGTGTTATTACCCCAATGGATAAACCTTCAGTTCTAAAACAACCCAGTACAGATGACCTCTTTTGAAAAGGGCTAAACGTTACACCAGATCCGGTCATGTTTCACTTTTGTTGCGGACTGGATTATGTGTTTTCCTTGATTGCAGGACTCCCGCGCTCGCAATCTGGATCTGAGAGGCATCTGCATCTGTGACAGCACTGCTCCACCTGTTCCAAGCGCCAGCGCCGCAACACGCTTTCGGGAGTTTGGACGAAAAAGGCGACGAATTATCAGAAACACAGACTGATTGCATCTGAAGTCTGGCCATGAAGCCGGCTGGAGATATGGACGGGCCAGCGTAGCATCTTCCTTATCA
The DNA here is from genome assembly GCA_007210695.1 of Neogobius melanostomus. Lineage (NCBI taxonomy): Eukaryota > Metazoa > Chordata > Actinopteri > Gobiiformes > Gobiidae > Neogobius > Neogobius melanostomus. The sequence goes on along the minus strand of VHKM01000657.1, from coordinate 983,105 downwards.
GTCACAGTGAGGCTATTAAATGAGAGCGCTGTAGTCCAACTTCATCAACATTCAAATTTCAAGTCAAAAACTAATGAGGCAATTCATTACTGTTTTTTATTTTAGTCTTGGTAGTCCAAAATCAGGATGAGAAATCGCAAATTATAATGGGCTATATACACAAAGGCAAGACATTTCTATGGGGGATTAGTAAAAATAAAAAGCAAAACCATTTATGATGATAATAATAAATGCCCGGGGTCCCACTTGGTGCCCATAGTAACTTGCTGTCCACTGCAGAATCTTGAATATTTGAGAGAAACACAGATAATCCCACATATCAAAATAAGCAGAAGACAGGAAGAAGTCCTGTGTCTCTTCTATTCACATACCCCATTGTCAAGATCAAACTGATTAACCTGGCCAGAGCTAAATTGAAATGGGGCTCATACTCCGATGTCATGTTTACAAGTACCGCTAAGAGGCTTTTTGCTGTCATGAAATCTAAAACCTGTCCACTTATAGCCGTTCCAGTACCAGCAAAAACATACTTCAGAGCCAAATGGAGTCACATGGGACAGAGCTTTTTAAATTATGAGGGTAATAAACAAGCTCGATATCTGGAAATGACAAGGGGAAAAGATCTCTTTGAAGATCCAGCAGATATTACAGAAGATTTGTCTACAAGGCATGCCGACGTTTCTTCTGAGTTTGTTTTATAAAAATTAAGCAAATAACAAACAACATCAAACAACATCCTGCAAATATGCAGCACTTTCTCGAGAGTTGCAGAAGCCTCCCGCCTTCAAATTTGTCAAGGCTAATGTTTTTACATCTTATCCACAGACAACATTTCTGAACCTTCGACTACTGAACCCCTTTTATCCACATGCGGTGGGCGTTGAGTTGTTACAGGAAGCTTTCTTAAGTAAGTGTCTACTACTTTCTGAAAATTGGTTGTTTTGATAGCGATAATGGTATTGGATCTCATGCCAATACCACAGATCCGATACCATGATTTTTCTTATACCCTATATTACCCACATGCGTATAGGAAAGTGTTTAAGCTAATGCTACAGCTTATACTCAGAGCAGCTTACTGTGAAGGCGCTAAAAGGGGCTAAAAACTCACTTTGATGAAGAACTTTTGCAGAATTCATCCACATAGTGATTTACAACTCATGGGCTTTGTTTTTTTTTATATACTCTTGGCCTCAGTATATCTTCTTACCTTGTTGCTAAGCTTAGGCCTATTTGATTTGATTGGAAAAATGGTATCAACAACCCTGAAAACCATCTTACACAGAGATCTTACACAATCACCTAACTTTCCATTTATTTTAATCATTGATGTCTCGGTAGAGGTGAACTATAATAATTTCATCTGGCAGTTCATGTACTATTGAACAGGTATGAAAGAGATAGAGGGCAAGGGGCCACGGAGCGCGGGCTGACGCGTGATTAGTGATGACTCTCAAAATGGCCTCCAGACATTACACACATTCCGCACTATATTCACACATATAGGCTCCTGGATATACACACAATCTGCTGGGTTACGTTAAAGAGGTTTTCTGCCCCGTGGTTGTCCTTGGGCAATATCATCACACACGGAATCAATAGAGCCATCGCTCAGAGTGAATGGAAAGCAGGCCGGAGACATTGAGAAATACAGCGGGGGGGGGGTTTGGGGTGTGATGGAGGGGGTACCGAGGAGAAAAATGAATGTAAGGGCAGAGGAGAGGAAAGAAGATAAAAAACAATGGTGTGTCTTGGAATATAAGACACTTTCTGCAGTATTCATCAAGACTAGAGACCAAATGTGTGAATTAAAGTATCATTTGGAGTTGTTTTTCCAGGGGTGTTGTAGGTTCACTCTTACATTGTACTGTGATTATTTAGTCATATATGCACAGTTCTTTGGGGAGCAAACCCACAGTAACGCAAGGAGACTGCTGGAAACTGCAAACTTAGGACTTCCTGTTTCACAAAATAGTATGTATCGCCAAAATCCCTGAATGGATTTATTCGAGTGTGGAAACCAACACAGACAGTGGCTTGAATCATTATGGGAGCGAGTTAAGGGAAGAGTACACACTCTAGCAGGATCTGGCAGGAGCATGAGGCAGCAGAGTACAAAAGGCAGCTAGAAACAAAGTGACAAGGATGGATGGAGGAAGCGAGGGGGTAAAACAGATGGGGGAAGGAGCAAGGAGATGAGGCTGGGTCGTAACTGCTAAAAATTGTACGCGCAGTGAACCAAGTATTTAAAGGTCCTTTTCCATGCATTATTCAAGTTTTGCCCTTAACACTGGTATGCCATGCTTTGGGACTTAAACTCATGTGTAAAACAGGTATTAGGAATTCATCCTTGATTCCTTCTTGATTTGTTGGTACAGAGGGGGTTGAAGCTGTTTCAGAAGAGAATGAACAATAGTAAAACAAGCTTTCAAATGGGAACATTTAGAGTATTTACATGTTCAGAACATGTCTGATGTGCACTCTTAAATCGCACACAAGCACCACCCCATGATGGTTGGGAATCCCTGCACTCAAAAGCCAGTTTAACACGGTGACAGTGATGGGACAAAAGTGGACAAGTGAAATAATGCCGGGCGATGAGGAGCAGAGCAAAGGTGAAGCCGCGATCTATTTCTGTCACTTTTATTGCATAATGTACATGAATTTATTAGGTCCGATGATCAAATGGTGGCTTAATGGTCTCTGTCAACATGGCCGACCGCAGAGGAGTGATAGATCTTCAACTGTAAAATTTATTTCGGACACTCGTTTATCGCTAAAGTCACGAAGTACCGAAAATCATCTATTTTAACAAAGCGCAGAGTTCATATTTATGTATTGACCGAAGCGCTGAAGGGTAAAGAAGGTCAAAAGAGAAGAGAAAAATAGATAGTTTATACATTCACCTGCTTTCGTAAACATAAGGAGGCAGTAGTTTCGGAACGTCCTTGGTCATTTTATACCTAAGCCACAATGACCTGTTTTTCAATGTACTATAAGCTCCATGGCTTAAGAATTTAATGATGCTGGCTCTGAGACAGTGACTGGGCTCAGGACACAATGAATGGATCTTTGTTGCTGTTTTTAATCCAATTTAAGGATTGCGGGACAAACAGTGAACATACTTATTCATATTGACCTGTCTGTTTCCTTGCATTGACTGTTTACATAATGCAGTAAGGACAAACCGTGTGACAAAACTTCACAGTGATTTTTTTTCTCACTCCCTATTGCATGATTACATGACATGTACATTTCTTATATACATGCAATACAAACAAATGCTGGAATGAGTTGTAAGGAGAGTGGTTTTGTATTACACTGAATAAACAAACATCCATCCATCCATCCATCCATTTTCTTCCACTTGTCCTTTGCCGGGTCGTGGGGGCAGCTGTTGGAGCTGCCCAAATCACATAGCACCAGCCCCTATGGCTCCTCCTGCAGGTGGTGGGTCCACAGAAGGACGGCCTCATGGTTCTAACCGGGCCTGTTGGTCTCTCATAAGGGGCTTCTGAACCGCTCTTTGTCTGACCCGTCACCTATAGGACCTGTTTGCCATGGGAGACCCTACCAGGGGCACGAAGCCCCCGACAACAGAGCTCCCAGGATCATTCAGGTGCTCAAACCTCTCCACCACGTTAAGGTGGCAGTTCCAGGAGGGGGAATAAACAACCATTTATCAATATTTTTGGCTTTTATTTTTTGTTTGTTTATGTTTGCGTAGGCTCTACAGTCGTTCTGGAATGTTCTATCATAGAGATGTTCAAATATTGCCAGACGCCTCTTTCCACTCTCAAGTCAAATAGAGCTGGGTAAACACACAAGCTGAAAGTCTATTTAACCTCTCCTGAGTTATAAATGTTGTACACTTTATTTAAAAGATAAAATAAAATTGAAAGATACATTAAAATTGAAGAAGAAGAAGAACTTTGTAAATAAGCAGTTTTGCTATAATCTGCTAATAATGTGTGTACAACTTGTATGTGATTGTTCATTAATGTGTGTTGTCTGATCTAATAAATAAATACATAAAATTGTATAGAGCCTTTCACAGACATGGTCATCCAGCGCTTTACATGAGACAATTTTACATTCACCCCACACCCCCTCCATGGTGTTCAGTTTCCCCTGGAGGAGACTGACAGAAGCGCTGTCACAACTGCACACATCTGCGCCACTCCCTCTGACCACCACCATGCATTCACACACACACACACATTATTCATCCTGGCCTATTGTACATGTTTTTAGTGGTAGGGGAAACCGGAGTACCCGGAGGAAACCTACGCAGACACGGGGAGAACATGCAAACTCCACACAGAAAGGCCCCGTCCAGGTGGGAATCGAATCCGGACCTTCTAGCTGTGAAGCACAAGCGCTATCTGCTGTGCTACCTTGCCGCCCACAAGGGGGCGTGGCTTCGCCAAGGGGGATTTTGGGAAACAAAATGTTTCACTCTTTTTAACCGTTTTCTGGCGAACTACTGTATAAACGTATTTATCACATACAAATAAAGTCAAGTCAAAATTGGGTCCATGTGGATGTTTTTTCACAGCAGATTGTTCAGTAGAAGCAAAAAAAACAGCAGTTGTAGCTAATGCAAATGTAGCATGATGCTAACATGGAGCATTATCTTAGCATTGTCCGTTTTTTTTTTTAGTATTAATGGGCTTTTGAGCCACTTTGCTCCTCTCTGTGCCTTTGTATCTTTATTTAGATGAAAACTATATTATTATATTACTATAAATTTAGATTTTTCTCTTCTTTGTTTTCCCCCTCTGACTGCTTCAAACATAACCATTTATGGGCAATAGACTATGTGCACGTTAGCATATGCTACTTCCGGGGGGAAACTCCTGTATAGCGCTTCGTTTCCGGTGTGATAAGAGTCTCGTGTTCACGGTCGGGTTTTCCAAACAAGTCAACCAAATGGATGAAATAAGCAGGGATTTATCTCCTGTGGCTTTTTGTCGCTTAGTAAAAACACGGTTTGTTGACATGCTGTGTGTGTACTTGACTGTTTGTGCTCGCTAATCTGGAGAAAACATCTGGATTTGACTATGGTTCACCTGTAGCTTTGAATGCTTAACCATACAGAGATGTGCTTCATTGTTCTGAATGTAAACAATCTCATTTTGTAATAGGCTGCAGTTCTGCTTTTGTGTTGAGTGAAGCACAATCAAGTGAATTTAATAAAGTGATATGGAATAAAGTGAAAGTTGCCATGTCTGTGCAGTATCCTGGATTAATTTACTGTAAACACAATTTCTGTGTTTTATGGAGGTTGAAGGCAGTTATAATTACTAATTGCATAAAGAATCAAATAAGTGACAATGAGACACAAGGCTTACACAGCAGGTATAATAGCAAAAACACTTAAAGCCATTTTATCGAGTGGACTAATGATGGATTTTCTCCTAAATGTTTACTGACATATCCAACACACACAAAGGACATTTACCTTCAAACGAGCCTTGACATGGACTTTATCCACAGCTGGTAGTGTCACACTGCGAGGCGTTAAACAGGACATGACAATTTTTGGGTGATTATTAACTATTAACAAGGCTAAACAACCAATCGATCCACACTCTTCAAACGTCAAAATTGATCTTATGAAAACGTCTGCTTAAGGGTCTACCCTATATGTTTCTATTACAGTTGCTATGCTTATAGTTCACACTGATTACAGTAGTTTTGTGTTAGTTTTAATGTCTGCAATGATTTTTGTGGAAAAATTAGATTGATTTGTACAAGGAAATTATAAAACTGTATACCAGTATTATTTTAACCATACCTGCAGGTGCTTGTATTTTCTACACATTTGATTAGTTGCATTGCCTAAATAATTAGATCATAGTTTGTCAAATTTAGTTAGTAATTTGAATTCTATGTGTTTTTGCTTTCAGAATTATATGGAAACAGTCTTTAGCATCTTTACAAAATCTATCTCAGTCAATAAGAAGCACACAGAACAGACCTATATACAATGCTGTTTAAGTAAAGCAGTTTTATTTGCAGAGTAACAGCAAATCACTTTTAAAACAGTATGTAGTATTATAAAACATAACAAGTGAATTATTATTGACCTTTATTTAACCAGGAAAGAGTTATATCTATGGTAGGTTCTAACTGTGAAGCCGTCCCTTCTTATTTTTAATCAGCCATTGAGTGCAGCTCAGGATCCTTGTGAAAGCAGTGGAAACTTAGCATCTTGTTGAATCTCCCCTCAGCAGTACACAGCAGGACGCAGCAATGGTGATTGTTCCCACCTTTTGCTCTTTGAAAAGTACAGCAATCTTTCCATGTTCGTGTTTTGGAGACCATCTTCGCAGCTGCGATTGACCCGCAAAATAAAGCTAGCGGAAACAAGCAACACTACATCCGGTCTCAAACCAGGAAGTTAGAATTTTCTCGTGCACAGGGTCTATTCTAGAGATGTCGTCTGCATATGTTTATTATTGGAAAAACAATGATGTGCACAATATTTAGAAAGTAATCAAAAACAGAAAGGATACAATATACCAAAATAGACTTACTGAGCACTGGTTGACATTGTTTGGAAATATAATGAAAGAACAGCTGATACTCAAATAAATGTAGAGGTGCAGAAACTATTCATATTTTCGGCAGTTTTTCAAAAGGGACTACATTCTTCAGTATTCAGATGTGCACACGTTGGACCCGCTCAAGTTTGCACAAGGTGAGAGGTGCTGTGGTCACCCTTTTGTCCACCAGTTTCAAGGATTTCCACAAAGTTAAGCATGGTTTTGATGTAACTTTTCCATTGTTGTGTGCCATCATCACAATTTTAACATGCAGGACGGGCTCCACCAGCTCCTCTCCATAAAAGATGAAGGTGAAAGTTAATATGTGCAGGTAGTGTTGGATGGGAGTCGGATGATGAGGCGCGTGCCGTGGCGTAATTGTATTGGGACGTCCGGATGCGGAGCTAGCTGCTCCGTCACCAACTTCATTAGTGTGTCCCATGTTAATACAGTGACAAACGGGCCACGCGGAGAGCAGGCTGATTACATCCCCATAGATCATAGGCGACACACATTAGCGTGTATTAGCCCGATACAGGACCTCTCCTTATTACATACAAGGCCGTGCTCTTGCTCTCCACTCCCTTGCACCCATATTATCAATGGGAAAAGCTAATCCCTGCACCTCTATGCCCTGCAAGCTCAGCAAAAAGGCTATCTACACAAATGTTAAGGGTTACAGTATGCACATGGTTCTGTGCTTGGGTAATTGAGAAAAGTGACTTGGATGAGGATAACAAGAAACCAAATTTGTTGTTAACATTTTGGTTCTCATGGATGGTCAAGGAGAAAATGTGGATTTTATCATTTCAAAATCAATTATTTTTGTGAATGTCACTTCTCATTTTTGAAAATATGACTTTTATTCCCCTGTCTCGTCATCATTCTACACTATAATGTACCAAATAAGCTTTACACAATCGCTTTGCTCTTCTCACAATGCAGATAATTGAAGCGCCCATTGTATACCTAATGAGTGGCTCATTATATCTAAACTGTTCTTATTGTACATACACAATGCTAATAGAGTTAGGTCTGAAATTAACATTACCATAGAGATGTCAGGGTGTAAGAGCAAACTTTGTCCATAAACCAACATAAGCTAAAAACTGCTTTTGCTGCTGGGTCACTAAACACATCTAACACATCTGTAGTTTCCAAATGCTTTCATGTGAACTATACAGTATTTTACATTTAAGATCTCTGTTGGCTTATTATTATGGACTGTGCCAAGATAAATCTTTTTGGTTTACAACTCCCGAGTTCTATTGATCCTCATGGGACTTTTCACTTACAACTTGACGTTAGAATGTTGTATGTACAGTATTTGTTGTTTAGCTCTGGGCATTAAAATAACAGCAGTGATTATTTACAGGGAAAGGTCTTGAATGGATGCATCTGACAATTACTTTGTGTTTACCTGCCTAGTCTGCACTTTTACCCAAGATAATAAACTATATGATTTGACATTATAAGCTATAATAATTGTTGACAAGCGAACAGCCTATGACTGGCAATGATTCAGAATAAACGTAATTTATAATCTGACTCGTAGATCAGATTGTTATAGCCCTCGATTTCCTGAGTTGAGCAGTGGGACACTTGAGTTTGGCCTGTATTACTATAATCCATGCACCTCCACACAGTGCCAGCTCAGCACAGACCTCCTCCTCCAACAACAATGGGAGTAATGGAAGAGCCCTTAAGCCATTATCACGGCTCAGTGTTCGCCAGCGGGACATTAACCTGTTCAACCCCACATGTACGTCTTCTCCCACGACAGTCTGCTGCTGCAGGGACAGAAACTAATCGAGAGATATTCAAAATAAGGTGCCGTTTTACAGTAGGTGCAACTCAGTAAATCAGAATATGGCGGCTTAAAAAAAAAATCCTATTTCAGTATTTCAATTCAAGTGAAATGCACATTGCTCCATATGCAGAAGATTCAGTGCACAGCATGATTTTTTTTTAAGCTTGATGTTAACCTGTTTTTCTCTTTGCTTCTCTCTTACACAGCTCACATATGTATTTTTATACAGTATATATTCAGGTTTTAAGGCTCCATTTTACTTTACCATCTCCTTTTATCCAACTTGTGGCTTCCTCAAAGACTGAAACGTTTCTCGTCCAGGAGAAACTATTCCCTAAAGCCCCTTAAGTAAGCGATAATAAGCTAAAAACAATCTTCTTCAACTTACTTATGAAGCTATACTTATAAAGAAACAAATGAGAAGCTATACAACATGCATATAACATACTACAGTATCAGAATACTTTTGGTTTGCTACATTCTACTAACTGGCTGCGCGGTGTTTATCGCACTTTTCAAATCTATTCCGTCTCAATCACAAGTTCTGACTTCAACCCCATAATAGCTCTTCCCCTGTTTCTGCCTGATCAACAATTTTCTGGCCTCAGCCGTGGCAGCAGTAAGGCTTGTGCTAGGGGTGGGTCACTTGTAGCATTTACATATTTTAATTGGCCTGAGATTTTGACCATGATTCAGTGTACGCATGTAAACTATGGAAATAGATTCACCATGTGTACGGCATTTCCGCTGGACTCTTTATCTCTCGATATATTTCATTCTCCTGCAGATTGCCGGCGGGGGGAACGAAAACTATTATGTTGTAAGACTAATCTTTCCCTCTCCTGTAAATTAGCAAATGTAATTAACCTACATGTCCCGCGGCCATTTAATACAACATGTCTGCACTTGCTGCTATCTGGCCCATCTGGTAAAAGGCTCCTCTGCTTTGCATTTATCATTAAGATACCATTTTTTTCCCATGCCAATGAGTTGCATCCACCAAGATAATAAAGTATCAAAGACTTTAAATGCAATGATGAAATCGAAGGAATGTCGATGAAATGACGAGTAGAGCTTTATGCAGTAATAGTGGGCAACATTTCAACTCTGGAAATCCATGTATCTTGCAAAACAGGAGCTCATACAGGATTAAAACAGAGCGCACGCGTCTTTAGCTGATTGCTTGTTTGAATAATGCATATGTAGAGGTACGTTTGCACATCTGTCATAAGGCATAAGCATAAACACCATACATCACAGTCACAGTAATGATACGGCTCAAACAAACTCTATTGGCTGGTTAATGTCCCAGCGTACATGTAAAAAGAAAATCTTCCCCATTACCGACCGGAATAAAATGACGTTGCGAGTCGACTATGGTGAAGATGAATTATGTTTCAAGCTTTTAGTTCATCTCGCCATCTGCCGTCAAATCCCGGTGCTCACGTGCTGAAACGCCGCTCTCTAGGTGCAAATTCCCATAAGCTATTCATATCCCATTTAGATTGTGACAAGCAGTGTATCTCGTTGTTTAATAATATGGCTGCTTTGCATAGAAGTGTTTGAGCAATGCTAATTTTTCATGATTGCAAGTGGTACTTCAAAAGTGTGGCTTTTTTACTGTATACAGCTGTTTCTTTTCTCTTTTTTTTTTCAGAAAATGTTGAACCCAATCATCAGACATTTGGATACCGTATTTTCCGGACAATGAGTCGCACTTTTTTTCATAGTTTGTCGTGTGGTGCGACTTATACTCAGGTGCGACTTATATATCTTTTCAACAGTGCAGTTACGCCTCCATGCCCAGGTTGCCAAGGCTGGTACTTCTTTATACAGTATATGTATTTTTCTTCTTCATTATGCATTTTTTGGCTGGTGCGACTTATACTCTGGAGCGACTTATAGTCCGGATAATATAGTCTTTGTATCAGTTTTCAGGAACTTGCGAGTTTTCTAGCCTTTCTGTGAAAATTACCCTGAAAAGTGACTGTGTAAGTTGTGAATTGTGCCTATGAACTTGTTCCTGTGCTACAAAAATTATGTTTGAAAAGTTAAAGGGACTAGACGGAGTTTGAAATAATGTATTTTCCTCCCCCTACATGTTCCAGCAATGGCCTAATGTGTAGAATGAGCCCAGACCTATTCACCACAACTGCCTCTAAAATCCTGCACCGTCACTCAAAAACGTTCTTAATTCGGGCCCGAAGTGCCGTCATGCACGAGTTAATATAGAGACTGCAATTACGCAAAAGACCTGAGGTGGCAGTAGTGAGTATAAAAATGACAACTTGCATCTAGTTCCTTTAAGATTGAGTTTTGACCACAAGGAACATTTTGATATAGTGGTTTCCGCTTTTACTGTTTGTAATTGAGGATCAGGTATAGGGCCATAATTAATATGTCTGTTTTGTTGTGTGGTGCGACTTATACTCAGGTGCGACTTATATATCTTTTCAACGGTGCAGTTACGCCTCCATGCCCCAAGCCTGGTACCTCTTTATATATGTATTTTTCTTCTTCATTATGCATTTTTTGGCTGGTGCGACATATACTCTGGAGCGACTTATAGTCCGGATAATACGGTAATATAGTGGCGTTAGGGGAAACGCAAGTGTTTTTCTTCCTGTTCAAAAACTGTATCATCTAACTCTGCTGGGAGAACTCCACTCAAGTTCCCTGCCTTTTTTTTATTACCCTAACAGTACACTGTATCACAAAGAATGTTGGAGACCTCTCGTGTGCGGAGAATAAATTCTGACACAAGATAATTAATGTATGAGCGCGAGCAGGCGATTGGCGGTCGTCAGGTTTCTGTGAGTGAGCCCTCGGGCTTCTGTGGCTACACACACAAACTTATCGACATGGGGGATGTAGAATGCAAGGTGAGTGCTTAGAGGGTCTTGACAGGTTGAGTTCAAGGCAAAACAATCCATGATGTAAGCTGCACTGGGGCTTGCGACTGACTAAAGAAGTTAGTGACTCCTTGACAAGCCATGGAATAATGTTGATCACAAAGTAACACGTTTTTTAAGTTATTGGATGTCCGACAAACAATCAGGGGTGACAATGAGGAATTAGCACCAAAGTCACCCCACTATTTACAATGCTGTCATTGTTTGTTCCAATGCAAAGTAGCAGACAAAGATCCGTCTGTCGCGTTAATGCCTCCTCACCGCAAATGCCACCTCTCACATTATATGGAGTAATTACGTCGCTCAGTGCTATATATTGACTGGGACAGCTGTATCGCACTCATTTAGCCTTTGAAAACATCAGCTGAATTTGCCGCCTAATTGTTTGAGTAAATGATCTGAGCGTGTGTGTCGTTGTCGCCTATTTGTTCATCGTTGTCGAACATAGTGGCTTATTTTTCCACAAAAGTTGCACTGTATAGCATAGAAGAGCTGACTTTGAGCTGTCGGCGCTGATTACATTTAATTTGCGAGAAAAGTGAAACGAATAAACTCTCTGTCAACTTCCATGTTTCGAGCCCAGAACGGTGCTGGGTCGTATTAGCGCTGTCTATGGGAGCCACTACATGACATAAAGGCTTGTCAGCACATTACAGTCACTTTGCGCTGTGCTTTTATCCGCCGAGGCTGATGTCAAACCCGCTTTCCTTTCTGTGTCTGTATTTACTCCTTTGTGTTGAATTTTACAAAACAGCTGCTCCCCGTCCAAGTCTGGGCTGCTTTACATCTGTTTGTTCATTTGCTTTGGTCTCACTCTAACAGGTGCTGCGCGAGCACCAAAGGAAAACAAAGGCTCGTTCATTGACTTTTGTATAGTATTGGTTTCAAAGCTGTCAGAAGGCTTACTATATGCTCTGTTCAGTGGCTCACAAACTTTCTCACCAAATTAAACCGAAACTGGGCTTTCTGGGCAACCCCAGCTCTAGAGGAGTCTATAATACAACCATACCAGGCATAAACAAGGTAATAATTACATTACATTAATTAACCTCCAGTTTGGCTTGACCCAAATCTAAAAGCTTCTTGAAAAAAAGCGTCAAAATAGAGACAAAAATGAGCCGAGAGCGAGGATGAAAGCATAAGTAAGTAAGTAAGTAAGTAAGTGCTTTATGTCATTGTACAAGCATACAACGAAATAGTGTTCAGGTGTTAGTCCTGAGCTGTTGCGGCTGAGCCACGCTGCCACTGTGGCCAACCTGACCCTCATGACCTTGGAGGTCGGGAAAACTGTAGCACTCGGAAGAAACCTGGCTGGCTGCCCTCTCTCGCTGTCTCCTCTGAAACGTTGCACTGCCTCCTGGGTTTGCCCTGTTTCAGAGCGTGGTGTCCTGCACTGGTCAGCTCCTCCTCCTCCCTCTTCCTCCTGCAGCTCCCTCCGCTCCACAACAGTCTTTCACCATCTCCTCGTTTGTCCCTTACGTGTTTCCTGTTGCGCCTCTTGTGACGCCTCCACTGTGCTGCAGCTGTGGGGGCTCTTGGTGCCTCTTCAGTGTCTCAGAAGAAGACATTTGTAGGTCTCAAATGGGTTTAGCTGAAAAGCTAGCTTTTTGTTTACCTTTTTAAAAAGCTGCTTTCTTCAGGACCATTTTGGACTCTCAAAGTAAACAAATCCATCAAACCTCCACAAAAACTCGGCAAAGATGTACAAAAGTATGCAGAAAAACAATGTGGAACACAGAAACCACAAATACAGGTCGCAGAAAACGGTGAAAAATTAAGTTGTACCAGGAGAAAAGGAGGTTTCTTACTGTTTTCACATCGCCATAACAAAATAAGTAAAAAATAAATAAATAAATAAAGAAAAGAATAAAAGAAAAGTGGAAAAAATGTGTGACAAAAAAGCAACGAAAACGCCACAAAAGAGCAACAGAAAAGTGGAGAAAACAAAAAAGGGATGACAAAAAATGATGAAAAAGTTACCCAAAAAAAAGCAACGAATATGCAACAAAAAAGCCACAAAAGAGTAACAGAAAAGTAAGGAAAAAGTGACAAAAATGTGATGAAAAAGTGTCTGAGACAAAAGAGCAATGAAAAAAAAAGGTAAAAAAAAAAAAGGTGAGGCGTTGCACTGGCCTATAGGCTGTTACCTTTAAGATTTGGGTAAAGCTGAACTGGAGGAAATGCATGTGTTTAAGGCGGGGGTTGAGAGGTTAATGAGTAATGAATGAGGACCATCCCAAAAGAGGCCTGTCTGATAAGAAAAGGTGCAAAACAAAACAAACGATAACCTGTCCACTCCTATATGATATTGATTGATTATTCTCAGAGGCTGCTACAGGAAACCAAATGCAAGAGGATTTCATTGTTATTTTCTCTTTATGTGCAGGCACTCATGAAGATCGAAATATCTTCTCTCCTCCTGATACATAAATAGAAAATACACACAACAACAAAAAAAACAACAAAACGAGCCCACCTTTCGTCAAAGTAGTGGGCAAATGGGGTGAAATGGAACTGGCTTCTCATTGGTTGGACGCCCCCGTACACTAAATGACACCCACTACAATCAGAGGATGCGTCAAATGTACTGAAAAACACCATACAGAGCCATGATCAAACGCCGCTCTGGTCTTCTCACTGTAAATAATCTATAGTCCGCAGATGACGTTTACTTTGGCGGATTAAAGCTGACCCAATTTGCTGCACTTTTGTTCTGTTGGTGGATCCCGATTGAGATGCAGAGGAGGAGGGACGCCGCCTAATTAGTTTGGCTCACACAATCCCAGATCCAAACCAATCAATGGTTCGCTAATGGGCTGTCCGTCAAATGCCAGGGGCTGGAACAGTTCAGGGTCGCCCGGAGGAATGCCTTAATTTCTCACAAGAACGGGGCGAAATAGGCCAAATAGCAGACTGCTGGCCATTGGGAGCAATTATCTAAAATGATGAGGACTGATAGCGGGACATGACGCATAATGAGAGGTTCGACACTGAGCTTTTAAATCATTCAAAGTTTCCCAAAATGGATTTTTCTCATCGCCGGCAGCTGTTATATTCTTAGCTTTTTTTTGTCATCGCATCGTATGGTGCGGTGGAAGCTAGTGACACCTCCAACAACAGAAATCAATCATTGCAGTGTATGAAATTGTGTTGCTCTAAGACGTGCAAAAGACCTGTACAGTTAGTTAGTTGCAGTTCTAAAACGAATACAGAGCACTCAGAATGTGTTATGAATATTCTTGCGTGACAAAATGAAATGACCAAATTACATTTAACAATGCATTTACTTAGCATCTGTTGAAATCTGCATCAAATTATAAAGTCTTCGTATCAGTTTTCAGGAACTTGCAAGTTTCCCCATTACCGACCGGAATAAAATGACGTTGCAAGTCGACTATAGTGAAGATGAATTTTGTTTCAAGCTTTTAGTTCATCTCGCCATCTGCCGTCAAATCCCGGTGCTTACGGTCTAAAACGCCGCTCTCTGGGTGCAAATTCGCATAAGCTATTCATATCCCATTTAGATCGTAACAAGCAGTGTATCTCGTTGTTTAATAATATGGCTGCTTTGCATAGAAGTGTTTGAGCAATGCTAATTTATTCATGATTGCAAGTGGTACTTCAAAAGTGTGGCTTTTTTTTTTACTGTATACAGCTGTTTCTTTTCTCTTTTTTTCCCCCGAAAATGTTGAACCCAATCATCAGACATTTGGGTACCGTATTTTCCGGACAATGAGTCGCACTTTTTTCATAGTTTGTCGTGTGGTGCGACTTATACTCAGGTGCGACTTATATATCTTTTCAACAGTGCAGTTACGCCCCATGCCCAGGTTGCCAAGGCTGGTACTTCTTTATACTGTATATGTATTTTTCTTCTTCATTATGCATTTTTTGGCTGGTGCGACTTATACTTTGGAGCGACTTATAGTCCGGATAATATAGTCTTTGTATCAGTTTCAGGACTTGCAGTTTTCTAGCCTTTCTGTGAAAATTACCCTGAAAAGTGACTGTGTAAGTTGTGAATTGTGCCTATGAACTTGTTCCTGTGCTACAAAAATTATGTTTGAAAAGTTAAAGGGACTAGACGGAGTTTGAAATAATGTATTTTCCTCCCCCTACATGTTCCAGCAATGTCCTAATGTGTAGAATGAGCCCAGACCTATTCACCACAATTGCCTCTAAAATCCTGCACCGTCACTCAAAAACGTTAATTCGGGCCCGAAGTGCCGTCATGCACGAGTTAATATAGAGACTGCAGTTACGCAAAAGACCTGAGGTGGCAGTAGTGAGTATAAAAATGACAACTTGCATCTAGTTCCTTTAAGATTGAGTTTTGACCACAAGGAACATTTTGATATAGTGGTTTCCGCTTTTACTGTTTGTAATTGAGTATCAGGTGTAGGGCCATAATTAATATGTCTATTTTTAGGTCGTTTTTAATTTACCTGTTGATGGGTCTAGAGATCAGTTGTCCAAAAACATGTGCAATAGGTGAATCCTCCAGCCAGGTGTTTCTGACCACATCTGGAGATGGATGCTTTAAATTCAGGCACTTAATTACACAAATGCATTTAGCCACTTGAGGATCAGTAACTTATTCAGGGCTACAATCAAAGTGGCCACGGGTCTTGATTAACACTTTGGCTGAGACACCTGCAGAAGTCTCAGAGGACGGTTATTGAGTGGGCACAGCGCTAACTGAACATCCATATGCAAACAGATCACTGCAAAACACTGCGTTGGTCCCTAAAACACTCTATAATGGGCCTGACGTGCATCCCTCCCCTTTTCCATACGCATTAGCCACTGTCGAACAAATCAGTACACGTGTCTGAACAGGTTGTCCGTCATTACTAATCTGTAATCTTCTATTATGGGACATCGGGGTGGCTGAGTGGTTATCATATTACCCTCATGGAGCAAGGAAGGAGCTCGATTTATGTTTCATTTGTTAAATAAATGTTAATGAACACACACGGGGACTGTAAACACGCAACACCAGATTGTAGCCGTTGGTTATTTTCCATATTTTGCTCCCTTGGTCCCGCAACTCGCACTCCCAGACACTCTCACTCAACCTGGCCCATTGAAAACAGACTTCCCAGTGGAAACCTATACTTAAACGTGAATATATAACTAACTGGTGTATAAGGTGTTACGAGACCCTGTACACACATCTTCCCCTCACCCACGTCCCAGTCCCCCGCTCAAGCCACACAAAACAACACAAAACTGTCCGCTATATTTTTTTAATTTCTATTTAGCCGCTAATAAATGAGTAAGAAATTATGAGAAAAGCTTTGTAAATGTTTTAGAAATGAAAAAAGTATTTACAAATGCTTTAATAGTGCACAGTCGTCATAAAGTGCTACCACACATTTTATTGGATTATATAACTGGTTATAAAAAATATAAGAAAATGATTAGAAAATGTTGTTTTATTACACAAAAAAGTGAAATTGTATTACATTTTGAACTGTTAGTACATAATGCGGTGTTATGACAAAATGCGGCTCTATACACGCTCCCATTCTTCACATTTCAAAAGCTTGTATATACAACTAATACACTTCCCAAATGGATGCGTTTTGGAAGCACCCTTTTCCCTGTGCATTGCATTATCCCTAGTTCTGTTTGAACAAATCCGCGTATTTGCGTCCACAGATGGGTCTTGACTGATTCCAGAGTTGTCCTGCCATCAGTCATCTCCCCCCCCCCCCCTTCACCCCCACTCCTCCACACAGATGTAACAACAAGAACGTATTCCTTCCAGAAGTTACCTTGGCAGTTTGGGCTTTAATGGCTTTGTGAATTCAATCATGAAAACTGTAGCACTCCGCTGTGGTCACGGGAGCGCTCAAGATGATATTTTACTGCGGGCCAAAATGCTAATAAGACAGCGCTGTTGATGATGGCGCTGTTATGAAAAATCGGTGGCAGTGAGGATGACAGTTTATTAGTCTGGCGTGGATTAAAAGGAGTGTGTACGTGTGGCAGTTAATGGAGTTAAACTTGACGGGGTGTAAAAAGTCCAGAAGAGTGATTCAGAAAAAGAAAACTCAAACGCTCTGGTTTACAAATCTCATCGTGCAGTGTTCCTTTGGTGTGTTCCTAAGGTGTGGGTGAGGTAAGATTAGCAGGATAGTAGCTGCAAAACTACACGAGCACACAACCTCAAAATAGAGTGAAATATGAATTTAATTAATCATGCAAAGATAATGATTGCTGGCAAAAGAAGGTGATGTTGGAAGGCTACTTAAACTGGGACTAGTGAGGAAATTAGCCCTCATGTGAAAGATAGTGGGATCAGGTGAATACTGTGTAAATAAGGGAGAGACATGGAGGGGCATGACTGACGTGCGGACCTGTTTCCAAACTTAAAACAAAGAAACGTCTCAATATAGCATGTGCAAGTCTTTCTTTCATCCTTTCCATCACCCTTTTGTTGACCCCGGTGTTTCCGCCAGACTGCCATTACTTACATGTATAATGAAATACATACCCGCAAAAAATAGTTCATTTTCTACGGTGAATAAAGTGCATTGCGGTGTCCCAACTTTCCGAAATTGATTTTGCATTTCCTCTCTGTTCGCTGCCTTGGAGTGTCTTTGTGCAGACTTTGTGAACAATAGCAACAGTACAGTTGAACGTCTCCTGTTGGGTTTCCAGTCCAAGGACTTTTAAAGGACGCTAACTTAAGTTGATTTGCTGATCCGACACGGTTGTCCCAGCAGCCCACAGAAGGAAAGGGAGGGCAGCGGAATATTAAGGCACTTGGTGGTATGCAAACAGACTTAATGCAGAGATAGACTTTTATATTGCACTTGAGCTTCGACTCAGACATACCTGAGCAGTTGGGTGACACAATGGCTGTTTCCCAATTGCGAGGATCCGTCCTCCGTCTGTGCACTTCGTTGACATCCTCGGTGGTGGGCTCCTCCCAAACGGAGGCGAGTGTCCTCGTACCGCCACATTTGAGCTCAATTGGAACGGAGCGAGCGTCTGCGTCATGTAACGTGTCAAATCATATAATAAAATGTCAATCTATGCTTACAAAAACTACTGTTTTATGAATAAAAGCTGTTTATAAACTGGTTTTGGTTGGATGTCTTACTGTTTGAACATTTTGGCCTGAATATAACAATAACATTTCTGCAAGGATTGTAAGAAATTCAATTAAAATATCAAATATATTTAGCAGGTCCAGTTTATCACTAATCGCCTTCAATTGCAGAACAACCATAGGCCTGATTTATCAATAAATAGGCTTATTTATTAGGCCTTTCATTAACTTTATATAAACCTCTTTTTTACATCTTTACTTCCTTACAACACTTCCACCAATGATTTTTTATTACAATGATTTTTTTGCACAAATGTGGAACAAAACTTCAAACTAATAAAGTTTTGCGAGAAAAGGGAAGAAAAAAAACAGTGTTGCAGTGCATCATGGGTAATTTCAGCTCTCCGAGGCAGTGGAGGATCCACCGGTGCATCCTTCGTAAATGAGCCAAACGGAGGAGTCGAACTGCGTGGAGGCGAGTGGTCTGAGTGAATTGGAACACCACTTGGCGGCGCTGTGATGACGTGAATTACATCCGAAAGTGGTCGAGATGCCGAGGATCCTGGCAATTGGGAAACAGCCAATGTGAGCAAAATTACAATTTCTGAGAACTACTTTCAGATTACAATATTCAAAAGGGCCGCTGCAAGCCATTTTGGTCAGTTTATACAGCCCAATAGTTTAATAGTTGCTGCCCCCCAGCAGTTTCTCTGCTCTGACTCTGCAGCCATGGCGCACTTCAGCTGAGACGTGTCATGAAGCTTAAGACCTACCTGCAGCACACACATTTATCGTTTCATCTCCGACTACACCTCAGCAATCATCCAATCATCGTTTCACAGCAGCACGTTCCTGCTTCAACCAATCATCAGCCAGGATTCCCCTCTTAAGCTTCCTCATTCACTGCCTCGGCCGTTTCCCAGCGTGCTGCAACCCTCCTCCACCCCTCCGCCACCTGGCCTCATCTCTACTCCGTTTGTCGAGGCTCGCCGTCCACTCGTCGCCTCAGACCTCCTCCTCTACCACCACCAGTGTCCAGACTCTGGGGGGAAGACTCTCCTACATTCATTCACCGTGCCCATGTATTTCATACCGTTGATTTATTGTCTTCCGCCGGGATCTGAGCACCAGACATGATTCATGCCCAATAAAACTCTTCTCATACCGCTTTGTTTCTGTGAGTCTTGTATTCCTCTTCCCTTTTTCACCTGCCACTGAGAGAACGCTACTTGATGCAAACGTTTTGTAAGTTCGCAAACAAATTCACTACGTTTGTATGAACTGACCGTGTGTGAAGTCTCCTCGCGCCGCACAGAGATTCTTACGCGAGTTGTATCATCAGTCACACACACACATCTGTGGCTCTTCTTTCTCATCGTTCTCATTGAATACAGGCTGTTTTTTTGTAGGCCACAAATGTTGTACAATGCCACTAGATCACAATGGCCTCAATGTGGTGCCCCTGGGAGCGCTTGATGCCCAACGCACAGCATGTTATCAGTGTATAGGAAACGGCGGCACTGATTTAACTAAACCATTTCAACCTGCTTCAATAAATTTAGACAAAAATCCTGAACTATTTGATTTTCGCCATAATTTATGTCAAAACCAGACAAAAAAAATCAGGACCAAATCAGGATTAAACTTGAACGAAATTATGGAAATCATGACTAAAACTGACAAGTCACAAAGAAGAATTTGGGGATTTGTTGATATAGCGTGACCTTCTATTGCGATATCGATAATATAGCGATATCTTATGCAGCTCTACTTTGAAGCAGTATAGCACAAAGTATGAGATGTTATGTTGCATACTAAGTTAATGAATAATAAAGGCTCCCTGACACTGTTTTGGTGGAAGCAGCTGTTAAAAGTTACTGCGGCTTGTGTTACCAACTGTTGCAGCTGCGTTGGCAGAGAATACAGTGTACTTTGATTCGCGTGGGATCAGCCTACATGAGTGATTCTTAACCAAAAAAGTACATTCATTTGAACCATTTTTCCACAATGGCGCAGCATCTTGTACTACATTTAAACATATTCCCAAATCAAATCATTGCACTGTATTGCAAAACACCAAACAAAGATTCTCCCCGCCATTTTTCAACACGCCACAAGTTGCCGTAGAACATGCCCAGAATCCTCAGTGGTTCAGAAAGTTAGATATTGAACAGTAAAAAAAAATAAACTGGCAGTGCTCTCAAATCTCTGTTGGTGGGCAAATAATGTAAAAATAAGACTATGAAGCTCAATAGGAAAAGCCTGTCTTAAGGTAGATACAGTCCAGGAAAAGGCATCTTTGAAATCGTGGCCTGCCGGGGGAAGGGCTTATACAGGCAAAGCTGACAAAAGGAAAGAAACAAAAATACAAGTGAGTTTCAGATCAATGATTCCTCAAACTTTTTACATCAAACACAACCTGAGAAATGGCTTTCCATGTATTTTTAACTTTATTCACAACACCCAGCGAGTGAGAAGTTCAGCCAAGAGCAAGACGCCATTTTTATCTGGACTAAACCTAAACCCTTTTTTCTTTTCAGATGAGTGGATTTGTCTTTTAGTATACTGTAACAATACATGTGTACTGTAGAAGAGATTATTGCACTATGCATCTAATACAGAGGTGAGTAGCCCAAACATTATTGCAAGTAAGTGTAGAAGTAAAGTAAAGTTAAGGTTAAGGTGCTTTATTTCTCATTATGCAACAAAATGTGTCCTCTGCATTTGACCTATCCTTCGACGCCGCTGGGACGATCCGTAAGGCGCAGTGGGCGACTGCAGTGCAGCGCCCGGGGACCCATGTCCAGATGGGGCGCCAGACTGATGGTCAGAAACACCTGTCTGGAAATTACTCAAGTAAGAGTAACTGTTTGAGCGCAATATCTGATTTATCTTTGAGTTTGTGAGAAACAAAATGAAAAAAATAAATGTTTTGGGAATCCTGATATTTCCAAATAAGTTGCCATAAAATGATACAGTATATCACAAACCTCATCTATTTTATAAGTAAGTAAGTGCTTTATTTGTCACTGTACAAGCATGCAACAAAATAGTGCAATAGAGTTTAGCAGTTAATCTGTTTTATTCTCCAGTGAACGTCCATTAGCCAGAACACTAGTAAGGACAGAAGGCATGTGTGGCTTCGGTGGGAGTCTTGCCTGGATACCTCCTCGTTTGTCCCTTTTTTTGTTTCCTGTAGCTCCTCTTGTGACGCCTCCACTGTGCTGCAGGTGTGTGGGGGCTCTTGGTGCCCCCTTAGTGTCCATATGAAGCATTTGCCACTTGCTCGGTATGATAAAAACTAGTCTAATACGTGGCACCTAGTTCAAAAAGTTACTCAGGTCAATCTTCATAAATACATCTGAGTATTATTCGCCTATAAAGCATGTATGAGTTGTCAGCTATGGCAGGCTGTTGTTGTTGTCATTCCTGTGAAGAATTGGGACGTTAGAAATGCCACCTTTTGCACTGTAAAGATAATAAATAAATAATAAATAATGTATATGTATATATATATATGGCTGGGACTGAGCAATAACACTTGAGACCAGTTCCACCCGAAGATAAGCCACCATACAGGCATGCAAATTGAATTACTGTGCATTAAAGCAACACCACTCTTGATTACATCCTAATGTAAGCTATTTCCCAGTGGACATCTTTCTATATTGAGCCCTTCATAAACAAAACAAAGATGCAGCTTGGCATGAAATGTAAAGCACAATACTCTCGTGCTGTGCATTCCACTAAACTGAACATGCACATATGATAGGGGGGTGCCCACCACGTCTCTCTCTCTCTCTCTCTCTCTCTTGCTCTCTCTCTTCTTTCCCATGCATAACTGGGCTATTATTCTTCTTGAAACCATATGCATTGCGGTGGCTTGCAATATTGTCCTCAAAGCGAACGGCAATAGATTTATGTGCCCATAATGTGGCATAATACACTGCGCCGCACATATATACGAATGCCGCGGGGTTGCTGTTGCTTCTAGATAAGTTCCTCTCCACGCTCCGGCCTCTTTGCACACGGGGCTAGAAGGAACTCAGATGAATGGAAGGCACGTCGTTAATTTGTTTTAACTCCAAAGGCTTGCCAGCAAACCGGATCGCCTCTGTAAACACTTTCGCCTCAGTTTTGGGACTTTTTCTTTTCCAGCAGTTCCGCTTTGGCTACACTCGATTATTGTCCTTTTTTCTTCTCGTTTAACCCTAGTCTTTCCTCGCTTCCATGTGCTAAAAGGTGATATTAGCGGTTGCGGCGGCGTGCCTGGCATGCAAAAACTCCAAGCTCTCCCTCTCCCTTGGCATTTGGAGACCTCATATGCGCTACCTATAGCTTTGAACTGACAGATTACTCTGGATTATAGCCCAGACGTGCGGCCCCCACCTTCACGTGAGGGGGGGTTGGGAAGGGCGCTCCACCGCATTCGAATTGGCAGTTATTGTCGGGTGGCCCCGTTCGTAAGTCAAGTCCCTCTGCAGCGTAATTGCAACGTCAGTACGAGGGTGAATCATTGATGTGTTTTAATCAGCGTTGAAAGTCCCGTTACATCAAAAATAATCCTCATCAACCGCGACTGCGAGTACTTATAGACAATATTTGAGGAAGGATTCCAACAGAAAAAAAAGTGCCCATGGAAATAGTGAAATGTCTATTGTCACTTAATTCCGGTGCTGCTTTGAAGATGTGGCTTGCATGTTTCGAGGGGGTATTTCCTCATTCTTGAAGACCCAGCAAAACCTCTCACATCAGAGGGGGGGGGGTGCACGGTGAAGGTTATCCCTGAGACAGGAGGGGGGCTGGAGGTGAGGAGAGAACAGGAGGAGGGATCTCTCACGGTGACAGAGAGACACGACCCCCGCCAGAACACATCAAGGGCTACTGTAATTGGGTTTCTGATGCCTGCTTAATCCTATTCTCCATATTAATCCTTTACAATGTACATTAAAAAAACAAAACAAATAGGCTTGCGGAGGGAGGCATGGTTTTTAATCGGGAAACGGCAATTGAGATAAAACAAGTGGGACACCTGCGGATAACCGGAGGGGACGAATCGAGGACGTGTCCCCGCCGTGGAGGTCCCAAAGAGCCAAATGAGGCGTCTTAGCGATACATGATTATGCGTGTCCTTTGAGAGGATCTTAATCTTTTTTTTCCCATTCCGGGTCCGTCGGCGCACATGTGTGCAGGCTTGCTTCCGCTAGTGCAGCTGTGGCTACAAAAGTACGTAGCACACCGCCGCAGAATATGAATTAAATGAAAATTGTCCTTCGCAAAGCACTTTGGATGACTTGTTTCATGTGAAAAAGTGCTATAAAAAAATAACCTTTCCTGCCTACCCTGAGATGCAATTTCCTATGTCCAAATATGTAGACATGCTGTGGCACAAATTTGATCAAGAAATGTCTTGTTTAACGGGCGCCGGCTCTGCTACTTTCAATTTTGGTCTGACCTTTTCTTTACTTAGCCAGAATGAATAGTCATTGGACGACAAAATACCACTTGAAGTTGGAGTGCGGGACTTTGTGCTGCATGTAATCATTGTGAAAGGGGCGAATAGAAAGAAAAAAGATGAATAACCACGTTGGATTATTTGGTTTTTAATTCAATAACAGGAGGCATATGAATGAATGAATGAATGAATGAATGAATGAACGAATGAATAGTTTTTTATTATTATTGTGTCTAGTATACGCACTGTATGCCCGGGCCTAATGGGCTTATAAAATACAAACTTGTATATCAACAGATTAATCGGAAAGGCATCTTCCAAATCACTGCATGGGTTTGCTGCAAAAAGGACTCCATAACTACTTAAGAAATCCAGAAGCGTCCATAGTCCATAAAGGGCTGTTGAAGGGGTCACAGCCCTAATCGCTCATATGTGGACGAGTATTTTAAAGCCCGGAGTTTTGCCTGTAAGGAGCTAGAGGTTGGTTATGTTTGGACAAAAGGTCAAGAAGTGAAACGCGTCGAGTGAAATGGAACTATGGATGTGAGACACAGAGGGGCCACAGCTAACCAAGAGGAAAATAACTTCTCTACAAGGAAATAATACACGTGTCCACAGCAGGATAAGCCGGGCCTGATAAGAGTCTGAACACAAAAGGCCACAGAGTGTGAGTCTCCTGTTCAGGCCTGGACTTGAAAAACACTATTCCAGGGCATTATTGTTGTGTTTTGTAGCTTTTTTTCCCCCGCGCCCCATCAGAGGTTGTTACTGTAGTCTGCTTAGTGTGATTGAAGCAGAGTAATGTGGTGTGTGAGTGACTGGCGGAGGTTCGGAGGGATCGTTGGCGCGGATTCTTATGGCCTCACTTCCGTCAGTGCGCGCCAGGTTAGTTGTGGCCGCTCGTGGCTTATCACTGTGTTCAGAGCGAATGAATAATGCATGAAATTGTAAAGTGACTTTGTCTGGAAAAGCTCTATGCACTAAAAATCTGATGAGATGTCTGTGTCATGACTTTAGCGGTCATGCATTAGGGCTGCTCAATATTGCCAAACGGCTGTTAGCACAATATTAGACGACCCAATGTCCATAATGCAAGAAGCTACTATAAACTACTGCCCAGTCATTGAGGTCTACCACAGGATTAGCCTTATTTTAGACGTGATTTTTTCCCTCACATTGTGTAAGCTTATAATCCAAATGATCATTTTGCCCAGATATGTTAAAATATATATTATTCTTACACATTCAGTTGACTCCTAATGAGGGAAATAATTCAATTCTCCACACAAGGGGCAAAGCTCACGAATACATGCAACGACTAATTAAACATAAACAATTTAGTCCGACAGCCGGAAAGAGCTTCTGTATGCATCGTCATAAGAATATCATTGCCTTATGGATTTGCTGGGATTACAGGTTTACAGAGCATATAAGAGCACAGGCAAATAAGAAAACAATGTCTTAATCATTTTTACAAACCAAAGCGCAGCAAAGGACATCACATCCCTCAGCATTATGTCTGAGAAATGGCTGAAGATGAGACCTTTGAGAAATTCAGAGCGGCACTCGGTGGGTGTCACGGTGACATTGGCAGGCCTGAACACCCTCACATCAGAAATATAATACAGGTTTTCTTAGCCAGTGCATTTAGAGGAACATGGCACGGTGTGTGTGTGTGTGACTGTTTTGACAAGTCGAATAACTTTGGAGAGCTGAAAGTTTGTAATCTTGAGAGAGACTGCCCACAGATTAAGAGGATTATTTATTGCTAAAATAAAAAGAATGAAGAATTATTGTGTGATTGTGTAAATTTAAATCCCTCTATGCTAGCCAGCTGCTAAAACATCCTGAGTTACAGACGAAGCCTCTTAAAGGGGGGGTATTATGCTTTTTTCAATCACATAGCACCAGTCTATAGCATACTACAATGATGACGTAATCTTCTGTTGGTCTGTATATGCAGTAAATTAAATAACTGCCTTGAATAAAATTGCTCTCTCAAAATGGCTGTACTGAACGTCTTGAAATAGGCCTCTGTCTCTTTAAGAAGCTTTCCGACACGCCCCCTTCAGCACACTGCTGTGGCATCTAAACAACAACACTGTGCGGGGAGGGGGCTCTGCTGAGCTGAGGAGCAGTGGTTGGTGGCTTGGCTGGTGACAAAAGATCCAGAGGCGTCTCCAGGAGGTGGGGGCGTTCCTAGGAGGACTGAGGCATAGCTACACCTAAAATGGCTGCCGTCTAAGTTTTTACTGATTACTCAAAAATATGTGAATGAGCCAAGGCAACACTCCAGGCATGTGTTTAATGAGGGAATGACATAATAACATGATATAAAGCTTGAAAAAGTCGATTTTACATAATACCCCCCCCTTTAAGCAGTGCTTAATTTGATCCCCTGTTTGGAGAAAAGCATTGACCCAGATTTCATTTTTTCAGGTTAAAGAAACTATTTTGGAGGATCCGGCAAAAGATTTGAAAAGAGTGTTCCGTTAATTGTTTTGGTTTGTTCCTGGAATCCATCGCATCAGTCTAAAAGTGTTCCTGAAACTACACATTTGCAAATTAAGCACTGCTCTGAGCCGAAATGTCCCCAACACAATAAAAAACCCCAGCAAAGATAACGGCTTATTTCAGTATACTCCTGTGCAACTGAGCACTTGGGGAAAACGTGTTTTTGGGAAAACAAGAAAACTCAACCACATTTTTTTTTACTTGTTACGATGATGAATAGACGAGATGAAGAAGCAAAATGGCCTCTATTCTTAACAAACTGGTTCTTAGAAATACTCTTGACAACCTTGCTATTATTACAAACTGGGTGACTGAGAGATTACACAAACAACAGCTGCAAGAGTCAAATTAGCAAGTAAAAAAAACAAACAACGATTGTGATTAAAGGACCAGATATAAGTTTCTGAAAAGGCAGCGTGACCCGGGTCTGATTGAGTTTTCAGTGACAGTTTGAAAACACTCTGCAAATACTTTTGGTTCACTTGATTCTGCCGTTTATACTTCTCCGCTTTTGAATAATAATCCAGCAATTAACAGCCTGTTATTGAGCCACCATTTGCATTTTGATTTGTCATAGAAAACTTCAGATATGAGTTTGATAAAATAGGCTACTGCCGCTTAAGCTTTTATTATGATTCTGTCCTTTTTTCCCCCTACAGTGTAGTCCTGCCTCTGCACTAAGCTCGACAGAGAGGTGGACTCCACTCACTGTCCACAGCCCATTGATCCGGCACTAATCAGCGGTTCCTTAACTACCTTATTATCATAGACAGTGCAGCTCAGCCATTCACAACACGCACTCACACTCACACACTGTGGCGCGCAGTGGACCAAAGGGGCCAGTTCCCACAGGTTAGGCGTGACATTACGACCACTGACAGCTCAATAAAACAGATAAGCTCTTCATTGTGACACCTGTCAGGGTGGGATACCATTAGGCACGAAGTGTAATTGTTGGTTGTCGGTAAGGCTGCTATTGCAAAGTAACTTCAATGTCAAAAAATGTATCAAATCTGAGTCAAAATGATCAAATCTCCGAGGCTTATTTTTGACATGTCCAGTTTCATTATGGCCATGAGATTTGGGTCAATGCTCTAATGGGCATCTGTTCCGAATCCCTCCTGGTCATGTTCTGGGCGCGTCCCATTGGGTAGAGGCCTGGAGGAAGACCCGGTCCTGCTGGAGGGACTATGTCTCTAAACTGACCCGAGAACACCTCCCGATCCTCTGGAGGAAGGATCCGACCCCGGATAAATTGGAAGTACTATTAGGGCCTGATCTTCTGCCTGGCGCAAGAGTGAAATCGTGCGTGCAAACAAATGTGTGCCAGTGCTTGTGTGGCCATGGGGCGGGTGAGTCGCTTACATAAAAGGGGTCAACTGAGGTGTAGTGCTGCAACGAGCGCTAAAGTTCCTGCTTCTGCTTCGCCCTCCTCATCTTTACATTAACATTGCGTGCCACCATCATACTTCACTCAGCATTACGGCTACATCCTTTTTAAGCTCTCACAGCACAAACTGCAACCTTTATTTATTACACTGTGTGTTAAACAGTGGCTGTGTCCTGAGAGAAAGAGAATATAATGCTGGTCCAGCTCTGGCACTGGTATTGAAGAGAGAGGGGCAATCTCATCCACACAACAGAAATGAGATCAAAGCCCCAACACATGCTCCTCCCCACCCCCTTGATCACCCCGGACCTTGGAGTATAGACAAGACTGGAGGAGGGAAAAGCTTGGGGAAGGACCACCAATTTTGTACATAACAACGGCATTCGCCACAGGTGTCTGTCCATCCCATGTCCAGCCTAGCCTGGATACACATGCTGCTGTGTGCCCTCCAATAATTTAGAATTGCACAGCAGTCTGGGGACCATGACCGAAATTTTCACATGGATTTGGGGACCAATCACAGAACGAGCAGGGACGGCAAAACGGAGTGGCTTCAGCAGATCCCAGGAAATACATCAGACATCTCGGTCTGGAAAAGTGCACTTCTAGGAACAGCACAGATACTGCACAGAACCCTCAAGCTCCCAGGCCTCTGGTAGAGGACCCGAGCTTGGAGGAAAAAGAGACCGCCCGCGGATGGTGAGGAAGAGTTTTTTTAATATTTACGGATCCAACATGACAGCAGCAGATGCGACGCTATCTTTCGATCAAGCTTTAGACCGTGTTGTAAATAGTTTAGCTCGAAAGTTTACAGCGGGTACGTCATCGGATACGATGATACGATTGGCTATGGCTACGTGCAGACGCGCATGATAGACATTCATAGCGCCCAATAAACGGCTATGGACAATCATAAACCACCTCTCCTACGAGAAAATGAATTGGCGGTCCCCAGACTAAATATAACTTGTATATTTAGTCTGGCAATATCCAGGCTATGTCCAGCCCTGGTTCAACCCACATTTACTGCAACAAGTCTGGAGCCCGGTAAGTCTAGTCAAGTCTAGTCTACAGCCTGGGTTTAAAAACACAAGATTGGGCCCACAGACTGCCACTTGCAGCAAAAACGTTCATGCTGAAAATTCAACATTTGTCCCCTACTGTCTTTATTACTTTTTTCTGCTACTTTCACCTTGTCTCACAATATTTCTGAAGCCTTCAAATACTTTGCAAAACCTACACCACATGCTACCATTCTCCTTTGAGCAATCTTGCTAACAATCTTCTCCTTCTAAATGCGAGTAACTAGAATTCCCAATAAGGCCAAATGTGCTAACAAAAACTCAGCGAAACACATTTGGAAGGGGCGCGTTTGTTCTCGGCACTACCTGCCTCGCTCCCACAGGTACCTGGGGGAGTGTGTGAGAGGAGCCATGCAAGTTTAATGCTGTTGGTTTGTGCAATAGAACAAAGCCCACAGAGGCAGGTTTCATCTGACTCTATATCGAGCAAGTTGGGCATGAGGAGACCGGAGGAAGAGGCCAGCACAGGGAGAAAAAAAATAAATGTTGCTACTTGGCATTGACAGTCTCGGATTTGTCAGACGCATTGAGCTGGTCACCATCCTGCAAGCCGTGAAACCACAGAGGGATCTGAGGCAGGGGGAGAAAGGGGGAGTGATATCTCAATCTACAGGTGCTTCTCTGTAGTACTACACAGTCTGGTTCCACAGCTGGGTACTCAAGTAATTATGTGGATTGCTTCTGTTTGAAAATGTTTGAATTCTGATGTAACTTAAGTAGATTTTTGACTTACCGCACCCTCTATCAACCTTGCAAGTGATATATACAGTATATAAACCCTCTTCCGGCGGTCTCTTTTTTCCTCCAAGCTCGGGTCCTCTACCAGAGGCCTGGGAGCTTGAGGTTCTGCGCAGTATCTTTGCAGTTCCTAGAACTGCACTTTTCTGGACCGAGTTGTCTGATGTATTTCCTGGGATCTGCATGGAGCCACTCCTCCAGTTTGGGGGTCACTGCCCGAGTGCCCCAACGACCACGGGCAGCACTTATGCCTTCACTCTCCAGGCCTTCTCTAGCTCTTCTCTGAGCCCCTGGTATTTCTCTAGTTTCTCGTGTTCCTTTTTCCTATGTTGAAGTCGCTTGGTATTATTATGTCAACCACCACGGCTTTCCTCTGCTCTTTGTCCACCACCACAATGTCCGGTTGGTTCGCCATTACCATTCTGTCGTCTGTATCTGGAAGTCCCACAGGATCTTGGCTCGGTCATTCTCTACCACCTTTGGAGGTGTTTCCCACTTTGACCTTGGGGTTTCCAGCCCATACTCTGCACAGATGTTCCTGTACACTATGCCAGCCACTTGGTTATGGCGCTCCATGTAAGCTTTCCCTGCCAGCATCTTACACCCTGCAGTTGGGACAACCTGTGTAAAATTGTGTTGTGTGCAATAGTAAAGGACCTCAACAAGTAGGTACTGGAGGAACTTCAGTGCGTACTTTTCATCAAGTACTTTGCAAAAGGTTCATAGTGTCTTCTAAGTTTAAACTATTAAAGATTGTTCTTTTAGTAAGACAGATGGTTTGTTTACCTGCTTTATAGTTTCGATCACGTCCTGTGATCTTTCTCAGAAGTGTCACCTGGTGGTGAAAGTGACGTGTACTAGGCTGCTTACATCCAGTAGGGAGAGCTTTGGCCCCCCACTGGCTGGCGCCTTCTCCAGCACACGTCACTTTCACCACCAGGTGATGCTTCTGAGAAAGATCACAGGAAGTGATGAAAACTAGTAAAGCAGGTAAACAAACCTTCTGTCTTATTAAAAGAAAAATCTTTAATAGTTTTCATCAAGTACCTTCGGTTAGAGATGCACCGATCTGATACTGGTATCGTATATCGGAGCCAATACTGAAAAAATACGATATCGGGTATCGGCTACAAATATCCGATACTGAACTGATACAGGTTTTGGCTCTCAACGCCTTAAAAACATAACTTTTACCACCTAAATACTGTATAAGTGAATATGGGCATACTTCATCATTGGAAAGTTAAGAACTAGAAGAATTCAATCGCTGAGCTAGCGTTAGCTACTAATCAAGGCTGGGACAGAAATTAACATAGAAATACCTAAAGTAGCCTAATAAAATAAAATTGGCTGCTGAAACCAAGTGTTTCTATTTCAGTTTAAGAAATAACTGATCTAATATGTGTAATGATCAGATCACTTTATGTGAGTCGTTTATATTAATGTAACCTAAAGTCATATACAGAAAAGTCCAGTGATCCTTATTAAATGTTTATCCAAGAGTTTATCAATAGATATAATTGATTTGATCCGTAATTTCATGACAATAAAATATGACTTTATTGATCTTTAAAAAAAGAGTAAATTCAATGTTTCACTCAGAGAAAGACACTTATAATAAAGTGGTATCGGTAAATATGGGTATCGGCAGATACTGAAAACCCAGTATCGGTATCGGTAGCAAAAAAAAAAAACTGGATCAGTGCATCTCTAGTTTATATACTGCATAAGTAGCCTAAATGAAATTCTCAACCATCTGAAGTCCCAGTCACCGCATTCAGAGATGTCCCAATCAATTTCACTTTATTCCAAAAGAGAGACAAACAATGGAAGATAAAGAGATTTTAGGCCTCGCTGGCGCCTGGCAAACATTTCACAGAGCTGAAACAAAAATCACAGTAACCAGTCTCAGGACAAAAGACTCTGAATGCTCTGCTCTAATGGTACAAAATCAAATCATCGTGACTGAGAGAAGGAGTGCTGTCTCTCAAGTCGAGCCACATTATCATGCAGAGAGTGGACGACTTGTATGGCGCTGGCCGTGGTGCTGAAAAGAGCTGGTTACACAAGGGATGATGCTGAATTTGGATGGAGCCAAAAGAGCGGGAATAAATCTCAGAGGAAAGACGGGGATTTCAGTGAGCTATTAGCTTTGTGTTGGCCAGGCCTGGCAGGGGCAGTGACGGTCAGACCA
Organism: Neogobius melanostomus; assembly: GCA_007210695.1. NCBI lineage: Eukaryota > Metazoa > Chordata > Actinopteri > Gobiiformes > Gobiidae > Neogobius > Neogobius melanostomus. Next base: position 951,396 of record VHKM01000657.1, on the reverse strand, counting down.
GAGGAGGTGCTTAAATATAGCCTTTTACCTTGCTAAACAAATGGCTGCAAGATCTAATTAAAACGTCCCATTTATTTATTTGTTTTCAAGCAGACAGTCTCTGAATTCTCCCACAGATCTGAATGCTCCAGTGGATTACTTGGCTAAAGGGAGACTCAATGGAAAGACAATAGCTAATGTGTTTTTATGTGAAATAACCATTTGATTTCACTGATCAGATTCAAGGTCCCGTTCACCTTAAAAGCCTCTTCATAATGTTCACAATATTATTAAAGAATGACTGTTGCAATTATAGGTTCATTTTCAATTGTAGTAGTTTTGGGAAGTCAAAACCAATACGTGCATGGACAACTTTGCATTTGTAGCCTACTTTATAACAAAACTACATCTGATGATAGGTTATATGTCTCATCAGCATGGGAGGATGGCCCATGGTAACAAAAGCCGTAATTCCACATGGTGTGATCTAAAGTAAATAAATTCTCTGGAGAGAGCATTTCGGAGACTCACCGCTGGAGGATATTGAACAAGTGTTCACTGCGCTCATGCATATGGATGATTCAGGAGCGCATGGTTGTAGATCCTGGTAAGTATAAATTAAAACTTGGATTTTAATGAATGAGCGTAAGACTTAACCGTCAAACAGAACCAGGACTGTATTGATATCAGTCATAAATTGATTGTAAACAGAACTACAATTATACATAATTAATAATTACATCGTGGAATATGCCCAATGCTTTTAGTTTTTGAACGGAAACATTATGTGCGTATTCTCCGAGGAGGCCGAGAAACAGGAAGGAAATGTTACCGAAGAATTGTCATTAAAATTCAGCAGGAGGCAGTCTCCGTGAGAGGTTACATTATTGGCGGGCCGGCACTCGCCCGCACACACACAGACACACACACACGGAGCTCACAGCTGCTGAGCCTTCCTCCAGACTGACAGAAGCGGGGCGAGCGCTCAGAGCTGCGCGCACGTCTCCCGGTTTTTCACCGTGCGTCCTTCGCATCCCTGCCTCTCCAAAACGCGTAGGCTGGAGCACTTTTGACGGAATGGCAAGCCGAAAAATAGACAAAGTTTGAAAAGGCGCTACGACCCAATACCGAACGAGGCGCGCAGGCAGGAAGTAGAAGTCCGAGGAAAGCGCTGGAGTCGTAGGACAGAGGGAGCTATGTGCAGTCCAGTCGTCCTGTGTCGCGCGTCGGAGCTGCAGCATGCTGTCTCTCTTTGGACTCTGGAGTTACTGCCTCTTGCCCGGGAGACCTCATCTCCTCTGCCTCACACCGGTGCTGCTGCTGCTCTCCTCCGCCTTTTCATCCCCAGAGTCCTGCTCCCCGCGAACTCAGCCCTGCCACATTCTCTCCCGGATAGGATACAGTGTGCGCCTCGGCGCGCTGCTGCCCACCCGGCAGCCGGCACGGATACAGAACGCTCTGAACCGCGCCCTGGCCAGCCTCCGGCACCAGAGCGCAGGGTCCGACTCCTCCAGCGGTGCCACCACCGCGTCCTCCCAGAGCCCCCCTCTGCTGCCCTATAATCTCACTCTGGACATGATGGCCCGGACCCCGACCGGAGGGGACCCGGAGTCTCTCTCCCGGAGCACCTGTCAGGACCTCGTGGTGCGCGGGGTGTCTGCAGTGCTGGCGTTCCCCCGGAGCAAAGAGGAGCTCATCCAGCTGGAGTTTTTGTCCTCGTTTCTGGAGATCCCCTTTGTGTCCATCCTGGAGGATACAGAGCCTCTCAAGTCAGAGGTATGGGCACTTTGTGCACAGACTTTTTATAACTCCAAAAAAGTTACGAGAAAAAAATTGACAAATGTTAATTGTGGGATTTTATTCTAATATCTTAGAAACTGAGGGAAATGTGATGTAGGTGTCACATAGCTCACATAGCTGTTTTATGAAAGAAAAGAAAAAGATGACACTCTTCCTGAATCAAAATTCTCTATTTGCATTTGATATTTCTTATTCAACAAATCAGACTTCTTCAGGGAGTTGTTTGGTGCTTGTTTTAAGTGTATAAAGATATAATTTACACACTTTATATCAGTGGAATAGTATCCTTGGTTGACCTGTGGCCTGTGGCAGACATTTTGATGTATGAGCTTCAAAACGAAATGCTTTTGCTTTACAGCTGACGGCAAAACACTCAACTGATAAAAACAACAAACTACTCCACCTCTCAAATATATCACGTCTTGGTACAGGAAATCACATCATGTTTTGACTGAGATTTTTTTTAATTTATTATAACCTGCAGGAGAACTAAACCTAAAACCAAGACTGCCCATTCAGCTTTTTCTCCATTACCACAGCAAATCATCTGCCTCACACCCAGAAGGGATCCAGATATTGATTTGACCTACAATGAATGAGCACCGGACTTTCTCTCCAAATCACTGTAACCCTGTCTGTTTCTGTGAGCTTAGGGCTGGCACACACATACACTGTGTCTAGATTTTTATAACCTGGTCTCAAAGAAGTAAAAAAAAAAGAAAAAAAAAAAAAAACATATTTCATAACTTTACTCTCAAACTTGCATCAAACAGTTGAGATTTTGTGGTTGATCTCAGTTTGAACACCACGCTCCAACCTGCAGACCTCCCCATGCATGTTTTATAAGGCTCACCCGAGCTATCGTGTGGACTCAGATTCTCCTCTTACCCCACGCTTCTTACCTCAAGGCCCACAGTTTGAACGTTAGGAGCCATTCTGACAGGCTAAGTGTGAAATATGATTGAGGCGGGTAGTGCTTGTCATCTTTCGAGGATGAATCTTTCGAACAGTTGAGACACTTTGCCGTGGAAAGCCCTGGCTCCTGGTGCTTGCGGTTCTTGTTGCAGCCTTCACAAATATATGGTTTTGCATTGGGTTGGTTCAGTTGTTAGTATTCTCCTCCGCAGGTGGGCTGTTTGGTAGTCTGTCAGTCAGTCCTGAGCTTGATCCCGTGTATCCAGCAGAGCAGCGGCGTGCAAATGTTTGACGCACAAATGCCATGCCCCAAACATACAGGGCCTGATAATACCTCCCCGTAGTGTAACATATAGATTTCCGATAGACAAACGATGCTCAAACTAGCAACAGAAAACAACAGGAAACATGCGCCTGTTTGGAGTAACAAAGGTCAAAACAAAATGATGCAATCAATATTTGACAAAAAGATACCTGAACCTAGCTTACCAGGGACTAAATCTGGACTAGATTACATTGTGTGAACAAAGGCAAACCAAGTCTGAACCAGGATTAAACCAATATGAAACAGAGCTAAACCAGGACTGGGGAATCAAGATAATAATAGCCGGTGCAGCGGAGACTTTTGCCTCTCATAAACCCTTGAAGGCCACAGTGGAAACTCATTTATCCGATTTGCAGCACAAATAATATAAACAGTCTTATCAGGTGCAGCGTGCTATACTGTATTATCATGTCAGTGCTTTACATATTAAAATCAAAAGTAAGTCTGTAGCCCATTCCTGTGCGGAGTTATGAATTTTTAAAGAAATACCCAGAATGCTCACTCCAGCCACTAAGGGGCAGTTTAAATTTAAAAAGGAAATAATTCCACACGTGTCCAGCAGAGGGCACTGGCATAATAATAAATCAGGATATAAACGACACATTATAGCCAATGGTAAATGGTCAGTCTGCCCCAGGGCGGCTGTGGCTACAATAGTAACTTACCCCCGCCAAGCGTGTATGAATAATGACTACAGTGTAGCACTTTGAGAAACCTGTGACACAGGCTTGTAAAGTGCAATACAAGTGCAAGCTGTTATTGTTATTCATTAGGCTACAGTCCTGCTTTTATTTGAAAAATCACAGCTCATTATTATGAATTTATTGTAAATGTTTTGTCAATAGCATTTTCCTGGTTATATGGAAATATATGCGGCCCACGACCCGCCGTGGGAGCTGAACTTTGGCCCGCCATCCAAAATGAGTTCGACACCCCTGACTTACACAGAGGTGGGCAGCTAAAATATTTAGAGGGTTTAGACAGACACGCACATCCCAGGTCAGTGCAGGAGTTCAATAGTACGTGAATCAAAGAATAAAAACTCTGCACCGCTGTTGCGCTCCCAAGGAATTTATTTATAGGCACCACAAAGTAACGTTTCGGGCATCGCTTAGCCCTTCGTCAGACGAAGGCTAAAATATTTACTCAAGTAAAAAGTAACCCTAAACCATAGCAATAATTTATTTCTTTTCAATGACGGCATAGATCCAAAATTCCAAGAAAATGGCATGAAAATACAGAGAAACTAAATAATTCTCATGAACAAGGAGCATGAAACAAGCTTTATTTATTTTAAAGATCAAAATGAAGCATTTGATGCTTCAATATTATTTACTCAAGTAGTACAGACTCAAGTAGAAGTAAAAAGTACCCTATGAGAAAACTACTCTAAGAAGTACAATATCTTCAAAAAGTTACTCAAGTATATCCACTTGAGTAAATGTAACCGAGTACTACCCACCTCTGCACTTATGCCCGCCCATCCAGTGAAGTAGGGCTAATCGATGGCTAAATCAGGGTCATCAAGATTAAACCAAGACTAAACAAGACTATAAATCCGAGCTAAACCAGGACTGATGAAGTAGTGAAGTAGGACTAATCAGAAATTAAACTGTCAACACAGTATCCTTTAAGCGCCTCTCTTATCTCATCACTGCTGAAGCCAACTTGTGTATATGTTTTTTTGGAAAAAGATGAAAAGGGGTGAAAACGATCCATAGTTTACAAAGTCAAAATCTTTGCACTGTTGTGAGTCTTTTTGTCAGGAAAGGATTGCTTCTTCGATTTCAATAAAGCTCGCATGAATGAGAAGTCGCCGCTCTTGACAAATGTGTCACCAATGCAAAGCAATAAGGAGGGACGAGGCAGAGGCGGAGAGCGTGTGGGAGGGGTGTGTCCAAACCCAGAATGACTTTTGTTGTTTTGGGCCTTTTTTTGTGTGTGTGTTTTTTACTGTGGGAGGGAGAAACTGTGCCAAGAGAAACAACTGTCTGATTCTTTCTGCACGGCTGTTCAATACTTTCAACTCAAATTCACATTTCCATATAGACGCACGTCTGTTGTGGTATAAGCTGTTGTCCAGATGCAGCATCAGCGAGCGGCTGACACACTCATCAAAGACATTTATTCCCATGTGTCGGGATACTTTTGTTACACCGGGACGTGATGTGCTTTACATAGTTGGCAGCAGCAACAGCTGTTTCTTTGTGACTGAGACACGGAGGCAGAAACACCAGTACAACTTTTTTTTTTCTTTTCAAAACAAGTTGCCTTTTATTGATCTTTAGGATGGTCCACTTTACTTGAACGACTTCTACATGTAAAGCCAGTACAACTTGAATTTAAAGTGAGTCAAATTTATCATCGGCCTCAAAATGTTATACACAAAAAGGACACCACATGTAACTTTACAAATAAAACTCTTGACACATTTGAGTCCATTGAAAAGTTTGAAATGATACAGTTAGCATCATCTCAAGCTGGGACGCTCAAGGTTGCACATTGTTGCATCACATTAATGAACATATTATAGCAGGCCTAATTAACTTGAGACTTTGAACTGGACCAGTAAAAAGCACTCCTATGGCGCTCTGTTTGAATGCTCATTGTTGCAGACTACTTACTGACTCATAATGGGAGAGTGGGCACGTTGGCGCCACATATTTCAATTAGGGAATACATCACAATGATACAGTCAGCCTTTGCAACAGAATGTAATTCTGTGAAATTTAAAAAAAACACACCGATGCATCAAATCTAGGTGGCTTTGTCAAAAATGTGATCCTAAAAAGTGTCTGTTATATGAACTAGTATTTGTGCAGCTGTCAGTTGTGATTTGTTCCCTCCATTTACCGAAACAACAAATGCAGGATGAGATAGACAAAGAGCAAGCATGTCTCACTCAAAACAGGCATTTGCATTGTATTGTATCATTCATCTTTATTCTATACAATAGGGATGGGAGAACAATATCCAGATGATGTGACATGAGTTCACTGTAAGTAATGCTACTGTTAACCCTTTATAGGGCACTCATACTTTGAAATAAATAATTTCAACTTAAGAGTGTTATTGGGGGACACAACACAAGTTTATTTCTGTTTTAACATTTTCAAAATTGTTCAACATCATGCAGAAAATCAATGTGAGCAAAGTTACCATATTTAGTCCATTAGTCCATAGGCGCATTGAGTTGCCTTGTGTATGAAATGCGCGGTATAAATAAAGTTGCCTTGCCTTGCCTTGCCTTTAAGTGGTAAAAAAATACAAAAGGTTATATATAAAAAAATATAATAAAAATGTACTAAAAATAACCCTTGGCAACATAAAAAACATAGTCCTAGGATTGATTGATTCTTTTGTCAAGAAAATACTGTAAGTATGAATAATATGTGCAACGGGCATGTCTAAATATGGACAAAACTAATTAACTTTAGGTTTAAGTGAACAATGATCAAATATGGTGCCTGACTTTTTCATGCTGTAATTTCACTCATTTCTCTACGTCGTGATACATATATCATCACTTAGCACAATTATTCACCAATAAAATGTGTGAGTTTCATCAACTTACCATGGTTAGTTTTGAAATAATGTAAAAAATGTACCATGAATTTAGCCAGACTTGGGTCTTTTTCTGACTTCAGAGAAAACAGGAAGTTGAGAGCCCGACCGGTCTCTGATGTTTGGTGATCTCTTCTGATTGAGTCAGGATTACAAGCTTCTTTACCTTATTGATGTGCAGCAGCATATGTAAAGTGTGCGGAAATGACCAAAAATAGTCACTTAAAGGGTTAAACATATTTTGCTTTTAATCCTCATGAAGAAATTGGTATTGTAGAAAGAGTTGTAAAAACCTAAAGCCATAAAGAGGAGACAGGGCGAACATCTATGCCAGGGGTCATCAACTATATTTGCCAGAGGGCCAGAGTTTTACCAGACAGTCTCCTTGGGGGCCGGACCCCCAAGAAGAAAATCAAATAAAAATAAAATTTTGGCTTAACATTATGTTTAGTTCTTAATACTTTTTCCATTTCATTACAAAATTGAAGGCATTTGATTCAGGCTCCCATTACCTATAACATAAAAAAAAAAAAAAAAAAAAATTGGAATCCAGTCGCGGGCCGGCTTGAATGGCTTATCAGGCCGGATTCGGCCCGCGGGCCGCCAGTTGATGATCAGTGATCTATGCCATTACACAAAACACAAGACGATGCTGAAAAAAACCCTGCTTGGTAGAATTAATGTGGATGACCTTCCTTCCTTTTCTGCCTTATACAGCTCTGTATGTGCTAAACATGCGCTGGTGGACAATAAACCAGTCCAGTGTACTCTCTAAGCAGCCACTTAAAAGTGTCAAATCCATTTCACAGATTGAGTTGGGGGGGGGGGAATACTGTTTCTATTTTGTCATCTTAAAGACCCATGTCTGTAGAAATCGCACTGCCCAGTATGAAACGATCCGTCAATGCCATTTTGTGCCATTTTCTGATATTAGCTACAGACGTCCAATGGGTTAATCGATAAACGTATCAATAAACACCCGGCTTTAAAATCACAGGGAAGGCAACGACTGGGCTGCTCTGAGGTTGTCTGTTCATGGCGGTCTGCGGGGTGCACCTCCTCAGCAAAGTACTCTGGGTAAATAAATGAGGTGGACAGGAGGCTGATGTATACTCAAGAAAGCGGTCAGAGGTGGGTGGACAGTTGCCAGAGAAAACTCCAGTTAAACCATCTTTACTTTAAAATATTTGACTCACGTAGAAATAGAAAGTCATGCTTTTAGTCCAGTCACTTCAAATTAACGTTTACCCCAGGACACTGTGGAATAACCAGGCGAATAGAAGTCTAAATTCTTCCAAATGTAACGTTACTCGCCATATCTGGGCTGCAGTAACAGGTGGGCAGGGTCAATAGCATGCCAAATTGTTGTGAATTCTCATCGGTTTCCGCACACACAAAAAGGATATTCTTCTAATTAAAATTTCTATTTCCATGCAAGCGTCGAGGGAGGAAGTGATCTCGAGAGGGGAGAGAAGGAACAAAACAAATATGGCAGCCAAAAAACTGCCGTATCCGTCACACGATGATCCAAAGAGAGGGCTGCTTTTGTTTGTCTTGGACCGAGAAGGAAAGTTTTCCCAGGTGCACTCGAAATGGTGGTAATTTTTCTGCCGGGTATTGGGAGTGGGGCCCAGTTGTCTTTCCCTTTGAGTGTGCACATCCCCTTCCTGGACATCAGAGCCAAGAAGATGCACCAAAGGAATTACACAGCTCTCTCTGACAATGCGGCCGCAGACACATAAACACCTGCTGCTTTCCAAATGACTGAGAAGTATTGCGAATGGTAAAATGCCAAGAGGATGTTACAGGCCATGTGTTGTGCTTTCTTTGGTGGAAGAGGAAACACGGGCAATTCAAACCGGGTCACACAAACAAAGAAGTGATTAGTATTTGGCACGGCGTCGTTTACGGTGTTTGACGATTATTTAGTTCATTTGAGGACTAAATAAAGGCGTTCATTCAAAAAGAACTGCATTTGTATCGGCCGGTGCAACATACTGTGGTCGTAAAATCTGAAATACACCTCTACATTATGAGACAAAATAGCATAGCAATACTTGTCTTGAATATCGCTACAATATTATTGCACTATTTTATGAAACAAACACAATAAGTTCCTTTTACCTGAAACAAAACTATGTGTTCATCAGTTACAAGACTTCAGATAAAAAAAAATAAGCATACATAACATACATTATCTTACCTTACATTTTTGTTTTAGGATGTGTTTGCGGAAGAGATGTTGACTATTATGTTTACGATAGAATACTACAGTGATTTTCGATTACACTGTGGCTCCAATGGATAATATTGTGATAATGATACTTTGACAATATACTGTGTAACTCCATGTTATTGTGAGTTAGAATATGTTTCCTGACCTTTGTACACTCTACACATCAAAATCTAATACAATCCCAGCGTTAATGTTCCCATACAATACATCATCTTTGTTTGGTGTGAGCACCGACTATAAGCGTGTGGGGAAGGTTTACATAGGAATATTGAATGCCTGTGATTATGAGTAATGGTGTTTGTTAAGCAGATCTCTCTGGTCAAGGTTAGGTCACTAGTCTTCTTCCATATAGTCACTGTAATTAACATTGAAAGCTGAAGAAGTAATGAAGTATGAATTAAAACATCCGATACAATTCTTTGACCTACTCAGAATGTATTTACGGTTGTCTAAATGTCAAAGCATTGGGATGCCGTAAACATTCTCTACGCAGTATTTCTTATGTTTAAGATGAGAGAAGGTAAAAGCTATGGATGTGCTACACGTGCAGCATTGTGGGTTTGAGTCCCGGCTTCAAACATTTGGTGAATGTCTCTCCCCACTCCTCATCCCTTTCACACCAGTTAAGCCTACACGCCAGAAAACAAAGGTTAAGTTGTACTTTGTGCAATAGGAAAATCTGTCCTCTGTGCAGTGGCGGTAATACCAATTTGAACAGACCAAAATCTAGTACTGAATAATGGATGTATGCTTGTGTAATCGTAGGCTCAGAACAAACTTAGTTGCAGATTTTTCACAACCTGTTCACACCTCATTCACTCGTAAATATGTTTCTGTAGACTGAAGGTCCACGGGGGGGAAAGACAATCCTCTGAGCTTTAACCACTGGGGGCTGAGCTATTTATTCGGGACCCTCTTAGTCCTGTAGATTGAACCTACCTCAGCATTTGACTCATCTTTTAACACTTCTGGGGCAACCTGTCAGGAGCAGTGGGTGAAAGCAGATCTTGCACTGTGTTTGAACAGGTCTAACAACACTGTTAAAGTGTTGCTTAAATCTAAAGCATAAAAAATGACGTAAGTGGTTGCATTGCCCAAATTATGTTCTGACAACTTTTGTCGTTTTATGCTTACAGATAAAACAAAACAAATACTTCAAAAGAAACAAAGGACATTGCTTCAAGGTTATCATTTTCCCAACAATTGTGTGTTATGATGAAGCAATGAAATTACTTTAAGATAATCATTTTTTTAAACATAATGATGTTAAGCTAAAGCAATGAAATTACTTTAAGATAATCATTTTTTTAAACATAATGATGTTAAGCTAAAGCAATGAAATACTTTGAGCCAATCAATTATACCCCAACATGTTAGTGTTCTAATGAAATTATAAAATTAGTTTAAGATAACATTTTTTCCCAGCATTTTTTTGCTATGATTAAACAATTACATTTCTTTGAGTTAATATTTTCTCCCAACATGTTTTCTAGTAGAATACAAAAAAACCTAAGATTATCATCTTTGCCAAGAATGTTAGCTCTGAAAAACATTACTTTAAAACATTTATACCAATATGCTTGTGTTCTGAAATAAAACCTTTTGAAGCTTTTCCATGTCAACATTTATTTTTCACAATATTAATAAAGTTGTGAACACAATTAAACGTAAATATATATAAAAATATATTTGTCAATGTTACATTTTGAAACATTTTTCCATCTGATTTCTCTTCCAACAGAAGTACTCTGTACAATTTTTGTTCCTCACCACTCCAGTTTTAAGTAAAAAAAAAAGAAAAGAATAAATATGAGCAAACATTTTTTAAAGGATTGTTTTTGTATTGATATTTTTACCATACATACCAATAGACCATTCAGCAGATTTTCCATTAGCACTATTTTTTAATGCACCATTACAAATACATGAAATATATGTCATTGAATAAGTAAATGTTCATTGAATTAAACCAAGACTTATTTTAAGGTGTCAATAAATATTTTAAGGAGTTATGCAAAATGTTCTTTTAGGACGTTTAGTTTTAATCATGTTCTAGACCTTCCTTCTCATTTATATTGTGAAGTTACTTAATACTGAGTATTGTCCCTTTTTACATCAATGACAGCCTGTAATGTTTTGTGGTAGTTGTGGATGAGGCTCTTGGGTTTTCTCAGATGGCAAATCTGCCTATTCTTCTAGGCAAAAATCCTCCAGTGTTAATGGGGAGATCTCAAATGTGCAGTTTATGCAAGACAGCTCAAGGTTTTACATGAACTGGAGGTTTTTTTGCCAAGAAGAATTGGCAGATTTACCATCTGAGAAAATCAAGAGCCTCATCCACAACTACCACAAAACATTACAGGTTGTCATTGATGTACGTACTCATTAAGTACAGGGTTATGTCAACTTTTGATCAGGGTCATTTCGGAAGTTTCTGTTGTCATGATTTAAAAAGAGTAAACAGTTTTTTTATATAATAGAATCACTAATCACGAGCAAAAGAAAGATTTGTATGTTATTATACATATTCTCAGAAAAAGTATGTTGGGGATGTAAACTTATTAGCCCAGCTATCTGTCAAACTCATTCCTCAAACTCTTTTTTATTACTTGTAATGATTATTTAAATTATTTATTGACACATTCAATTATTTGATGAGTTCATTGATTATTATTCAATGAAAATTTAATTATTTTTCTACAAGAGTGTACAGTATTTTCTCCCTCTGGCACAATTAAACTAGAACAGCGGATAATGCAGAGGAAAATACAACTCAACAATCAAGGAACAGGATTGATAGACAAATATGGATTATTTATATTGCTACTGGTCTTTAGACACACTCATGAGTATCTTTGCAACAATCAGTAATCTGAAAAGTTTGAAATGTCTGCTGAAGTTTGGATGGATAGTTCAAGTCCAACGCGTATATATCGCCAACAAGAATGCAGGAGGCCTTGGCGACATTGCCCAAACCTGTGATGCATTGGAGGCCATCAATGTTGTTCTCATACGTGTCACCGACTTTGACGATCTTCAGTGGATAGGAGATATTCTGCTGAGTGTCCTCAATTTCCTCCAGATTCTATTTGAGAGGGAAAAATAAATTAAACATTGATATATTTTGATGGTCAATGCAAATCGTTTAGAATTCAGAGAAACTGAAGGCGGATAAGCTATGCTGATATTCTCGGACCAATATGTTGTTAATTTTGATAATTGTCTCTAAAGGACACCATTTATTTTACTTCAAACTCAACCACCCCAATCCATCAGTAACAATTGTTTAAATCGCGTCTCCCTTGTGTGATGTAATCAATTTAGTACTCTACCTGCACTTTTCTTCACAATCATTTTATTCACGTAAACTATTATTTAAATAACAGACGGTATCTCACATAATAAAGTAAACATTTAAAAAATGTCTAATCTTGTCATACCCACTTTAAAATCTACTTAGCCGATTATATGTATAGTATTTGTAACATGGTATTTATATAGCACTTTTCAAGACACTGAAAGCCCTATACAGTAAATCATTCTTTCACTCCACGCCCTGGGACAGGCCGACTGAAGTGAGGCTGCCAATTTGAAACAAAATCACAGCAATTAGAGACCAACTAAGATTACTCCCACTATTAGTACTTAGCAAATCCACTGTATAAGACCACTAACATCTGCCTTGACCTGGTCAAAATGACCTGAGGAGAGCTGGGACCACTGTCACAAGGTTACCATAGTTACACACTACACAGTCATCGATTCATATCATTTAGGTCCCGCTGCTTAAGCCAGCACATGTTAAGTTATGTCCAACTGAAGTTTTCCATTGACCATTCCTTCCAGAGGAGGACAGGGGGAATGTCATATGGTCATATGAGACCAAAATGTACGTTTTTGGGATAATCTGCACTTGCTGAGTTTTACAACTACTCCTAACGATACTCCTTATCGGTCCGGTATTTTATCAATACTCTCATCGATGGCTATTTTTTTTAAATAAAAAAAAGAGAAAAAAGACCATTTATTTGTTAAATATTTTTAACCTTTAGAACAGCAAAGAACACAAATTAAAGTTAAACTACAAAATAACTAATAACTTATTTATATAACAAGCAGAAGATTACATTAAATAAGATTACCTTAAAATAAGTCGATTACAGGGCTCTAGACTAACTTTTATCCTACTCGCAATGGTGCAACCTTTATTTTAATTCATAAATGTGTGTTCTCAAAAAACACACAAGAGCATTCATAAACGAACAAAAAATAAATAGTGTGTTTATTGTCAAAACGTGTCAAAGACAGATCAGCTTATAGTACGGTACTTTATTATATACCCTGAAAAAGAGATTGGAAATTGTACCTGTTGATCTGAAATCAAGTCCTCTGGCTTCTCCCCGATGTACTCAATCAGGCCTCGGATTACGACTTCCCTCCTCTTTTCTACAGTAGAGGTTGGATCCTACAAAACAACATAGAAATAAACACCAATTAGGAAGTATTTATCTCTCCTTATCTTGAACTTTTTCATATTTCTGCTTTTATATCTAAATGAAGACAAAGACAAATGATGTAAGAGACAAGCAATGACAAATGGTAAAACAATTAATGGAATAAATACATTGTAAAACCATAAGGCTTTGAATATATATATCTGCCTATACACACATCTGCCTATATGTTATGTTGATTGACAACAGCAGAGAATTAAAGCATTTTGAATCACGATTGTGATTTCTAAAGAGAACAGATGACCAAAATGATAAAAAAAGAGGAATGAAGGCAGACAAATGACTTCATCTTTCCCAGCTAGTATTCAAATACTATTTGAATCAAACAGTGCCAGTGCCAGCTTCAACATGCCACACAACATTTTTTTATATAATGAAGGAAAAAAAATATGTATAGGAGAAATGTGGCCTATGGACTAAAATTTAAACTTTGTGTAAACAATGCATACCTTAATTAATTCCATGATTATTGGCTTGAGCCTCTGACCAAGAGCTCCACCTTTCGTTGCTCAAGACAAGTTCCACTGACCAATCTGTAAGCATAAGAAAAACATTAAAAAAAAGGCATTTATCATGGAATTTATCAAAACTTTACGGTGCAGGTCATAACACTGACAACAATACAGTAGCTGTTAGCTTAACGTTAGCTTTCTACTATAACAAGCAACTTTCTGACCGCGAGGAAATCAGAGCGATCTCAGGTAGGAATAGGGAGGATCGCTGTTATTGTTTATTTCCGCGATTTTCACCGGATGTTTGGGTGACTGGTGGGCAAACAGCTTCAGATTTTTCCGAGCTTGAAGGGCTGTTAATTTAAATCACAGATCTTTTACAACACTGATCTTTTCACAGATGGAATGCTCCGTTTATAAACGATGTTTTGACCCACTATAGAACTTAATACATTTGCGTTGCCCACCAGTGCCTCGGACGTGACGACAGGGCGATCCCCCTCATAAACATGCTGAACTGTTTTCTCTGTCTGCACCATCATGCTCTCCACCTGTCTCCTCCTCGCGAGTCGCTCTGCTGAGCTCTCCTCCTCGGTCCTCTCTCTGACCTGCGCTCGTAGCTGCTGCGCTAGCCGTATAGTAATGCAGCAAAAGGCGGACATAAAAGTGAAAAATAGGGACGTCTGCGGGGACATTAACTGTCACCAAGTACGTATTGGTAGAAAATAATAAAAGATTAATAAATGTCGGGGTACGTTGCCGTGTGTATTTTCCACTTGCCCCTCTGGCAACAAGAGAAGGCAGGACAGTGGGACTTTGGTCTAGTTATGCTAGCTGCGTACCTGCGTACCGTTAACAACAGCTAGCTAATAGTTAGCAGCTCCAAACTGCGAGAACTTCACCTGTTATTATGGTTCAGAAAATGTGAGGGGTTGTTGGTAATGTTACGAGTCCTAACACAAATCACTTTGCTAAACAACGACCGTGTAGGACGATCATTCTGGCACATTTTTATTTTGTTGGGACTAGAGTAGCGAGTTAGGCTACATGAAGTCATTTTGGACACGAACTGCCAAGAAAATGAAACAACGATTTGACCACAGACTGTGTATATTTGATCAATACACAGCAAACGTTACAGAGAACGCACCATATATTAAACAAATCTTGAGGGAAACTTACTTTGAGCTGGATTTCACGGGAAACCACAAGATCATGTCCATGGCTTGCTCAGCGTCCTCAACAACAAGCTGGTGGTTGGAACCGGTCTGAACCGGAAGCAAACTCCCGCCCAGTGGAATTTACTTTGTATCAACACTTATTAATAGCTTCAGATTTAAGAAGCGCAGCACTGCCCCAAATATTTGTTCTAAATTGATTTCATTACACACAAAAACATTATTTGTGGGTATACTGTTCTCATATTAGTAAATTGAAATAATTATCCAATATTAAAAGCACAAGATTAAATTTTAAGTCCAAAATTGCTGAAATAAGTACTTTGCTTCAAAGTTGTGCTTGCAACACTTTTCTCAGTGAAGCTGGAGTATTAGCCTATTGAGTGATGTGGTGAAAAGAGAGATTAGTTTGGGAAAGTACCCTTCTGAGGTCTTGCTGACTGAATGTACTATTTATGAATGTACATCTTCTTTCCCAATAATATTTGTTGACCAGTATGTGTCCTATTGTGTGCTAATATATTCCCTTATTGTTATAATTGGAGTACGTCATGAAGTCAGGTTTAAACGCACAGAGTTAAAAGGACACGGGGTCAGGCTGGATTGGTTTGTTGTCTCCTCTGTGCTTACTCAGACAGATCTGCTGGGACCTGGAAGTGCCTATTCTCCCCAACCTACTTAAGCTAATGAGATGATCCACTGTGACCCCTGACAGTAAATCTCCTCCATCCATCTACTGAAGTAAAGATGCAAAGAGAAGAGAGAAGGAACGAGAGGATCTGGGATAGGGGAAGTGAGGAAGAAGGGATAAATTGGTTCGTCGTCCTCATTAGGGCTTATAAGGGCATTTAGACCAGTTGTCTGTTCATCAGTATCCAAAGCATTAGGGCGTTTGGCTCTGTCTTTCAATGGTAAATGAATAAAAACGCCAGAGAACTACGCTAGCCGCTTCTCAGTTGGCTCAATTGCTGTCATCTGCGAAACGCACTTTAGTTTTCAAGAAAGCATACACACCCGGTAAACCTTTATGTATTAAGATGTAAATGAGGTACTACGTTTATATTGGATTGTCAATAACAAAAATGAAGGTTGATAAAATGAATGAAATTGGGTAAAAATGTGTTTGTGAATTTGTTCTATTTTGTCTATGGCTCTCAAATATCCTCACTGCTTATTGGAAATGTGGCATGCCAAGTCCAGTTTTGTTTCTACACTGAAAGAATAGCCTTTTTATTCGTCAATAATGTCCAATCCACACAGACCAAATGTGTCCGTTGTATAGAATAGCAGAAATAGTTGCCCAAGCCAACAGGTGGACGTGGCCCATTTCCATGAGGCGTGTTTGCCGTATTTAGCATTTATTTTATTGTATTGTTCATTGTATGCAATTGAATGACTTGCCCAATCTCATTTTAAACTCATACCAGTCATTTTAAAGCACGGTCGGAGCCGAACCTATTCAACTTTCCGCTGATAATCTCGCAGAAAATTATTTAGCAGACCGTGATTTGTGCTCGGGAAGCGTATTAGCAAGGGGGAAAGGCAGGAAATGGTTTTGCAGATTCTCCGATGAGATTAGGTCGGGATGTGGTATGGGCGACGTGTGAACTCATTATTTGTCAGTCTTCGCGGCGATCCCAAAGCGCACAGAGTATCGTTTTTTTTTCTTTCCACCTGCATTTAGTCAGAATACACCCTGAAATTACCTTATTATAGCACGGGGCTATGTTTCACAAAGGCACATTTTTTGAAAGATGTGTTTCACTCTTTTGAAAGTTCTTTAATACTGCGGAGAATAAAGAGCAGTGATTTATTTATTCATGCTCCACAAAGGCCAGCGCTTTCATTTCCGTTCACATGAATATTATGTGCAAAAGCTTACCGCGCGCGCCAGTCTGCCGTACAAATATTTGTTTGGATGCATTTATTTTTTAACACCACGAGTTGACATATCACATACTTAATTGAGCTACTGTTTGCTTTCTGAAAGGTTAACTCAAACAACCTCACATTTTTAATCATAATATAAGCTGACCTTTTGATCCGTAACTGAACGCTCTAACCACCTGAGTAAATGTTTCTTAATTTTCCACAACAGCTCTCATAGGAAATATATTTTACGGTGGTATACTTGACAGGAAGTCTTGTGCTCTTGCTGCTTTGAAAGTGATGGAATATACAGTATGGCATTTGTAACACAGGACACTGACACCTTCTTTTGAGTCTTGTTTGGTAATATAAATCACCTATAGGCTGGTGTATTAATGAGCTTCGCCATGAGGAATCAAGCAGTGAAATAACAACATATTTTTTCTGTTTAAATGATTAGCTTCCTTCCAGTTTAATTGTGTTTTATATTTTGGCTGGTATTCCTAAATTGCAACATGATTTGAGCTAGAAAATGGTATGGTGTAACCTTAATTGCCTGTTTTTCCCCAAATACGGTCCATAATTAAGACTGTATAACTGTCGATTGTAAATGATAATATAACACCATATATCACTATATAATGCATACTGAGGTAAAGCCTATGTCCTTTAATAATCTGCTTCATATAGGGAGGTACTGGCCCTCCATCTCTTTGGCCTGTGCACTGCTTCTATTAAGTCGGCCCTTTTTTAATGACATACCTCATTCTGCTTAGTAAAATGAAAGATTAGTACAGTAAAAACCCAATTTGCTTCTTTGAATGAAATTACATTTTAATCCGGAGACCCTGCTGAATAAGACACAGTGTCGCCCACAGCAAGACCGGTGCTCAGAGGACAAACGCAGCAAAGGACGTAGGAACAATGTACTCATGGCACACGTATGTTATTCACACACACACACAAGAATAAGGTTTCATGTTCAAAACGGAGGAAGCAACACATTAATATGAATAAATAATTGCATTTAAGAGCTTATGCTATATCGAGCATTTGACCCATTTGGAATTTCTTACATTTCTGCCTAAATTGGTCATAAAATGTGACAAGAGACAATTCTTAACTAGTGTGTGTTTTTCAATGGCAAGGGCAGCTTTAAGCCACCTTCAGTGATTGGACTTCATGCTGGCTCACACCTGACTCTAAATGTCTGCATACATGTGTCTAATTAGCCCGTAGAGGATCCATAGCCAGGAGGTGTACTCACTTATTCCACACTGTCCTGTGAATGTTTACATGTTATGGCCAATAGAAATATGATCAAATGTAAATGTTTGGGTGTTATTAGTTTAAGCAGACACTGTTAACTCATTCTTGTGATTTTAATAAAGATCAGACCACATTTTATGAGCAATTTAGGCAGAAATGTAAGAAGTTGCAAACGGTGTACTCACTACAGCTAAATCAACTCATTGCCAGGTGTTAACCAAATCTAAACTGATGTTGAAGTCAGGGCAAAAACAGGAGTAAACCAGGACTAAACAAGGATCAGGCAATCACCCAACGGCTCATTGCTAGCAAATGTTTTCTTTTCTTTCCTTTTTTTCTAAGGGGAAGTTTCACTGATAAACTGCACACGTAGTATTTTAATAGTATTGTTTACTGTTCCCAGTTAAATGAGTAGTAAATGTGCGTGTGCTACAATTTGGATTTTTCAAGAGCCCATTGTTCCCACCAACGTCATCGCCCCACGGCCATCTGATAAGTGGCTCATTCAGAACACGCGTCCCAACCACGCAGCGCAGAGGAGGAGTGTGCATTCAGCAATGCGCCCGAATCATTGCGGATCATTTTATTAACACTTACCACCACTCTGCGAAGCCCGTGCATGCCAGTGTCACTGTGACTACTTTCTGTCCTATCAGGCTGTCCTCTCATGCCTCTGAGGCTACTCATCCCCCAACCAGCATGCTCCTGTGTTCTTTTTGGAATGTGGATGTTGGTGAGGTTTAGTTACTGTTTCTGTTTTCTGTTTGCTGTTTCATATCGTATCGTAAAATAGTAAGGTCATGCCCGGCCCGAACACATTTAAGATGGACCAAGTGGAATTAAACCAGAAGTGGAAATAAACATACGGGATATACATACAGTACATGCTTCTAAGGGTTTTTAATCCTGTTTAGGTTTGCTGCCTTTAATGTTTTCCCTTTGACATGACGGAGAGGGATCTGTGCCCATAGTGCCAACAGAGAAATACTCGAGTGGGACACAAGATGGACCGAGCCAGAGCTGCAGGCACTCTGACAGTTTGAAGACACACAGCCCACTCAATGCAAACTGCCCATAGCTATTTCTTATTAATGTTTGCGGTGACGCTGTGTTTGACTGAGGCGGATTAAAAAACGGCTGCCACTGCGGAGTAACTCAGATAATTGTGCATTACTTTGGCTTGGATTTGGGGATGTTTGTTTCGCCTCTGGTCCTACAATGTCTCCGAATCTGAACAGAATTTTTTACCACTTTTTTTGAAATTAGATCAGATTGTTATTGTTTTCTCGTAAAGGAATTTGCATTGAACAAAACAGAGCAGGTGCACACAAAAACAAGGAAACACACTACGCACCATTAAGCATTTACGATTCATCTTCAAACCATTTGTAAATACTTAAACCTTTACAAACTTGTTACTTTTTCATATAATACAATCCCTGTGTTTAGTTAAGGCACAAGTCAGGAATGGTTATGGTTAAAAAGAAAGGGTTCGGGCTAGATGTCTTCTCCATGGTCTGAGCAATAACTTTTATCAATAGTTTTGAGCTTATTCATTTTTAACCAATGATGTGGGATGCTTTCTAAACGTTGTAAATGTTTTATACATGATGTACCCCCCCCCCAAAAAAAAAAAAAAAAACTGACTGCATGCATAAACATCGACACTGGCTGGTTAACCGGGGTGTATCGAGAACGAGATTGAGGGATAAGGAATGGACTGATCCAGATGGAATTAGAACGTGGCACTGAATATGGAGAAGGAATGAGTGAAAGGAGGAAAAAAATGGGATCAATATGTCGGAAATCAAAGACATAGTTCACAACAATGGCTCTGCGTGGCTTGCGTCGATATTGTCGATATGCTACACGTCACAATAGCTGGTGTAAGTATTGAAATGTATTAGAATGATCAATAGTAGCATTTCAGCTACTGTATGAAGCTGTATGAGACTGTAGGTGAGTCTCTTGTGTCTCTTGTGCATAACGTCATTGCGTCCTTGGACAAGACGCTCTGGCAGCACTAGCACTGGTCTATACGGTGCATATGTGTGAGTGTTTGATAATGTAGTTGGAATGACATGGCACCTCAGTCTGCCACGGGGAGAGTGAAACTTCAAACCTTATGTATGTGGTCAGTGAATATACATTAGAATTGTAGAGCTATAGTCAAATACATTTCATTGATTTGTTCTGGGGTGTTTCATCCAAATAGCTTCCTCGGTTCCTTCGTTCCTTCCTCCATCAGATTCCACTGGTTTGCAAAGTGGAGCTTTTAAAGGCAGGAGTTACTAGCTTCACTGTATTTACCCTAGAATATGCTCTTGATTTGTTAAAAGGTCTAATTGTTCAGCCTGCTCACCCAGTTTGCAAACCAGAAGAACCAGCGGAACTAAGTGAACATTTTGTATCAGTGCCGAAATGTGTGAAACAACCCAGTATAGCAGATGACTTCCCATTGAAAACCCCTTTGTTATGATGCTGCATGGCTGAGCGCTTACACAAACGTGCTGTATAGTTATTCAAGTGTGTTATCAAGCCATATTGTTCATACTTGATGCTAACGTACAATAAGCCTAAACAGTTTTTTCTTGCTTTGCTCATTATCCCCATTTATCCCTCCAATTTTACTCTTGTTTATTTATAGAACCAATACCACACGCTCTGCGAAAAGGGGAATCTGGGAAACACCGAGCATCTCGACAGCGAGCTTCTCCTGGCGATGAAAATAAGCGCGGCGTACACTGACCTGACCCGCAACTGTGCCGCTCCAGTGGAAATGTGTGTTAAGGAAACAACAACAGTTAGGGGCAGAAAGAGGGAGGCATCAGGTGTGAAGCTAAGAAGCGCAATGAAGAGGAAAAAACAATCAGAGGTAGAAAGAGGGATGATGAGAGAGAGAGGGGGGGAGAGGGAGAGACATTTTTATGGGGCTGTGAGTTAGCAGGAAATTAGGCCAAGGATTAGGCCTACAGGAATCATGTCAACAGATCATGTGGGTCAACCATTGAAGAACTGTCCGAAGTCTGCGTGGGATTAGCCCGAGGTGTAGGAACTTCAAACAAATGATTCGTCGAAGAGAAGTGACATGTTGAGTCAATGTATTTCAGGATTACTCAAAGTGACTCTACAGTCCCTGCGGCTGTATTCCTCCGAGCTGAGGTGATGGACACAGAGGCGCAAGCTTCTAGGCAGGTTTTGCCCGGTGAGAGCGAAGCAACATGATAGTGACCATGTACATCAGGGCCAGACATGAAGATCTTAAAAAGTCAATGGGCTGTACAGGGATTACGTCTACATTTTCAGGTCAGAGGTCAAATCCTGCTGATATTACAACACGCATCACTATCTATTCACGCATTAGCCGGACAAAGGCCGCCATCAGCTTTGTTTATTTGCGTCGAAAGGCCGTGATCTGAAAGTGCGATTGCGCAATAAAGTGAAACGTGCGCGTCGTAAGGATGACGTTGGGAAGTAATTGAAAAGGTAGATGGCGAAGTGGGAAACGAGACTGATGGGAAAGACAATCACCGTGTCAGGCGGGGAAAAGCCAGGAGTGAATGAGGATCGACGCGAGGATAAGGAAGGACGGAGGAGACGAGAAACAAACTTTGGGGCGATCAATCTTTATCTGTTATTGCACTTGTCACTGGAGGGGTTTTTTTTTCTTTCTTTTTCTTTTTTTTTTTTTAAGGAAAGGACACTTAGTCAAAAGGGTGAGCGTAAGGATAAATTCGTCATAGAGTTTGAGGGGGAGGCTGTGAAGAATTTGGAAAAATCCACGGTGAAAGGATGGGGGATTGAGGGGAAGAGCATCGAAGGGGAAAAACAATTATGCTGTCAGGAAGGAAGGACTAAGGAGGCGCGCTAAGGAATAACAAAACGAGGATTGTCGGGGGCAACTAAACCGAGGAAAGGAAATTTGTCTTTTAGTTCTGTACAAAAAAGGGGTTAACGGTTTGGGAGAAGCTGAAAGTGTCCTCCACACTTCTTGCTCTGATGAGGATATAAGCTCTTGAATGTTTCAGTTAGCAGATGTTGAAGATCCCGTCGAGATATTCCGTTGTTTGCAGATGGCATTATATTCCCTAAATGACTTGTGATTTAATTGCAGCCGTTTAATTTAAACTTTGCGCAGAATACGACCTGTAGCCCGAATCTGAGGTTTTTTCCGGGGGATTGCGGGGAGGAACAGGTGGAGTGGAGCAGAAGCCGCTGAGTTTGGGAGTGATTATTGGAATTAATGGAGGGAGAAGTCGAGGTGAGGAGGTGAGAAAGGGAGCAGCAGAGGGAAAACAATCTCAGTGCGGTGGGGAGGACACTGGAGGGGAAATATACAGTATCACCTCAGTGGAAAATATGAATACAATCCAATTATAAACAGAATAATTACAATGTAGTTTTCACATTGACTTTAAAGAGCGGGTTCTTTTCCAATTAGCATATTAGCATTGCGGTCAGGTTTTGTTTTGGCTCATTGCTAACAGTCCTTTTGCAAAACAACAAGGCAGCGCTGCAAATCACGAACACTTTTATTCATGAACAGTTGGAAACACATGCTTGTTAGGTTTGATGCTTTGATACATTACATGAGCTCGTTCTGTGATTTAGGAAATAGCCTATAGATGATACTGTATATTTAGCTCAACTAATCACAAATTGCATTCTAAAATTGCTCCCACTGAGATCGCCTCAATACAGAAGCCGACGCGTGCAGAATGGAATTGGCTTTTGATTTGTGAGAAATGCATTAAATAATTTGTAAGGGCCAATCAAATAATTGAGATACAGCTTTCACGTTGATTAATAGAGCCAGCTGGATTTGTTGTTGTTGTTGTTACGTAACTTTATTTGCAGAGGACAGTTGCATTGTGCGAATGGGCCAGATTTAGCCATGTGCTACTTTCCAGCCGAAGTCTACATGACAATAATGTGCAACAATGTGCATATAATACTGTATATTATTTACAAGGCAAGGCAAGTTTATTTGTAGTGCACAATTCATACACAAGGCAATTCAAAGTGCTTCACAGTTGCATACATTTACAAGAAAGCAGGAAAAAAAATCATTCCATTAAACAGCAACATAAAGACTAATTAATTACAGTAAAAAGCAAGAGTGCGGATAAAATACTTTCAGTTGTCATATGCACGGGTAAAAAGAACTGTTTTCAGAACATTGTCAGAGTTGAGGCCTGTCTCACCTGCTCATGTAGCTGCATGACGCTGAAACGCAGCCTCAATGTGTTTAGTCTTGACTCTGGGAACCACCAGGAGACCCCTCCCTGAAATTCTCAGGGCCCTTGATGGTTGGTGCTAAACCATGAAAAGACACAAGCAGAGCTGTTTTAAATTATATTTGTGACCGGCGCACTGGACTAATATGAAGCCTAGGCGTTAATTCAACCTGGGAGACCAATTTCAGCATCACCTACCTCCAGCCATTGATCGCTTCCGTGAGGGCCACACCTCCACTTCAGCCCATCATCTTCCTCGGTCCTGCTTTTAAGCCTCCAGCAATCATGGTCCGTTCGCTTCCCAGCTGCGCTGCGACCCACCTCCGCCCCATCTCCGCCTCTTCCGTCCACGGCTTCTACCTGCTGCATCTTCACGTGTCTTCCTTACCACCACCAGTGTCCAGGCTCCGGGGAAGACATCCCTAACTCCAACCTGTCCAACCATACTGACTTCAGTTCTTAGATCAATGTCTACCGCCGGGGTCTGATCGCCAAAAAAACTAATATTCATGTCAATAAATCTTCCTAATTGCTGCTTTTGTCTGTCTGAGTCTATCCAGGTTGAAATGATCGTACAACAACCACAATACGGCTTTTGAAATAAAATAACAAGGATCCAGCTGATTCGATTGATTAAACATTGGTGGGACACACTTTTCTATTGTTTACCTTCCTCCCATTAGTTGTTGCGACTGTTTGAAACAACTCGATAGCCATTGTAAATTATCACCAGCTTGAGCTCCAACAAATCTAACTCATCCAGGTGAGGGGTAATTATGTGTTGGTTGTAGTCCAGGGACTTACTCCAAGAGTAATGCCTGAAGGCCAAGGCCTGCTCCACCCCAGAGCAATGCTATGGAGGCAGCGTTATCTAAACTGAGTTGGTTCATTAGAGGATTAGTGGCGATAACTCGGAGCTATCTGTGATTGGAAAAACACCCTCCCACATCCGCGCACACCTTTAGCTGATAAGTAAATACTCTTCCTCATGTTGGATCTGCACCACGCAATGTTCACTAGAAACCCTTTTGCCATCTTTGCTTTATAGAAGCCATTTGTTTGTTATTGTGTGATGGGAGGTGACAACTGAAGCAAAACAGGGTGAATCTAGGCCAGGTGTGCTCCGGCGATAAGGCCAGACTAGGAGTTGGGGGGGGGTTCTGGGACATGCATGCTCCAAAGACACCGAGTATAGAGGCTTTATACAGGTCAGACAGGTGAAAGACAGGAGAGAGAGACGGGCGCAGCAAGGTGACGTGGATTTGTATGAGTGAGATTAGGCAGATGTTGGCAGATGGCGGGTGGATGTGGCTGAGCGAGCGCCAGGCCATAGGTTTGCCAGCACACGTGAAGGAGGAGAGAGATCTGGGCCAGGTGTCCAGAAACGTGAGACAACAGAAAGTGCTTGGTGCAGATGTAACTAAGGAATACGGAAAAGAGAACGCTTTGCACGAGTTCAATCTTCATTATTAGGGATGGGCTGAGATACAAATCCCACAAAACGAGACAAGATGAGACACGAGATTGAGTCCACGAGACGAGACAGATTGACATAATTTGCATTTATGTTTCCTTTGTATGGAACCATTGTATTGTATTTTTTAAAACAAAATGAACAAACTAATAAGGATGGGAATAGATAAAATGTAATATTAGAACTAGGCTAATACATGTGGACTTTTGACAGGTGTATTCTGATTAAATTTCTTAATGGCGATTGTAATAACGAATAATTAAAGAGAATATGAGGGTTAAAAGTTGATATCAGTAGGAGGAGCAGGAAACACAGTTTGATTTAGCATCTGACACACAGGAGGCTTTAAACTTTAAACAGAGAGTGATTCTTAGTTAGACTGAGCTCTTTCTTTCTCAAGTGTCCCGCTGTCATCATCCCTTCATATTTTGCATGTTGTGCGTTCTGCCTTTCCCTCTCTGTCCGGCGAGTGACATCCGCGCATCTACTGGCAATGCATCCGCGTTGTTTTGTGTCTTCTGTGCACGGTACAGTGCATGTCACAGTGCGTGTACAATCGCAAAATAGAAGACAGATCGACCCGGACTCACCGCGGTGTGCAGCGGTAAATCATAGCTTCAAACAGCGCAGACTTTAGAACATGAAAGCGAAAGTAACGAGGCACGGGTGAATTCTGCGGCCGTGAATCTGCCACAGCTCCAGTCTGTAGGTTTAAACACAGACGTAGTGGTCCCAACTTAAAAACTATCAAAGTTATCTTTCTTTGATCGTGCAAATTAATACAATTAAGCACAAACAGTTAACTATAGCCTAAGTATTCCATTGAGTCCTATAAGCAGTCAACATTAAGTTGGTCTAGATCTAAATTGCAGCCTACAAAAATAATAATCACAAAGCTAATCACGACTGAAATGTAAATTACTTTACATTGTGATGAGAAATCTCATGGCATTTTTATCTCGCGAGATCTTGTGCCACGAGATCTCGGCCCATCCCTATTCATTATATAAATAGCAGTTAAAGCTGGGGTACCTGATTTTTCCCACACAACTTTGAATTTTTTTATTTGGCCCAAACTCGTTTCTAGCGCTCGCAATCCCTCCTGCATGTCCGACTTGTTCATGCAAATTGTTTATATGCACGTTTCACACCCGTGTACTGTACAGCTTTGAGCAGTGGAAAAGAGGTATTGTCTGACTATTGACTATTTTAACTAAATAGATTGTTACTTGGGATACGCTCTAATGTGCATTCATAAACTACCAATTTAGACTACTGCTCCAAGTGATTTTCCTTTTGTTTTTGCTAGTCCTTCCTCTCCATTAACTTTTTCTTAAAACAGGCACACAGAGCACAATGATCTGTACAAATCTGAGATTTGAATATGAATCTCATCTCGTGTGTAATCATCATAATATTTTTGAGTGGGAATTCAGAAAAGAATGAATCCGACGGTGGAGAATTAGGGATGGTTTACCGAAACTGAACCGCGATTTCATTTTACGTGCGATGGTTTGTGATTTTCTAATTACGACCATTCACATTCCAAATCGGTTCTGAGGAATTTAGCAACTCCGCTCAGACTTTATAAACTCTGGTGAGAAGGCAGGAGCAGCAGCAGAAGAGAGAACCAACCCCAGACAGCAGGAGGGAGACATTCAGACAGGTGCTGAGGCAGGACGACAGATTCTAAAAGTGAAGAGCGAAAGAGAAGAGATAAAGCAGAGAGGGCCAGGAGGTGACAGGGAGGAAAGCTGTCCCGGGACAGAGTTATGTGAGGGGCGGCCCAGCGGAAGACAGGGGGGACTGAAGGATGCTAAACCCTGAGGTAACTCGTTGCTGCACTGCTGTTATGGGATATTTATATGTAGGGAGTTGGCCAGAAAACAGGGATGATTTAAAGCCCATCTGGAGACGACTTTGACTCCACCTGCTCACGCGCTGGAGCCGTTAAAGGCATGTCTGAACAGTGTGTGGAAATGGTATATGTATAATAAACAAGCATCGTTACATGGTTTACAAGGGAAGGGCAGGCAGATGTTTTCTCCTGTGGCTTCAGTCCAGGTTGGTCAAGCAAAACTTTAACAGTGAGTTTAATGTGGATGTAAATTAATGAATCTCTCGCTCTCTAAACTGTAAACTAGTACGACTAAAATCTAGCAATAGAAATTAGTAAAATGAACTATTAGGAGTTCAAGTTAATTTGCATAACCATTTAAATATCTAAATGGTAAGTGCAATTTAATGCTGTTTTCAACCAGTAATCCCTGTTGTGCTGCTGTCACATCTATTTTAATTATAAAGCACTTAAACTAAAGGACATATGTGGAACAAGCAGCTGTTTAATGAGATAAATAGTTTGGGTTCCCAGACTAACGACCAGGCGCCAGATTTTGTGTGCCGTGTAGCGGTTGAGTTAATCAACAAGTTTAAACATTCGGGATCTTGCACTAAAGCGACTTTTTACAGAAAACTTTGGCGAAACGATATTTCACATGTTTCAAACCAAGTTAAGCTTTGAAACTGCAAAAGTAAAGAGAGGGTTGTATATTGGGCGCAATGTGCAGAACATTCCAGATCTATATTACTATGTAAGAAAGTAAGTAATGTTTATTTATATAGCACCTTTCACAGACAGAGGTCACAAAGTGCTTCGCAAAGTTACTAATAGAAATACAAAGTATATTACAGTCACAAAAACATGGTATAAACAACCCTTATTCCACTGGAATTAAAACGCTTTCTGAACAAGTAGGTTTTCAGATTGCTCTTAAAAACATCAACACAATCAAGTAAGCGCAACGAAAGCGGAAGACCATTCCAGAGTGTCGCTGCGACCACCTGGAAGCAGCGATCGCCTCTGGTCTTGAAACGAGTAGAGGGA
This sequence comes from Neogobius melanostomus, assembly GCA_007210695.1. NCBI lineage: Eukaryota > Metazoa > Chordata > Actinopteri > Gobiiformes > Gobiidae > Neogobius > Neogobius melanostomus. The sequence continues at coordinate 923,700 of VHKM01000657.1, read as the reverse complement.
CCATGGGAAGGTTCTGATCCTGAGACCTCAGCCTCCGAGAGGGGTATAAGGACACAACAAGTCTCTAATGTATGAGGGAGCCTGGCCATGCAAGGCTCTGAAGACCAGGATTTTAAAATGTAAACGAAAAGTGACTGGAAGCCAATGAAGGGCTTTTAGAATGGGAGTAATATGAGCCCTTCGTTTGTGCGAGTCAGTAACTGGAAGTTTTGTACCTGCTGAAGATGAGACAGCTTCTTTTTGTTTAGACATGAGAATAAACTTTAAAATAGTCTAAACATGAAGACACAAAGGCGTGGATAATCTTTCAAGATCATCTCTGGACACAATTGTTCTAAGTTTAGAGCTTTTTCTCAGTTGGAAAAACAGTTCCTTGATAGCAGTTTTGAGTGATGCTCTAAGGACATTGCTTTGTCAAAGTGAACGCCTAGATTTATGAGGCTTGTTTTAGCAGACAGACTCGCCCAAATACGGGTGAATCCCTGGAATAGCGTCATCAGGGGAAATCACCAGCACCTCCGTTTTGTCTGAGTTTATTTGTTGGGAGTTTGTGCCGAGCCATTGTTTAACTTGCGTAAGACAATTCAGCAGAGAGTTTAATTTCTGGATCTCAGAAGTTAAAAGAGCAGTAAAGCTGAATATCATCAGCAAACAAATGGTAGGAAACATCATCAAAGCTCTGGATCATTTTTCCTAATGGAAGGACATAATCGGGCCCAAAACAGAGTCCTGAGGAACCCCTCACAGCAAATCAGCAGTCAGACAGCAACTGATTTGCAGAGACACTAAAGTCAAGGTAATCCAGTTGATTAGAATATTGGACATATACTATTAATACATATATGTTTTAGCTCTCTGTTGTTTAACCTCTTAACCCCCACCTGAACCGAGCACATTTTCTCCAGTTTGGCATTACCCAAAACTAAAAGCTGGGAAAAAAGCATCAAAATTGCGCTGAAAAACGCAGCAACGTGACAAAAAAAGTATACGATTACTTTATAGGTCTTAGCTTTCAACTGAGGTGTTACACTGTTGCTCTCCAGTCGAGAAGCTTTTAGCTTTGGGTAAAGCCGAACAGGAGAAAATGCGCTCGGTTCAGGCAGGAGGTAACAGGTTAAGCTACAAAACTGTTAAAAAGCCAACATAAAAAGCCATGCTGGTGATGCCAAACATGTTTCTAAGGACAAGATTCAGGCAAAGCTGTTTTTGTAGGATTTCAAAAATAGAACATTGGAAGAGGACCCTATGTGAGCTTGTGATGTCCCGAGGAAATGCAAGCCAGCTCACAGTACTTTGAGGTATTTTTACATAATCATACCTCTATTCTAAGTACAGTGTGTGTTGGATAGACTGATATCCAGGAAAACCTATCCAGTGGTTTGTGTACTTAAATTCCAATACTGTATTAAGATGTCCGATGCCCTTCCCCGAGCAACATCTATCCAGACTTGGAACTTGCATAAGAAACAGACTATTTGGCTAGATTTGACAAACGAGTTCCACCCTCTTCCATCACCAAATGCACATTGACACGCACAATGGAATATCTGCCATGTCAGAGTGAGCAGCTGAAGTGTTGCCATTTCCGTCCCCCTAATAAAAAGTGATTAATTACGTTGTACGGAGACGGAATATTAGCAGGCGGGAAAACTGTGTGAATCCGCAGCAGTCTTATGGCTCAACAATCCATTAACCTCAATAGAACTTACACCAAACAATAAATATCTTCATTAGTTCGACTTCATTAATTTGCACTCAGCACTTTCTGTCTCCAAAAAAGCACACTCCATATAAAGAGGCCTCCGTTTTCCACCGCCGTAATGTCACTAATAGTCACTGCACCATTTTACCTTTTATTGCAACACATTTCTTTGTTCCTCCTCCTTTTTCGTTAATGCACTCTTTGTACCTGTATGGAAATGAGGCACTTTGGATTCACGGCACCCAATAGTGGATTTGTTAAGATCAAAGAAGTTTCTGAATTATATTCTTGATGAAAACCAAGAACTTTAAATGTAGACTAAGCCCATAATGAAAAACATTTCCTTGATTACAAAACAGAAACGGGAAGCAGTATTTTAGTCGCCAAGCTGTGGTTGGCTCTGCAATATTGGTAAACCGTTGCTAAATTGGCCTTTTCTCTAAACCAGGGGTGCCCGGCCGAAAGAATTCTGTTGGCCCGCCATAGAGTGACCTACTTTTGCGCAGCATCTGGTAATACTAACTCTCTCCCATTCATTCTCATGGTAAATATGGATGCAGTACACCTTTTGGCCACCAGCGTCAAATTGGGGGCGGCGTTTCACTCCTTTTGCAAAGTTAAGGAAACACTGTTGTGGAGTCTTGGTGTTTATCAATCACAGAGCGTTGTAGCATCAACTTTCCCAGTTTTCCAACTTTTATTGCAAAGTTTGTTGACATCAACATAGGTCATGTAAAAAAAATTGACTTATAAAAGAATGATGCTGAACTGACACTTTCAAAATGATCTAATAAGGAATTTTCTTTGAGTTAACAAATGAATGAGGTAGAGTCACTGTAGGTGCTGTAGATACAGGTGTTGTTGTTGTTTACATTTTGCAGTATATTGCTACAATTGTTGATTTTGTTCAACTACTGTAAAGCTAGGCGTTTGCCATAGTTAACATTTGTTTTAATATAGCATGTTATTTGCATAGATATAATCAAATGCAAATATATACAGAAAAATAAAGTAACTATTATTATATGTGTTTCACGCTTGACATCGCCGTATTTGGCCCGCGACCCACTGGCACTTTTCATTTTGGCCCTCAGAGACAAAAGTTTGGGCACCTCTGCTCTAAACAGTGGCTCTCCTTTATTGGCCTTTGCGCTGTATTTTATGTTGTGTATTTATTCAGTAATGCATTATTAATCAACATGTCAGCAAATAGCATCAATTAACTTATGCAACGTATTAGCCTGGAAAGGAAGCCTGACTTGCTGCTAATACACTGTGTCCAAGAAACAAAATCAGGAAATTAAACACAAATGTATTATTTTTACACAACACTAATACTGTGGCTTTCAAACCCACAACTTCACTGACCTTGCTATTTTGGTTCTTATAGCATTATTACTAGAAGACCTAATGAACCCGATTAGTTAATTGACCTTGTTAAAGTGTGGAATATGACGGCAGAACTCTGAATATGCTTGTCTAACAGTACAACATATTGAAGCATAGTTGCATATACATTACATTTTGGAAACGACAGCGGGTTGTTCAAAGCAATAAATCAGTGCCACTTTGCGATCAATTTATCTCCGCAAACTCCTCACGCCGATCCTTATCTCCTGAGTGTGTTTACGCTCAAAATGCGCAAGCTCCATTCTTCTTGTAGCACATCTGGTATCTCCAGTAACTGCCATTTAGTACAAAGACATATTGCTGCCGATATAATCACATCCATACAAGTTGTACACTACAAAGTACACACTTGAGATGTCACTGTATGCCGCACATGGGCGGGACATCACTATCCTTCAGCATATATCATCCCGGAAAATATCATTTATGTACGTCAGGAATGCCCTTCGTCTCCTCCGCTGTGGGTTGACCCCCGCGTGTGAGCTGCCTCTGTAAAGCAAGCTAAAGGCTGATAAATCCTTGGTAATATTCCGAGCCTGGCTGCCGGAGCCGAGGTGGAAGCATCAAAAACCATCTGATATCCGTATGCATCACATTCACATTTTCATGGGCAGAAAGAATACATGCATGAGGATAGAGCTTGAGGAGTGGAATCTGGAAAAAAAAACATAGAAAAGTGACATTGTGCAAGTGAATCATAGACTGTAGGAGGACGTGGTAAGAATAGACTGGGTGAATGGGGTGTCATAAAACAAAACATAAAATACATTTGTAGCAGCTGACAAAAGGTAGAATTTGAAATAGGACTTGGCTTGCTTCATTACGACATTCCCATTTTTTTCCAACACATTGACTATCTATTTTACATCCTTTTGCCTTCCCCCCCATAGAAATGTCCTCTAGATTTGAGTCATCCTTCAATGCCACAGGAGAGCAATCTGTAACAGCAATGACAATCTCAAGACTCCTTCAGATCTGGGAGCTAGTATACCCATCCTTTGGAAAGATTTTGCAACTAATATATATATATATTAAAATCAAGATTTGTCTCACTCCGTAAATGAATAGATTAACATAAACATGTCTAGGAGCAAATTTGAGAACTTCTAAACTACTTTGAGAAGCATGTGCATTTCGCAGCATTGTTAGTTTGTAAACTTTAGGGTTATCAGGTGAAATGAGACACAATGCGGGTAATTTTTGTTCAGACTCTGTACTTTGTAATTGCAGATTTCACATAATGTCAGCTGCAGCCATTCACACTTTGATTTTGTGTAATCAATTGAAAGTTCTATTTAAAGCGGGGGCATTATGTAAAATCGACTTTTTCAAGCTTTTATATCATGTTATTATGTATTCCCTCATTAAACACATGCCTGGAGTGTTGCCTTGGCTCATTCACAATTTTTGAGTAATCAGTAAAAAGTTAGACGGCAGCCATTTTAGGTGTAGCTATGCCTCAGTCCTCCTAGGAACGCCCCCACCTCCTGGAGACGCCTCTGGACCTTTCGTCACCAGCCAAGCCACCAACCACTGCTCCTCAGCTCAGCAGAGCCCCTCCCCGCACAGTAGTGTTGTTTAAATGCCACAGCAGTGTGCTGAAGGGGGCGTGTCGGAAAGCTTCTTAAAGAGACAGAGGCCTATTTCAAGACGTTCAGTACAGCCATTTTGAGAGAGCAATTTTATTCAAGGCAGTTATTTTAATTTACTGCATATACAGACCAACAGAAGGTTACGTCATCATTGTCGTATGCTATAGACTGGTGCTATGTGATTGAAAAAAGCATAATACCCCCCTTTAAATGCCCAGCAAGCATCAGATTGTCTAAAACTGTGTCTGAAATATGACTAAACATTACTAAAGTAGCTCTAAATGAGGAGCAACCACCTGAAAATGACAGTTTGAGAAACATTTGTTTAACCCCAAATGCCCTATACCTTATACAGCTCTTTTCCAGATTTGGATCTGAAACTTTAATTCCATTGTCTTTTAGATCTGAAACAGTAATTCCATTGTCTTTTACTGCCTTGTAACCTCCTGCAGATGAATTCCACTATCTCTCATGCCCCTCTTTCTGACATAAAGCATAACGCTTGTAAAACCTGTAAAGTGCCTATACGTATGTGCCAGGCTGAGTAATACCGAACTAGACAAGGCTATTTTGGGACGGAAAAAAGACATGCAAAATGAAAAATGAACAGCGAGGGGGAAGATGAAGTTTGAAACGGACTGAAAAGTATGGATGTGTGAATGACTAGAGCGTAAGTGACAGCATCAGGGTGGTCTGACATGAGAAGAAGAGACAGGGTGAACAAAGTGTCAAAGAAAAATTGGGTTGTGATCAATTTCCCCTCCACCAGCGGCGTCCTTCTCCTCCGCCAAAAAGGACAAGGCGCCCTCCAGATATCGCTTCTTCTTGTAGCCCTTATCTAATGCTAAGTCACGCCACAAAGACGGGCAATTTTTCACTCTAATTTAGGTCAGAGCGTGCATATGGGCATCACGTATAAGCTACAGTATCTTATGGTTTTAACGGATGGCACGAAGGAAGTATACATATTTATAATAGTTTTAGTATTGTATTTCGTGATTGGTGCCTGAGGGCATGTGTATTTAGATAACGTGACAAATGGCGCGTCAGATGAGCAAATGATGACTTTTACGTGCACTTTCTCCATTTTATGTTTGTGCCATTGTAAACAGATAGCTTTCTTTGTCTGTTTGGGCCAGTGATACGCACGGTTTGTTCAAACAGAAAGAGAGACAAATACAGAGGTCACCGGACACAGCGATGGAGAAATGTCTTGAAGGGTTTTAACCATTGCGAAATAAGGCTGACAAACCCAACCTGCTACATTTATTTGGTGCCATTTCTTTTCTCTTTGCTATTCCCTACATTTGTTCCCCACATACCGGAGTAGCATTTTCTTCATGCATACAGTTATGAGTATATTTATCTACTGCTGAAGTGTCCATTGTTCAACAACTGTACAACAACACAGTAGTAGACAGCCATGTGGGGGAGCAAGAATCACCGGGCTGCAGGTTTCACCTATTGTGCGTGTTTTGGGGTTATGCAGCGGGAGGAAAGCCAACCAGACACAGGGAGAGAAACATGCCTTCTCACTGTGAGACGAGAGCGCTAACCACATAGTCCATTAAGTATCACGGTTTTGCACTTTTGCACTCAAACCATGTTTATCACAACACCGTTGGTTTGTTAGCATGGGGTTTTTTCTGAAGCTGGGGACTTGCATCTTGATTTTTAATTAAGGCTGAGTCTCCATTCTGCCAGCAGTCTCTCTTAACCCCCACAGGAACCGAACACATTTTCTCGAGTTTGGCCAAATCTAAAAGCATCTTGGGGGGAAAAAAGTGTCAAAATAGCAAAATAAAATAAAAATAGGATGGAAAAAAGCCACAGAAGGGTAACAGAAAAAGTAATAGAAAAGTGACAGAAAAGTGACAAAAAAACCACAAAAGAGTAAAAGAAAAGTGACAAAAATGCAATGGGGAAAAAATCACAAAAAAGTGGCGACAATGCGGCACAATGCGAGGAAAAAGATAAGTTTAGATGAGTTTTGTAGGTCTTAGCTTTCAAATTAGGCTTTACACTGACCTAGAGGCTGTGACCTTTTAGATTTGGGTAAAGCTCAACTGGAGAAAATCACTCTGTTAACGTGGGGGTTAAAAGGTTAAAGCAGTCATCAAACTACATCAGGTTTATAAGCCAAATTTTGCACAATATCCCCTAAATGTATATTTGTTGTTGTTAATGAAATATCCATTAATATATCATAGGCTACGTAGAACAACATAAGTTAAGTAATATTACAATTTTCAATATGATTCTTTTTTTTTTAACTGTAACTAAAAAAACTAAAAAAACTCTTCTGAACTACAGTATACAAGTTCTGTGTTAAACATGTTATATGTGTTATGTTGTACAATTGCCCAAAGAAAATTCCTAGTTTGTGAACCTCTTCATTGACAATGCAATAAAAGCAAATCTTATTGTGATATGGTCAATGCCATTTCCAGGCTTCTAAATGCTTCTATTTGTTTCCATGTATTATCAGTAAAGACAAACACTCGCAAGAACTTCAAAACCTCAGCGCTTTCATCTCAACTTGTTTGGTCCATTACTGTGAAATGTTGTTTTTCTTAACACCACAGATAGGTGTCTCTTGTATAACTCTTTCAAAAGAATTCCAACTTGCAGCAGGCAGCAGTACAAGAAATCAATGACAGTATAGAGACACCACCATTAAGATATTTCATTAAGGAAATTGTGAATCGCCTGGATTTATTAGATTTGCTCGGTGGAAATTAAAAATGGTTTATTGAGTCAGTCTTAATGCACGGGCGTGATGCGTTCAGGTGAAATGGTTCGGGGGACAATTCTTCCTTCAGACAGCCGAGCGGTGAATGGAGTTATCTTCTCCCAGGCAGCGCAGCAGCGAGGAGAGATCTGTCAGGTAAAAGGAGAGAAAGAAAAAAGAAAGAGAGAGAAAAAAAAATTGGACAAGACACGAAATATTTCAATGCTACAGAAAGTGTAAATCAACGTCTAAACTATAGCTTTAAGGTGCGTGCGATGGAGCGCGTGATAATGGATGTCACTCAAACAACAAGCGCTGAGTCTCGCCCACATTATGCACTTTGTGTGTGTGTGTGTGTTGAGGCTCTTCGCGCGGCTGTCAGCATCAAGGAAACGCCTTTAAAAGTGTGTCCAAAGACAAGTTTTCCGCTGTTTTCGAATGGCCGGCTGAAACTATAGATGTTTGTGCTTTGATGAATGGCTTCTTGGCCGGACTGATGTGGAAAGACACGCTCAGGAACACTGTAAAATTGCACACAAAGGCTGACCCAAATCGATTAATCTTCAATGGACAAATTATTGTGCTTGCATTTTTTTTTGTCCTGGCTTGCTGTCAAACTATATTCAGTGTAGGATAACATAATGATCTACCCTATATACGGCACTTTCCCTTTGCAAGAATCTGTCGGTAATAACTTCAATGATACTTATATTATACTGTGATTATTTTCTATAGCAGATGGAGAGAATGGTGGTTGCAGGAGAGGCCACTGGCGCAGATTAGCAGCTCCAAAAAAAGAATGAAAAATGCATTTTTATGTTAAAAGGCAATAAATCTACGCTTTTTATTTTTATGCGCATTGCCCCGTATCACCTCAGTGTGTGAATTACCTTGTTTTCAATATGCTGAGGTAGCCTATACTTTCTTTTGCTCAAAGGAAAAGTTTTACTCTGCATTACACTTAGCCTGTCTCGTTGAATGATTTACTCCATATAATCTTCACAGAGTAACACACTTTGGTACTGGTACTCCATTGACTGTAATTTCAAGGTGGGACTAACATAGGGGGCCATTCAGAGAAATGTGAGTGTTACTTGTTCAGTTTGTGTAAGTGGAGACAGCTGTTTTCTTTCTAATTCAATGATTAATTTAAAAACAGAAGCACTCTATTGTAGTTGCCATTTTGAATTTTTTGGTTTGCTTATGCACTGTTGGTCCGACCAGAGGTAAATGTAATCTCTATGGAGCGATACCAGGTCATACAAAACATACTACCGTATTTTCCGGACTATAAGTCGCACTTTTTTTCATAGTTTGGCTTGGGGTGCGACTTATACTCAGGTGCGACTTATACATTTATATCAAAAATATATACAATATAACCCCTGTTTGTGGTAAGAGAAAGCTGATCACGAGCTAAAAGCTACATGACCATAGCGAGAGGAACAAGTTTGTAAATGGGTGCTTGAACAGCGTGCTGCTGGGAGATGCTTGTCAACGGTGCAGGCCTCCATGCCTAAGTAGTTGCCAAGGCTGGAGCGACTTATATATGTTTTTTTTTCGTCTTCATTTTGCATTTTTTGGCTAGTGTGACTTATACTCCAGAGCGACTTATAGTCCGGAAAATACGATAATCCTTCAAGTAGGTCTTGAGGTATTAGTATATTTTGTATGTTTTTGGACCAGAGCAACTGGGACCCCATTCCGGTGAGAGGAAAGTCTAAACCCTCTTTGCTTTTCAGATGCTAGACTTTGAAGTATGTGTTTATTTTAATTGGGTCAGCATGATTCGCAAAAGTAGGAGGATTTTTCCACTTAGTTTACTTTATTTTGACTGGTAAACCAATTTAATTCTTTGGGCTCCACCTTGTAGAGCTGTTGCGCTGCGGCTTTTAAAACGTTACATGTTTATCACTTTGCGACAGGCGGCCTAACTGTTGACTATTCGTCTCACAATTCTCCTGGTGGCTATGAAAAATAACTTCCATTTCCCATTAAAGACCAAGCAGGAACATTGAAACCTAATGCTCTCGACGTACTTAATGTGTTTTTATGCCGGCTGAATAAGCAGTTGGGTTTTACATAAAAATCATCAGGGAGACTTTGGAGAGCCTTTGATCCATCCGCCAGTGTATAGGGTTATCTCATAATGCAGTGGTGTTTTTTTTATGTTGGTATATTTGGCAGAAGGAACTATGTGACTCAGCAAAGCAAAGATTGCATTGGATGACTCCGTGGCATCGCTCTCTATTTTTTTTGACTCGGTTTTAACGGTGCTAATTTTCAAAATGGAATTTTATTACAGCTGTAGTGTTCGCTGGCAGCCTTGTCATCCCTGGTTACAAGATGACAGAGAGAGAAGTATGTGTCCGCTGTGTTCGTGTCCATTCCGTGTCACTTTTAATGATAGCGAGTGGCTGGACAGCTCTGCTACAATGGCTGCCAAGGCTTCCCCGGTGGTGTCAGTGTGCGTATGTCCACATCACTGCCCAAATGTGGAAAATACGGAGCAGTACAGTCAAATGGTTATAAGAGTTGGCACACGGTTTGGGCAGGCTCCGTCAGTGCAGTCTGCAATTTTAGTGCAGTTTAGCGGATGCCATACTTGAGCTGCAGCAGCCAGAAACAGACGACACATTTTATTAGATTGGGAATATTACTTTAAAAATTGTTCTCAAACTTCCTACAAAGACCCTGCTGCCCTTCTGCTGTAAGGCAACACATACTGTATGAGTGATTGCTGGCATGACTGACAGAATTGTCCAGCAACGTGTCAACAGCTGCCCGCTTTGTTTGCCTGGGATAAGAGCCAACATAACAGCAGATCTTTCGGCCAATCAGAGGCGCAGGCTGAACTAAACCGCAGAACTAACAAACTTTATTCTCTGGCGAAATGATGAACGAGGTTAAATTAAGTGCATTTATTTACCACGGATATTTAGTGTCCCGTTCTCAAGAAGAGTGTTGATGGAAAAGCAGTAGGAATGACATAGAAGCTTGGCTCCCTCGGTCAGGACATGGTTTGTCCGCATCAGCTTCTGCACTGGGACCCGACACAGAGCGCTAAAAGGTATCCCACAAGCACCAAACTGTAAGCCCCCTTAGTCTTTTTATTACTATGGATTTGGTGTGTGGCTTGGCCTCTGGTTGTCTCGCTCTCACAATAAAACAGCAGCCAGGTTCCATGTTACAATACGCACCGCTGCCTTGGTCTGCGTTGTTAATGCATCCTTTGGTGCACAAATGCCACAAAAAAGGTGTTTTATCGTGGCATTCGTACAGCTTTCTAAAATGTGTTGCCGTGCAAGTTTTGAGCCTGGTCTGCATCGCCCGTCGGTGACCACATTAGCGGCTGGTGTGGGGCATGGGGGAAAAAGTAAGAGCAACGCTTTCAAACCTGAAAAACACAAAGTCCATACTTTTTTGTACGTGTTTTTTTTTTTTACCACAGTTATGCCTCAGCCAATTACATAATTATGTTTTAGGTTGGAGAAGAAAACAAAAACGAATGAAACCTACACGCAATTGACCTTTCCCAAAACCACGCCCCAAAACGGTAATTGTCCAATCAGGCATCCTAGCAACCATTACTATGAAGCTAGGTCCGTCATGCCGCAGACCTCCAATGCAAAACAATGGGACATACCAGCAATGAGCACTAGCAGATGCACTTTTTTTTTACTGCTAACCACCAAAAACCCACCAGACAAAGAAGAAGAAGCAAAATGGTGAAAGCGATCTGCCTATGGAGGATGTAAATCAGACACTACCACAAGAGTGTGTCTGGGGGAGTGGAGTTATTTCCCTTCCCAAAGCGAAAACACAACCTGAGCACTGCCTACAATGGATCAAACAATGTGGACGGCCTACGCCCCGCTAAATGTCTCCAAATAAACAAGCAAACGTCTGCTCTAAGGTAAGGCTAGGGCCTGGCCGCTAGGCTAACACCTTAGCATGCTAACATCTAGCTACTGACACTCACATAACGTTACACAAACTGGCACTGGAGCTGTAACTTTTAACTGTGGCGGTGAACTTTTACAAGCCTACAGTCTCACGTGTTTTTGTCTCCCTTTATGATAAAAGTACTGTGTATTTTGTCACGGTCCTGCTAACTGGTTGTAGCTGATTTGTCATTGTAGCACATGTAGGTTTAGCTAGCATTAGCTAACTTCAGCGCACCGGAGAATTTTAGAAATACTAAAAAAATAAGAGGGTGCTTACCGGGCAGTGCAAGAGCAAGACTGGTCCACAAGGCTGTGCTGTTGCATTTAAGAAAGAGATCGCAAGGTTTCTCTGATATTTCTAGAGACTTGTCTGTAGCTTTAGTGCCAATAGTTGTCCTTTATCCTTTGTTGGATAGTTGCGGCGGTATTGCTCCAAAAAAGGTCACTGACATGCATGGCAATCTGTTGTGCTGCTCGTGTATGAACATTTGTTTGTCGGGCGTAGCAACATAACTAAGGGGGGCGGAGCTTTGTGAAAGGTCAATTGCACATCCCACTTTACCCAGCTGTTGTCTTTAAACCCTTTAAACAAGGTGCCCTTCCTCAGTGTACCCTCTCCGTGCATCCACTTTAGCAAAAAAGGTTATACTTTTAGCTCCTTAGAAGTGAAGACATTTGTTGGCAGATAGTTAATTAAGTTGTGCCACGGTTGATGAAGTTCACTTTAGCGTCGAGTGGACATTTGTTTACATATCCTCAAGTGTCACGCACATAATTAACTGTGGCAAAAAGAACAGTTGGGTTGTGTCCAAAACCATTAGCATTAGCTGAATGCTCAGCAAAGACCGCATTATAGAACAAGCCTTATTATGCAGCAATTAATACATTTAGTTAGTAAGTAGTATGCGTGCTTTTTGAACATATTGTATGGAAAAATATTGTATAATAAAAGTGTAATGTTACCTTACTGTATACTGAAGCCATATTGTACCAGTGGGTCTGCAGGGCCACTTTACTCAATGTAATTTGATCAAATGGCAAGAAAAATAATATCTTGAAGAATGGACATTTCAAGTTTAAATGTATTTTGTTGCATGGAGCTAATCTAATGGAACAGACGTGAGCATGATCCTATTGTGCACGGTGCTTAAGTAGTTTCCTGTATTTAGGTCAAACAAAGAAAGCAGCGGTCAGTTGTACGTCTTGGCTTGGCACTTAAACAATGAGATATTGATTGGTGCATGCTCAAGTTTTTCTCCGCTTTACGTAAATCAGGTGGTGATCGACAGAGGCTGAATTCATAGCCAGCAGCCCCATTGACTTGGCGTTTGTGGGTTTACCAAGCCTTAAAAAAAACTAACTTTTTATTTTAGCTTTTAGTTATGTTACAATGTCATTCCCTTATGAAAAACATACCTGGAGTTGTGTTTGTTTCATTCATATTTGCTAAATCTTTCAACCAGGTCCTGGCTAAACCTGCAGTGCCATCACCCACTGCTTAGGTGGCCACAGTGGCACTGAAGGATGAGTCAAATGTACAAACAAAACCCCCTTGTGAACTAAGTACACCCCAACCTTAGCTTCCTTCTCAAAAAGACATTACAATGTTTGCCCCTCTGGCTTAAATCGCCCTACGCAAAGTCTGAAGTGAAGCACAGGTTACTATTTTCTTTGTTCTTTAAATATATATTTATGTTATAAAATGTAAAATACCAGTGCTAATGTTTTGAAAAGAAGTTTAAAAAGTCTAAATAGAGCATAAAATAGGACATTTAACAAGGTACAGTTTCCAAACCTCAACCTTCCCCGTCTCTCTATTGGTGATAAGTGATTAGTTTTGCAGTGGCACACTTTGTTACGGGGTGGATTGTTGGTGGAGAGAGAGCATGGGAGGTCCTCCAGAGGGAAGCATTCAGTCCTACAGCTATTTAATTATGAGAGAGGCAGGACCCCTGGGAGCACGGCTCCGTTCACCCACAACACGGCGGACTAACAAACCCCTGTGAGTGCGTCTGATTGATCTGCAGCCATTTGAGGTGCCGGCGAAGAGACAAAGGCGCTGACAGGAGGAGAGGAAGGATGACAGGTGGGGAGGAAGAAAGGCGCTATACACAAAAGCCTTTGCAAACTAGGGAGGCAAGGAGTACCAAGTTATAAAGAAGAATGGCAATTATGCATGTTTGGTACAAAACATATTAAATATTGCTTAATCTGTCGCTTTGGCATCATCACTATGGTGTGTACTGTATGATACGGCCTATACGTCTTTGGAAAGACTTTTTAAATCTAAAAAAGTATTAACTAAGTAATTTGTGGGGTCAAACGTTTTGAGGTCATTAACTTTTTTTGGTTAATGTTTGACTTAAATTACATTGACAAAACAATGACAAAGGTGGATATAACCCATTTTGAAATAGGCATATGAAGGTTACATAAAAATTAAAAATACATTTTAAAAAGTGACTCATGTCTGAAAAAATTGTTTTTGGTGAAAAAATTGGATTCCACAGAAAGACCCTCTGAGGACATGCACTGCTGGCATGTCCAAATAAGGTCTGCGGGATTACATTTTTCTCACCAATGAAGAGATGTTCTGTCAGGGCACGGCTCCCTCCCGTTCGGGCTGGTGTGAGGACAAGTGGGGCAGATGCTGCAGTACTTCACACATTCTCTCAGTGCTTCTATGGGCTGTGCTTGCCAAGAATAGACCACTGACTTTCCTTCTGATGTGATGTGCATTGACACATGGTATTTTAGCTTTCTGCTTTCACCTTATGAGGGAGGCTTTGAACTTCACCCTTTCAAAATGTAATTATAGCTTACTCTTAAGGTATGTAACAATAAATGTTTGAGATCATTTATCAGGTTTTGAAAGTTATATGGATTTAAAGCTTTGAAGTCTCGTTGAAGAAATGTCCAGAGAACATATGCCTTTATTCTTTTATAAGCAGCCTTCTCACTGCCTATGGTTATAATGAAGTGTTTAGGGCTTTAAGATAAATCACTGCCAAAACAAATGGTCACAATTAAAATATCAGAAGGCTGCAATCATTGTAAGTATATATTCGATTTTTTCTTTAAACGTATCCTGTCAAGTGGATAAGTGGTTGACTGGAGCTAACAGAGGTGGCCTGTGTTTCATCTGGGGCATGTGTTTGGACATGTCCCGTTGGGACGAGGCCCTGGGGAGGACCTGCTGAAAGCATTATGTTTCTCAGCTGGCCTGAGAACTATCATATTCTAATCCAGAAGAGCTGGAATCATGTGGATAGGGAAGTCTGGGCATCTCTTCAGAAACCGCTGCCTCCACAATCCGATAAAGGAAGTCAGAAGATGGATGGATGCTGGCTTTATGGGATCTTAACATATATTAACCCTGTCTAACCATGTAGTTTGTGTTTCTGCAAAAAGTGTAGAACTCTTGTACTTGCAGAACATGACCATGTTTATGCTCTTCAACCATTAAAACAACTAATTATATTTATTTGTATGTAAACATAATTCTACCTAACTAAACGTCACCATAAATAGATACAGTAGACATTATTTCCGACAGTGTGCAGCTCTTCTTATATGTTTGTTCTGCGTAATCCTAAATCCTAAAAAAACTCCTCAATGCTCTGTATTTTTCAGCGCACAACCTCCTCAAGAGCTCTCAGCTGCCGCACTTACCCTTTTCACATACAAAACAAGACATGGAGTCCATTCACCATCACATCTTGACTCGCAGTACCTCTGTTTGCAGAAGCTAAGTTCATTTTTTGCCCGTTGCAGTGATCAGTAAGTCAGCCGAGCGAGAGGGGGGAGGCAGATGAGTGATGAGGGGAACAGGCAGGGTGTAGATAAATGGCCGGTGGGCTGGGCAGTGGGAGGGACAGTGGTCAGAATACCTCCTGGCTCTGTACTTTCTGCACAAACAACAGCGGAGAAAAAAAAACAGCAAACTGAAATGAGCAATGGACCGAAAAATGTATTTACAGTCAATACTAGGGCTGCATGATTACAGAAAATATGCAATCTGTAACAGCCTTTTTAAATATTGTCCTGGCAATGTGATTTGTGATATCTTACATAGAAATTGACTGGACTGGATTTATTTCAGTTTAGTAATTTTGTGCCATTATAATTACTGTTTTAGATAAGATTCACGCCTCTACTATAGAGTTAAAGGCTTGAAGTGGCTTGAATGACAAAGTGGATTCTCAATGAGCCTAAAACCACAAACTAATACATAACGTACATGTTTACTTTTTTTTCTTTAGTTTGTATGTTGCCTCTCCCACAACCTCTAAAAAGTTTCTCTTGCACTATTGTAAAGCAGATACACTTTGTTAAGCATGCAGGCTTCCACTGTAGTACCAGGGGAGCTGAGATCCATTTGCATAAGTGGGTATTATACAGTGAGCCGTTGGACAGTAGCGATGGCTAAAGTAGATAAAGCCTTTCTCTGCCTCTCTTTTATTTACCCCACAAAAAGTCTCTGCGTAGGGTCCATCCTTTCTTATGTTCTCCGTGTACTTTGACTTTTTGTCTTTCATGCGTTTTCAGTTTCAAAGGGAGTTTTCGGAACCTTTTATTTTCAGAGTATTCTGAAAGAAACGAGCAAATTTACACCCAATACTTTTGTTGAGTTGTTTCTGATGTAAACCACTTGTTGTTTTACAATGTACTATACAATTAAAATTGGCTTGACTATTTTATTGAAAACAAAATAGTGCAAACAGCATTTGTAAACTTTGTTAACCACAAGGTCACTGTTTATTTTCTTTGTGCACTGCTTAATCACTGCAAACATCTTCCTTTTGTAATATTATGCATTGTCTGAACTTCCCTCTGCAATATGGGTTAGGGTCTGTCATGAATAAGGATTTTAATGAAATTATTATTGTTTATTTTACAGTAATAGTAGTAGTTGTTTTGAAGCAGGGTATGAGCAGAAGCCATACGGATCAGTCAAGATCATAGCAGTTAAGACTTATGACAGTATCATGTGCATCATTTCATAATCTGAAGACTAAAACGCTGCTAAAACCTAAAAAAAAAAGACTGAATTTAGCAGGATTTTTTTACTTTTGTCTCCCTATTAACACAGCGTTTAATATCTACTTCTTATGCGTTGCCATCCATTCTGTGTATTTGTTGTGCACCATATAGTCTCTCAACACTACCCCTTATCAGGCTTACTAAACTCCCACTGGGCCAACTTTTTCAATTACCCCTCATCTCTACCTCGGGGGTTAGGGACCAAAGGCAGTGTTTTGGCAGGATAAGGCTTCTGCAGAGGGGCGAGCAGAAGGAGGGAGCGGGCTGTTGAGGGAGAAAGGCCGTAAGTAATGGCTCGATGGGAGGTTGAGGGAGAGATTCCGCAGCGAGTCCCTTCCAACGAGTCATCTATCAATTTTACGACTTCAATCTAGTGTCCTTGAAGCCCAAATCCACCCAGATCCGGCTCTGCTCTCCTGGCAGCAGCGATGTGATAGCTTTTACGATGTACCTGCGCCAGTATTGTATACTTTTAATGGATCGAATAACACAAGTGTGTTCCCGGACGAGCCCCCAAATGTACACGCCGACTCAAATGTAGTTTGACAATACTCAATGTAACAAATTAACAAAATCTCTCATTATTTTAATTAACACTGATCATGATTTCGTGGTACGTGTCACTGATGCCTGTCAGTTTGGTTTTCATAGCAAAATAACGAGGTGGTTCACTAATGCCTTCCTCATCACAGTCCCTGCTCACCAGGGGGTGCCCAGCTAACTAGGGCTTGAGTCCTCCACCACTTCCCCATCTTCAAGGTCGTGCAGGTGGCTCAGTCGACACTGCTGCTGCCCAGTGTCCCGTGGTTCACCATGGCCCGTTGGCCAGCAACTTTTCAGGGCGATATCCGGGACAGCCCATGGGTTTGTAACCCATAGCATACTTTGCCTGTCTCAGCATACCCCTACTTTGTCCTGTTTCCACCTCCCACGACAAGTGCGAGGGGTTGGACATTTGTGAGGTTTTGGACATGTGATCAGAGCAGACCATAGTCTGGTGAAAGCCATCATGCAGGGGTCCATGGAGGGAACGAGAGGCAGAGGAAGACCTAAAATGAGATGGCTGGACAATGTGCTGGAAAAACTGGGAATGACTCTAAAGAACTGTCTTGTTACGGCAAGAGACAGGACGAGATGGAGACGCCTATTCGATTTGGTCACCAGGGGTCCGAGTCGACCTGATGGATGAGGAAGAAGAAGATCACTGATGCATGGGCTGCTTCAGGTGGTACTAGGGCTCATCTTTTGTTCTCAATACATTTATTTATTTCCTTTTTTTGTCCTTACTCAAAACTACTTTACTAGTCTTCTGATATTCTCCTAGCTTGATTTATGCAAAGTTTAGACCCGGAATAGCTCTGGTACTCCATCATTTTCTTGGTTTGAGAACCACTTACTTAGAAGAAAGAGCAACAAAAACATATAATTATTATTATTATTATTATTTTTTTTTTCAGATCTCTTATTGATAGTTTGCATCTCAAACAAAGCAGATTCCTTTTAAATCTAATCAGTAATCTGTATCCAAAACAGCGAAATGTATGAAAAACAAAATTTCGCCCGTAGCCTGTCTCTTCCTCCACACACCATTTCAAATAACTCAAGGTAGTTCCTGTCCCTATGCAGCTGGGAGAACGCCGATGGGCATGAACACATTACATGCTGTCACTGCCGGCAGCAACAGTAGAAACGGCTGTCATAGTATTGCATGAGGTGAATTGTAATTATTAAAGGCTATAAAAATGAAAATATTGACGTCCTCGAGGTAACCCCTATAATAAAACGAGCTCTGATTTCAGAGGCAGGAAATACACCGTAGTGTCTTGCTCTGGATCAGTCGCACTTGAACTTTTCACTTTGTGTACCAGCTCGCACTATACAGTATTTGGCTCTGCAAGTACTACTACTGTCAGCATTGTCTAACGGGCAACAAAGGCAACATGCAATGACGTTTTCATCTCACTTGGAATTGGATATTTAGTTGTCACCGTATGTGGCTGGTTACTTCGGGAACAGGTGATGATGGCCAATCAAAAGACACTTAACTGTGACAAATTTCCACAAATAATTGAAGGAAACATGATCATTATCTACCTGTGTCCTTTCGCATTGCCTTTGCCAACACATAACTTCTGCACTGTTCCTCTCTGGTATTTCCCCTCTAAACTATTTTTAACTCTCAAACCAGGCTTCCATTCCTTTACTCCTGCTGTTTCTATCTTTCTTTTGGCAAGTGCAGTTTGTCACCCACGGAGCAATATGGCGCAGATTGGGATCACTTGGGAAGCATCCCCCATTGCCAGGCTGTTGCAGTGAGAAGATGTGAGAAGATATAGTTGGGCAGCGCCGTGGTAACCTTTTACCGGCGAAGTCCACTCCCGAAGAGTTAGTCGTCATCTTCGTGTGCGTCTGTGGACAGAGTTATGGGGCTGTGTAATTCCATCTGTCTAACGCACTGGGCTGCAGCATGTGTGCCTGCTGTCCGCGCTTCCTGCCTGACAGTTTGCAATACTTTATTTCCTGTTGGGACACGACTTCCACGCTGTTATACATTTTTTGTGAGGCGGCCAATTCTTTATGCCAGTCCCAATTTGTGAAAGGTTGCTTCAGGAAACACATAAAGCAAGTGCAAACAATATGCAAATTGACTATGCTTTTGATTTATTTTGCCAGATAGGGAGATGGAGACAAGTGCGTTTACATCCCTCAATTGTGCTGGTGAATCCTGTGATGAGCAGTGGGTGACTATTATGAAGTATAGCTGACGTAAGCAAAACTGTGAAGTACATGAGCCAGGATATTGATCAAATGTTGTCACTATGGAGTTAATCAATAAGGTGAAATATCTTGCTTTGGAGCAAGAAGGTTGGAGACACCGGTTCATTAACCTTCTTATCTTTGTGAGCTACAAAAATGAGAGCTACTTCCGCTTTGAGAATACTGGGATTTGCGTTGCGTTCACCACAAAGAAAGAAAAGGAATTTAGTTTCCTCTTAAAGGGGGGTATTATGTAAATCGACTTTTTCAAGCTTTATATCATGTTATTATGTCATTCCCTCATTAACACATGCCTGGAGTGTTGCCTTGGCTCATTCACATATTTTTGAGTAATCAGTAAAAACTTAGACGGCAGCCATTTAGGTGTAGCTATGCCTCAGTCCTCCTAGGAACGCCCCACCTACTGGAGACGCCTCTGGACCTTTTGTCACCAGCCAAGCCACCAAACACTGCTCTTCAGCTCAGCAGAGCCCCCTTCCCGCACAGTAGTGTTGTTTAGATGCCACAGCAGTGTGCTGAAGGGGCGTGTCGGAAAGCTTCTTAAAGAGACAGAGGCCTATTTCAAGACGTTCAGTACAGCCATTTTGAGAGAGCAATTTTATTCAAGGCAGTTATTTTAATTTCCTGCATATACAGACCAACAGAAGGTTACGTCATCATTGTAGTATGCTATAGACTGGTGCTATGTGATTGAAAAAGCATAATACCCCCCTTTAAGACTTTGCTATATTTTCCTAAATGGACTAGCATTGATGTAAAAGTGTTTTATACATATCGGAATCGGATTGACAGTCATGTGTTTTGTGGACAATCTACTTGAGCCCTATTCCAGACGGACTTTTCCGGACTATACAGTAAGTCGCTCCGGAGTATAAGTCGCACCTGCCAAAAATGCATAATGAAGAAGAAAAAAACATATAGGTCGCTCTGGAGTACAAGTCGCACCAGACTTGGCAACTACCTGGACATGGAGGTGTAACTGCACCGTTTACAAGCCTTTCCCGGCATCATGTTGTTCAAGCTCTCATTTGCAAACTCATTCCCCTAGCTATGGCCATCTAGCTTTTAGCTCGCGATTAGCTTTCTTCGTTTTCTTCATTGCAGTAAGAGTAAAAGTTTCTCTCTCACACTCGATTACTGTTTTTCTTTAATCTTCAGTGGTAAAGGAGTAGCAGATACTGGTACACAAGTCGAGAGCGCCCTCTAGCAGCTGTCAGAGCTGGGATTATATATTTTGATATATAAGTCGCACCGGAGTATAAGTCGCACCCCCAGCCAAACTATGAAAAAATACGGTAGACATAATGATCAGATACAATGAAGTCTGTACAGGACATGTTAGGACATATTCAGCACCCTACACCCCTATTCCATTTCAAGGCCCCAGAGGAAAGCTTATCACTGCCTACTTCCCTCCTTCTGCCCGATCCATCTCGTCTACTTTGCGTCCGCGCTGTTTTTGTGTGCCTCTCATTTCCCCACCTGCTTGTGATTGGTGTTCAGAGCTTCGGCGCCGGCACCTCGTAATGCCCTGCCTGGAGTTATTTAGCCGTGCGGCGTATGACAGGTAGGAAAATGAAACCGCCACTTGGATCGCTCCGTACGTGTTCGGATGTGTTTTCCCTTTTTCTTTACCCCTTTTCACCGTTGCCCTATCCCATTTTACGAGAGGCTGCTGCAGGGCTATTTTTAGTCGGCTGCCACCTTCCACCGGCTCATAAAAGGCACGGCACAAGCCATCCACTTAGGCACAAATTCTCTGTCATGATTGCGGGGCTTGATGAATGATATTGGTGTCTGCAGTTGTGTTTTGGCATGAATAAAAACACTTTTCTAAACCTATTTATCTCCCTCTCTCCATCTCGCCGACTCACTTTGTGATTTTTCTAAGTACTTAAGGGATGGGGAAAAAGTGCTCCTACATCTTGGGGTTTATGCATACATTTAATTTTTGGCCCCAGTGATTGATTGCTGGTGTCACCTTTAGAGTACACTGATGCATAAAGGGACTTTTGAGACAACCTTGTTCTTTTATGGCCAAAATATCCTGCTTTAGGTTTAGTGAATTGTTAAATGCAGAGGCTTTGTTTCACAGCAGAAGTTCAATCGTAAGAAGAGAAAATACCTCAGCCGTGGTTTCGTAACAAAAACAAAAAGAGAACAATGTGCGTTCAGTCCCAATCAATTATTTACAATGTGTATATTTGTGTAAAGAAATATAGGCATTTTAAGAGACTGTGCGCTGCAGTGTTTGAGGGTCATCAGTGGCACAATGGGAAACTGCATTATTATTATTAGTAAACAGCCAAAATCCCCTATCCCGAACTGAACAAGCCATAATACACCTCTCAGAGCAGGGATTTTGTGACTAAAGTAAATAGGATTGTCCAAATTGAGTTCAAATTTAATGAGGCGTCCAGGGAAAAGACTAAAGCACATATTTCAGTGGGGGGGGGAGCAGAGGAGCTAACGACAGTGTGAGTCCATTAGCGTCGGGTCAGTAATGAGTGGACATTAGCCGATACCCGGCGGTGTGCCACGACTGTTTGTTTTCATTCACCAAGCAGCGCCATCCGTCAATATCTCCGTCTTTTCTCATCCATATGACAAGTGCAAGCTCATTGGGTTAATGCTGTATAATGTATGTGCTGGGTGACAGTGCCCCTGCTGCGTCAGACAGAAAGCTTTGTTAAGAGAGTGAGGGATGGAAAGTTTTCTTACACTTTGGTTGCTCAGTGACATTTACATCAGGAGGCTTTGTCTGAGTCATTTTTGGTTGTTTACAGTCTGTAGGTGACAGGGCAATCACTCACTGCTGCGAGTGCTTAGCGTCTTAAAAGATCACACTGCAGCAGATCAGTACAGCTTTTGAACGTATAAGCAGTGTCTTTGCGACGGTGGTTCTGACACAATGAGAAAAGTTGCAGGTTGGCAGCTCAATCCCAGACAAAAGCTGGCATTGTGTCTTTGGCAAGACACACAACAGTCACACATGGGTTAGTTGTGGTTGCTTTTACATTGGAATTATGATAAGGACCAAGGGAATGCAAAAGAGGCAGGCTTTAGCCGCAGAGCCCCCTCCTCTGCACATTTGTGTCGAGTTGAATGAGTTTATTTGGACCGCAAAAACACAGCATAACAGACAAACAAAAGAAAATGGGTGCACAAATAAGTGCTAACCCTGAAGTACTTGATCTAAAACACAAATAAAAAATAAAAAAATAAAAATGTATGGGTTTGAACAGGTGCTGCCGAATAGGTATTTGGTATAAAGCTCAGATAAGATGCGGGATCCACGGCCAGACCAACAAAACTCTTCAGAATGTTTGTGTCAAACTCATTAACAAACCGTTTGCAAGGTAAAGTTCACCTAATTATTTCCCCATTGACTGAAGGCCAAACTTGCCTGAGTTGTACAAAGCATTAAGTTGAATATCTTGCAGCAATTCCTGATTGAGAATAATTAGCTGTCTATCAATGTGTGGCCCTGAGAGGCGGCACTGTGGCTAACAGACCAAAATCCAGGACTTAGAGCTAGAGGGAAAGACATGTATATGTCGACTCGAAAAACTGATTGGAGACATAGCAACTCCATAATATGATTCTATTTTCACCTGTCCAAGCTCATACCATAATGGCTTCTTTGTACACTCTGCACTTGTGGTGTCTATGGAGCCTATACAGAACTGTCCCTGCCACGTATCCACCACAGCACATTCAGAAGGAGAGCTTTTGTGCTAGCTGCCAAGGGCCATTTTTTTCCGTTTTGCTCACCCGATTATCCGTGTGTAGAAGCATTGTGCTCACCTGTATTTGTGTGTATGTATACAAGCCCAGTTAGTCACCCCCCACCTAGCTAGCCGGAAACGCGGGATTATGGTCCCCGTGGGGCACTCATAACTGTACATTCTGCCTGAATCGAGGTGTCAATTCCAGACTCCTTACCCCTTCATTCACAGCATTTCACACCTGCTCAAAGCATCCGCTAGAACCATAAAGCCCCTATTTGGTCATGCAGGAGGACTGGAGGTGGCGGAATGGAGGGAGAAATGTATACAATGTACAATTTCAGAAGCGAGAGAAAAAGGAATGAGTCAATGCAAAGATTCTTCCGGCAGGCTGTAAACTCTCCCTAAATCATTTCTCTTTAGCGGATACAGTTGGTATGCTGAAAGTGCCATGTTTCAAATAGTTAGCATTTTGAAAAGCTATGGAATACTGTACTGCTATAATAAGAAAGAATAAAATTACACCTAAAAGCACTTAAAGAAGATTCAGTAAACACTATTACTATACAACTACTATGATTATAAGCTATATTTATAATGTCATACAGGGAGCAGCCCTCATATGTAGAAGTTACTACATGTTTATTGTCCTGAAACAAACAACTGTTGTCTGGATATGACACATCTTTGCTGCTGTGAAAACAAGTCAGGAGCAGTGGGTGACCGCTGTGCAGACTAGAACTCTTTAAAATATAGATGGATCAGCACAATATCACGCGGACATATGATGCAAAAGAGACTGTTTTCAGCTTGTAATTTTCTTTCTTCATTAATATTCACGCAGTATTTTGCTTCATATAGTTTTGAGTAATCCTGTTAATTGTGGGTGATTTCTTCTTCTACTGCTGAAGTGCTCCTCGTGTTTCGATCTAGTGTCTTCTAGAATATGAAGTCCAAACCATCACTGGACCTGTCCTGCACTCAAACTGTCTTGGTGGTTTGTACATCTTGTGTTGCTTCCCTCGGTGCAGAGGGCGCTCCTAGCAACAATGCGGTCTTAACCCAGCTTCTCCATACACACACATCATAATGTAACAATCCCAAAGTGCCCTGATTATAAGCTTGACATATTCAAAAAAACGAGTGTAGAAAAGTATACAATGCACAAAAGAACGCAAGGCAAGGTGCACTGCTTTTCCACGAAGGATAAAATCTCAGAGAATCTCTCTCTGGCAAAAGACCAAAGTGCTCTTTTCCTTAGGCATAGTACAATACTTTCTTGTTGAGTGCATGTTCGTGCGGTGGACGGGCCCGGATGACACCTCTGTCCCTGGAAAGCCAGACAGCCTGCTTTTTTTCTCGTATGAGGGATCTGAGAGGTTCTGATGCGTAAATGTCATTTTATCTCCTGGCTATCATTCAAATATGCATCTCCTCTTCGTCTATGGCTCTTAGGGGTGCCGTTTCTCCCTTCCAACCGCTCCCCTGCCTGTCAAAAGCTTAATCTGATATTAAATGTACTCCCAAATGCTACACTACCCTTCAAAGCCCCTCATTTATACCCGGGAGACACGCATGTACCTGCCAGCGACTCTCCTTCTCCCAACCTCCCTCCGCTCTCTGTCTCTCTTAAATATGAAGACGGCACCTGCCAGCGCCATTGATTTCTCCCCCTCTTGCATTGACCGCAACTAGTGCCACAAATCACCTTTCTCCCTTTGAGCTACCTCCCTACAAATGTCAGGTGTAGGGGAAGCACTGATGGTGGAATAGGGCAAAGTGATCGCCTATGGGGTTGGGTTGGGGGGGGTTGGTCTGGCGGGTGTGTGGGTGGTTGGGGTTGTGCACATCAGACACGAGAAGGATTTGACTCTGGCGTGAAATCGCGTTATCAGACCAGCGCAGGGTATATGCCAGCCTGGAGAAGGAAGCCAACGGGAGGAGGAGGAAGAGTGGGGGAATTGACAGGGGGAAATATACGCCTGACTTGACTGTGAAGGAATGTGCATTGTAGGGCCGCACAATAAGAGAACAAATTGCGAATAGTAACTAAGATTTATTTACAAAACCATTTTAACACTGTGCATTCCAAAAAATGTAAACAAAAAAATCACAAGCCATTCGTTTTTAGCATCAAATTATGTCAAATTAAGAGTTATCAGGACCGAAACAAGGCTAGAATGAAGCTAAATTAGAAGAATTGTGACTAAAACTAAAATTTTAGGATATGTTTGCGCCATATTGTGATAACGATCATCCCTAGCATGTGAAAAACTGAGACTGACTTAGTGCTTAGACACATTGGGCCCGACCTTCTGCCTGGCGCAACAACAGCATAAGCGCGGAAGAGAGTGACATCTTGCGTGCAAACAAACGGTGCTTGCGTGGCCGGGACACGGGGGCGTGGCTGAGAAACAAGGGATCGTCTGAGGCGTGGTGTGACTGCAGCAACAAGCACTTGTTGGTTCTCTCCCTCTCTCTGCTTTCTCTGCTTTTACATTAACATCATATACTCATGTACCCCACTTACTTCAAAATGTTGGCTACTTCATTTTAAAGCTCTTACAGGACAAACTACAAACTTCATTCCACTGTGAATTAAACATTAGCCATGTCCCGAGAGAAAGAGAGGCTCTACATACCGCAGAAACGTGATCAAAACCCCAGCACATAGCGCCCCCACACCATTCTTCACCCACCACCACCCACTCCGCGGAAAACATTCATCTGTAGGAGGATAAAGCTCAGGGAGGGACCGCTGTTGTAAACAACTTCGCCATTGGCCATGGGAGTCTGTCCAGCCCACGTACAGCCCCCTTTCAACCCACTTACTGCGCTTAGTCTGGTGCTGAAGATTAGAGCGCACTTCTTCAGCACGAAAGGCTAGCTTAAAGCCTACGTTTAGAAACACAAGATCCCACAAGGGCCGATTATCTTAATCTTAACAACTAAAATTGTATTTAAAATAATGGGTTGCGTTTTTTAGCTTGAATTAACACATTATTATTTGACTGTATTTTTTGTTTTAATGTTCTCATCTCCCCCACCATCAACCACAATCATGTAAGAGCAATTCCTCGAGCTCTAAGGTACTCCAAGATCCTATAGGATAAAACCTGGCCTGGTTCCACAGCACTGCCCTGCGGTCACCCACCGCTCTTGACAGCTGGGCCCAGCGGCACTAAAGGATGAGACAGATTCAAGGACAGTTTTCCCAATAAATCATTTCCCTAATTCTCTGGTGCAATATAGACGTTTTAATATTACATGTAGCTTTTTTAAATAATGCATATTAGAAAGCTGCATTGTATTGATGATTTGGCAAATACAGAGAGTTTTAAAGTGCTGTATTGGTTGTGTTCCGTCCAATGAGATTCAGTGTCAATTTCACGCTTACACTTTGTCATGTACACCAACCTAAGCTTCAAAGAAACGCCAGTGATTAAAAGAGCAGCATATAATCGCCGGCATAATATGCACTCACACATGCCCAGGACACACTGTTGGCATAATTTCCTCTACTTTGGCATGCGTTGCTCCCTTACTCTTTCATCACATGGGCACCATTCTCCACACTGGTTCATTTAGAGCCTACAGACATGTGCAGTTTCAGCCAGCAGAGTCATGGCATGGTTTTATGCATTTTGCAGTCGAGGAATTCTGGTCTCTAGGCAGCAGTAAAGTAAATCTTTGGTGCTCAGAAAAATAAATGTTTGCATAGAAACACTTGTTTTGCCATTTTTGCCCGCTCAAGAAATTTATTGCATTTCAGCGATTAAATGGGGCATAATATTGTCGATGCATATTCTAAAGGGCCTATATTATACAAAATCAACAGCGTTTTTTAACCATGTTATGTTAGAGTGTTTCTGTGTTTCCTTTCGTGCCTGTTTCTGCAACCCTGCTTATTCAGTTTCTCCCTCTAGTGCGCTCCAAATGTCAGCTCACAGTTCGACATGTGTCACAGAGAATCATCCATGAAGTTTATCTGAGTTTTATAGTCTAGACGCCGTCACCAAACATGATTCTGATCCTGGCCATGGGGAAAATTCTTTCAGATTAGCATGTTTACCATTACAACTAGGCTACTTCACATTTCACAGCGGAAGAGGAAACCTTTAATACATGTTTAACTATAGGTAATTTAATTGAGAGACAAAAACATCAAATTAAATTAATTAAAATGTTGGCCTATATATCGGCTATCGGCCATGCCAACCCCCTACATATTGGTGTCGGACCCCAAAAATTCATAATCCTAATCATAACTTAAAGGGTATTTTTTAGACACGTACATGTTTTAAGCTGTACTGCAAACATATCAGGGCAAAGGGGTCCATTGGTTTAAAAATGAAGCATCAAAAACACCACCAAATTTTTATAGTTGAACATTTGTTGGTGCTCTCTTCAATGTAGATGTCTTTACTCAAACGTGCACAGAGAGTTAACCACTCCACCACTGCAGTATCTGAGTTTGATTATTACTACACACAAAAAACATGCTCATTCTGTTATTGAAGTACAGCTACAGAGCTGGTTGAGTAACAGCCCTTGACCACAAATTCACAGAGCCGTAGACTGAATAAGAAGAGACCTGACGAAGGAGTGAATGGCAATGCACAGTTTGTTGAATGGATAAACAGCGGTGTCAGAAGAGAGAGTATATACGTTTATATGAGTAAGACACTGAATAAGACACTTGGCAAGAGGAACAAGACAGAATGATAAAAACATGATACAAACTGTAATTTTTAGCTAACAGCCTATACTACGTACACTTCAAGCTATGGTTTTGATACGGCGTTAATACTTCATTGACTTGGTTCAGGAGCAGGACCATGTGTGACGACACCTGGCTTCGCCTAACCGCTCCTCTAATTACCCAGATGCCCTATTTGCATGCCCAATGCCCATTCCACAATGTTTGTCTGACACTGTCGACCACCCTCCCTCCATCCCTCCCTCTATGTCTGTTTTATCTTTCAACGCTGATTTTTCTGCCACGAGGGGGTCCTGGAAATCCGGTTACACGCCTGAGAAAGAGCCCCCACACATAGTCTCACCCAGCGATCATCATCATCATCATCTCACCTTTAATACATTCTTAATCTCAACTTCTGTTCTGGCGTGGTCCTTGCAAGTGAATAGGGATCCAATTTATAACAAGGTCAAAAGCTCAAGAAAGTAAACTCCCTGAACAGCCCTTTGTAAAATGCAAAGGCTCTTGTTCCCATTTGCTATTATTGTCGCTACAGGTATAGTTTTAAACTTGTACCCGGTAAGGAAAAATTGTATATACATTTTTATTCATATATGTGTATGTATATTTATGACTATATGGCGGATATGGATAATATGTGATCATTGCAAAACATATGGAAGACTTCTACGGGGCTTCTATAAAATGCATACATTGTACCTTTGCATAGTTTCGTGGAGACATTCCATATGTATTCGGGGTTGGATTATGAAAATGTCGCTCACTCCAAATTCCGGGATGCGCACAAATGTCAAGGCAGCACACGTACATTATTATTATTTTTATTTTTTTTCCCACAGAGCTATGTTTTATTGTGTTTTTGCCATAATTAATTATTCATACTTCCAGGCAGCCCACAAATATCATCCCGGGAGATTAATATAAAATGTTCCTGTCCCACATCTTGGGTCGACATGTACCTGCCAGAGCGAGGCAGGGAGGGAGGGGGTGAGGGAGAGAGAGGGAGGAGAGAAATAAGGATAAGAAGGGAGAGAGAGAGAGAGACAAGCTGTTTGTTATGCAGCCTGTAGCCTGGCGAGCCAAAGACCCGCGGTTAAGTTAATTAAACATTAGGCATTAATCAAAATCAGATTGATAACGCGACATGATTGTATCTTGTATTGCGCTATATAGATGTACAGCACTGTGAATAAGTCTTGGGGTCTTTTTTTTTTTTTTTCTTCCAAGAAGTGAAACGAAGATAATTTGTTTAAAGCCGTTTCAGAAATAAAGAGTACGACCTCTACCAAGGCACTTCTACTTTCTTCTAAATGTCCAAATCAGGACTTGTGCGTGATCCTTTTAGTTCAAGGATAAATGCTCTAAATCGGGGTGTTTAAACTGTTTTCATCGTGGGCCACAGACGGTGGTCAATGCAGTAAAACATTCTACTGTGACAACAACATTATTTTCCGGCTTGAAACTTTAATGTAGCTCTGTCTCACACTTACTTGTTAATTACTTATGTCATTGTCACGTAACTATTATCATTATGCCCCACTTGTAAGGAAAGATAAAGAATATGGTGCTCTGTTTTTAAAGAGAGTAAAAGTAACATATGGTGGTGGCAGATCTCAAAATCATACAGAGTTTACGTTTGGGACGTACAATAGTTTTATAGATAACCATGTCACTTTGCATTCTCGTGTACATGTATTTTAGTGAGCTAATGTGTTTAATTCAGAACTCATTTGATGGAATACTGTGCTCAGCAGGCAGCATGCAAAATTAGTATAAATAATCACGACACACAACTCATCAGCGTTTTCACCCCCGGAAGCTGCACATAAACACATTTATTAAACTCAACAAACTGATAGGCTTAAGTCTTTTGGGGATGCTTGTCTTTTGGCTTTTTCTGCTGTCTTAGGTTACCTCAGCGTCACCTTCCTCGGTTTTCATATTGACCTCCCAAATGTTGTCTGTGCATTAAAAATGACTAGTGTAATCTTTAGTCTACTGCTGAAGTAATTGTAAAGAGCCTTGGCTAACAGTGGTGCAAAAGTGTTCACCGATCAACAGATGGGTTGAAGGTTCAATCTCTACTCAACATATTTTTGTCATGTCCTGAAACAAGAGATCTCGTCTTGGGCTGAGCAATATGTGAATATAAAATTGAATTTTGTGACAATCTCCAAATTTGGAGGCATTGTTTTATAGTTTGTGTTTTTGTTGTTTCATGCAGCATTATAACACAGACACATGTTGTATACTTTACTTTACTTTACCCGCCTTCATCTCTCATTGGTCAGCATGCCATGCTCTGAGTAAATGACAAGTGATGACTGAAGCCAAAAGTAGCATTTAAAGCTTTAGTTTCCTCTTAAATGCAATCTGAAGTTAAACAAAGTTCACATGAATAATAATCTGGGAAGAGTATTACAGTAGAGCTTTTCTCATGACACGTCACTCACAGTGCTTAAGGGGATTTCTATCTTATTTTTCATTCACTCCATATTCGGTAGTTGTAAGGAGGCATGTCTCCAAAGTTGCCCTTAGGGTAGACTAACAAAAGCGCAGCTGCAGTGCACACATCACCCCACCATCAACCACACACACCAGGCAACCTGGTTTTCCCTCATGGTCTCCCATCGTGGTACTAACCAGACACACGAGTGGTATGGCCTAAGCTCTGATTGATCAAATATAAACTATCCAATGTATTATTACACATAGCCCACTCCTAACCTCAGCCTCATTGTCATGTTTCTGTATTAAGATGCCAGAAACAGTTGCTCTCTTTAAGGTCAGGTATCGGTCAGAACAGTTTGTACCACAATTACACATCATTTAATCAAAAAGTCTCGAGTGGGAACAACCACAACCCACATCAAAGTATGCTAATGCCTGTAGTGTTGAGGACTGAACCGTGTAATCCAGTGCAACGTGTTCACTTTCATTATCTGCTAAGTTGCGATTTAATGAGCCTCTGTGGGCCCTGGGATTGTCCTGGTGTCATCAATAATAACAGTAGGGGGGTGGACTAAATATGCTGTAGTGGTCTGGTTAGCCATGGGTCTCCAGTCTGTTATTGCTGAGGGTAGCGCTCGCGTTGGTGAAGGCTGTCATCTCAGCACGCTGCGTCGGCTCCTCCTTTGTCAGGAAAAAGAACCTCTTTGATCCCAGACACAAGTGCAAAGCCTCTAAATGCTGAATGGATGCTTGTATCATTAAGGATCATCCACCTCGTTTTTTTTTACAAATGGCCCGTGGTCTACTCGCAATTTATGATCATAATAGGCCGCGTTATAAGAGACTGGTGCTTGTCCTTGAGATGTTCTTATGCCTCTCTTTGCATCATCTCCTCCCAGTCTGGGCAATCAGATAATAAACGCTTTCTATTCTATACGAAGAACTACATTGTCTGGGATCTGGAATAATTTCTGTAAATGTGATTGAGCGTTAAAAAGCAATTACGCCCCCCGGCAAATATCCTATGACCCTTGAGTTGATTCTGAGAAGTATAATACACATCAGAGACCAGCAGGCCAGTTAAAATGTGATGTATAGTGTCAATTCCTGAAAAATACAGTGCAATAAAGTAGGAAGAGGGGCAATTTTAAACAGGTCGCAGGCCTTTACCAAAACTTACAGTGGGCACATAGTTGAACAATGTATACACTGTGATAAAGTCAAGTGAATGTTTCTTTTCTTAATCACGAGTATTGCTATTTACTGTATCTGGGATTATGTTTTGGTTGGATTAAACCAAACCTATATTTATCTTAATTTGCATCCATGTATTTTAACCTCTTGATTTAAAGGAATAGGCCACCGTTTTTGCATACTGAGATATGTTCTTACCTTAGCGTAGACGAGTTGATGCGTAACTGTCCGGTCTTTACGCGTGCGCTCAGTCTCGCAAAAAGACCGAATATGTTGTTAGCATTTAGCCTCTCCTCCTGGGCACACGCGCAAAGACCAGACAGGTACGCATCAACTCGTCTACACCAAGGTAAGAACATACTGTATGTCAGTATGTAAAAACAGTGGCCTATTCTTTTAATTAACCAAGAACATTTTCCCCAGCTCGGCTTTACCCAAATCTAAAAGCTTCTTGACTGAATCTCAGTGTAATGCCTCATTTGAAATTTAAGACCTACAAAAAAATACCTACACGTATTTGTTGCGTATTTGTCGCTTTTTTGCCAGTTTTGATTGCTTTTTGAATGCATTTGTAACTTTTTTGTCGCTCTTATTTTTGTTGCATTTTCATCCCTGTTTTTGTTGTTGTTTTAATGCTTTTTTTCAAGAAGCTTTTAGATTGGGTAATGCCAAACTGGAAGAAATGTTCTCTGTTCAGGTGGGGGTCAAGAGTAGGGCTGCAACTAACGATTATTTGGTAAAATTTTTCTTTTTTTTTCATCACATAAAGCTAAAGTGGCATCGCTTGAGGATGTGTTGATGGCGTAAACTTAAAGTGTTGGAGGCTCTTGGCGCTAATTGGCCATACCGCCTTTGCTATGCCCAATCCCGTCAGACCTTGGAAGCTAACAGGGAAGGGCCTGGTTAGTACTTGGATGGGAGACCGTTTGGTAACACCAGGAAGCCTAGCGAATGTAGTGAGTGAGTGAGTGGTTGGTGGTGGTCGGAGGGGCCGATCGCGCAAACTGGTAGCCTCGCTTCTGTCAGTCTACCCCAGGGCAGCTGTGGCTACAATAGTAGCTTACCACCATCAAGTATGGAGTGAATGAATAGTGCAATGTAAAGCGTCTTTGAGTGTCCAGAAAAGCGCTATATAAAACCGATGCATTATTATTATTATAATTCTGCTTTCTGATTGGATGAGACACAAATGGATATTTATGCAATTTTTAATGTACAAAACATTACAGTCCCTAACTTTAAAAACAAAGTAGGTTATTGCTCTATTTGAATCTGTGTTTGCTAGAAAATGATTAATCGATTACTAAAATAGTTGTCGACTATTTCAATAATCGATTAGTTGTCGATTAATCGAATTGTTTCAGCCCTAGTCAAGAGTGTAAAAGATAATCTTTGATCTCATATACAAGCTCATATACGTAGCTCCAATACGCTGAATGGATGCATGTATCATTATGCATCATGCACCCCCTCTTTACAAACAGCCTGAGGCCTATTCACTATTTATGATTGTAATAGGCCACGTTATTTATTAAAGAGACTGATTGTTGTCCTTGCCCTATACAGACAATGTTGTTTTCTCCGCCACCCAGGATAATATTTGTCCCTGGGTGCGATACGCAGCGGCCGGCTGAATGTGCCGGTGATTGATTCCTGTGTTGAGGAGCACGGGAAGGCTAATCTGAGTTATGATTGCCAATGTAATCGCATTTTCCTTGCCCCTGACTCATCGGCCCGCTCTCGCACCCGCTCCTGCCTACATCCGGTTTAGTGATTATCCAGCACATCCGTCAATAACACGCCAGACTCTACAAGCCGCCGCTCCCATCCCGTCACCTTGATTTTCGGGCATCATAACTCTCTTGACTGTTCGCGTTTCGCAGTTCTATTTCATCTCTCGGCTCCTTTGTGAACCCGCTGGAGGTGGCATCGAGCGCTTGCAGTAATCACGCTGTCGTATCAGGGGGTAAAATGAGCTGTTTTGGGGGAACTTGTCAGCTTAGAAAATAATGTCAACCTTCATTGTGTGGAAGTGTTGAACGCCGGCAGGTACTGGGGTTTGAATTCTGACCCAAGCCTTGATTAAACTAAAGGATGGCATCAGGAAAGGCACATGCTCATGCCATAACGCTTTTACAACGAATGTAAACCCCTTAGTGGAACGATACTCAAAAAGCTGAATATGTTTGCATAATGTAGGACCTTTAAATATCGTCCATTAGTGTTCTCTACATTATACATGTCAGTTACTAATCTACACAACTATCACTGTGCACAGCAGTCTTTATCACTGCCAAAATCTTTCTGAGACTTTATTTCATCTTTGCTTCTTTGTGAACTCGCCGGAGGTGGGTTTTGAGGATTCAGAGTAATCACACTGTCATTTTCGGGGGGTAAAAATAAGCTGGGTTTTTTCGGAGCTTGTCAGGTTACGCACAATACAACCTTTGACATGTAATCGGAGCACCGCGAAGCACGGACCACTGAAGCAACAGCATTATTTTATTTACCAGGAGAATCATGAATCAAAGCGCTCCCCTGGCTGCGGCTCAGAGTGGCGTGATGTCATTAGCAGTCGACCCGCGGGGGGAAAACAGGCAAAAAAAAACTTTTTCTGCAACATTTTTATTCACAACACCCCAGTGTAGAAAGCACACCAAGCCCGTAATGAGGTGTCTGGAGCTTTTGGGTACGGGGCGGTGGCGTGTCTTCGCCTGAGCCGCTGTGATATTTCTATGTGTGTGTACGTTTTTGGTGTGGGGGCCGTGCCACCAGACAACTTTTAATACAAAATATCCCTTTAGCTAATCACGTCGGCTTGGATACGGAGACAAAGCAGGCTTCCCAAGAGTGGGATAACGTTGCGCCTAGCGTGTGGGAAGTGATTTAGTCCAAATATGGCCATGCTAAAGGCACTGCGTGTGTGTGCGGTTTAGGATGGATGGCCCGGCCCGGAGTAAATGACCTGGCTTGATGCGGCCTATCAGCTGCGCTCTCCAGCCAGACTCCCTGATATCCCGTTCCATCCATCTCTATAAAGGCGCAGATGACGGAGAGATGGAGCGGCGCAATAGAACGCTGAAAATAGGAGGAAAAAAAGATCACTTTAAGTGGATAAAGAGGCTAATTAAGGACAAGGGACGAATTTTGAGGATGAGTTGAGAAAGAATAGAGTGAGTAAAAACCAGAGACTGTCAGCTTAACCTTCAGTCATTTGAATGACCACACCACATGACTACACCACATTTTGGGTATGAAACAAAAGTAAGTATTTTGATAAAAAGCTGTTATATTTACAAACTACACATTGCTCTTTTTAACCCTTTACGTTTTGTATGTGTTCACTCTGACTACCACAAGGTACAGTGGGAGGAAAAAGTTTGTGAACGCTTGGAATTTTCTAACATTTCTGCCTAAAATGTGGTCTGATCTTCATCAAAATCATAAGAATGAATAAACTAATACCACCCAAACAATTACATGTTATCACATTTTTAATGGCCGTAACATGTAAACATTCACAGGACAGGGAAGAAAAAGTAAGTGAACCCAGGAATCTCGCTGAACTGAAGCAGTTTTGTAAAGAGGAATGGTCCAAGATTCATCCTGATCGTAACCAAAGGAAGTAAACTATTGTATTAAGCTTTTGGAAGAGGGGGTGGGAATTGATAAGTGTTAAACTGCAGCCCACTCCTTTTCAAGCAGCGGTGAATTTATTTGTTTGACTATCAGTGTTCTTTGGATTATGTTGTACATACTGTACACTTTTTCACTGTGTGCTTGAAATAAACTAAAGTAACTAACTGGCTAACTAACTAACTAATCGTTGTGAGTGTCTAATCTGCAACTACAGAAAAGCAGTTATTGCTACAAAAGAAGGGTCAGCCAGCCATGTAATACAAGGGTTCACTCACTT
Source organism: Neogobius melanostomus (assembly GCA_007210695.1). Taxonomy (NCBI): domain Eukaryota; kingdom Metazoa; phylum Chordata; class Actinopteri; order Gobiiformes; family Gobiidae; genus Neogobius; species Neogobius melanostomus. The sequence goes on along the minus strand of VHKM01000657.1, from coordinate 888,488 downwards.
ATTCCACACTATTGCGAATGTCTCAGGTTTTTCTGTAAAATATCTTGATAAACTTGTAAACTCATTTCTCCATTGATGATAGCAAGTTGTGTAGACCCTGGGCAACAAAGCAGCCCCACACCATGATGGTCCCTGCACCATACTTCACAGTGGGGATAGGGGTTTGATGTTGGTGTGCTGTTCCAGTTTTCCTCCACACATAATGTTGTGTGTTCCGCCTAAACAATTAAACTTTTGTTTGCGAAAGAGCTTTGGATGCTCCACTGCAAAATATTCTGTGGACTGATGGAACCAAAGTTGAATTGTTTGGGCGGAACACACATATATTATTATCAACATGTTATAATCATATGTTCAACATGTTATATCATATGTTTGAAGTTAAATTTAATAGAATTAGTTACTGACTTCCAATGGAGTGGATCAGCCCATCTGAACGGTGTTGGCCAATCCAATCCAAGCATTCCAGGGGTGGCCTGTGCTACCCCTCACCACCCTCAAGACATGACCTGTGACCTCATTAATGTTCTCACAAAATTAGATCACTCCAAGGATTCACATTTTTTCAGACTGAATCAGTTATATAATATGAGCTCCTGTATTAACGTTCCTTTGACTCCTGAATGAATATGTATCGCTTTTCAAATGAGAGGAAAAGTAGCCGCAAATGTCCTTGTGGCGTGTTCTTTTGTCCAACCCTTGTGACATATCCACAACAAGCAGATAAGCAGATACTTTGCAGATTGCTGGCTTGCTCTTTGTGTCAACTTTGATTCTGAAAAACATACAAACGTCCAAAAGTGGAACAATCTCAAAGTCATGCATTATTGCTGAAGTCAGGTGCAGTTTCCCCACATCTTGAAAGAAACAAATGATGCAATTGAACGGGACGTGTCCTTGTAAACCCATAAAAGAAAAGGGAAATCATGTGTAGGGCCTTTCATTTCAGTTGTACAATGGAACATACATGACATTTTCGTCTTGCAACATTTGTGTTTAGTGGGTGCCTTGGTTTCTCCATCAATGTAAAAGATGCACATATCAACCAAGAGCCCCTGCCTCTGACTCAGGCTCAGATCTGGGGAAAGGTCCTCTATAGGCGCTGCACTGCAGTTGTTCACTGCTCCTGACAGGTTTACCCAGTGGCACTGTAGAGGGTCATTATGTAGAGGACAAATTTCAAAAGAAAAACACTGAATACCAACCCTCCCCCCCCCCCCCCCCCCCCCCCCCCCCCCCCCCGAAATTACCAGGCACGTAAATGTTTCATCAAAGAGATGAAGATTAATGACCATGAATATACAAATAGCAGTGGTAGTGGTAGTGAAAGAAATATGTCAATAAAAATTGATTTTGAGCATAACCTTCTGAATAATCGATAATCCACAGATAGCGATGACCCAGTTAAAGAAGTCAAACCAGTGGAAGTACATGGGCCTCTTGAATGAGACATTACGTCGTCTAAACTGCAAAAAATAAATTACCAGATTAGTTTAAATGTCTCAATTTGAGCATAATCATTTACATTTGAGATGTTTTGATTTTTTTAAGCTTTAGTCAGGCATTTTCCCTTGATTATTTCACTTGTTCTGAGATATTTTGCCTAGATAATTTTCTTTGCCAATGGGGTAAGAAAATTGGACTTGTCCCACTGGCAGGGTCACTTTCAAGATTCAAGATCTTTTATTTGTCAAACCATGTGAGCGCCACTACAGGTGTCGTAGCATGTTGCGCTTTTTTTTACTCATTAATTGTCCGTGAGAGTAAATATTACGCTGACAGAAAAGACAAAGGGACAGAGGGATATTGTACATTGTGCCACAGCCCAATAAATTTTTTTCACTCACACTTGGCTGTAAATACTGCTAAAGTGGCGCTAGCCCGCAGTTAGCTTTGCCCGTTAGCCGGTTAGCTTCTTCTTCGTGATTCTATTAGTGTCTATTGCACCTCCGACTCGGTGCAGGGAAGTTGCAAGGGTGGTTTTCTGGCCAGAGACACCAGGGGGAGATTTAAGACCCCCCAATCATCTCATTACCACTTGTATGACCCCTTCTAAACAACCCAGCACATAACAAAACCTTTGTCAGCTTATAAAAGAAGGCAGTCACACTTAAACAAGCTAATAGACTTGCTTTTTTCAGTACGAAAGCATGCCATAGGGAGTTAATGCTGACCAAAATCAAAAGCTGGTTGCAATTTGATAAAGAACTTAGAAATATCAGACTGTGCGGGTTTTACATGATTTTCACTACACTCTTGCCTAATGGATATAAATTGGTTTGTCCATTGTGAAGAGGAGCATGGTGGTCCTGGGACAGCAGTAGAGGCCAGTACAGGACCTCTGGAGATGTCCTGTGTCTGTGATTGAAACAGTGATGGAGTAGAGTGTCCATCTGAAGACTCCAGTGAGGCACTCAGGCCAAGTCCCTGTCCCCACACGCATCAATCTGATACTGGGCAGATGCTATATGACCACAAAGACCAACTGAGGAATATGAAGATGTTTTTTTTTATAAGCTGTGTATTAACCAGTCACTCCACCTGTTCGTAATGCAGAAATTAAGAACTTAAAGCCAATCCCCAGCTCCACATCATATTGCATTGCTTTAGTCTTTAGTCCTGGAATATTACCAAGTGTCCTTGCCTATGTCCACAGGCACACTTTAACCACATCTGTTTGTGACTAATAATCTTTATGCAGCTTGAGTTTATTGAGACCAGTATAATATCCAAACTTACCTTGGAGCTTTTCCTTGGAGCTCTGTCTGCCGCTATTAACATGATGTATTAGCCGTGATATAGCCCAAAACCTGGGAATGTGAGATACAGCGCTTCTATTACGGCTCCCATCCTGCAGCGGCCACATGGTCAGACATAAGGCGGGTGCCCACATAAATCCACCACATCTGGGCCTGTCATTACCCCCATTTGCCAATAAACCTTGAATAAATGGTGTTAATGCTAAGTTTCCTCAAGCATCTTACACTAGAAATATTGTAGTAAAACAGTCCTTGTGGTTCGACGGTACAAAAAGTGTAATCTGTAAATATGTGCCCTCTGTATGCTTGAGTGTAGCGTGCGCTGTTGCTGAAATGATTGGCTCACTCATAAACAGACAGCTGCCACACCAGCAGACCTTGACCGGCGAGTGGCTTTACAGGTTAAGTGCCTTGCTCAAGGACTGCTATACCGGTGGGAGAAAGTGCAGTTTTCACACCAGCTGCAAGATAATGATCGCACATGGACTCAATATGCTGCTGATCTTTTATATTGATACTGTGAAAATGCATGCATGTATTTCTTGTATCTTTTTTTTATCATTTTAACTAAGGTATGGCTACTTCACTCTCACTACTATGGCACAGCGTTTGTCTAGGAGCTTTATGTGTCTTTTCTATCTGCCTGTGTCTCTCCAGTATGATGTCATTGTAATATTGATTTATTCACAATTAGAATACGTTGTACATGGTGTGAATTATTAGCCTTTATTGTTTATTCATTCAGACAACAAATCAACAAACACGGCACATTGTCTTGGTGTCAGAAAAAGTGCAGAATATTGATGGGGCTTTTCTCTTTCTGTTTGCGCATCCTTGGGTTTCATTATTAGAACTCGGCCTGATACATGCTTCAAAGCTGTAAGCAAAAGTTTGAAACTTTATCTTTGCGTGTGGTAAAACAAACACTTTACATTGCAGTGTTGTCACCAAAAAGTTACCGCTGCGCCCCATTGCCTGCAGATTCAATCAACTAACCACTGTGCAACCTCTCTGTTTATACAGCTACAACTTTGTGTCGAATTTAAACATCTTTTATCCTCAGGTCAAAACAAATCATCGCCTCGCTCTCTGCCGGATCTGTCATGCTAGATTGTAGGCAGATACAAATACGCTAGGTGCCTAATTGTATTTACCACAACATAACCCATCACTTTATCTACTTAAGAAACCTTTTAGATGCATGAGCATTTTTTCAAGGCTAAAGTGATGTACTTATCATACTCTGGGGGATGGTTCCGCCTTAACAAAGAAGTTACACATCGTTTAATGAGAACTTTGCATTTAGCATGGCCCCAGAGTCCCTTTGCCTGCAGTGCCATTATCTTTTTTGTAGAGAACATTTCCATACAGGTTAAATCATTTAACTGCCCCTTAAGCAACAATCCTTAAAATGCATATGAGCAAGACAACAACATCAAGACCTGAGAGCAAAACAAAGGCATAGCATCAGAATTTGGTCATCTATTTTGTAGGATTCTTTTGTGTTTGTTGAGCGAATTGAAAGTAATCAAGATGCCAATCAGTTTTTGTGATTGTTGAAGTGCTGTTTAGAAAGCACTTGAGTAATTGGACACAATACAGTCAGTGCAAGTTTGAAATATATGATGGGGATGTTCTTTGGTCTCAGGCAGGGCACGTGACAATTTGTTATGTTTTTCAGAATAAAAGCAGAATAAAAATCCAAATGAAATCCAAAGATGTGCAGCCAATAGTCGACGGCTCAATGCTGCTGCACATATGACACTGTTCTGTCCTCAGCGTCGTGGGATCGAATCCTATAGCTCTGACAATTTGGTGAATGTCTCTCTCCGCTTTTTGCTCAGGTTTACCCTGAGCTGTCCTGTGTTTTCCCCACCCAGCTCCCACTTTGTAGCATAGTTCTCCTCTCCACCAGAGCTTTTACTGTACAAAAACTACACACATCAGCCCCTTCTTAGAGCAGAAACTTGAATATTTTAGATAAATATGTCAGGGTGTGCTTGAAAAATATCAGAGGAAAGCATAATACTGCCCTGACCCATGCCCTTTCAATATTAACCTTAATGACTACAATGACAGATCGTCAAACAAAGAAAAGGAAGAAAAGTTTCAGGTAAAACAGGTGAAAAACTAAACTTAAAACGTTTCAGTGTGCTACTGCCCAAGGAGAACTTGACAGAGTGGAGAAAACTCTTTTATGTTGTGTGAGTTAAAGTTTCTTGATGAACAATTGGGTTGCGTAATGTAATGGGGAGCGCTGCTTTGCCAAGGCTCATCTATTGTTCTCTGTCACTTCTGATTTAGTTTTTAATTCAGCCTATTGGAATTGAAAACGCCACTGAATGAGTCTCCAGCATTTATGAAGCAATCATTACTTAAATGTGTTATTCCTAATGGGCTGCGGCGGCTACGTTTAAAATACAGAGAATATGCTTTAGGGAAAATGAAAGACGATGCAGCGAGATCCACGACTTTCTGGTGCATTTGCATAAAACACTGACTATACAGCCGGAGTTATTGATCTCACATCACGAACAAAGCACTGCCCCAAGCAAAGTTTAGCCCGGATCGTTTGCCCTTTTTAATCATATTAAATTTTTCCGATTATCAGAAGAAAACTGATATTTTACAAAGGCGCTTTTTAGATGTCCATTTATTTCATTGTAATTATGATAACATTTGTGGACATTTGTCCCTCTTAAGCCTTAAGGCGTAGCAAATGAAGTGGCTTGGCGTCACCTCGGTTGCAGCATTAATTGCAACATCAAGTAAATGGGCCAAATCTCTGCACTAGGTCCTAATCACTTATCTGCCATTAGTGTTTCTGGCCGGGGGGTATAATTGAAGCCGCTCATATTGTGGAAAATAACTTGGCGTTATCGAAAACAAAGGAGCAAGGGTGGCCCACTTTCACAATGGACACTATTGAGAGGGAGATTAACAGATTATAACTTCTCCACTTCAACTTCTCCATAAAGAAGTGTTAGAAAGTCAACTTTTTTTTTTCCCACACTTGGTTCAATGTTGAATCTTGGCATTTGTTACATTGCAGATTGTAATTTCACACATCACAACCCAAATTTTTAGACCATGTGGCAGCTAGAGTAGCCCTGGAGGGACACCATGCTTGATTTTGGTGAAAATGAGATCATAAGGCATCACAATGCGTTATGATCCTATTCATCACAATGCTTTATGAAGAGTAAAAGTATGAGCACCTTAATCAGATCCAAATAAATAGAGAAATCAAAGTAACCCATTGAGAGCTACCCCTGGCAGACCTAAGTGCTTCTGTGTTCTCAAATTGAGGTCTGACTCTAAATCGTCTGTAAACCACCCCCCCCATTTACAGAGTGATTTCATTTTTTGGGGAAAGGAAAGGCGTCGATACTTGTGACTGAAACAAAGCCAGAGATAGCCGCCAGACTGGCCCTCTCCTGACCAAATCCACAGATTACAACACTTCTGCTCTTATAAGCCGCAACAAGAAACACAAGACTGCGAAAATCTTTTTCTAAATGCCAGCGCTACAAAGTCACCTCCAACTCATAAAAAAAGAAAAAAAGAAAAAAAAGATTGTCTACTTCGGATATAAGTAGCAGTAGAGGTGGCGGACTTTCTGTGCCAAACTTGATTTCCTTATTGGCATGCAACGCTGCCATGTGTGATGTTTCAATTAGACAGATCAGTGAAGTAGAGATGCTAATATTTGTAAAGGAAGTACGCCGCAGAAGGTTACGAAAGTTAGCTTGCTGCGTAATGCCTTTTGAACCTTTTTTTTTTCGATATGCAGTCGTCTGTGAACGTCCTCCAGCCTTTTTTCGTAATAAATTAGTTGGCGGAGTGCAATGCGAGCGCTGATTGATGTCGATTGAAACATGTATGGGGAATCAAACACAATACAAGCGCTTGGTACGCATAAACCTTTTAAATGGAAATGAACACAATGCATAATGCTTACAAACCACATTCAAACGCTCTGGTGAGGTTAGTGTGGAGTTTTGTTGTGTTGTAGAAGTTGGGATAGTAGAGTGGATGCATATGTGACCAGCCACAGGAATCAGGGACACATGTCGGTTCTGGGGCATTATGAGCTTTTCACAGATTGTTAAAGTGTAGTCTCCAAGCTTTCCAACAATGTGTAACACATTTGGATTTGATAATATTTGGAGGCGTAGCGGCGATTTGAATTTAACAACTCTTTAAAAGCCCAAAGGGCAGGAAAAGCTCTCCAAAGATTTGGGCAGTTCTCACCTCTCTCTGCTGCTCGAGTGACAATAGGGCTCATTTACATCTCATTTAGATAAGCCAAACCCGCTCCCCCCGTAAACCTGTACAGCACAGGGGGAGAAAAGACAAAAAGCAAGAAAAATGTGCCATTAAAAAAAAAGAAAAAAAAAAGTTTGCATACAGGTAATATATAAATAAATAACCTGCACACACAGCTTTCTTTCTATAAGGTTTATTACTCTTTAATTTACAGACAAAATCCTGCGTGCTTCTCCCCAGCTTCTGTGTCAGTGCTGCCTGCCTGTGTCTGCTCCGCCTCTGTTAGATGCAGGAGCCTCACGCTGAGAGAGAGTTACAGACTCCGGACGTAACTGAAGTTATAACTTTAGAAAAGACTACTATACTACTTTCCTAATGCACATACACTCTCATACATGAGAGGAAAAGGCTGACATTGCGTCGTATCGCCGTGCATGATCGCATTGTTTACGTTTCGCGTAACTTTATCTGACCATAAACCGAAAATATGAAGCGGATCTCTCTCAAATAGAATAGAAGTGGCTGAAAGCTAGGGATGCGCTGACTACACGGCGTGCGCTATTTCTCTGACAAAACAAGACTTTTTCAACCTGAAAAACTGATCGACAATAGGCGTATGTATAAAACTGCCTTTTTTGCGTGGCATTTGTTTGCTAAAGCAAACCAAAGCAGCGGTGCCTCCTTCTCCGCGGTGCTTACCCAGTATGTAAATAGACACAGACAAAGTCACGCCCCTACTGCACGCTCCGAAATCTCCCAAATCAAGGCCCTTTGAACCTAAAAGTTTATGCTTCTAAATATGCTAATACTGCTAGCTTAAACATGGAGAGGCTTCTTCATGACTTCAACTGAACAATTCTGCAAAAAAGTGAAAACATTTTCTCGAAACTCGGGCTGCCGACTTGTGCCTGGATCCCACGGCGGGTCACATATTGCACCTAAAACTATGAACATCTTTTATTGTTTAAAAAGCACCATGCCAGGCCAATGTGTTAGCATCTTGGCAGAGATTTGAAGAGAACGACTCCGCACAGCAGTATATGCACCTTCACATATGCTCACTCCTACTTCCCACAGATGGTTTGGCCTCGATGTTTAAATTGACTCAATCCCATTTTCTGCTCGTACTTTTCTCCCGTTCACAATGATCCCATAAAGCCAAAGACAGAAGGGAAAAAAGAGTTGACAGGGCTCCGGCAGACTTTTTATGACTTTCTCACAATCGTTCAGGAGTACAATAGTATTTTTATGACACTACGGTACTGCGCCCCTTTGCCGCATTTTGACGAACCCGCCACCACCGCACCGGCAAACTAACAAGGCCCTTATGTTTAATGGACTCCACGCGCTTTATCTCTCCCACCTCCAGCCTGTGCCAAATTGTCACAGCTATGAGCGGGCGGCGGCGACAGGCGGACGTTTTTCCCCTCTCCTAATGGGACCTAATTCAGAATGTGTTTTACACCTTTGCCTGCTGTTTCACATGTTCCCAATGGACCACTATGTGATCCCTGTTTTTGCTTGCTCACTGTAACTGAATTACATTGAAGTTAAGGTATTTTGATCATGAGGATCTGGGGAACGTTGGGACCACTGGCAGGTAAAATTGAGCAAGTCATCGTCTCATGTATCCCATTAAACTCCTTTGCCATATTTGGACAATACATTTTCAAATGTACTGTATCTAAGAAGGGACACAAAACCTTGAGAGAGATCAACAATTGCCAAACTGTTATAGCTCAATGACTTGGTTATTTCTGAAACTGCTGCTCTTGTGGGCTGTTCCAGTCTCCAGTTGTCAGCATCTGTCAAAACTGGTTCAAGAAAGGGTCATTCAATGAACCAGCAACATGTGCAACACCTGAGTATTTTAAAGACGTAAGCGCTGGTTTTGGAAATTTGTCAGAATAGAAATGGCAATACGATTTGTTGAACTGCACATGAGGCAGGTTATCATAATTTAAAGCTTCAACAGGGCATGCCCCAATCAAAATGCATGGATCCAGTTGAGAAACCAGATGCAGCGCTGGCTTTGGTCCGTGGACAGTTCTATGGTGGCAACTAATAGTGTGTATCTTAGCGCTTATCGTTGTATTTCGGGAAGCCAACAGGCTGCTCTGCTCAGATAACCGCCGTCATTTGCTGCGTTAAGTGGCTGATTGCCTCACTGTTGCGTTGCGCGCCACTCGTGCCTCTCCGCATGTGCGCACCGTGACACTTTCATGCATGCGTAGCCACATAAATGTAATTTTCTGCCTCAGCTTTGTGTGTATTGTCGCCTCCGCTGCATATGCGTGCAACACTGGCAGCCCTTTCAGTCAGTCAGAGCTTAGCGGCAGTTGCCTCCAGCACGGCTGAGTGAGATTAAAGTCACCCGTATTGCACTTACTGCCAGGAGATGAGCGAAAATTAGGAGAGAATTAAACAATGCTATTTGCATACAATTACACAACTGCACAGCAAACGCACACTTAGCTCCTCTGTCTGCTCGGCTAAGTAGAGCTGCTGAGAGGCGCCTTATTAGCTATGCAAACAGCTCACTGGCCTTATTCAATCAGTGTTTATTTGCACTGAAAGAAAACTCACTGAATTCATGGGTATTCCTTTATTTATTCACAGGCAGATTATCCCCGTTTTGGCCCTTTTCATTTTCTAATTCATCATCATTATATTAGGTTCTAAATGGGCTGAAAAGTTCACTCCAGAGACGTCAGGGAAAATGTAGAATAATATTTGTACTGGACAGAGAGAGAAAAGAGGCCGATTCTGTGAGCCAGAGGGCAGAACGTGGAGGAGAGTTGGTGCAAAAATCAAACATACTTTTATGGCTTTTATGCACTACCAAATGATGGAACTGGAGATGTATTCCAGGTAATAAGACACACCAATATTTCAGATAGATACTGGAGATGGTCATTTTGAAGAGTTTTAGCCTTACTTGGTTTTCTTCTGTCTTGATTAGAAAGCGTCATCTAAAGCCTAGGTCACAACCGGTCGTACGGGCTCCTACAGCCGGTCTATGTGCAAAAAACACAAGAAACCACACAGAAAGCGTGCGCGTGTGATGTGCTTGATTTGGAGCCGTAAACTGGCCGCAGACCCGCCGCAGAAGTTCTTTGTCATGTCAAACTCTACGGGCACTTACGTTTTTCAGGTTCAGGTTCAGGTTGCAAGAACGCTGTATGTCTACTCTCTACGGCCAGCGTATGTCTTTCGTATGTTTTGTCCAAAACTTTTTTCATATGTCGCACTTGCGGACTTCGTGTAATGTGTTGTGCGCCACATGCGCACCATTAGTGCAGCCAACGCACGTTCCGCTATCTCGTACGTCCTCATAGATTCCTCCACACATGTCGCATAGGTCGTTCGTGAATTGCCCGTTCGGCGAGAGTGCATCAATCGCATGAAAAGTCCATATATAAAGCTTCACCTGTGCCTGTGGCCATTTGTAACAGGGTAGGCGAGGAGAGAACAGGTGTCAGAGAGGGAGCACAGAGAAAGGCGTTATGCGTGGTCTGACGCGTAGCAGCAATTCACCAAAGGTGTTCATCCATGCGAATGTATGACATAGTCACCGTGACTTTCACTCTCCAACTCCCGGAAAAGTGTGTCATTCTCCCCAGACATGCGCCTTCTCTTTATCCAAGGACGGCATATAGGCTATACCCTCTAAATTGCCGGAGAATCTCTGTGACAAATGCACGGCGTTGGTAAACACAACGTACGTTTATTGCAGGTCGGTCTTACAACTTCCGTGCGTTAGCTGTACGAATGAAGCGACAGCTGCACGTACGAGCAGCCTCCATGTGACCCATGTTTGAACACATTCTCTACATTCTCCACGGACAAAAAATAAACGCAGCGATTTGGGAAACGCCAAAAATCACACGGCCAAAAAGTCGTACGTCCGGTTGTGACCTAGGCATAGGTAATAGTAAGAGAACTAGCTTAAAGAATTTATTATTTTTATTGTATTATAATTTTGTCTTTACCTTCTAGGATGGTTCGTAGTGTACATTAACCTTGTTCCATACTGATTTAGGATTTATGCAGGCTAAATTGTGTAAAACAAGCCATGACAAAAAACACCTAACCAAAATGCAATAACTTAAGCACAAATGAACTAATCTTCAATTAAAGTCTGGAATTGCAGACCCTGAGTACATTATGACCCTCACCATAGTTTGAGAAGCACTGGTATAGATGGCAATAGAAGCCATACAATTTCTTTGACCATTGGCTTGAATATAAATGCAGAGATTGTTGTGTCTTTTGTCTTATGAAGCAAACTGCCTGCCTCCTGTCCTCTTCATTTGGAAGTTATCACACATGGCCGCTACCAGATAAAATTAAATAACTTGTCAAATATTCAACTGGCTTTCAGGCCCCTCCGAGCTACTACTTGCTGTGCAGACCTCATGGAGACACCGCTGGGTGCAAAGTCTAACAAAGGGCAAAACAGTATGAATTAATTAGTGTTAGAGTGTTAAACGTGTCAGTGTTTTTGTTTACATCACACCCATGTATATCTATATTGAGAAAACATGTTGAATCATATGTTTTAACAGGATTTCTTAGTCCTGCGTAAACAAACACACAACATTTATTATTTATACTATGCGTGAGCCAAGTATGTGATTCCCTTTTTGCTCTTTTGACAGCAGACACACTCTCCGCTCAGGTTAATACAAATTGGAAGCTCGGATTTTGTACGTTTGCACTCACAAGCCGACTTCACTTTGATATTCAAACCTGACATCCGCGTCATGATGCAGAGCTTTTCATGCGAGGTGTACTTCCCTGCTGAGAAAATGTTCCTGTCGTCGGAAGCTCTCACATTGACATGCAAACCGACCCCTTTCACCTACGGATATTAGAACCACCTATCAGTTCCTGCTCAAAACATATACTCGCAATCTCGCCCCGGCTCCTATCTCCACTGTTGATCCTCCTGTTGTATAACCAGGTGACGGCGCGTGGTGAAATATTAATGTGAGCGCTGAAGTGTGGCCCTTTGGAGTCCTGCCCCCGAACCGGCTTTTGTTCTTGGACCGAGAGAGGCAAAAAGCGTCCCATTCACGAGGTCCAAGGGCTGGATCCATGCAGCGGGACAAATCCAACTGATGCAAATGATTCATGGCCGCGGTGTTAAGCCCGTCTGGGACCAGTGTGGGCTTGTGTCGATAATTCACGCCACTGCAAGTTAAAAAGATTACTTTCTTTGTTTGTGTTTCTTCTTTTTGTATTTTTCACACCAATAAGGCATAACACATTGACTACCAGATTAGTTTTACTTTACATGAAGCTGAAACATACAAGCTGCAGGACTGTATAAACACTACATTGCATACCTCCAATGAGTTTTCTCACAGCCAATCACAGTCTACTATCCTTTCCTCACAACCAGTCCATCAAGCAGTTTGCGTAAATCAACTCTCTCTCATAACCCTCTGCCCCATCTCCATCACAGCCGCAGAATGATTAACCACCTCAGTCGCTTCATCTCCTCTCTGCGACCAGGGCCGAGACCCCACATTATATTTTACTCTTTTTTGATTGCCAACCTCTGGCTCTATCTTGTTTATACATTCAATAAGGTTTAAGATATTTGATGAACCTATACATCAGGGGTGTCCAAACTTTTTTCACTGAGCGCCACATATAGAAAAATATACAAACAACTGGGCCGCACTCAGTAGAGGTCAGATATATAACTTCATCGCTGTTGTATTACAGTTAGCAAAATCAATAAAATGTTAACTGTGCTTTTTTAATTGAATATGCTTTAAGTAAAAAAACAGCCTTCATCACAGCTTTCTATTAATGGATTTTCATTTATTTAAAAAAAAAAAAAAAGGTAAAAGCGAAATAACACAATTACTCACCAGCACAGACTGAGATGTATAGCTCAAAGTAACTTAACATGAATCCCTTCAATATTGTTAACAGGTCACATTTTTTAAAACAGCAAAATACTGTGTGAGAAAAATATTTAACTGACCAGGTAAACAGGGCCATGTTTAAAAAAAAGATCATTTACCATTTTAAACAATGGGGGGAAAATAGACTAGTGTCATCCTAAATCCGAGTCTACTGGTTTAGTGGATGGTGGTTCTGACACAAAGGGACAGGCCCCAAAGTGATAATAATTGATAATATAATAAATAAATAAAAAATAAAAATAATAATAATAATTTTAAAAATATATATATATTTTTAGAATTTTGCAGTGGGCCACTTAAAAATGGGCCCGCGGGCCGTAGTTTGGACACCCCTGCTATACATGATCAATGAAAGAAGGAGCATGTTATTCTTACTGTAAGTTTCTGAAGTTTATAAAGATAGTCAGTGAGCTTTACAACATCTAGCCTTCACATTCACACTGGATCAAAAGATCTTTTTCCCAAATGTTTGCTTTTACAAAATACTAAAGGACAAAACACATTTCATTCTCCTTGTAAATAATTTGTCTTCTGCATTTGACAGTTCAGTATCTAGTAACCCAGTTTCAGATCTTGAGTCAGGTTCATGGTCTGGAGTACAGAGCTGTAACATTAGCCAGTTGCAGTTTTGTTTTTGTTACTGATGGAAACATCCACGGGACACCCATCCAGACACAGAGAGAACATGTCTCCACAACCTCATCACCGAAAGACCCACATAGTCGAAACCAGGACCTTCTTGCACCATCAACAAACTATTTCTGTAATCTCTTCCATTTGCCCGCATGTTATTGCTGCTATCTTTTTCGTGGAATGTCTGAGATAGTGTTGTTACCATTGAGTTTTGTCTCAACTGCAACAAACTATGTAAGCCCCCAGAGACTTAACAGCTTTGGGACCAGTCTGAGTCGTCCCTCATAATTCAAGCTGCCGCGAGTTAAAGAGATCCCCTGCTTCGAGCTTTGGAGTTGAGATACTTTTTCAAAAACCCTTTAGCCTCCACTAAAAACCTCCCAACGCCTGCGCACGTCTAGCCTCGGCCTCCTTTCTTCTAATAAGCCCTGAAACTGCAGGTGCAAACTCTTTGTTGACTGAAAGGTTTGTTTTTTCTTCCAAATGTTGATGCGTTTCTCATATATTCCTAAATAAAGAATGAGCTGGGTGAACTTAGGAGACTCTGCTGCATGTAGTAATTCAACGCACTCCTATCGGGTTGCTTACTCCACATCGCCTGGAGATCCCAGAGGAGTTGGGCTCCACTATGTTTTGTACTTGCGCTGTGTTCTCTGTGTCTGTGCCTGTGTGTATGTGTCTATGTGAGCGGGCTGTCTGCTTGTAATTGTGGTGGTTAGCTGCATGTTCTCGTATACACATGGCCAGCTCAAAACGTCAAACAACAATGGCACAGTTGAGTGTTGATTCTGAGGCGAGTAGATAAAAGTTTCTCAAGCTTTTATTCACTCGGGGTTGCTGATAACTAGAGCTTGCAGGCTACACAAGCCGTACCGCAATGCACTTTCACATCCAATCACCCTGCCATTGCGCCCATGACACAGAACAAACTAGGCATGCTTACTACTACTGTTCATTTTCGATTACCTACTATGACAAGCCTAACCTTTAGAGACATACGGGGCCCGATCTTCCGCCTGGTACAACAGCAGAGTTGCTCAAGACAAAGTTGGTATCTTGTGTACAAACAACGGCGTGCTAGTGCTTTCGCTGGTAGCCTGAGGGCGTTGCTTAGAGAGAAAAGGTCAGCTGAGGCGCTGACAACGCTGACTATTCGTCACTCTCATTCATACACTGGGGTATGAATGGGTGACTGGTTCCTTGGGTTCCCCCCCACTCCGATATCGAGGTCTAATTGTCGTTTTTTTTCTCTTCCCCCTTCGTCGGAGTGGTGACACTTTACCTTTTGTGTAATGTCCTGCCCTTCCGACACATTAAAATTAAAAATACGTGGGCCTACTTGAATGACCTATTTTTACGCTCACATCCACTCACACAAGACAGAAGATTTCGAAAATGAAGTGTCACGTCACGATCACAAGAGTACAAGGAGCAGATACCTCATTCCGACAATAGTTAGGGTTAGGGTTATTATTGTGTTCAAAAAATGGATGAAAAGAATACGTAGGCTTGTTCTATTAAAATCAAAATCATTATTTTATTCCCTGAATTTACAATCTAAACACAGAGCGCTACATCTTGACATGTTGACCGGCCAACCAGGAGAGGGAGAGAGAGGGAGGAGGCCCGTGGATTGGCCTTTTATAAACACAGGAAGTAGGCGTCTCCTTGTTGAAAGGGGGGGTATTATGCTTTTTTCAATCACATAGCACCAGTCTATAGCATACTACAATGATGATGTAACCTTCTGTTGGTCTGTATATGCAGTAAATTAAAATAACTGCCTTGAATAAAATTGCTCTCTCAAAATGGCTGTACTGAACGTCTTGAAATAGGCCTCTGTCTCTTTAAGAAGGTTTCCGACACGCCCCCTTCAGCACACTGCTGTGGCATTTAAACAACAACACTGTGCGGGGAGGGGGCTCTGCTGAGCTGAGGAGCAGTGGTTGGTGGCTTGGCTGGTGACAAAAGGTCCAGAGGCATCTCCAGGAGGTGGGGGCGTTCCTAGGAGGACTGAGGCATAGCTACACCTAAAATGGCTGCCGTCTAAGTTTTTACTGATTACTCAAAAATATGTGAATGAGCCAAGGCAACACTCCAGGCATGTGTTTAATGAGGGAATGACATAATAACATGATATAAAGCTTGAAAAAGTCAATTTTACATAATACCCCCCTTTGAAGAACCAATCAGTGCCTTTAGAATACTCTTCTTCTGCGCGATCTGACTCCGCATTATAACACACTGCCCCCCAGTGGATATCAGAATAAAGAGAACAACGATACAGCAAAATGTCAGCCCAATTCAAATCAACCCCAAAAGCACAGATTTCAATCAACACAGTTTCATATAATCATTAAAGCCTATTATGACAAAAACATATATAGAAATATTCAACATTATCAAAAAGTGTCGGATTGGGGGGACGTCGCAATGGAGGGTTGTCGGAATGACGGGGTTTCGGTTTGGAGGGCTGTCTAAATAGAGGTTTGTCGGAATAAGGGGTAGGTGCCGGTTCCTTGCTATAAAGAGCTTTGGGCCTAATGAAGGTAGAAAAGTACTATATACATTGAGACCATTTACATTAACATGCGTGCACTGTGAGTTAAACACTGTCCATGTCCTGAATATACTGATGCTCTAACACCAGCATTAAAGAGCGCAGGGCAAACTCCACAGAAACTTCAAAACAAACGTCAAAACACCAGCAAGTGCGCCCCCACACCCACAGTAGCTAAAAATATTCCCATCTAGTATGGTTTGTGAGGTAAAGCTTGGGGAGGGACCAGTGCTGACATTGCCATGGGGAGTCTGCCCAGACCCTCTCCAGCCCATGTACTGTGCCAGGTATGAAGCTGAAGATTGCACAGAGAACCTCCTGTCAGGGCATAATTTTGTCTATAATCTGTGTTCAGAAATGCAATATCGGGCCCTCGGTGTGTCATATAAAGTAATAATACACCTGCCTAATTGTGAGATTGTAACAACTTAAAATTGCAGCAATAGAAAAATATATTTAGCCAATGCCGTGACACTGCTTCTCTCACCTGCAGTCAAAAGAGTTTAGTCGTTTGTCATAGCATGAAAGGTTGAAGGCAATACCATTTGTAAACCACTGCTCTACGCAAAATAATTTCATTTATATGTAGGACTCGTGCTATTCCCTGTTATGCCATAAACACATTTGAGGTGCCGCCAGCTTTTCCATCATCCGTATTCTCACAAAGGGTCCTCTCTTCTTTACCTTGTTGTATCCGGGGCAATTTGCTATTCACATGCATAGCGGGTTATTTACAGAAATCTCCAGGCCGGACCATCAAACAAATAGCTCCTGCAATTTTGTCTGGTGTATAGAGGAGGCTGCGTCTGGCTCAAGGTTTCTCATTTGCAGATGTGTTGGGGGGGAAAGTACGCCTGTTTTTATTTATGTATTTTTCTCCAGAATAATGCTGACACCCCTCTCAGCCATGCTTATCTTGCATCCTTAGTCGTGAGAGGCTCTAACCTTGCACACAGAGATGGAGCTTTTACCTGGGAATAGAAAGAAGATAAGAGAGAGTACAGAGCCCGATTCACCCGCACCCCGCCACGAACACCGGAGGATTTTACATCGGGGCAAAAATGTGGAGCGAAAAACATGAACCCATTCCGCCGCTTTGGAGAAGTTTACCTGTGTGTGACCTGCGTGCCGTTACATTGCACCTTTTCTGCCCTAAAGATCTGCTGTGTTTCAAAATAAACTGCCTACAGACCTGAGTTGGAGACAGGCATTTCTTTTACCTTTGTCTAGACAGTGCGATGACAGAAATACAATACCTGCATTTTTAGAGCGCTGGAGTCAGAGTTTCTATTACAAATGGTGTCAACAATTCAGGTCACAAGCGATATTAATGGGCGGTTTGCTTTGAGATTTGTTTATTTAAGGGGGAATAGTAATGAAGTGCTGTGGCTCCTGCTCTTACATTATCCTCGAACTCCTCTTGAACCCCTCTTGCGACCCTACGTAACCCTCTTCGTAGCACAACTTACCCCTCCTTTTGCAGAGTAACAAGAGGAAAAAATACCACTCAAGTTTTGTATCTATAAAACACGCTGCAGACCCTTCTGATACAAGTACACTTATGACTAAGAGTCCTAGTTACATCCAGTTCATCAGTGTGTTTTGATGGGGAGCGAGTGGAAGAGGGTTGTAAGAGCTGAACTTTTTTTCAGGGCGAGTCTGACACAATTATTGATCACATGATGATTTTAGCTTTAGCGAAACAAGATGGACAGAGAGCACAAGTGTGGGCAACTCACTACTTGTATGATAAGGTATTCCTGAACATACTGTCTCACACTAGACGAGAGTCGGCAAAAGTTCAGCGATAAATGGGTCTGATTTAACCTGGGCTAGTGTTGATTTGTTGCTGCTTTCAGTTGGTTAAGTCATTCTTACCAATTGTTCAGTGAATGTTTGGGTTGTTTCTACACTACAGTCACACGCTGCTCGTGTTCTGTCACTCATACAGTGTGAGCAGCTCAGAGCGTTAACTCTCCGTACAGTGTGAGCTGGGAGTGTCATTCTTGCTGGTAGTGCTATCCACTCTGCCACCTTACACAAACTTCATATTAAATATCTATCTGCTGCTTCAGCACAAGAACCCCGTTTTGAGGACACCAGCCAAACAGTTAGAACCCCATCAGGAGGATTTGAGCGGAGCACTTTCTCATCCATTGTGAAGCCATACGTTGAGTGTGTTTCATGGCAGATAGAGGCTATTGCTGCCAGCTTGTTTCAGACTTACCTTTCTGTCGGATTAAGCTGGAGTGACGACTGGCAGGGATTTTATTGTTGTTAAAACACTAGACCGCTCCAAATGTTCAATATAGGAGGCTGGGATTGCGTCAGCCAAACAAATACCAAATGGCACTGACGCTTCACTGCACAAAGCCGCTTTTCCCTAACGCACATTTGACTGTTATTTTTTATAGTTACAAGGCTGGTTAATATGATTTTTTCTGCCTTAAAGGCATTCTCTACCGGATTTTTCTAAAACAATGCACAAAAGTAATCCCCTTTAATCATTATGACCCACTAGGATTGACTGGGAGGCCAGATTTATAATGTGCACGTGGAGCTCCGAGCCAATCACAGCTTTTGACATTTCCGTATGATTGCAATTATCGCACACAGCAAGAGTTACTTTATGGAACATGATGCAAACATGGTGTTATCCTCAAGGGCTTCTCTTTAAATAATAGACTTATGTGCACTTGTGTGTCGTGGAATATGAGCTCATTATACATATTCATGGCGTGGCGCTTTGCTAAACTGGTTTGGTTGAATTTGAATTGTGGAGTTGAAAAATGCCAATACGGAGACTGAAAAGTGGGAGAGGAAAAAACTGACTACGGTACAGCCAGTAAAGCAAAGGACAGTCAGCCTCCCATTAGAGACGTTTTTAAGGAGACAAACTATTAGTGAGTTGCTGTTATTCTAAAAGCACTTTACACTTTACTGTTCTATTATGTGCCATTCACACTGCAGCCAGTCCACTTTGAAACCTTGATCAGTCCAGTTTTTTTCCTGATGTAGGTGTTATTTCAATTCTTACAGGAAGAGACCACCGATTTTCCATACTGAGATATGTTCTTACCTGAGCTTTGATGAGTTCATGCGTACCTGTTTGGTCTTTACGTGTCCGCTCAGTCATGCAAAAAGACCAAAGAGTTAAGTTAGAAGCATCCAAGCTCTGCCACGTTTCCCCTATTTAAATATGGTTATGTGAGTAGTTACACGATCCAAGTATAGTTGCACAAAATTAAACATGTCGATTTTCTAAGCGGATAAAAAAGAGTACGATATTGTAAGGCGTAATAACACCGTAGGAGCACTTCGTGTAACTATACGCAACTGTATTCACGCACAAAGACCACACAGGTACGCATTAACTCGTCTATAAGCTCAGGTAACAACAAATCTCAGTATGGAAAAACTGTGGCCTGTTCCTTTTAAAACGTAAAGTATCAATGCTGAGGTAGGGGTACCACATTTGTGCATGATGTGTCCACTTTAACAACTTTCTGAAAAAAACAATTAATCCCCAACCACTCTGCCAACCAAATCAAATTTATTTAGAATCCAACTGAACTCCTCGGCTTTATTTATTTACTTATTTTCTGCAAAGTTTGTTTGGTGTATCCCAATGCTTTGCAATTTCACCCCTATTTGCTTCCAGAAATTACGCTGTGCACCTTTAATATCTGGGAGCCTCTCTTGTGGTTAACTCAAGTATATAAGTGGAATTAACGAATCATCAAGTGCCCGCAGTAAGCAAGTAATGCGTTTATACAGTCCATTTTAGCATTTAATTCCCGTCTATACGGCCAAACACTCGAACATGTTATGGTGTGGAACTCATGTCTTCAGAGCCTCATATCCCCTCATCTCCTCACAGTCACAGTCTTCCTACTCTCTCACTCACTCTCATTTTCTCTCTCCCACTAAAAGCACCAAGTCTATTTACAACTGTGTCTTATTATGGCTCTCACGTCTCTGCTTTTGGTGTAATTCCGCTGTTGTGCTCAGTAGTAGCGCAACTAAAAAGCGGCGGCTGAGCGTCTTTGTTGGGAGAGTAATTGCGCGGGTATCTTCTCTGAAAGTGAAAATAATTGTTTTGGCGTAAACATTGCAGCGGCTAAAGCAGCTGCATATCATCATTGCTCCGATTAATTCGACAAAGATCAGTTTTCCTAAAAGAGATCCTGACTGAATTTGCTAACAAGGTACCCTTGTTTTTTATCTGCAGACATGTGGTGTTTGCGCAGACTTGGACAGTTTGTCTATAAATATTTAAAGGTGCGCTAAGCTAAGCTGATGTCAGACGCTAAGGCAGGCTTGAGAGTTTGACATAATTTGGTGCTTGTTTTATCTCTGGTATACCACACATGCAAGATTTAAAACTGAGGTCAGTCCAGTATGATAATTTATTAACAGTGTTCCGTTAAATTTACCATTAGCCTTTTTCTCCACTAAAAATTCAGATTCTAAGCTGCATTTCACATCTTTGGGATTTGCCAAGTAAACCACTAGATTTTCTCCTAAAAAACGTTTCTTTGCGAGATAGGACCACAACAATGTCCACTTCAAGTGCTGGTCTCTCCTCTGCTTCAAGTTGTGCTATTTCTTAGACAAGTAGTGTCCCAAAAGTTTCTTCCTAAACTTTAAGCCTATATTTTTGATGCAGATAAAACGCTTGAAAGAACTGGAGATGGATTTATAGAGACTCATGCAGCTGCCTCAGGGTGCGGTTCAGTTTTGATCTCCTCTTATCAAATTTATCCTATCGAGCCCATGAATCCCCAGACGACCCATGTCCGATACACCTTCCTGTCACAACTCGTCCACCATCTCTGTCTCAATAATGTCTCACCTATATGTCACCGCTCGTTCACCGGCACCGACTTCCTGGCTCCCCATTGAGTTCAAACAGGCCGCCCCAGCCCCCCTCCTGTTCCCAGTAGGATAAATACATTCCGCATTAATTCATCCATGTCTCCCCAGACTTCACTCACTCACTTTTTTTCCCTCTGTCTCTGCTCTTAAGGGACTCAAGGACTTTGGCGAGGGGCCGCTCTGTTTACTTTGTACTCCCGGGTGGGATATTTCCATTTGAATAAATGTGTGCGACGCAGCTGGGGCGGAATATCTCATCTTCAGACACGCGCCGCAACTTTTCTATGCAGACCGTGTGCCAGGTGTACTATACGTTGTGTGAATAAACTTAAGTTTGCAGGTGTCAAAATCGTTTACGCAGGTTACATAGTGCAAAAGTTTTTTTTAATGAATAAATAAAGTGTCGATTTACAAAAAACAAACTACATAAGCTTGGTATCTCTCTGGATTACTTTGTCATAATTGTGCAGCGCTTATATTTATACCATGATTACACCTCATTTGGGCATTCAAAGTGCTTTACGTCAATGAACCACTCACGCTTTCCCACATAATACACTATTGAGACTGGATTCAAGGTGTGTTAATAGTTTTGAATCTCCCTACTGAGCTGCTATATCATGGTTGCCAGGTCTGCAGTTCACCGTGAAAATGCACAGCTTTTTAGGCCTTGAAGAATAGAGGTGTCCATGGGTTTTGGCCGTTCTCCATGTAACATAAGCTATATTTAGCTTATTCCTTGATAAAAAAAAATCCCTATTTGAAAGTCAAAATCTAAAAGCTGTAAAGGAGATTCAATTCGCACCATATGTCTGCGGATTTTGGGTGATTTTCAGATATTATTGGGCAGGTTTGACTACTGAGACTTGGCAATCCTGTACTGTATACACAAATATAGTACCTATGTATAGCACAGGAGAAGCTTCCACTGCAATGTTGTCCAGGAAAATGCAGCTGTCACATCCTCTCAATCTGCTTTTACATGAAAAAGATGTCAACAACACTCATTCAGAACATTGACAGTGCACGTCTTTGTCCAGCGAACACCGCTGTGTTCTAAATACTGTACTTTACATATGTCGGTAGCGAAGTGGTTCCCAACCTGGGGGGCGGGCCTCCTCAGGGGGCGCCTGGGTTTGCAGAGGGACCCAGAGCTTTGCCTGGTCAGTGGGTCAGGTCATGTCAGGTCAGGTTATATTTGACCAAATAATATGGTTAAAAATCATCAAATACAGTATGACTGAGAAGGACTACGGGTGCATGAAACACTCCCATTTAAGTTTAATTGTTTGAAATAAATACGTATTAACAATTATTTTCATGTTTTGATACATTTGTGGGGGCCACAGCTATTTCCAGTTCAAATTCTTACTGTTATTTGACTAAATATCATTGAGAGAACCCAGAAAACATAATCATTTGAGATTGTGAGTTGGCCAGTGTTCAGACCAGGGCTGTGACGTGACCGTTCTTAATTCGCCCTCGTTCTGTCCAGATGACATGAGGCTGAGCAGCTGAGATCGGCCTCCCGCAGAGAAATGAAACTACCTCCTCCGGAGTTTTCAGTGGAGCCCGGAGTCACAAGACACAATGTGTGTTCTAGCGTAAAATACAGGAATCCGATACCAACGTACAGCCGTTGTGTAGCGGTATAAACAGACCCCACAAGTTTAAATGCTTGGTCTATTGAGCCTTAAAGATACTTTTTAAAGCCACATTTTACCAAATAAACACAACAAAATACTAGCATGATTTTTGTTTTTGGTGAAAAATACCTCAAAAATATCTCCATGGAGACGAGTTGATGATGTTGCTGCTTTGCTGTGACGAAAGGTAGCCAAAATACCAGGTTTTAGTGCATAAGTCCTTATTTTGATGACCCACTGCCTAAGTACTGCATTACAGTATGACTTTTCGTTCAGTGGCGTTTATATAACCTGAATGTTACGTTAATTAATCTATAAAATGCAGGTTTACTAGTTCAGGGGTAAATGCTCTTTTTATTCCTCAAAGTGTAAACGGATCAAACAGTGTATGGTATATGGTATGGTATGCTTGAAATATGCCTGTTTGTAGGCGTCTGCTGACTTCAATCTGCCAAAGAAAGTCCCGACTCTTACTAAGCTCAACTTTAAACTCGGCAAATAAAAGCCACAGCCCCTCTCTTCCACCTTGCCTGCAGCGCTGATAGGATGAAAAATGAAGGTTGCCCCAAAGGAAAAAGGCAGGGGGACGGTCCATCTGTGAGCTGCGTTCAAGGACAACAGTGTTATCCATTTTGGAACAGTTTGAAACAAGCCAGTGTGTGCAGAGGAGGAGGCTCTATTGGAAATGCAGGCTTCTGGATGAACTGTGGCTTCTACTGTTGTCTTGCCAAGCCCGACTGCGATGTGGCAGATTAGAGAAGGATCATTGACTACTTGTTTGTAGCCGCGCCGCTGTTATTTTTTTCTCTTCTTTTTTCTAGCTTTGTTTTTTGTTCTGGGATAATGAACAAAAGTGACGGATGTTTTAGTTAAGTGTTGTGGCGAATTGCGCCGGTGGCCGAACTCCTGATGCTCAGATAAAAGCACTATGTAATAATTTGAGTCTGCCTCATTCAGCCTTGAGGAATCTGGGTGAGGCCATATCTATTAATCTGTGTTTCTGATTTTGTTGGTTTCTACGACCCCCTCCTCCTCATTCCTTTTTATTGATTAATTTTACCTTAGCTGACACTGTGAGACTTCCTGAGCCTGGCGTAGTAGAGGCACAGGGTTCACTTTGGTCATTTTTATCTACTGCTGACACATTCCAATTTGTATTTCGTAGATTTGTTGGAACATTAACACTAATCCATTACCAGTTCGCTGTTCAAAGGTGAAAATATTTTGTTTTCCATGTTGCACCTGATGTAATATTTGAAATGATGTGAATTTCAATACCAGGGCCACAAATCTGATACATAAATGCGAGACTGCTACAAGTAACTGTGCTTCTACTCCTTTTGGCACATCAGCAAATCCTTGGTAAATGACCCCAAAGTGCATTCATCGCGCCATGATTGATTTGCTAGCATGCCATTAGCCCATGTCTTTACTCTTCTAGTGCATGTCATTCCCTCTACTGCATGCAGAGGGCGCTACAGGTCCTTTTAAAATCCTGACTGGCCCAGTCCCTGATTCTTTTTGTCACATACATATTTCGTTTTTTATTTTTTTAATGTAAATTAATATTGAGGTACACAAAATAATGTTTTTAGCCTTAATTGTGTACTATCAGTTAACACCCCCCCCCCCCACACACACACACACACACACACACACACACACACACACACACAACACACAAACTAAGACTGAACACTTTAGCTTAAAGGTGCGACTGAAGTTCAGGTAACCAACTCAAGAGTGTGAGAGAAAAACTCATTTTCAGAAACCTGTCTTTAAAGCCTTTTCATGTTTCACGTGGATGGATTTAAAGTAAAAGGTGGATGAAATGCAAAGATCTGGAGAAAATTCTTCTATAATAGAAAAGCAAACTTGCATTTGGAGTGCAGTGTGTGAGAAATTGCTACTTTGTGAAGAGCAGTTCTTTGTTTCTTGAAACTTCAGTAAAAATGCATTCTTAAGCTGGCAAGCTTTTTACTTCAATATGTTACTTCTGAGGGCTGCAGAATCACCAAATGATTGACATCACAATGTTAGGTGACACAATATCTTGCAAAAACAGTCATGTTTTCCATCTAACTAATTTGTCAAATTAATGAAGCGCATTGTGTTAAAATGGTTTAGTAAAATATTGTTGCGTTTTCAGTATTTAAGAGAATTATCATGACGCCATGTTCTTTATTATTTGTATCTTTCTTTTCACAGAACCAGTTCCACCTGCAGATGTCCGCGCGTGTGCCCCCCTCCACTCTGGGCAGCCTGCTGTTGGCCGTCCTGCAAGGAGGAGAGGAGGAGCGGGACTGGAGCGGCTGGGGCGGGGCCGCAGTGGTCTGCCCCGGCTGGGAGGAGGGCGGTGAGGGCCTACTGTCCCACCTGCAGATGAACAGTGGCTCCCACTGGCACCTATGGGACGTCATTGACCTGACGCACATCACAGGGGACGGGGAGAGGCGTGGAGAAGCCAGTGAGGAGACTAGAGAGGATCAAAGAGAAGAGGAAGCTGTGAGGATACTTTCTAGTCGCTTCCTTCGCTCGCAGTCTCCTATCTCCTCTGTCCTCTTGTTAGGATCCGACCCCGAGTGTCTCTCCTCTGTCCTACGTGCCGCTCAGAGACTCGCACCAACGCTACCGGCGCTGCAATGGATCATGGGATACCCTATGTCTCCCGATGCATTACACACTTTGGGAGGCCCCCTCGGACTGCTGGCCTATGGGGAGGTGGGACGGAAGCCGCTGAGTTTCTACATCCGGGACGCGTTACATTTGGTGAGTCGGGCTGTTACCGCGGCGACCATGGTGCGGCCCGACCTGGCGTTGGTGCAGAACATGGTGAGCTGCTATGACAAACTGAGCCGCCCCGACAGACCCTCCTCAGGACCCTATCTCTCCAGGTATACATGCACACACCAACACAAGTCACTTTCTGGTGTTGTGAGTTTGCCCTCTTGGCTCTGACATTTTGCTGAGTATCTCTCCCTTTTACACCTAATAGTCTTGGTTTAGCCATATAAAAACAAAAAAAGCAAAAGATATGGCTATTTCCAATACGTCACAATGACACATAAAGTGTTTTCTGACACTCCCTCCTAATAATGTGCATATGCATCTCCTGAGTAATTAGACAAAACAAGAAGACAGATTTTACCTTGGATAATTGTGTTGTGGCCAGTATTTCTCACATCAAGAAAATGTATGGCACTTCTGTAATTAAAACTATTTCAACGGTGACAATCTTTTTAAACTTAAGACCACACTTTTCTGCAATATAGTTCAGCTTTATAATTACTTCCCAACTTGTTTTTACTACCCCGGTCATCAAATAGTACAATGTTTACGCTATATCCCAAATGACTGCACTAAAAACTGCAATTAAATAGACCGTCCCGCTTCATTTCAAAGCCGGTTAGCTCTGTGACTGACTCGGGATGGCATTTTTGAGGCCATTTTTAGTAGCGTTCGCTGTGGTTGCTGCCCTTGCTTGTCCTTTGCTCTGTGGGGGGTGGGCTTCTTCTCAATACTGCTGTCACACTGAGGGAAGGGAGGAGGTCTTTATGACAAACTGATACAGGGATGCCCCAGAGTTAGCCTGGTTTTATTACTGCTGCAACAACTTGTGCGCCTGCGGAGAAGCATAACAATATACATTTGTATGCAGGCACACAGCCAAAAATTCAGAGGTGGAAAGATGCAAGTTACTGGAGTTATTTATGTATGCATATTTTTAATGTCTGTGTTTCCTCTTCACTAAATCATTCATAATATTGAGTGAGTGCTTTCACACTTTTGTATAACTTTGTATTCAGCAGCAGTGACTCATTTGCTGCGTTACAAATGGTGATTTGATCCCAGCTACAACAGTGCACACTGTCATTTAGTCCTTGGGAGAGTAAACCACCTTCCAGTATGAATGTGGTGTGTGATTGAGTGACTGGTGTTAAGAATTTGTTGGCAGCCACATATCTATCAGACAGCCCCAGGGCTGTAGCAACAACAATAACTTAGCATCAGCAGGTGAGCAGAAGAGTAAAGAATGAAAGGCACTGTAAAGTGAGGTATGATCCAGTTTTTCCCGATTGATAGACACACAATTCCATTGACTGCACCAAGCCACCACCTGACTGAACTCATTTGTCAAAAAACATGGCTCTTTTGTCACAAACCTTGAACACAATCCATAGTGAAGCACAGAGTTCCCATAACTCCACTCTCTCATTTTCAGAGCAAATTTTATCTTTGGACTTGATGCAAAAAGTAAACGCACCTTTATTTGCAATTGCAGTGTCATGATACATTGATTGAACATTGTTTGAGGCTTTGCTGTGGAATGCGTTTTATCTGCTCTGCATTAATGACTTTTTACAGATTTTTTCAGGTCAACTTATCGAGTTGTTAATAAAGTCGAGTCGCCTAGTCATATCATGACATCATCATATTGCGAAGGAATAACACAGAAACATGGCCGTTCAAACAACTTTTTAAAAATTCACTGCAACATTGATGTAGGCCTACAGTCAAGTGCAGAATAAAAAACTTACAGCCACAAGCATCAACAGTCTTTCTCAGACATTTTAACCGTAACAAAAATAGGCTAACACCTTGAATTTTCTTTTCAATTTAAGTGTGCAGCATTAACACATGACTAACATTATGTCGATGAGCCACTAACGTTGACTAGTCGACTTTTCCGTTAATGCCCTGGTGTGTATAGGTTTTGATGAGAAACGTTTTTACAACCAAGTACTGTTTTGATCCAAGAGAGCAGTTTTCCGGGTCCTAATAAAGAATACAGTATTTAGGAAATGTTGCTGTGTGTCAGGAAAAGTGTCCTACCTATTGAGAAAAACAACACAGCATAAGTTGTACTATCTAATATAGTGTGTATGTGTAAGCATAGCCACATTATTACTTGAGATTAGTGCAAATAAAACGTTTTTTTTTTTTTTTTACTTTAAAGCAGAATTTATATAACACCATAAACAGATTTAATTCCCCCCTCCTTCACTCAAGTGCACATCGACGCTAAACCCCTATGTGATGTATGATAGAGAAAGAGGTACCAAAGTGATGATTAGGATATGACTCAGAGTCAGCCTCCCAGCTCTGCCATAGTTGACATGAATGTCTTTCAAATGCGGGAATGGATAAAGCAGCATGTGGCCAGCTTCTGTGTTCATGTGGAGCTGGGAGAAAGGGATTTGTGATTTGAGCAAACATTTAATGCACACAGAGGCTGCCAGTGGAGAACCATCATCAACAACAGCCATATAATCAGCCCCACCATACACCCACTGCCACCACATTAGGCCTTACAGCAGTGTTATTGGACTCCAACTGAGCAGAAAAATATTAAGTGTGCGAAATTATATGCAATTCACAAAGGGCATATTGGATTGGATGAGGCCAGGGTGGATAGGGACGGGGACGATCAATATGCATTTAGTATACAACGATCAAAATACATGTACGGTACTTTGGGGAATTCTTCAAAATGTATAAAGGTGCCTCTATACATAAGTAATCTGGCTTGGACACGGTTTGTTTGGCTTGTAGACAGTTGCATAGTACAGTATCTCTTGAGATTACTCGCATCTGAAGAGCATGAATGACATTGAGCAATATCTGAGAAAACTCGGTCTGTTTATCTCTTCACATTATATGGGGGTCGAAAAGTCAAGTTCATGTGGTCTGTATACAGGACTAGTCGTCAATAACAACAAAACGGTTTGGTGCAAGGAATAAGGGAATAATCTATCTAACTATTTATCCATCCATCTATCCATCTATCCATCCATCTATCATCAATCTATCTGTCCGTCCGTCCGTCCGTCTGTCCATCTACAATTAGTGTATGACTGGTCACAATCCTAAATGACAATCCTTTTCACATTGCAGCCTCATCTATCTATCTATCTATAGATCCATCCATCTATCGATCTGTCCATCCATCTATCCATCCATCCATCCATCCATCCATCGATCTATCTATCCATCCATCCATCCATCTATCGATCTATCCATCCATCTATAGATCTATCCATCCATCTATCGATCTGTCCATCCATCTATCGATCCATCTATCCATCCATCCATCGATCTGTCCATCCATCTATCTATCCATCCATCTATCCATCCATCCATCCATCCATCTATCGATCTATCTATCCATCCATCCATCCATCCATCTATCGAGCTATCCATCCATCTATAGATCTATCCATCCATCTATCGATCTGTCCATCCATCTATCCATCCATCTATCCATCCATCCATCCATCTATCGATCTATCTATCCATCCATCTATCGATCTATCCATCCATCTATCGATCTGTCCATCCATCTATCCATCTATCCATCCATCCATCCATCCATCCATCCATCCATCCATCTATCCATCTATCATCGATCCGTCCGTCCGTCCGTCCGTCCGTCCGTCCGTCTGTCCATCTACAATTAGTGTATGACTGGTGACATACTGATCTGATGACAGCCTACTTATACATTTGTTTTACTCTTTAGCTCCCACTGTGCGACCTTCTTCCTCCTCTCTTGCGGAAACTCTTTAAAATGTGAGAGTAAAACTATTGACTGACGCCCACTTAATTCAGAATCAATCCCCGCTCATTTCAGCAGGTGCGTTAGCTGGCGAGTCACCCAGGTGTCAGGCCACTTAAATAGAGACTTCTACTACAGTACAGTGTCATGACCTTCATCACAAGCCTGTACCGCACTGATAAAGTTGGTCCTATTGCACTCTTCAAAACCATTCAGCTGTGTTCCTTGCTTCTCTGTTTGCGGCTTGATCCTTATCCACTTTTCTTTAACAATTCAAAAAGCCAATTCTGCAGAGAGACCAAGCAACGTCTTAAAAAAAATATAGAGACCTCAACATGGACAAGGCAATTAACAATTCAAGACTCAGGGGACAGAGTGGAGGTTTCAGGAAAGGAGAGGATGTCTGGAGGTTTAAGGGAGGAATTGAGGACAGGGTATTAGTGTTTCACATTCAAAACACAAAAGCAACAAAGAAACTCAAGGACTTTTTCGATAGATTTATATCAAATGTCAACAATATGAAAATCAATGCATTTCTATATGGCAAAACACAGTAGGTTAGGTCCATGTTCAAAAATGCAGTTACTGTAGCAATTTTACATAGGGGAAAAGTAGTCTCCAAAGAGAGATTTCACAAATATTTTCCTGTTTCCTGTTTGGGGATGAGTAGTTCCATAAACTCATGGTTGAAAGTTCTTTCAATGGATAAGAATTGTGCCTGTGTGATTGAAAATAAATTGGAAATTGGAAGCAGAACTTCAGCAGCTACAATGAGCCAAAATATCACCTAAAAAAACAAGATAGGAACAACCCTTCTCTGAACTGTCCTCCACCAACCTGTCTTCCACCTCAGTATAACTCCATGAGCTTAAAAGAATGTTATGACATAGAAACCAGTGAGAGACAAGAGTTTGCAATGGTGTAGCATATAATGGGGCACAGATGAGTCAGGTAATTTGAACTGGGGCATCGGTAATGATTAATGAATGTGCATTTTAATAAACATTAGGCGTAGTTCAACAGGAGGTTGGCACTTGTCAATCAAAGTCATTCAAGCACAACATTGCATGACATGATTTAACATTCAGCCCGGGCAAACTTGTCACCCAAGAGAAATTGACAGAGGTCCTCGCCATTTTTCCCCTCCACTGCCAGACACTGAACAATTTGATTCCATTCGTACAGCTCTAGGCAAAAGGCAGAAAGGTGCCATTCAAGAGCCAGTAAAAAGTTCATGTCTTTGCAATGCCACATTTCTCCCTCTTTCCCTTTGGCTTTTCTCTTCTGAGGTCAGCACAGCAGTGATTCGCGTTTTAGTGATGTTCCTAAAAGGGAGTCAAATTGTTGGGATCTGTTAATTTCAAAGAACAGTTTTAAAGCTCATTTTGTATTGATTATTTGATAAGCCATGTCTGATCAGGTATGCATAGTATTTGAGACTTGCAGAGGTGTACAGAGATAGTACTTGAGTGATTTTTTTCTTTTTTTTCAAGTAACCATACTTTTTGGAGAAATGTTATCACATCACACTTTTTACTTCTACCTCAGTAATATTTTTATTTTATTTTATGTGTTGTCACTGTCGGTCAAATCACATCAGTGCAAAAACACATATCTTTTACGCTCAAACTGTCACTCAGTATCAGCATTGTCCCCAGGGTGCCGAGTTTGTTTTTATGTTGTATTCTTGTATTTCATTATATCGAAGACTACGGAAGTGTCCTGGTTATGTGTTATTTCATGATACCAGTTTATCATGAAATAACGTGATCCGTATATTGTACAAACATGAAATTATCTTGAAATAACGGGATACCGTCAAAAAATAACACATACAGAAGTGAGACAGGACGCTTCAGTAAAAGACTGCGTTTCACATCAATGCAAAAACTGTATAAAAATCAATTAAAAAGATCTACTCTTTACAAATGGGTACCATTTAAACTGTTAAGCCAATTCTGTCATGATCACTCATTTGCAAAGTGATTTAGTAGATTTGCTTTGCTGGAGGCCATTCCTGATTCAAAAGTGGATAGGGACTGGCACAAAGAGTAGGATTAGATTGTAAAGCAGTGGTCGTTTCCATTTTTCGAGAGTGCACAAGCAGAGACAATTATTTCGCTTTGTTAGTTATTGTTTATATACTGTATGTTGTTTCTATATTTAAGATCGCCCTGAGGTGCAGCAAACAAAACATAGTAAAGACTTTGACTTCTTTGCTTTGATCAGCGCGTTTGCGTTCTTGTTCTTTTTGTTAGGGGCTTTGTAACTCTCAAATGTATCTTAAATTAGCAGCTAGACCCAATGAGCTCATACTGTCATAATTAGTAATTGTTCACTCTAGTTTTTTCGACACATTTGTTTCATTAGGGGCTGTCCGACAAGTTCTGTGTCACTCAAGTCTATATTCTTAGATTCATAATTCCTTTGGCCCTTGATATGCAGTAATTGGGTCATCATCTTTGACGTGGGCCATGGCATAGACATAATGACACTGGAATAGCCTCATGTCTCAGTCACACTATAATCATTCCAGGCCAAATGTCTTGTTAAATCTGTCAAAGCGGCTGCATATGGCATCGGCCTCTTGTCGTATCATTAAGAAGTTTTCAATGACACTACGTAATTACATGATTTGACTTTAACTTCTTTTTATCCCATATTGAACAATCATGACAAATGATAATTATTTGGAACGCTGGTGCAGTGGTTAACCCTCATCCCTCACACCGAGAAGGTCTTAGGCTTGATTCCTGGACCTGTGTCGAGTTCCCCCAATGTCCTTCTGCTTGGTCTAAAAACATCAACACTATCAACTTTCACACAATCTTTAAAACACATACAAGATTAAAGAGCATTAATGGGAGTGAAAAAAGCAATAACATTCCATTTACCCCAATGTGTTTTTGTGTGCACAATCCAAAAGCATGTATAAAGGATGTTTGCAATACACATGATTTATGCAATAAAGACTCAGGGACAGATTTGACTTGTTTCCAAATGAGGAGCCAAGAGAAAAAGCTATAAATAATTTTTAGCTTCAATGCTGCGAGGCAAAAAAGTTCCGTTACAAGCTCAAAAATGTATCACAGATGTCTCAGAAAGTTTCTAAAAGACAAAGGAAGTAGGAAGTGGTGAAGTGTTGTTTGAGGAGAGGATACTGTAAAAAAAAAAAAAAGCACCGCGAGGGATACGGGAGCGGGGTTCGCCATTTATCGTACTGAGATCTGCCAGTCAGAGCCCCCCTCTCTTGACAGAGTCGTCACACTGATGCTATCTGCTCTGAAGAGATTAAGACGGCAGAGACAACTAGGCCCGTATCGCCATCATCTGTATCAGCGCAGACACGAGAGTAAACTGCTCAAACTAAACGAAGCGCAGGAGGAGTGATGGAGACGCAGTATGATATAGACTCATCATTTACTGCGCTGTGGAGCCAGGTGTGTGCACGAGCGGGCCCCTCCGTCTCTGACAGTAGCAGGAAACTCATTCACTCTCTTTGACAATAAACGCGATTTCAATTCTGCTACAACATAGTGCGCTATTACTGTACTGTTTTCATACTGTTGCTGTAATAAGAAAGAAAGAAAGTTTGAGCAAGAAGAACTGCGTGCTTCTTCTACATCTAACAAATACCCAGCACATACTTGCACTCGTTTGCCTGGATAAGGAATGTAAAGCTTTTTTTTTTTTTTTTTAACCCAGCCACATGTATCCGCTGCAGCAGACTGGAGTGGCTGATGGATCTGCTGTCTAACGGATATGATGATTCAGCCGCGCTATTACCATGAGTAATACAGGCACAAGGCGAGGCGCGCGCTCCCTCTTTATGGTCAGCGAGACAGAGAGCGGCTGATGAGGAAACATAAGTTAACACCCAATGACTTTGAGATCATAGGCGTTTTAATCAGCGTCCGGGGAATTACGAGTCTAGGAATGGATATTGCACTTTCAGAGTAAATTAGGAAGAAAAGAAGGCAGTGGCATCCAAGTCGCTCCAAAAATACCCACAAGTAGGGATTTACAACCACTGTGCTGTAGGAAGAAAAGTCGATCTGGTAATTATACGAAATAGCTTATACTGGTATTAGACTTTACAAACCTGTGTTAACATGTTTCTCAAAGCGCGTTCACTCCAGTCGCACAGGCGGTGTCTTGCCCAAGGGCACAACAACAATCAGCACCTGTGGGAGCCGGCTTTCGAACCTCCTGGCTATTGGTCCATCCGCTCTACCATCGGAGCCACTGTCAGTGAACAAAAAGACAGATGATAATAGATTTTTTTTTTCCAACTTCAGTATCAGAATTTGATGTCAGCAAAACATCTAAAAAGACAAGACATAAAATGCTTTCAGAAAAGTTTTACAACCAACAATGACAAATCATCCAGGCAAAATTGAAACAAAGTACAAGCAGCTACAACACCATGGATCTTTCTTTGGTGCCTTGGCAAGAAACAAACTGCACCCATTTCACAGCCTCATCAGTCCTGCCTCTGGGAGAAGACTGCGGGATCTCGATCCGTGCCAGGCCCAACAGACTGAGGGGGGGAATCATCCGCCAGGCTTTCAGTCGGAACCTTCCTCACGACATGCTACCATTTCACCACGGAAGTACAATACAAAGTAACTTTTAAATGAGACACACCTGCTTGTACTTTTGCACTCTCTATCTCACTTACAGAGGAGAAATGAGAGCAGTAAAAGGATACAGAGAGGTGAATGAAATAAAGAGTCAAAGGAGAAAGCAGTTCTTCAGCTGTGTGACTTCCCTGATCCCTTTTATTAACAGAGAAGGCAAACTCGCCATTTTCCTGTCTGTTTGACCCAGACATAATCAAAAGTCTTTGCACGGTTCAGTGGCCCTGTACGTGGACTAAACCCGCACAGACGCCCAGTGATCCCTGCATGCTCTAATATTTAAACAAGCACCCTGAACCATTTACACTGACCCGATGACAATCCCAGAACTAATCAAGACGGAACGATACATGGTTTCAGATGAACACGTGCCCTGGTTGTATCCAAAGAGGCCAAAGGTGCGAGCTAACAGAGCCCCGCTTCAGTTCAAGAGGCCAGGGAGGATTTATGGACGGGCAGGGATTGCTCTTCCTAATGTATTCCTGGGTAAAGACCAGTGTGGGGGCCGCGGGGAGAGTGAGACGAATAGCAATGACCGTCTGTATGGACCGGGCAGATAGAACGGGACCCTCACTGCACTGCATTAACTTTTAATTATGACTTTCTGCAAAACGCAATTACTCCTCAGAGAGCAGGCCCGACCGACGAGGCTTCACCACTTCACCGAACAAGTTTCTGTCTTTGTCACACCATTTTTTTTTTTTTTCATGGTTCCAAATGTGACTGAGAATTCACGGCTCTGGATGGCAGAAGCATCGGGGGACCCTGTTCACTGCAAATCATGTTCTCCAATACGTTTTCTCATTCTTCTCGTCAGACGAAGACTCTCTCAAATCCTGTATAATTCAGGACAAACTTTATAAAGTCTAGCTTCGCCTGTTCAATTCTCTGAGTGATTGTATTAATTCGGTTTCATTTCTTCGTACTCAAGCTGCCTTTGTTTTGACCTGACAATTATATCCAGTGGTGGTCAGAGTATTTGATTTTGTTACTTGAGCAAAAGTAAATATATATATATATATATATATATACACACAAAGGTAGCAAGACGAGGTGGTGGTACACAATTTAGCAGGATCTAAATAAAATGGACCTCCGGACCTCTAAAAAGCTCATAGGTTCGTTCATTGAAAGAGGGCAAAATGTTCCAAAAATATTATGACATTTATTATCTCATTGTTTCCTTTATAATCTTTTGTTCACATTTCCACTTCTGAGTTTGCAGATGTCAGACATTCATAATTGTTTCACATTTGGTTTTCAGTTGTTAAAGAAAAAGTCCATACAAAACAGACACTAAACAAAACAAGGCAGCAGAAAAACAAAAGCAGGGACATGACCAAACCTCTCGTCCTATAAAATTAAAGATAATGTTAGACTGTAACATAAAAGTAGGAAAATGACCGTAACGCTAGCTGGCTAATACCGTCGCACGAGCTACTCGGCCATCCCGGTGCTTCCATGGTGCTCACACGAGGACCCCAGCAGACCCCGGACTGCCATCACTGAGCAGAGCCTTGGACGCCATGGAATGGTGCCCTATGAAGCCCTCAACCATCCACGACACTACAGAAGAGCTCATATTAGCCGCCATACAAAGTACGAAGATAAATGAACGGCAAATATCTGCAATGTCTACCTGACAGGAGACGTAAACACATCCTGGGCACTCACGTATGAATGAAAGGGAGGGGCTTTTATACGATTTTACGGGATTTGCAACGTCTTACTGATGTTCCGTGTTATATATAAAATAATAAATATTAATTAATAAGATCTACTAGCCCCTCCGCCACCTTAACGTGGTAGAGGGGTTTGAGCGCCCGAATGATCCTGGGAGCTCTGTTGTCGGGAGCTTCGTTCCCCTGGTAGGGGACTTAGCATGACCGTTGGCCTATGTGCCCTTTAAACAAATCATAAAAGCACATCAAAGCAAAAAAAAAAAAGACCAAAATACTAAACTTAGGCATGCATATGTTCACAAACAAAACACGCACAAAAAAAACACATGGCTGGTATGATTAAGGGCCTGTAAGAGGAAAACTGAAATATTTACACCTCCTGTTTACCAAACGTAGCAGTAATCATTTCAATAGCCTACAGATGGAACATAAGCCTCTTGTTAAACAATGGTCTGCCGAAAAAACAACGTCAAATGTAGCAAGGCCAGTGGTGGTGGTACATAATTTAGCAGGATCTAAATAAAATGGATAAACCAAAAAGACAACGCCACCGGAGAGAAGGCTCCGGACCTCTAAAAGGCTTTTAGGTTCGTTCATTGAAAGAGGGCAAGATGTTCCAAAAATATTATGACATTTATTATCTCATTGTTTCCTTTAAAATCTTTTGTCCACATTTCCACTTCTGAGTTTGCAGATGTCAGACATTCATAATTTGTTTCACATTTGGTTTTCAGTTGTTAAAAGAAAAAGTCCATACAAAACAGACACTAAACAAAACAAGGCAGCAGGAAAACAAAAAGCAGGGACATGACCAAACCTCTCGTCCTATAAAATTAAAGATAATGTTAGACTGTAACATAAAAGTAGGAAAATGACCGTGACGCTAGCTGGCTCATACCGTTGCACGCCCGCACGAGCTACTCGGTCAGCCCGGTGCTTCGATGGTGCTCACATGAGGACCCCAGCAGACCCCGGAATGCCATCACTGAGCAGAGCCTTGGACGCCATGGAATGGTGCGCTATGAAGCCCTCAACCATCCACGACACTACAGAAGAGCTCATATTAGCCGCCATACAAAGTACGAAGATAAATGAACGGCAAATATCTGCAATGTCTACCTGACAGGAGACGTAAACACATCCTGGGCGCTCACAGCCCAGCGGAAACAAGGCGGAAGTACGGAGAATGGCAGAAGACGAATGAATGAAAAGGAGGGGCTTTTATATGATTTTACGGGATTGGCGCCGCCTGCTGATGTTCCGTATTATAAATAAAATAATAAATATTAATTAATAAGATCTACTAGCCTATATTTAACAATAAAATGGGTAATGCCACACAAATAAAATACTTAGGAAATCAAAGTGAAAAGTATGAATTATTACAAATACTAAGTGTTGTGAGTGAGGCTTCAAAAACATATGATGACGCCCAAACTCACCACCAAAAAACGTTAGTCGGTGACATTGACAGTCTGCGTAGCGCCACCTACTGTCCTGGAGTGTTGATCATAATAGTAGCGTAATTGTTGTGGTGGTCATGGAAGTAGTAGATTAGTGGTCTA
Organism: Neogobius melanostomus; assembly: GCA_007210695.1. Classification (NCBI taxonomy): domain Eukaryota; kingdom Metazoa; phylum Chordata; class Actinopteri; order Gobiiformes; family Gobiidae; genus Neogobius; species Neogobius melanostomus. Next base: position 851,358 of record VHKM01000657.1, on the reverse strand, counting down.
GTTTTCCTGCGAAGTTGTATCTGACATACTAATAAAGTGACTGTACTTGTACTTGACATCATCTCTCTCATTCTCTTCTGTTTTCTGTCTGTGCAGGTACTTGTCCAACACCTCCTTCACCGGCTCCACGGGGCTGATCCAGGTGGAACCTGCTCACTCGCGGGTGATGTCCTCGCAGCTCTTCCACGTCTGGAGCCTGAAGAGGGGCGCCCTGGGTCAGCCGGCCTGGGTCACCGTGGGACAGTGGACCCGCGGGACGCTGGAGCTGGAGAATGGAGTTTTGGGATTGGTGGGTGGATTTGGGAACAGCCAGGGACAGGGCCTCGGAGCAGGGGTGAGAGGAGGGGAGGGGCAGACGGAAGGGTTTGTGTGGACGCGCTGGAGGCCTGGTCTGTCTGTGGAAGGCCATCGTCTGAGAGTGGTGACGCTGGTGGAGCACCCATTTGTTTTTACGCGGGAAGTGGATGACGACGGCCAGTGTCCTGCCGGCCAGCTCTGTCTGGACCCACGGACAAACCGGAGCGACGTCATCAACAACCTGTTCACCCTGCTGCATAATCCCAACGCTACTGTGGCCGACTGGACGGCACTGGTGAGTCAACCTGCGCTCAGACACAATCATTGAGCTTACCTAATGAGAGATCAATAGTAGGGATGAGCAATAACAATTAACTACAGTAAGTATATGATACTAAGTGCACCTATTGTGATAATGATCAGATGCCAATATCAATGTGATGAACATTAATGCATTGAAACCATAAGCCCATAAGCTCTCTTGCTCCTCACTGCTCAACTAAATGGGAAAAGGCAGGGAAAGATTGTTTGTACAAAACTCTGATCGAATCAAAACAAGAATCCAATCATTCAATACATGTGTTTTAAAAGTATCAATGTTTAGAAGAGAGACAGTAACATTTGCTATCAATCTGCCAATCAGACCGCAGTTAAGATAACAATGTTGGCAAATCGTAATATGTCAGCATCGAGTTTCACAACAAGCATTATAGACTTACACCATTATCAAATTATCATCTGCACCAAATGTTTGAAGGCAACATGACAAAATTACTGCAATTACACTTAGATAGATTATTTTGCAGAAATATGACAACACAGGCATTTTAAATAATAAAAAATACTATTTCCAATATGCCATAAGCTTCCCCTTTGAAATAATCATTTTGCAATTTGCTATTTTTTTTCCTTTACAGTCTATTAAAAGTCTTCAAAGCTCACAAGGCTAATTCTACAAACTTCTGGTAATCTGGTCATTGCTCTTCCTATGACTCACAATCACACTTTTTAATTGGCTCTAACTTGGAAGCAATTTGCAGTTCGCTATTTATTCTGTCCCAATATTTCCAGGACGTTGAATGAACTTAAACAAGTATTATATGACTGGACTAAATACTCTATTAACCCGGGCAGGATTGAGGTTAGCCTAGCCGAAACTAAAACTAATGAGGGGTGCAATGCTGTTGAAACCATTTAGACCATATTGACAAAAAAATATATATTATGCCATTTCCTGGTTAAGTAAATACAAGATTATCTATTCATTATAGTGAGCAGTAGTGGACAGGATATAGCAGTAACTGAACTATTAATTTTCCCTTTTGGTTGCAAGAAAATTACAGAATGGCTTGTATTTTATAATGGCAACGGAGGGAGAATTTCCATTTGCGTGGGACGTTGTTGAATCTATTGGTGATGAGGGCAAGAATTATCCTTTTTCCCTGTTGAACATTTACGAAAACAATTTAAAATCGGCATTATTAACAATACAAATTACCCGTTCCCATTTTCATTAACTTAATATAGGCCTATAGGATATTAAGATCTTAACTTATCTGAAACCCAGCGATATCTTATCTGATCCAACACACAAAGCAATCTATCTTAAATCGCTGAAAGGCATTGGTCTTCAAGCTGTTCATGACACGTTTTTCAGTCTGCCCCACCTCAATCGACGCTCCCAAGTTTGTTTTGGACGTACTCTGGGTTTTGGGAAACTTTAAAACCCCAATCCAGTCTTGAGTACTTCCTCATGTCTTCTAAGCACCCCGTCTCATTACTATGGACACCACACAACGCACACATGCAACTGCTCCACAGAACTCGGGTTGATTTCTGAGGCAAAATCAATAAAGGATCCTGCCTAGTCAGTCCGGTTCAATACATCGAGTCAATATCAAGGGACGTGAGCCAGAAGCGACATCTCCACTTTATGAACGAAAGCAAAGAAGAAGAAAAAAAAAGTGAGACAGAGAGACTTGGATGAATAAGACATCAAGACTTCACTCATCAAAGAATTTTTTTGGCTTGAGAATTTCTTCAGACTTTGCATGCAGACCACAATGCCAGTCAGCCAGTGTGAAGACATCCCCATGCTTTATCTTGTACTAAAGTTAGATTGTCTTTTTTTAGGTTTTTCTTCACATGTTCAGACATTTTACACTCATACTTGGAGTTGTGCTGTTGTGATTTACTTTTGTCAGAGCTGGTTCTATATGCAGACTACGCGAGTTACGTAGGGCCCTGTATCTCAGTCAAATTACGGTGTTGTTTCGCTTGTAATTCAGTGTGTTGGTACTCTTTGAAACTAACTTGTTGTCTCTAGAGTGCATTCAGATCAGGACAGTGGTTCGGCGAAGAGAAGAGAGCAAAGCCGCTGTATTTGTCTCAAAGGGGAGTTGAATCCACCGGCTCTCATGAGCGCAGCAAGTTACTTTCAGTGACTGCAGTCCTCTGAATGTGCATGGCCTAAAACCTCTATCACGATATAAAAAAGAAATACGATAACAATATATTTGACGATATAATTGACAATGGACAAATTACTTTTCCAGCCTTATGCCTATTTGGAAGATTAATGCAAAGATATTTCATTCTTTTTTAGCGCCATACTAATTTCCTCACAAATCTACTCAAGCAGTTTACATCCTTCATTTCATTTTACTTTTGAAGCACCTCTCCTCGTGTTCTACAGTCAGTGTTTATGCTGCTCTGATGGAGCTGAGCGTAACATAAATTATATCGTGTCCACAGTGATATAAAAAATGACAACGCTATCAAAAAATGATATAGCGATAACAATATGCGATATGATATGACCCACCCCTAATTGCTATCAGGCTAAATATCAGTGCTAAGATAGAAATAACCAGTCAGGTGTAGGTTTCAGTGAGTTTTAAATCAGCCGTTCCCAAACTGTGGGTCGGGGACCAGAGGTGAGAGAATGTGACCATTTGCCATTTAAAAAGTGAGGGAAAAATAGTGGTGATGGCCCAAATAGAGGTCCACTACTGCCCTGCTCTATGTGTAACTGTTTTTGACTGTAAATGGTTGATTAGCCTTGAGATGTGTAGGGACCTTTGCTTAGGGCCCCAGACCGGCTCTGATAGTATATGTCAGCATGTTGTAGTCCATGTAGTCCTTACTTTTTAAGTTACTATTCAATTTATTTCTACGGTTGCCAGTTGCCTCACAGGGCTTCACAGAATTTGAGAGTCAATGAGACAGTTTGTCAACAACCTTAGTCTGTTGTTTGTAGCTCGTTCCAAATAGTTTCTCTTTTTACTGTGTCACTCTAATACCCTCCGGTGTAACTTTTAATAACCGTATTTCAAGTCCTGGAGGCATTTTCTAGAAACATACATTATGGTATTGAAGTTATACCGCAAGAAATTCCAAGGCTAAGAAGTTCAAAATACTTTTAAAATGCCTCAATAAAACATAATATAGCACCTTTGATATTGTTTGATTAAAATTAGGAGGTCAGAAATTAACACAGGGATGACTAGGCACTTCATTTAATATACGGCTTTTAGGGCCATAACTTTGGTTGTAAAACGAATAGCTTTGGCAGCACTAATGTAATTTTTAAAAGTCAAATCACCAAATTGTCAAAGATATAGCTAAAACTGAACAACCACACACATTACTGCCAAGTTTTAAAAGCTTTGGGATCCGAGTGGACTTGGCATAAAGAGACACAAAAATGTATCTCATTTGATGAACGGATTTGATTAAATGGGCCGTGTTTGTGCGAGGGTCATCGACATTTTATTGGTGATCAAAATTCTCCAAAAATCACAACCTCTGCACTTAAAGGCACGCATATTAATAACCACATGACTACACTTTACCTTTTGGCAGACTTACCGGTGGACCTGAGGAAGTGTTGCTACGGATACTGCATCGACTTGTTGGAGAAGCTGGCGGAGGACATGGGCTTCACCTTTGACCTGTACATAGTTGGAGATGGGAAGTACGGGGCTCTGAGCGGGACGGGGCGCTGGACGGGGCTGGTGGGGGACCTCCTGAACGGGACAGCGGACATGGCCGTCACCTCCTTCTCTATCAACTCGGCGCGGAGCAGGGTCATCGACTTCACGTCGCCGTTCTACTCCACCAGCCTCGGCATCCTGGTAGAGTTCACACAGCCCACTTTTAGATGAGAATGAGTAATTGTCCCATCTGTCGTCTTGTTGAATAAGCCTTCGAGCTGTATGCCAGAATTTGATGACTATTTGGGATCAAGTAGAAGTAGTTCTTGTTTGGTCTCATCAAAATTGTACCTTAAAGAGGGGTATTATGCTTTTTTCAATCACATAGCACCAGTCTATAGCATACTACAATGATGACGTAATCTTCTGTTGGTCTGTATATGCAGTAAATTAAAATAACTGCCATGAATAAAATTGCTCTCTCAAAATGGCTGTACTGAACGTCTTGAAATAGGCCTCTGTCTCTTTAAGAAGCTTTCCGACACGCCCCCTTCAGCACACTGCTGTGGCATCTAAACAACAACACTGTGGGGATGGGGCTCTGCTGAGCTGAGGAGCAGTGGTTGGTGGCTCGGCTGGTGATGAAAGGTCCAGAGGCGTCTCCAGGAGGTGGGGGCGTTCCTAGGAGGACTGAGGCATAGCTACACCTAAAATGGCTGCCGTCTAAGTTTTTACTGATTACTCAAAATATGTGAATGAGCCAAGGCAACACTCCAGGCATGTGTTTAATGAGGGAATGACATAATAACATGATATAAAGCTTGAAAAAGTCGATTTTACATAATATCCCCCCTTTAAAGAACTTTGGTGTTCAGAAAACAATGAGCCAATAGTGGCATTTCACTGAAAACATGTCCTACAAGGTTGCGTCTGCGATCATTAAAAGGAAATAAACAACACCAATTTTAAATGTGACTTTCAAATATTGAACAAGCTCGAACAAGCATACTGAACAAGCTCGAACAAGCATGTCCAAAAGATCAAAAACAACAAATTCAGCCCCAATCATGATTATGTTCGCTCCCTCTTCATTTTAAAGTTGCATGTTTTTGTTCTCACAGATTGCTTACAGATCCGGTGCTTTATGGCTCCCGCAGATACGAATAGTCCAAATAATCCGGTGGACTTGTGCATTAAACATTTTACATGAAAGTCCTGTGATGAGTTAATCGTCTCTCTGTGGCTGACAAGCATTAGCGTGATCTGCAGAGGAGCTCGGCCCTCTGCCCCTCTCATTCAGCTCCTCAGTGAGAAGCAGAGGAGTATTAGGCTGTGAATAATTACTCTGCCCGGGCTCCAGTCTGAATACTGATAGTTAAGTTACAAATGAGGGCCAGTTTAGAGCTGGAGAGCTTGGTTTGGAGAAGCTAAATACAATTCTGTCAATTATGTTGTTTAAGATTTTAAGAGACATGGCTGCTGCATACTGTATGGCATTACAACATTACCGTATTTTTCGGACTATAAGTCGCTCCGGAGTATAAGACGCACCAGCCAAAAAATGCGTAATGAAGAAGAAAAAAACATAGATAAGTCGCTCCGGAGTATAATACGCACTAGTCAAACATTGCCTAATGAAGAAAAAATAGGCTGATTAGGCGTATGGTATGCTAACATAACATTAATGGTTAGCTACATAAACAACGAACTAGATAGGGGTCTGATATGTTAACGTCACATAAACAGTTCAGATAACTATAGCATAAAGAACATACCAAACTCTCGATCTCACTCCAAATCAATCGCCTTGGCAACAACCTGGGCACGGAGACGTAACTGCAACGCTAACAAGCCTCTCCCAACAGCATGTTTTCAAGCTCTCATCTGTGAACTCGTTCCTCTAGTTGTGGCCATCTAGCTTTTAGCCCGTGATTAGCTTGTTTTGTTTACTTCATTGCAGTAACCTCCGCTCTCTCGCTCACTCCAAACTTTCTTTCTGCTGCTCGATTAGCCTGCAGTGCCCTCTAGCGGCATGTGAAAGTATATATTTGAATCAAAAAAAAGAAAAAAATGTCACATATTAGTCGCTCTGGAGTATAAGACACCCCCCCCCCCGCCAAACTATGAAAAAAAGTGTGACATATAGTCCGGAAAATATGGTACTTCTGACAACACTCTTTTAACAAAATACTGTAAATAAAAACGGCACAGTGCAAATGTGTTTTGAAAGTGTATAAATAAAGTTGCCGTGCCTTGTCTATCACCTCCCCACCCTGCTTCAGTCGAAACAGGCTATGTTCTGTAACTGTTGGCTGCTGCTCTTTCTTCCTTTTCTTGCATTTTTAGTTGCATTTCTTACAAAATGTAAGAAATGCAACTATTAGTATAGTCGTAATGCTGCTACTTCTACTCTAAATACTGTTACTTTTACTATGACTGTTGCTGTGCGGTAAAAACAGATACTAGTATTACCACAATTACTACAATTACTACTGCTACCAATCTGAGTACAACTGTTCCTGTTGCTACTGAAGTGAAAACAAACAAGGTCTAATCCCTTCAGCCAAGTAGCCTATTCAAGGATTTGCATGGACCACCTTAGCTCTGCGCACTCAGATGCACTATGGTTATTTTGGGTGGTTTATTCTTCCCTCTGCGAGGACAGATTGCAGCGCATAATATCATCACACCAGCATTTCATTCCCAAAGCAAAATCCACAGTTTACAAAACGACCAGACCAGAAACATGTCACTCTGAACCCACACGGACCGCCATCATCTGCTTCACAGCTGTTTGTTTTGTTGTCATTTCCAGGTGCGCAGCAAAGACACGGCGGCTCCCATCGGTGCCTTCATGTGGCCACTGCACTGGTCCATGTGGGTGGGCATCTTTGTCACGCTGCACCTGACCGCGCTCTTTCTCACGCTGTATGAGTGGAACAGCCCGTTTGGCATGACACCCCACGGCAGGAACAGGATGCGCATCTTCTCCTATTCCTCCGCCCTCAACCTGTGCTATGCCATACTGTTCGGGCGCACTGTGGCCACTAAGGTAAGCATGCTGTGCTTTCAAGTGTAATTAATCAGCATTATTTACTAAACCAGCACTATTCTGAGCTGGATCTGCAAGCATAAAAATGGCTTGGCTTGAAGATTGTTTGGGCCTTTTGTGAGCAGGTATGAATCAAATGTACTTCTATCCCATATGCACAGTAAATCTCCTTCAATGACTGAACACATTCTTGTTTGAGTGAAAACAACAAAGAGGCTGCTAGATTAGAGAAACAAATCTGTCAGTTTAGAAAAACAAGTATTTTCTTCTAAAGGACGAAACTAACAAGATCTTCAATATTTAAAGAGAGGGATTTGAATGGGATGGCAGAATGAATGGTTGTCAAAAGGACTGCACAATTTCCATAAAATATCAATTTGCAATTTATCTAACAAGCATCAATCAAACAACTGATTTATGTTTTCAAATTAAGATTCAGTTCACTTTGCACATTTAAAACAGGTAAAAGAGCATTAACATTTCAGAGATAAACTAACTGCTAAACTAAAAAGCTTTCAGTACAAGTTTGTAGCTGTTTAAACAGGCTGTACAGAGAAAATATGTTGTTGTTTGTAAAGGATATTGTATTACCAAAATAATTGCAACCTTTGCAATTATGATTATGATCATACAAATGATCCTACAATTACGCTGCTCTATGTTCATTTAGAGGCCATGTTGATATAATAGTAGCTCATGAAACTCCACAGAACATCCGAGTACTGGGAATACCTCCCGCTGTGGATAAAAATAACAGAGAAGTCTCACCTGTTCTTCCAATAGAGGAGGTGCCAGACTCACACAGGCAGGTGTTTGAGCATACACTCACCCAAAGTGGTCTCAGAGTGTCCCCTTCAACACCACATCCTGCACTCCTCCATATACGGGACAGCGATAATTGGACCTGCATGGCTGTGTCTTTGTCCTACACATGTGTTTGAACAATGTTTCCTTTATACTGTGGAAGGATAAACAAACCTGCCAAATATATACAGAAAATGTGCTATGAAATCTACTTTTAAATGTTTTAATTGCAACAACACAAGTTAGTAATAAAGAGGATGAGATAGAGGGGCTGAGGTGGCTGATTACGTAGCTGTGATGTATGGGGCAGTGGAAAGTTGCAACTAAAATGGAAAAATGGAAATTACTCATCGTTGAGAGGCAAATGTAGAAGAGTCTCACTGGTTGACAGACAGTAAGAGTAAGCAGTAAACTGATATACCAATACCATTTCTTCTACCACTGCATTTGTCAAATCCAATTTCAACTTTGCAAATCCAATAGAAATTGCTTATAACAGTTTTCCCCACATCACATCTGCGCCAATGGACCCTCCACCAACCACTCACTCTTGAGCTCTATATCATTAGCAAACAGCAGAATATTCAGTCTCCATGCATGCTCCAACGACGTTGTTGTGGCCATACCGCCTTTGCCATGCCCGAGCCCGTCAGACCTCGGAAGCTAAGTAGGGAAGGGCCTGGTCGGTACTTGGATGGGAGACCGTTTGGGAACACCTGGAAACCTGGCTAATGTAGTGAGTGAGTGAGTGGCTGGTGGTGGTCGGAGGGGCCGATGGCGCAGACTGGTTGCCTCGCTTCCATCAGTCTACCCCAGGGCAGTAGCTTACCACCACCAAGTATGGAGTGAATGAATAATGCAATGTACAGCGTCTTTGAGTATCCAGAAAAGCGCTATATAAAACCGATGCATTATTATTATTATTATTATTATTATTAAATCCTGCTAATCAAGCAGTTTACACCCTTACACACATGCATGCAACATTTTATTACTTTAGTCGTTCATAAATCAGTCTTCTCTCAAATGTTAAAATTGTGCACAATTAACCAAATTGTGGTTTTACAACATAACCTCTTAACCCAGCATTAGCCCTGTTAACCCCGACCCGATCCGCTGGCTCTTGTCTCAAAATAGTTCACAAAGTACAAGCTAAAAATGGCTTCCCCAGTAGAGAGGTCTCTACTTTTCTTTTGCCTTTGTTAGATCTCAATTGATATTTTTAAGTAAAAATCATAGACTCATTTGTAATAACACTGATAACTATTTTCTACAGACTCATTTATGTATGTAATTGTTCCTTAAAGAGTGCATTTTTTATATTAAGGTTAAAGCATCAATATGGTATTAAGCATAAATAATAAGCATAAATAATAGTCCATGAATAAAATGCTTGTGTAGATATTAATAAGCTTCTTATACTATAATCTATTAACAACATACTATAGGCCATGAATAATAATGCTGATTCATGGCCTACCCTAATCCTATCCTCTGCTCCTAACCTAAAACAGATTAATTAAAACAGCTTATTAATACCTTATTAATACTTGACGAGCACACCTTAATCTAAAGTGATGCCTTTGTATTGTCTCTCTATGGTATTATCCTCCAATATCCCTGAAGCACTTTTGATTTGTACTCGTACATAAAAGGCACTCTATAAAGCTGACATTAATTGCAAACCTGCTCCCATTTCTCGTAAAAAAACATTTCGATATCCCAAAACGGTGCAGCCCTACTTCTCACTGTGTCCAAAATGAAAAAGAGAATTCAAAGTCTCTTAATGTTTCCGTGGCGATGATAGAGATAGTAAGGGGCAGAGAAGACGGATGGAAGAGGGTTAAGGAGTATGTCATTGATGAATTAGACAGGCACGCGGAGGATCACGCGCATACAGCGAGGGAGGGGCAAAGGCTAAGTGTCCCGGCAGAGACTGAGCGACTTATGGCAGGCTTGATGGGGATGGATGAAGGCTCTGAGGAGGCCCAGGTGAGCGAGGGTTAGACGCGAGGAGGAAAACAAGCAAAGAAAGACAGGCCGAAACGATGGGGGCTTTGGGGTGAGGGGGCAGATAGGTGAGTGGGCGCATCTGCAAAACTGTGTTGAAAGGGAAGGGAAAGGAGAAGATGGCAGAGAGATGGCCAGATGGGGTGAAAGGGTAATGTACAAAGAGGGAAAGTGTCCGAGATGAGGGAGGTTGGGGCAGATGGAAGTGAGCGAAGGGGGGAGGAGGTGACTGAGGGCATTTTGGAAGCCGCCAGATGATGCAAGTGACAGGACTGTGAGACTGAAGGAGATGGATTTTACACATGAGGAATGAGTCAGAGGGAGCAAGGAAAAGTACATAATAATCACTTCCGAAACTTTTCTACTATTGCTACTATGTTCTACTGTGTTTACTGCACTACAATGACCCTTACCTTTACTATGTGTGCTGATAACATGGCAGGTAACTACAACTACAACTTCACTGCAAGAAAAGGCCTGTAACTCTAGCCACAAGGGGTCAGCGTCTGAAATACTACTTGATATGTAGATTCAGAATCAGTGGGTTAGTTGCAGCATTTAACGCTGAACTCAAACATTACAGATTCAGGACAATAGCTGGGGCTGTGCGATATTTTCTCTCAAAGCAATTGCTTCAGTCCGAGCGCTCTACCCCGCATTTGTTCGACTGAATCGCAAATGATATTGTTTTCCTAATGTGCCTTTACTGCGGCGGGCGAGTGTGACCAATGAATGAGTGCGCTCGACGTGATGGGCAGTGCAACACATAATAACAATTACTCGTGTTATTGATCCTTGTGTTTATAAATAGAGCATCAACAATAATTCCATCCTTACCCCTGCTAAATGTACCGGCCTTGTACTCTGCGTTTAAGTCCAGATCAATATGTGGAATTGTGTACGGTGGTGGAGAACTTAAGAAGAATATAAAAGAAGAGTTTACATAGGTTACAATTACTATGTTGTCCTAAAAGAGAAATCACGGCAAAACTTTTAGGTTCTCTCTGTTAGAAAAAAAAGGGCAACCCGTTGTATCATCTGCGGCATTTAGTTTTAAAGAGGGGGTATTATGCTTTTTTCAATCACATAGCACCAGTCTATAGCATACTACAATGATGACGTAACCTTATGTTGGTCTGTATATGCAGTAAATTAAAATAACTGCCTTGAATAAAATTGCTCTCTCAAAATGGCTGTACTGAACGTCTTGAAATAGGCCTCTGTCTCTTTAAGAAGCTTTCCGACACGCCCCCTTCAGCACACTGCTGTGGCATTTAAACAACAACACTGTGCGGGGAGGGGGCTCTGCTGAGCTGAGGAGCAGTGGTTGGTGGCTGGTGACGAAAGGTCCAGAGGCGTCTCCAGGAGGTGGGGGCGTTCCTAGGAGGACTGAGGCATAGCTACACCTAAAATGGCTGCCGTCTAAGTTTTTACTGATTACTCAAAAATATGTGAATGAGCCAAGGCAACACTCCAGGCATGTGTTTAATGAGGGAATGACATAATAACATGATATAAAGCTTGAAAAAGTCAATTTTACATAATACCCCCCTTTAACAACATGTCTTGAAGAATGAGTCTAGAGCAATGGCCGCTGGCTGCTCTGCTTTGCGACGACGACACTGGAGGCCGCCATTGCTGTAGGACCACCATATACTGTAGCCGCTAGTCCCCCATTGGAATGCATTGCACTTTACACACGTTAAAAACAACTTTAATGCCCGGTGCCTCATTTTTTTGAACTGTCTACAGCTAGATATTTCTCCTGTGATTACGCTGGGTTAGACACAATCAGACATTTTAGAAATCTCCTACTTAACGGGGTCGGACTGTTAGCATTGGAGCTGCGCGAGCTACACATCACGCAAGGGCCGAGTCTACAGTGAAGATCCCGCCCTTATGCCCTTATTAGGAACATGCTTTGTCAGAGCTGGGGAGGAGGAGTCTGTAAATCCGCCATGAATTCCCCCTCGAACGTGGTCATTGTGGTAAACAGGGAGGAGTGAGTATTAACGGTCTATTAATAATACAGTATGTCTATGCTCTAGAGCCAGGAGTTTTCCCAAAGTTTGCCCCCGAAACTACTCTTTGACAGAGCTGTTTAATAAAGCTCGTGACCACAAAGGTGACTCAGCGAATGAAGTCTTTAGGAGTCTGACAGTGTCACAAAATAAACACGGCTGGCGCTCGCTGACCCAGTGCCCCAGAGGGGGAGCGAGAGGACACTTTACCAGGTCACCGGCTCCGCTAATACCCGCAACCTGGTAATTGACACGCCGCCCGCACGGTTAGATCAAATATACAACCTTTTTATTACACCGAGGTCTGCCTAATCACTTGGCCTGTGCCTGCCCCGAGTCATCCCGCCAATTTAGCTATGGTGCGCGAGAGAGAGTGCGGCGGCCCAGACTGAGTGTGATGACTGGCTCAGAGGAGAGGAGGATAGGAATATATTGCGACTGATGTTTCAATATTCGTCACTAGGAGTTGTTTAGGAGTATAAGCACATGACAGCTTTCATTATTGTAGTGCTTAGGTGTGCAGCTCCACTCGACTGGGGCTGTTCTTTTTTAAAACTCGCTGACGCCGCAGAAGCACAGTTAATTTCAAAGGTACTTATGTGAAATCTATCCTCTCGTTTCCAAGGTATATTTTTTCACTTAGGGCACTTATAATACACACAATACAAGCTTCAGACAGGAATAGTTTAAAGGTGAAAAACTAGTACATTTTGCCATGAAAGCTATACCTATTAAACCAATTCATAATCCACACAATGATATTTAGACTAATAACTGTCTTTGCCCTCTCAAACTTTGACTATAAAGCTGCACTGCGGAACATTACGGTTCATATATTTATATATTGCTACGTCACACAATGCTTCTAAGTTATTCCATGGTTTCACACATCTGAAGGCATAAAAGCATGCTTAAGTAATCTCCCTATAAACTTTAATTGACTGACAACAAAGAAAAGGAATAATTAGCCCTTTTCACTTCTTACCACCCGCCTTAACCCAGCACATTTTCTCCTTTTCGGCTTTACCCAAATCTAAAAGCTTCTCGACGGGAGCTAAAAGGGGGGTATTATGTAAAAACGACTTTTTCAAGCTTTATATCATGTTATTATGTCATTCCCTCATTAAACACATGCCTGGAGTGTTGCCTTGGCTCATTCACATATTTTTGAGTAATCAGTAAAAACTTAGACGGCAGCCATTTTAGGTGTAGCTATGCCTCAGTCCTCCTAGGAACGCCCCCACCTCCTGGAGACGCCTCTGGACCTTTTGTCACCAGCCAAGCCACCGACCACTGCTCCTCAGCTCAGCAGAGCCCCCTCCCCGCACAGTAGTGTTGTTTAGATGCCACAGCAGTGTGCTGAAGGGGGCGTGTCGGAAAGCTTCTTAAAGAGACAGAGGCCTATTTCAAGACGTTCAGTACAGCCATTTTGAGAGAGCAATTTTATTCAAGGCAGTTATTTTAATTTACTGCATATACAGACCAACAGAAGGTTACGTCATCATTGTAGTATGCTATAGACTGGTGCTATGTGATTGAAAAAAGCATAATACCCCCTCTTTAAGCGTTTTGTTGTGTTTTTGTAGTGTTTTGGTCACCTTTTCATTGCATTTTTGTCACCTTTTTTGTCGCTCTTTCGTGGCTTTCTTGTTGATTCTTTGTTGCTTTTCCATCACTCTTTAGTCGTGTTTTAGTTGCTCTTTTGTTGTGTTATTGTTGCTTTTCTGGCAGGTTTTTTTTATGCTCTTTGGTCGCATTTTTTGTCACCTTTTCCTCTCATTATGATCACGCTTTTGTTGCTTTTTCATCACTCTTTAGTCTCGTGTTATTGTTGCTTATCCCACGCGTTTTTGTCGCTCTTTTGACTCTTTTTTTGCTTTTAGATTTGGGTAATGCCAAACTGGACAACATGTGCTCGATTCATGTGGGGTTTCAAAGAGGTTAAGTCCTGTGAAGTGCAAGTCTGTGTACACTGGTGTATGAATGAGAGAGTGAATGGTTCCTTACTGTAAAGCGCTTTGGGCCTGATAAAGGTAGAAAAGCGCTATATAAGTTGAGTCCATTTACCATTTACCATTAGTATAGTCCTAGCATGCTGTTAGGACACCCAGACATACCAAATTAAGTTGCACAGATTGCGCTTGATGTTAAATAATGCACTGTTTTCGATGCTGGCGGCGTCTCCCCTGCAAAGCTCCAAAGACTGCAGTCAAAAGTCATAATCCTCCAAGCCCTGCCAAGAAACTCCTGTAATAACATTACTGAAGTAGAGTGTTTTTCCTCGCTCTTCTCAATGAAGTAATTACACTGCATCGGAGTGCAAACTTTGCTAATAACGGGTTACAACCTTGTTTGTATAATTAATGCCTCATTAATGGCAAGCCTCTAAAACACTAAAAACTCATCTCTTTTCTTCTGTTAAGTGGATTTTAATTGCGAGAATAAATAAATGATCGCAAGTTCTCAGGTGGAGTCTTTCCCCGAGGCGGGCAATTTCATGGAGAAGATAATTCTGAAACGTATTCACAGCCTCTCTTTGTTAGGAGTGCATTTAGAGCTTCATCTGGGCTGTGTTTGGATTCACTTGATTACACTTACTGGGGGGTTAAATAGGATTTGGAGCGAGCAGGAGGAGGAGGATGTGAGCAGACCCAGGGAGCCTCGGAATCATTTAAATAACTCCCGAGCACCACTTTCTGACATTTAGTTTTGAGAGGGTTTTAACAAAAAGCGAATTTCTTATTGGAGTTCAATATCGTTCCCCAGGTTTCTTCATTTTTTCCCAGAAAAATCCGCTAAAGACCAAATTAAACACCGCAATTGCTTCCAGTAGCAGACGTTTTTAGTTGTAGACAGTATACTTACCAGAGTAACAAAGTTAATTTAATTAAGCCGGGTTTGGGGGTCTGTACTTTACTCAACTAATATTTTACTTGACAACACATTATTTCCTATGAAAGATACATTTAACGATTAGATTTACATATATACTCCAGTACATTTGTGTAAAGTCTCCAAAATGGTAACGTTATAATTTACTTTGTATTAAATAACTGTCTACTGTGAATACTTAAAGGTCTATTATGCAACCTTTTATACAAAAAAACAAGTTGATATTTGTGCGTATTTGACCTTGAAGTGACTCAGCGGCTGTATGAGTGGTCAGCAGGGCACCTTTACTTTCGATCACGGTGGTCTCTACAACGCTCCAGGATCCATTGTTTTGTAGGTTTTCTGGTGAGAGGCTCCGTCAGCAGTGAAAGCCTTGGAAACAATTGATCCTGGAGCGGCCAAGAGACCACTGTGATGGAAAGTAAAGGTGCCATGCTGACCACTCATACAGCCGCAGGGTCACTATCAACTTTTTTTTCCACATAAAAAGTTGCATAATGCAGCTTTAAGTATGCAGCAACTAATTCAGTACTTTCACTTACGTCAAAATATGTCTGAGCACCTTTTACTTGTATTGGAGAAATAAGATATGCACAATAAGCTAATGCTCTGGCTTGTGAACATGAACCAAGCAAGCTCAAGATCTGGAGAAGAGTCCCTCACTGTCACTCATAGATTGTCCCAGCAGCATTGAAGGATGGGTCAAATGTTGAGGACAAATTTCCCATAAATAATGTTTATTCAGGTCAATAATGATAGGCTTAATGTCTTAAGTCTATCATTATTATGTTGCGGGGGCCTGTTAAACACTAACACAAAGTTTGGTTTATGTGGGTGTTTTTTGTTTGTTTTTGTCATTGTTTAGTATTTTTGTATACTGTTAAAATCAATAAATATATTAAACACTAGGGGTGTAACAATGCACCGTGCTACGGTGCACCACGGTGCAGAAATCTGATATGAACCGTACTAAAGTGACGGTGCAAGTTTTAGTCCAAATGTTTTAATATTCAAGATCCGTGGCGTGTGTCAGATGCATGAACGTGCGCCTAAACAGAGCGCATGTGTGTCATCATCACTTACCGCTAAACTGGAGGCTGCAGGCAAAGTTACATCTTCTAAACAAATGAAATCTGCGTGCCTTTGCAAAAGTTTCTCCTGCTGATGGCCACGCAGGCTGCGGTAAAGTATAGATCCAGTGCACTGCGCTATGGTGGCGCAGACAAATGCGTAAAATCTTGGCCAATCTTGGTCATAATTCGCATCAAAAGCTTTGTTTCCAAAAAAGTACAAGCAGAATATCGTCCAGGAACAACCCAAACACAAGCCTCAAATCAAATGCGCTGTTGTTTTAGCTGCTGTGTGGAAACTGAAACTTATTAGCTACTTAACGAGCACATGGCCCACTGCGTTTCTTTTTTTTTTTTTTTCCTTTAACTTTAGAGCACTGTGTTTGTATTTTACTTTGTATTGTGAGCCCAGGGACACATTTTACTGTAAAGCAGCTTTGAACAATTAGAAAGCATTTTCAATGTATTTCTGAAATTACAAAAATAGCCTAAGTGAACATTTAGGCTATTTTATTTCAAAACTGACTTATTAGCCATTTATATCGCACTTGCACCGTGATGCACCGAACCGTGGGTCCTGCACCGTGAACCGTACCGAACCGTGAGATAGCTGAACCGTTACACCCCTATTAAACACTACAAGCTTTTTGACTGGAGAGCAACAGTGTAATGCCTCATTTGAAAGCTAAGACCTACAAGAGTGATCCTAACTTCGTTGTCATATTGTCGCTGTGATTTGTCACATTTTTTAAGTGTTTTGGTTGCTTTGTTGTCAGGTTTTTGTCAGGTTTTTTGTGTTACTTTTTCAATGCTTTAATCATATTTCATTGCTTCTCCGGCACATTTTTTGTTGCTTTCTTGTTGCTTTTTCATCATTTTAATTTTTTTTCATTGCTTTTTTGCTGGGTTTCGCCACCTTTTTTGTCTCTTTTTTGTCGCGTTTTTGTCACTTTTTTGTCGCGTTTTTCACACATTTTTGTTGCTTTTCCGGGATGTTTTTTATTGCTTTTTGTTGCCTTTTTGTCCTCGTTTTTGTCGCTTTTAGATTTGGGTAATGCCAAACTGGATCAGGTGGGGGGTAGGAGATTAACCTTATTAGACGATCTTAATTAAAAATCACAAATACATTTCTGCTTCACAGACTCCCAAATGCTGGACGGGCCGCTTCCTCATGAACCTATGGGCCATCTTCTGCTTACTGGTGCTGTCCAGCTACACGGCCAACCTCGCCGCCGTCATGGTGGGAGAAAAAACCTTCGAACAAGTGTCTGGTATCCACGACGACAAGGTTAGGACACTCGACCACTTTCTGCATGTCATTGTCACTATAGGCATATTGACACATAGCCTACAGTAGACACAAGGACGAGACAATGAGCAAGGACTCTGGACTTATTTGTGAAGGATTATGGGCGCCCTATATGTCCCTATATCAAGGTCAAGGCTCATTGAATTTCACGTGAGAGCTATATAAAGGCATTTTTGAACCTTTACTGTATCTATTGTCCTGTGTCAGTGGGTCTCAAACTGCGGTAAAGGTACCACTGGGGATACATGCTTTTATGGGTAATACTTGAGATACGGTTTAAGACCAGGTTTAGTTCTTCTTAAGCACTGATGGGGGCAGCAGAAGGTCAGATGGTAGAGACCCGAAGTTTGTCAGCTGAGTCACTACTACTGTACAAGCAATACTACTGCTGTCACCGCAGTCTGTTTTAAATATTGTTTTTGCTAAGATTACTCCATGTATTATAACAAATGGTAACAACAACGCCTCTTACTAAGAATTACTTAATTTGGCCATAAAGTTTTACCCCAAAATCGATGTCAAAATGCTGTGTTTTGCAGCCATCTCTGTCAGGCTGCCCCAGGATGTCTTTGGCTTCAAAATTAAAGTTTACCACCATTGAATGACTGGTGCCATGTGAAGCCACATGGAGTGTCCAAAAAAGTAAAAGTAATTAATAGACCTGATTTAGACCTGGTCCAACTTTGAAGTTTGACCGTGATGTTATCCTTGTTCCCAACAGTAGTATAATACTCTTTCAACCTCTTAACCCCCACCGGAGCCGGGCAGATTTTCTTGAGCTCGACTTTAACCAAATCTAAAAGCTTCTTGAAAATAGTGTCAAAAAAGTGTTGTAAATGCAACAAACAAACCCACAAAAAAGCAACAAAAAAGCCACACAAAAATGTGATGAAAAGTGTGGGGGGAAATGTGATGAATAAGTGACAAAAAATATGATGAAAAAGTAAAAAAATGTGATGAAAAATGAACAAAAAAAGCAATGAAACAAAATGTCCAAAAAGAAGGAGATCCTTCTACATGAGTTTTGTCTTAGCTTTCAAACGAGGAGTTATTCTGGAGAAAATGCACTCAGTTAAGGTAAGAGGTTACAACATGCATAATAGACCATGTTCTTTACTCATGATCTGGAGAATGGTCCTGGGCCCTTCATTGTGATCACCCCTCTGCTAATGACAAGTTATATTTTGCTGCACTGAAGGACGGACCAATTGCAGAGGACATATTTCTCTGCGGGGACAATAAAGTACACCTTAACCTTATGTGTGTGTTTATTTACATATCCACTGCTGCTCTGTGCCTTTGCCCCAGTTACACCACCCCTCCCTCGGTTTCCGTTTCGGGACGGTGAGAGAAAGCAGCGCTGAGGATTACATGAAAAAGAGCTTCCCGGAAATGCACGACTACATGAGGCGCTTCAGCCAGCCCACCACCCCGGAGGGCGTCCATATGTTAAAGTAAGACACACACACTGTCACAATCCACAGTACAATCACTCTCAAAGGTCACATTCACGTGACGAAATATGATTACAGGATCCAATCAGCGAGGGTCCTGAGATATGAGCAAGACGAAAGACTCTACAAATCTCCATTAATGTGTTTGGCAAAATGTATAGGGCCTCCTCCCATAGGTGCATGCTGAAATAGAAACACTCTCGATGTATATGTTTAGAGACAAGCTTTGCAGATCAGTGTTCATTTTGACAACACATTTTAGTCTTAGTTTTAGTCGACTAAATTTAAGACAAATTTAGTGCATTTATAATATTTATTACAGTCATATTTAATCAAGGTCTTGTGCTTTATGGAGCTTCTCCCACATGAACAAAGCTCAGAGCTGTTCCTTTGGCAGAGAATGATATGAGGCTCTTCCAAACTGTCAGTGGAAGTTTGGATGATTTTAGTCTCTTCATTTTGATTTAGTCTTATTTTACATTATACTGCGTACTCCACTAAATATAGGGAAATGCATACCTTTAATTTATATCATATGGCCAAAAAAAAGGTTTTATTGTTTGTAGATTTGCCTCTCCTGAAACCTGATTTGTAACTTTTCTGGGAATTCTGAAATCCCACTACTACTACTACTACTACTACTACAACTTTCCTTGAGTTCTATTCTTCTACACAGTATGAAATATTACTTGACGAGAGGGATGGACGGGAGCATGTGAAGAACAATAAAACAGTGTAAACGAATCATCCAAAGGTGCATCGTAAAACACAGGAGCATGGGGCATCTCAGGTTAAAATTTGAAAAGACAGCCTGAGACAAGACTCGCAGCTGATCTATGGACTGAACCGTAAATAATTGACCCTTCCCTGGACGTCGGGGTTCGGGGTGGATTTGAGTCAATACTTACTTTTAACCTCGACACCTCGGCTGTTATTTGTTTTGGGCCAGTGTGCAAGTAAGAAAATGCCTTAGATAATAATAGGCAACTTGGTGAAATGCGGACATGGCATGTTATATATGGCGAATAACAATACGGGGTGACTATTGTTCTCAAATCAGCAGGAGAGTGGACTGTAAAGAGACAACAATGGCTCCCAAGGGGATTGCACGGTATGTTTCAGGGTTGTAGGAAAATGTGTCCGCAAAACATCCGCCTGGCCTTGGCCTATACGAAAAGATATAATATAATACAAAAAAATATATATGAATTACACAGAGAACTGAAAAATATCTCAGACTACTGGCGACTTAGCAAGCAGATCACACAATTCTGTTAATCAGAGGAGAGAGAAGTTTTTAAAATGAACTCTGAATGACGTGCATAAATTTGAGAGAATAATGTCTTCTACATTTAAGAGCTCAACACCAAACTTGTGGGAGGAATTGGTTTCAGGGACCCCTGATGCTGCAGCTTTTGAATAGGCCAGGCTAGAAAAACATAGTTCAGCATTTCCATTGGCCATGGTGAGCGCTTAGCTTCCTTTCCCTAATACGACAAGCATATGGGTTTGACTAAGTTACTATTATTACAGTGTATTACCTTGAATGAGTCTCTGGTTCATGTCTGTGCCCGTGCCCTTGGATGCTGGAGAAACAATTAACGCCCTCAACCTGGGGGAAAAAAAAACTGAAGATAAATTAAATAATATAATGAATAAATGGGCCATTTTGTGGACAAGGTACAACCATTTTCTTGCTAACAACCAGTAGTCATCCTCTCCCACGTGTCCTTAAAACTTGATAAGTGGTTGAAAATTAATAGTTACAGCAAATTGGGGTAGAAAGGTCTTTCCCAAAACCCCCCATTAAGCTGTTGTTGTTTACTTTACTCAAACCCTTATATTAAATTAAACTGCCTTTCAGCCCATAGTAATTTATGCTTAAGTGTGTTTTTCCTTGTATTTTAATCACCCTTCCGACAGTGATGGGTATGAAACAGCCCCGTGGTGGATGTTTTCTTATTATAGCGAACAAACAGTTTACTTCTGCGCACGCCAAAGATAGCATCTTAGCACTTTTGTACGCCGCATGCATTTTCCAGCTTAGATTTGCATGTCGTTCACTCTTTACTCTGAAATATTTATGTTCAGAGTTTATATGAGGCCAAGGCGGATAATAAGCCACGTAGAAAAGTCATTTAAGTGGATTTGTTTTGTTTTAGGGGGAAAAAATAAAATAAAAGTGATGCAAAGAAAGACGATCGGGGACAGCTAATGAATTGAGAAACAACGGGGGATTGGTGAGACAAACCTATTTAGTTTATGAAAGCAATTAGACGTGATAAACAAAACACAAAAATGGAGAAAATGACAAAGTCTCTGAGCGAACACGGCTCGCTTTGGGTTCACCGAAAGGGCGACGACGCGTAAAACAGATTAACCTGGTTTAAAAGTAGCGCGGGCAGGTTTTATGAGTATTTTAACATAGTGCATCAAAGAATCTGGGACACTTCTTCGCCACCAACCATCTCCGCTATGACTAACTCCCAACAGTGATTTAGGCATGATAAAGGAAAAGTACAGTTGAATCATCCTGCTCACCGAAGGCATAAAGTGACCCATAATAACAATAAGGGCAAACTATTCTAATCCAAGCCAGAATACGTTTAAGAATGCGTTGTACTACTTTTCCGCTGTGCAGTGTTACAGAATCCGGGCATTTAACAGCTTATTTCTACCATAATGTTCGTCCCAATAGTCAGTAAATACCCGGATCAGACATAACATGAAGACCACCTATTATGTAAAAGCGCCACTGTCACTTTATCTGCTGTCTTTTGATCCTATTCACGAAAAGGCGATATGCTTGAGACTCTTGCCTCACAAATAGATGCTCCAGAGTTCGATTTTTGGACATGGATAGGACATTTTCTCTGAGGAGTTTCCATGATGATCTTCCCCAGTCTGTGTGCATTTTATATTTATCCCCTACCTCCAAAAATCATCAGGGCATGTTGGCCCACAGGAGGTCTCAGCAGCGTTAATGACAAATGAAGCCAATTACCTTTCACCCAAGGCTTAATTGTAGCCTCTGGGGGGGTGTGAAGGATCTGGGAAATATTTGTGGATGGTTCAGCTAAGCTCTGAGATGCTATAATGCTAACTAAGTACACTGTAAAATGTAAAATTTGTTTCAACTCAAAAAACTCATTCCAAGGGCTGCCAAGAAATTTATGTGTAACCAATAACCATTTTACAATCTAGTCGATTTGAAATTTGAGATTCACCTCTTTCGTTCAATTGTATTCTTAGGTTGACATAACTGTTTCCAGTTGTCTGAAGTGAAAAACGTCAGTCACAAATTAAATCAGTTGTGTCAACCTAAGTTTTTCACTTCAGACAACTGGAAACAGTTATGTCAACCTAAGAATACAATTGAACGAAAGAGGTGAATCTCAAATTTCAAATCGACTAGATTGTAAAATGGTTATTGGTTACACATAAAAAATTTTGGCAGCCCTTGGAATTAGTTTTTTGAGTTGAAACAAATTTTACATTTTACAGTGTAACGATTCATTGACAAATTCTGAACTGCTTTTACCTTATAATAACACATAATATTGATATACATAATAATGTTGCACCAGATTGAAAAGTGTAACTTCAATTTTGAGTTCATTGGGGATCTACAATTTGAATGAATGCGTGTTGCCCTTTTCTATTAACTTCTTAACATACTGTTTATCACACATTCATCAAGTCCAATTTCCTAAAGCGAAAATGAATTAAAACATGGCGAAAATTGGACGAGGCCATTTTTCAACGTAGTCATTTGAGAAAGTTATAATGTATATCCACAAAAATTACAGTGGCAGCAATTTAATGCGATTGCTCCAACCGCAATTTAAAAAATGGGTTATGGTGTAAGTCTCTCCCCTATATTTTACACACTGGTTATTATGACAGTATGGCCCGTAGCTGGAAGACATTTGCAGAAATTGGAAAGAAGATACGCGCGATATTGTAATTAAGTTGTAATGTAAAAACTGCGGAGAAACACCCACCGCTTAAAGTAAATCGTCTTGTCCTCCAACACACCTAATGCATTTGTTACATTGGTGACAGCGCGCAGCTATAGCCAAATGTGTATGTGAGCTGATTCCTGGAAAAAAACAAAAAAAAAACTGTAATCTTGCCAACACAGCTATACCACTCGACATGCACTTTCCCCACAGTATGCTCCACAGAGCTCCAGCCGAGATGCGAAGATACTGCATGTGCTGATGCTGTGATCCCGGTGAGGAGATAGAAAACGCTTGTTCAGAGAAAGAGGATGGGAGCATCTCTGATGATGGAGCCAGTATTGTTTGCAAAATAGAGACACTTCAGCCGTTAGAAAAAGCAGGAGCCACAGCGGTGCAGAGACCCTGAAACCCTGTG
Organism: Neogobius melanostomus; assembly: GCA_007210695.1. Classification (NCBI taxonomy): domain Eukaryota; kingdom Metazoa; phylum Chordata; class Actinopteri; order Gobiiformes; family Gobiidae; genus Neogobius; species Neogobius melanostomus. The sequence continues at coordinate 828,134 of VHKM01000657.1, read as the reverse complement.
TTGGGGGAAAAAAGTACTGACCCCTGAACGGAGCTCAGATGTTAATGGCGCAAGTTGGAATAAATCTCCCAAGTACTGCACCGGTATTTGTGTGGAGAGGAGGAGAGCTGGAGGGCATGCATGTTACTGCACAGCCATGTATCACGTGTGGGAAGTATTGCAGGCTAAAGCAGTTACCTACACATGAGGTCATTGCTCACCAGCCTCCTTTTATTTCAATTTTAATGAACATAGACCAAGGAAGAGATTTAACCGCCATACTTCTAGGAAAGCAGCTAAAATTAGTTGAGAGTCACCCTCGATTAACTCAGAGTAGAGCCACTGCTCCACCACATTGAGATGAAATGGTTAAGCCTTCTACTTTGATCTGGACATGGTTTATTGATCCAATGAGAATAACTCCTAGGCAATAGCTCTCTCCACTGAACCTGACCGTATGAATTTCACAATACCCAATCTTTTACTGACATACAGTATAGCCCAATAATATGCTCATCACCTTGAAACAAAGGTAACCTGGCAGAAAGGAAAGCAACTGTTTTCCTCTTGTGGAGTCAGTCAGGGCATCAAAAGACCACACTGGAGGACATGAGATTCATTGTTTATAAAGAAAACATAAATCTTTCAAGTCTTTTCCTGGAGAGACCGGGGGCTTGGGGGCGAGGGGCACGCACGCTCCTGCACACCAATGTTTCCGGTCAAAGGAAATAATGCATGCTCAAGCAGATACCTACACAGAAGGCTATAGCTCAGCCGCCTCACCTTGTTCCTATGGGCTAAAGGCAGACATAATGGCAGGTATCTCCGGCTTCAGAACAACACGTCTTCGCTTCCTGCGCCTTGCAGCTGATATCTGACAGGCCCTGACAGAGGAAAAACAGACTTTCCGCCTTCCCTGCAATGCATGCAAAGACTTTGTAAAGTCAACCTTTTGTTTAGCGACTAATGTCCTGAATAACAAGGAGCCGGGTAATTGATCAGCGCGCACTATCTAACCCATTAGCCTGTTTTTGTGTGTCTCCCAAAACGCGGCTTATGGCTTATTTATCAGTCTGACATTCAAGCCCAGGTGTAACCAGAGGAATCATTATGAATCTGCAAGTGACCTCTTTTCTGCAGAAGAACGATGTCTGATTATATTTCCATCCAATATGTGCTTAGTGTCCAAAAACTTAGCCGTGGTCAGCACACAGCGGACCACTCCATTATTAGGGTCAATTAGGGTCAATTGGATCAATGCGGGGCCAGTGGTGGAGTTTTGAGCAGTGTGTCCAAGCCCTTATCAGTGCGCTGCAGAGCCTGTTCGCCAACACACGATGATGTATGTGTTTATGCCGTGTATAAGAGTGCTGCTAACCTAATCAGAGCTGTCATGGGCTATTTTGTACATCCCTGGGACCGCTCTCTGAGTTCTTCTTTGGAGTTGCGTCTTGTAAATTGAGGGGGAACAACTTTTACCCAATTAACTTTGAGGCACTCTTAATGAGTAAAATTATTGGTAATTGCAAAGTGATGAGTAGGAGCGTGCTGCTGTTGTGGCAAAAGACTGCGTTGTTGGATGGGATTCGCAATGCAGTCTGATGATGATGTTTATAGTAGCGTCAGAACATATCCAGAAAAGTAAGTTGATAAAAAGCTGCCTCGAATCATGCTTTTGTTGTAATCGCTTGTGCTGTCTCTGTGTTGTCTGTCTGTTGGTGGTTAAGGACAGATCCCCCACTGCTGGATGCGTTCATCATGGACAAGGCACTGCTGGAATACGAGGTCTCAATCGACGCTGACTGCAAACTGCTGACTGTGGGGAAGCCCTTCGCCATTGAAGGTAAACACCGAGTGAGAGTTGGCTCCAGAGATTTTCCTTTGTAAGATCCGGCGCGTGAAGCTTAAAGATAGGGCAGTGTTCAAATATTGTGTTGCCATTTGCCAATACTGTATATATTGATGTGAATCTTGACAACATAAGAATCGTGTTGAAACTCCAGTTTTCTTGTTAGACGTCAGGCTTTATTTAAAATGTATCAAGGCATGTTTTGTATTGCAAGTTTACTTTATATGCAGCAATAACAACATACAGACCAGTGCTAAGTAATGTATTATTAAGACTGAACCCTCCAAGTCTTAAATAGCATAATATACTCACTCTATGTATTGGGATAAATGTAAAAAGGTATGTATCATTGTGCATGTTTGGGCAATAAGAATGTTGTTAGCAATAAGAAAGCAATGAGGATGATAAAACCAGGAACCAGAGAATAGAGGGAATATGAATGATGTCACAGCACAGAAGACAAATGATTGGCAAGTCTGCATATTAATTGTTTGAAACTCAGTTCAGGGTTGTGTTTGGAATTAAAATGTTGTGCGCACCCTGGCCTCTACTTAGTCTTGTATAAAAGTCCAGGTCACATCCACATTTTGTTTCACAAAGCGGTAAAAAGACATCTTTGTTCCCACTGAATCAGGGTCCACTGAGGTATCTGGCTGCATTTACGCTCAGTCCGGTAAAATGGACCAAATCCATATTTTCCGAGTGGAGGGTCACGCCCCCACCATGTTTGGCCAGCTATAATTTAAGCTGAACATCAAATGTGAGCACAGCCATTTTAATTTCCCTTCACATCAAAACATCTATTGTTACAATAAATCTATATTTCAGAAATAGCACCGCAATGTGAAATAGTACACACTGAGATAGAAGTAATAGAAAAATGTATGATTTCCTTATTTGCTTTTGGCTTTGGCTGCGTGTAAGCTCGTATAGGAGAGCTTACACAAAGCTTTGTGTGAGATTGACAATACGTTATCAATTCATCAACTATACTGGGGTTGTTTTTAAATTGAGAATGTTTTGCCTCTCACCACACAAGGCTTCGTCAGCAACTAATTGTATTTTACAGAGGGCTACACACTTAGTATATACTTATACTTTTAATATGTGTATCTTGTCCTCGCCTCCACCTTCAGCGTACTCAAGCAGTCCATAGCTATGAATACATCCAAATAAAAGTGAAATATTTCAGTACTTTTCATTTAGCTATATACTCACTGAAGTATTCAAACAAAAGGTTTTTGTGGCTGTATTGTAAGTTTCCATACAGCATCTCCCTGACATCAAACTATTCCCTTCTAATTTTTATTTTTTCGTCTAACGTTAAATTAGACATCTGAGATATATTATACAAGAAACAATGCAGTAAAGACAATTTTCTGTATTTGACTGGCAGCTCTGATTGGGAATAGAGTACGATAATAACCACCACAGTGAGTACTCAGTCCACACCCTCACCCAAAAACATGCTTAAACATCACATCATTTACAAGACAAAGTCAAAAGTGATTGGCAGAGATTTTAGCGCTGCAGGGTAAAAGAAACGCTATCATATATTATTAACGCAGTGCCCAGTCTGAGCATGAGATTTAGACCAACCACAATCCTATACCAATTAAACCTGTCAGAAACAACTAACAAGCCACATCGGGTTTTCTACTCTTGGTTTCCTCGTGCACATGAAAAGCACTGGGCTGATATTATTAGATGCCTGTTTAACGAGTGAAGTTCATCTGATAGGCTTACTGTGAACACTGGCCGGATTAGAAACAGGACTATACACACAGGGACACATTAGCTTGATATTTTCACACAAAATAATATAATTTAAGTTGGATTCTCGACACAGATGGTTGTGTAACAATACTGACGGTAATGATAGTTGTGGTAAAAGTGGTAGTTGTAAAAGTACTAGGCGGTCAATCATTATTGTCTTTACTTTTAATTAAGGTCACTCAGTTTAAGTTTTACATTGTTAAATGGCCATTGGAGTACTGAAGCAAATGATGATAGTGGAAATACAAGGATAGTTATGTTTATCGCTACATTAATAATAATAAAAATACAAATAGAAAATTAATTGGCCTTTTTTCTTCCTTATTGTAGCAGTAGTAATTTTGTGTAGTTGTTAAAACTGGGGTATCTGACTTTTTGTTGTCTCATTTATTTTTGCCACCCCAGAGTATGATGTAAACACAGCAAAAGAACAGACCTTGTATCGTCTTCACCTAATTTGTATTGTTTCGTTTATTTGAGTTTATTTTGCCACACACACATACAGTATAACATGCAGTGTTGTTGTTTTTATACCGTCCAGCTGCCACAACAACAACATAAAACAAGACACAATATATACAACGGCATCCTCTCACTTGTAGGCTTGAGAACGCAGTGTCGCCTCCCTGATGGGAGCAGGGAGAGCAGGTTACTATCAGGATGGCTTATGTCCCTCATGCTCTTCTCGGTCCTGCGTCGGTATCACTGGGTGTAAATGTCCTCCACTTTAAGATAACAGATCTTCAAGATCCTCTCTGCCGAGTGAACCACTTTCCCGAGAGCCAGGTAATCCTGCTCAGTGCAGCCCCCCCACACTGTGGTCAGGATGCTCTCAGTGGTACAGCTGTAAAGGTTTTTAGCACATGAGGTGTGAGCCTAAAGTCTCTCAGTTGTCTGATATGGCACAGAAAAATAACTTATTTATGTAGCGCCCTTCACAGACATAGTCACAAAGCGCAGGTATTGGCGTATTGAGAGATGGAAGAGTAGAATCTAAATTTGTGCAATTCCTTTTGAGGGTGTCCCCCCCACTTCACTCCCCCACCGCTCAAAGCTGTACACGGGCATGAAACATGCATGTAATTCATTTGCTTGATCAATTTGGGTGTGCAGGAGGAATTGTGAGAGCAAGAAATGAGTTTGGGCCTAAACAAAACAAAACTTTCAGTCAGGAAAAATCAGGTACCCCAGCTTTAAGTCAATTCAGGTAAGTCTCCAAATGAGTACAAAGTTTCAGATAGCATTTGCATTGAAGGTAATGTATGCATTTGAAGTAACAATACCTTGACTTGAGTACTTACTGTATAAGAAACCCTCTGGCTGGCTTTACATTCAATAATTTCACTGCACCTTTTCTGCAGTAATCATTTTTGTCTGAGCCAACTCATAATGTTGCCCTTCAGCCATTGACACCTAATCAATAACTCCCTAAAGGCCCATATAACTGCACCAATTTGTATTTTAACCCCATACTGTGCACCCCGCAGGCCGGCAGTCAGTTGTTTCATTTTCATTCCCTGTTGTACATATAGATACAAAGTTATTAAGCGATGACTAATATGTTTATTACTTTCTTATATAGATTTACAGAAATGATTCATTAGTTAATTTGCAGTTAATTAGGAAAGCCAGATATATATACAGCCGTGTTTTAATTATCATAAAGCTAATAGTTATGAGTGTTCCCCTTATAAATGGGTATCGGTGTTGGGTTCAGGCGGTAAATTGTGTCACTTTTGGAAGTAGCGTGGGCCTTGCCAATAGAGATTATGCAGTGCTCGTAAAATTGCCCCTTTATCGCAGGAAGTCTTTATTAGATGTTTAACAGTTTTTCAGCCCAGGTCCTGCCGCGCATATGCCCTTTGAAGGTGACTGTAAAGTGGATTTTTACTCATATTTAACCTATAGCTTTGTCATCGCCTGTGCGCAGTGTTTGCGTGTTATGTTTTACAATGCTCAACCCATGCTCCCGGATCCCGTTTGTGTTTTGTAAAACGGTTTAAAGGGGGCGTAACATTAAAAAATGTCTTCTCCTATACTGCTGAAGCGCTCAGGTCTGTGTTTCTTGGATTTTGTCTCCTTAATAGGGAGAACAAGAAACACATTTTTAAAGCTCATAATCCATCTCCGGACCCTCATTTATTACAGCTTGGAGAAAATGTTCCAGCCCAATTCTAAAATCCTGATCCACCCAGTCTCTCACGCCTCACAGTTATTTATTTCTGCACAATTTCAAATTTAAAACATAAAAATAAAAGTGCTCAAAAGAAGGTTTTTTTGAGCCTCAATTATGCATGAGATGTCTGTGAATAAGTGTGAGAATAGGGAGCGGATCTTGGAGGTCATGCTTTGAGTGACGAAAATTCTGTATCAACCTCAGCTTTTGTCAGCTTTCTCGTTGTGTTTACTGCTTTGCAATGCGCCATGGGAATTAAAATCGCTGAGGCAGGGTTTAGTACAAGAGGCAGTAACTACCACAGACCACTTTGCATACTACCAATCAAATTCATACCCTGGCAAAGTGAGCAAAACTGTCTTGCCCGAAGACACAATGATATACACTGGTTTTGGAGACGGGTTTAAACCTCTAGAGACAGCGACTCTACCACCTGAAAAAAAATAAAAGCAATCTCTTACCAATGCCCCCTCAGTTTGGCTATGGTGCTTATTTCCATTATAGTTCGCACCAGTAGCTGCTTCTTTGCTGATTTATATCGGAGCTTGTTCGTAGCTTACACTTTACAATGCTCCACCTTGCCTCAGCCATTTCGAATCCCACTGTGCGCCGAAAGCTGTAAACATATACGTGTGAGCCGGCAAACTCAGACTTTGATCCAATAGTTCTGTCACTCAAAGTTATCCTCCGAAAGACCTCCATTCTCTTGCTTTCACGAGTCAGTGTTGCTCCTGAGATGCGCCGTCATTTTGGAACAATTCAAAACAAGATTTGCACGTTTTTTTTGTTGGTGTTTTTTTGTAACCAGTACAGTACAGGAGGTAACATAGCTTTTAGCACTTCTGCTTCACAGCAAGGTAGAATTGATTCATAGACTTGCTGTTTGCTTCCACGTCTTTTAGATTTCCTAAAAGTGTCTAATAGGAAAACACTTTCTTTTTTTTTTACCAAGGCTGGCTAATGAAATAAAAATATAAACCATACAATGCAATGTCTGTGTAAGCTCTCAGTCGTACAGGAGTTGTCCATCTTCAATGAGGGTACTTGAGTCATCTTCTATACTCAGTAAAAAAAAAAAAAAAAGTCTTGAACGTTTCGCCTCTCATCTAAAAGGCTTTGTCAGCGGACTGAGGTCCCGCTCATCCCACAGCTTAGATAAAGACCACGAGGAGGAGTTGGGGTTAACTCGGCTCCTCCCCTCTATTCACAGCTAATCACCTGTGGGTAAACACCTTTGCTACGGCGATTAGACATAGACAACACTCCAAGGCCAGAAGCCTCCTACATAACATGTAATGCATGACCTGCCTTAACCTACCCCCTCCCTCTGTCCGCCTCACTCACTCACTGTATCTTTACCCACCTCCCTCCCTTTTGTACCAATGAAAAATGTCCAGCGGGTTTTCCGGCCGTAATGTGTATTATCATAATCTTGTGTATAATTGTCTATGTATGTGCTTGCATTATTGTGATTTCTACTTTCAGCTACAAAAGGGGCGCCATGTAAGGCTGCCCTGGTGCATTTAGCGCATGTGCGCAAACGCACCGTGTAAAATTCCTAGTTGTGAACCTGTTCATGACAATGGCAATAAAACCTATTCTGATTCTGATTCTGATTGAAGTAGAGCGTCTCTAACGACCTGCTCACCCCAGTATCGGTCAGTCCTTTTTTTTTTTTTTTTTTTAACTTTGTTTATTTGAGTTTTACAGAAATGGTACAGAGTTTTCAAATAAGTAAGATTAAGCACAAGGGAAAAAAAAGAATACTGACACAATCTCCTTAAATCACAAACATAGAACAAAACAAAACAAAGCACGCCAACCAGCCAGCTAACTAAATGCATGTCCAAAACATACATAAAAAAGGGATATAAAGAAAGATGTGCAGCGCCCCCACTTTAACAAACAAAACAGGTAATGTGGTAGGAAAAAATAAATTTGTTTACGCAAATTAAACAAGGGATTCCAGGCCTGAATGAATCTGTCAGAAGAGCCATGGAGCGTCATACATATTTTTTCCAGTTTGAGAAAATACAAAACATCCTTAATCCAGTGGGTAACAGAGGGAGGTTGCGGAGATTTCCATTTGAGCAAAATTACCCTTCTGGCTAGAAGGGTCATAAAAGCAAGAGTATTGCCATGTAAGGTGGAGAGGGAAGTGGTGCATTAAATATTCCAAACAAAGCACTCAAGGGGTTTGGGTCTATTGTCCTGCCAATCACTTTGGAAATAATGCCAAAAATGTGGGTCCAATAAGTAATCAATTGTGGACAGAGCCAAAATGTGTGAATAAGATTACCTGGAGAATGTTGGCATCTGTCACACGTTGGGGAGACATTAGGATATATTTTTGATAGCTGAGATTTTGTGTAATAAACTCGGTGAAAGAGTTTACATTGTATAAGACAATGTCTTGCACATATAGAGGACTTATGAACCCGCTTTAATATTTGAGACCAGTTTTCATCAGATATGCTTTCCCCGAAATCTCCCTCCCAAAGAACTTTGATTGAGCCGAGAGTGTTGGAACGTATTAACGATATCCCATTATATATAAGAGAAATTGATCTTTTCAAATTAGCAGCAGGCAAAAGCAAAAAGTCCAAAGTGGAGTATCGGTCAGTCCTGTCCTTTCATAGATGATCACTGCCCATTATCTGTCCTATTCAAGACTGATCACTGCTAAATAACCTGCCTATTGTTCTTTTGTTGCCTGAGGTGCCGTCTCCTTGAACTGGCTGTGCCCTGTCGACAACCAATTGGGTTAAATAAAAAATTGGGTTAAAAACCTCTCTGACACAGAACTCTTCCAGGTGGAGAGGAGCATGTTCTCCAAGGGGCTGAACTTCTCCATTACACCCACATCCATTCCTACAGTGGATGTCATCACAGCGGCAGAATCAGCCATTAGGAACAACAGGATGACGGAGTCTGAAGCAGGGGATCTTCGATTGAAAATCTCAGCAGCCCTTAAGAGCTCCAGACCTCCTCCCTCCAACATCTCTGGAGAGGAAAGAAGAGCTTTGGCAGCCTTGAAGAAGGACGAGAGCATCAACCTCCTTCCAGCGGATTAAGTTGTCCTCAACACAGCTGACTACGAGACCAAGGTCAAGCACCTGCTCTGTGATGAAACACATATGAGCGACTGAGAAGAGACCCCACCAGTGGGTACAGGAAGAAAATTATTGAGCATCTTCAGAAACTAGAAAAGGAAGAGATAATTGACAAAAAGATGTATTACAAGCTTTTCCTTGTGCCAAAAATACACAAGGAAGGTTTTCCTCTCAGACCCATTGTGAGTGGCATCAACTCCATCGCCTATAATCTGGCGAAACACCTCAAGTTCATCTTATCCCCTTTGGTTGGCAACACAGAACACCATGTGGAAAATACCAAGGATTTTGTGGAGAAGATCAAACACCTGCAGCTGGAAACAGATGAAACCATGATGTCTTATGACGTGACAGCACTGTTTACGTCTGTCCCAACCTCAGCAGCAGTCACTGCGGTGAGGAAGAGACTGACTGAGGACAGCACTCTAGCTGAAAGGACGCAGCTCACTCATGACCACATTTGCCAACTACTGGAGATCTGTCTTAGCACCACATATTCCCAGTTCTGGGGTAACTTCTACAGACAGATCCACGGCTGTGCAATGGGCTCTCCAGGGCTGTGTGTGTGCCTATGTATGGAAATGAAACTTGTTATTCACTAATCGCTTGTACGTAAACAGGTACATGTATGCTTCTGTTGCACATGTGCCTGGCAATTCTGGAATTTGTAATGTAAGTGTTATATTGTATGAAATATGTGATGCTGCTTGTTTCACCGTTATTATTACCGTTATTATTTCAGTACTGCTATGATGGGCCTTTTCTTTTGAAAGGACTTACAATTATGTTTTGTATTTCTTGAATTAACCTGGAATGCATGAAAGTAATTACTTTGAATTGGAGGTAGGCACTAATACACTTTCTTGCTTCTTGTCTACTCCTTTTGAATTTTTATTTACTGCAATGAGGTAATCCTGCAATCTATGTTTTGTAAATTGCTCAAATAAACTAAACTAAACTAACTTCAAGACATACAACATATACAACAGTATATGCACTGATAGGCGAATGGGCTCTCTCTCCCGTCAACCTTCTGGTAATACAATGACTGCTGTTTGCATTGTGTACAGTATGCATTGTGGCATCAGCATGAAGAAGACGTTGGGAGAGGAAATGCCTCATTGGAATGGGGAACGGGTTGGCGCGAAGACGTCTGGAATCTTTGTCAAAGGCAGGTGGAGAAGCTCTGGTGCCTGTCGGTAGTTATTTTATATGAGAGCGAGAGAGGGAGACTGTAGGGAACAGCTCAATAGGCCCGAACGATGAGAGAAAGAACTGTAGGAAGCAAATCAGTAAAAAACACAGGAGAGTTCGACGCACAATGTGGAGGCAAAATGAGTATATAACAATAATGGCAGAGCTGGGAGCGAGGTGATGGTTTGGTGAAGTGCAAGAAGCTGCAGGAGGAGATAGAGACTGGGGCTTTCATTTGGCCACTGCCAGTTGGTGCCTTTCTGCACAGCTAGTGATAAAAGAGGCAAGCCAAGAGAGTCCCCTAATCAAGACAAACCTTCACCCCAGCAGATGGAGAGAGAGAGAGAGAGAGAATGAAAGGGGAATATGAACAGATCCGGGCTGTGGTTGGTTGAGGGGCTTAGCTTGAGGGCTGTAGAGTGCACTGTAGACTTTATAAATCACTGGGTTTGGTACTTGTGTGGTCAGTGTTTGATCAAGGTTTGGTCCTGGTGACTTTCAGTACAACTATTATTACTTTTTTTTGGGTCCAGATCTTATATCTAGTTCATATATTTTTTGCCATGCAGGATTAAGAGTCCCTTTCAAAGAGCTGATGCATGAGTAGCTTTTACTGTACTTCTGTTCTTATAGGGATTGTCGGAGCCAAAGTCTCAAGTGGATTACAGCTGTATTAGGATTAGCCCAGAGTTCACTGCAGTGGCGGTATAGCATCAATAATTCATCAATAGAGATTACATTTTCACAATAATTTATTTAAGCAATCCAAACTTGTGAGTGGAAAGTGGAAAAAAGAAATGTACCCGGTGACACAAAAATAAAGCAGTTACCAGAGTTTTTTTTAACCATATTCCTTTATGGGGTTGAGCATATGTTTTCTTTCATTTTCACGCACTATTTCAAATTCATTCTTCCCGTTGTCTTGCTGTTTTATGGGCCGTTGATCTGTTTACATGGAACAAATGGCAGCCTGTAGATTCATAAAAGTCTATCTTTGGCGTCGTGTGGGGGTGCCGTGGGGAAGGTACCGTTGCCTTTGTTGAAACCTGGGGGCTAGTTAAGCAGAGAGAGCGATGCGTCTTTTCTCGCTGAGTGCTGCTGGGATGTTTACGACAGCGTGGACAGTCCCCATTAATAATATTGCCAGTCTAGAGACGCTTGTTTGTTGTGGCTATGCCTGTGTGTTGTTGTGGGTGCAGGGGTACCAACACATGGCCGCTCAAGCAGGATGGGCAATATCTTCAACCACAATGGAACAAGTGTGTTTTGTTACTTGGGCAAAGTGAAGTGATTAGATCTGCTGTTTTTACTACAGCTAATGGTTTTGGTTGGCTCAACTATTGGAAGATATTGAATAGATACAGACAGCAACACATCATACAAGGGGGAATGGCCTAGCCGAGGGGGAAGAAACCTTTCTTCTTTCTTTTTGGTGTAATTGGTAGGGACAGTGCATGTTAACAAACACACCACACCGGATAGGCTCATTTGCATCCGTTGCCCCACACTCACACACTCAAATACACTCTCTTTTATCCTGGCCTGTTGCATAGGGCTGATCCCGTGGGTGCTGCGGGGCTGGAGCACCCACTCAAATCTTTGTGCACCCAGACGAATTTGCCCTGATTACAAAATGATTAAATAAGTAACACCTAACCTATTAAGCCGCTTCTCCGTTTTCTGCAAATACATGAGTGCGGGGGCGTTCATAAAATTAATATACGTGCGTTAGCGGCCACTTGCTCCGTTCGTTTAGCTCCATGGGTAGAGCACTGGGCTCATATGGCTGGGGTCCCAATCACGAGACTGCTGGTTCGATCCCGACCTCGACTTTTTTTTTTTTTTACTAGGCACCCACTGGGAAGAATATAAATTGGCACCTATGGCCTATTGTACATGTTTTTAGTGGTAGGGCAAACCGGAGTACCCGGAGGAAACCTACCCAGACACGGGGAGAACATGCAAACTCCACACAGAAAGGCCCCATTCAGGGAGGAATCTAAGCCGGGAACTAGCTGTGAAGCACGAGGACTAACCGCTGTGCCACCTCTTATGGGAATCACTTTATCTGTTCTGGCAGACTATAAAACATATTTATCACACACGACTAAAGTCAAGCAAAAATCTGACTCATATGGATGTTTTTCACAGCAAATTGTTTGGTAGAAGCGAATAAACAGCACTTGTTGGTAATGTTAGCATATGTAGCATGATGCCGACATTAGCTCCTTGGTTAGCAAAGTCCATTTTAAAGTATTTATGGGCTGTTGAGCCACTTTTCTCCTCTTCATAGCTCTGTATCTGTATTTAGTAAAAAAATAAAAAATAAAAAAAATAAAACATATACATACAGTAATTCAGCAATGGTGGAGTAATGGGAGAAAGTTCTTTTTTTTTCTCCCTCTGGCTGCTTTGAACATTACCATAATACAGTATGGGCAATTCCAAAGATGTCGTCTGTATTTATTGGGTTATTCAGTGGACCAAAGGCATGCTGGGTAATCGGAGAGTCGCGGCGTTTGGGCCACTTTTTGGGCCACCAGGAAATAATAACAATGGACTCTCACAGTTGTACTATTACAGGCTCAAAGGCTTTAACTGTGCTGCAGCAGGAGCCGGGGTTGCGGTTTTAGACATAAATAAAGTTACACAAAGGTTTTTGATTCAATGATGACTGAGGTGTTGAAATCAGAAAGGACTTTTGCATTGCGTTTTGCATTCAGTGCGCTGAAGCAGGGAGATGCTATTGGATGCTGAACTGACAGTGGAGATAACGCACAAGTGTCTGCGTGAGTAAATGAGTGGACAGAAAAAAGGCAGGAGAGGCACAAAAAAAAAGAAAAGCAGTAGTGACCAATGTATAAAAAATGCATAAATAATATACATTTGCAAAACTCAAAGCTATAACAGATGTGTCAGGCCCAGATTATGTGTGTAGCGGCCATGTAAAAAAAGAGAAGGAATCGACCTTAAGTTTTCAAGCTGCTGCTCTATGAGGTGAGCTACAAATCTGGAGATAAGTGGAATGGTTTAAATAATAAAACTCCTGGGCCAAAATGATGTCCCAGCATGCCCCTGCAGTGGACACAGCATTTACCTATGAACTGAGCAGTCACAGGTTTAGGCAGGTTTGGACACTTTGATTAATGTCTTAGCAAACCCATTTGCTTTTTATCTGCCTAAAGTCAAGTTCGATAGAATGACATGCAACAATCTATCACTGAAGTGTGGCCCCTCAAACAGAGTAATTCTACATTATAAGGCACTTAACCACTACCTTCTCACCCATTGGCCCCAAACAACATCATTATGCACGGCTAACTTCGATAAATATGCACAATTTTCCAATACTTCCAACGCAGAAACACACGCACCATTGCCCACTCTGTTCTTATCGTTGGGAATGATTGGATAATTTGTCTTCATGCATGTGTCATTGTGCAGTGGGTTCCACGCAACAGCAGCCATCTGTCTCAGTCTGTGGAGAGCAGTCGATAACATGGACACGGCTGGCTTAGCCTCCAACTACAATCCAATGTGCTGTGCATTAAAGCAACTAAGCAAGCTCATATAATTGCAATAGGCAAGGGTCTATAGTGCATTACAAGCACTAATACTGGTAATTAATTATAAGATCACTATTTAACAAGATGTTTGTCTCTGAAAGATGTTTTTTCTCTTTCATATTGACTAAGGCTTTGTTGTAGTCGCTGAAAATATATTCAAAACAAAACCACTTCATATGATGAATTTGACCAAGTTATTCTTCAACTTAACTTGTTGTAGGTGTATGGGGGATTTGAGTGACGGCTTTGATGATGAAATCTCTAGAACTCTGAGAAAACTCATCCAAAAAAATGACAAGTGGCTGCCCACTTGCGTTCCCCTTTTTGAGAGCACTATAGAAATGAATAGAAATGCTTGTAGAGATTGGCCGCTGATAGAAAAAAAAAACACTGTCTGGCTCAATAAGAGGGAAGTAAGATATGAACTGGCTGAGATTAAGAAGTACAGAGCAAGTATTACTCAAAACTATTCGCAGCAAGTATTGCCTCAGAAAATATGAGCTTTCAAAGAACAGCCTTAAATTAACTAATGTAGACTTACATTTGAGTCTATAAGCACCTTTCAAACTTTAAGGGAGCAACTGTGATCCAAACAACCTGCTTGTTCCTAATTGATAAAAATGCCTCATAATTGCACACAAAGTCTATTTTTCATTCCCGTCTGCTTTTACAATACATACTTAATAAGGGAGACAATAAGGGAAGATACATTTCCTCATACAAGTAGACTGGCAATGTGGACTTTGAAATCTGTTCCTAAATCAACACTTCTTGTGACACTCTATGACAGATGTTTGGATATTGGGTGATACAAATACATTGATTGATGGAACTAAGGAAAACAACAGGTACAGCACCCTTAATATTGAACCACCTTAATGAAACGAAACAAAGCCTGAGCTGTCATCAATTCCAATACCAAGGAGGACAACTGTCTCTGAATGACTTGACCAGATGAAGCCGACTGCATATCACCAATGGGACTTTTCTCCGATGTTTGGAAACCATATGAAGCGGGTTTGCTTGGACAGGGAGGGCAGACATGTCAAGTAGTGAGTGTCTTTGTCATGTTGTAAGTGCAGTGTGGCAGTTACCTGAATCCTCGCTCCCCCAGACCCGCACAGCTCACACCTCAACAGTCCAAACAGATGCCAAGAACCGAGGCAGCAGCGCTCATGTTTGCGTTGGCACGTCTGGCTCTCCCGAAATCAAGCAAACAACCCCAGGAGGTCCGTGTAGCCATAAATGTCAAAAAAGGACAGATTTTCATACAGTCGCTGCCTGGTGTGGGCTGCAATGCAAAAGGCAGATGCTGTTTTGAAGCCAAGGCATAGGCATTTAATGAGCCTCATAGGTGTTTGATGATGGCCCAAAAAAGCTGTAAAGCAGAGATTTTGTATACAGTAGTTAAGAAAGCTGTTGCATCGACCCAATGTACAGCATATATCAGATCATCACGATTCCATTTCTAAAGCTGCTGTGAACCCAGGGATACAATGACAACTTTCAACTATCTTCACAGTTTTTTTTGTGATGTTTCAGAATTGCGCCTGGCTTTGGCAAGTATATTTTGAGCATAGCTTTAGCATATGGAGGAGCTTACCAGTCCATGACACCATGCTCTGAAACAGGGAGGCGGTGCACCGTTTCCTCCTGCTGGTCAGGTTTGCCCACAATGGCAGCACGCTCAGTCGCAGCAGCTGAGGACTAGGGACACCTGAACACAATTTGTGTTACTTACTTACTTACTTACTTACTTTTGGGTTAAGTTTCTAACCCAGGGACACAACAACAGTCTGCACCTCCAGGAGCCAGGTTTCAATTACCAATCTTCCTGTTATAAGACAAGCCACTCTGCCATCTGAGTCACTGTCGCCCCTGAATACAGCCCTTGTGAGTGAGTCTTTTAGGGGGTTACTTACCAAGCGTTTGCTCATGTGCAAAGCGAGTAGCACACGCAAAGTGTATTAGCAGCAGAGTCATTTACAATGGCCACTAGCTGCTCTGCTTTATGACCGCAACACTGGAGGCCGCCATTGCTCCGCCATTGCTGTAGTACCTCCTGTAGGAGCCACACAGAACAACAGCTATCGTGTCACATGGCTGGTTGCTGGGCAACGCTTAGGGGGCGTCAGTCACGTGGACGTAGGCGGTGAATGCCGTAGTTTTCAATATGACACCTCACCGGTGCCCAGGTAATGGCTAGAGAGGGAACCTGGGTAGCCGTATTTTTCGTTGACCGTTTCTTTAGTTTGTGATTACGCATGCTGAACCGTGTACACGATTCAATCTAACTAGTAACAAATCCAATTAAACCATAAAGCCGCTGTTATAACGTTACATCAGTAAAGGCAAAGACGCGATTCAGCCGTGCTTCCTACTAACCAGCGCGTCATCTGAGGTACAGGATCCTTTCCCTTTCTATATTGGCGACATAGGCCTAGAGTCGCTACACCTCCATATCATCGCTAGGCCCCATTGAAAAGCATTGGACTTTAGACACATTAAAAACAACTTTAACGCCTGGTTTCAATTTTTTTAACACTTTCTATGGCTACATATTCCTCCTGAGATAACGCTGGGTTAGTCACAAAAAAAGAAACCAGGCTGGTTTTCGAAAGAATTTTTTTTTAATCTACTTAACGGAGGTCGGACTGTTAGCATTGGAGCTGCGCGAGCTACACGTCACGCAAGGGCCGAGTCTACAGTGAAAATCCCGCCCTTATGCCCTTATTAGGAACATGCTTCGTCAGAGCAGGGGAGGAGGAGTCTGTAAATCCGCCATGAATTCCCCTCGTACGTGGTCATTACGGTAAACGGGGAGGAGTGAGGAGGAGTTGTCTATTCTTTTTAACGGTCTATGGTCATTTACTGTATGTAATTTTTACCCACGTAGCATTGTCTCATTTGCATATCAGATTTGGGGCCCTAACACTGTATTACAGGCAACATTCAAAAGGTAAGTTAAGCGCAACATGCTAATGAAATACATATAACATATGTTATCGTTGAGCTTGCACCTGCTTTATAGCACACAGCTTGATGAATGCCCCCCCTATGAGTAATGCAGCTATCCATGCTGTATGCCTTGTCTCTTGCCCATGGTCATCAGAATACCAAATGTCAATAAATCCTGAAAACTGAGAAAGCATAATCATTATGCGTTTTTTAATATGTGTGGCATTGAACATCAGCAACAGGAGCCTTGCTTTGGAATGAAGTCTGTCAAATATTTCTTACCTGTGGCCAACCAGAGAATGTGAGCGTTGCCAAATTCCCAAACTGCATTGCATCATGTTGCCTTGAAAGTTTGCATTGTCAACTTTTGAGTGTTGCTTTTTTTCTTTTCTTTTTTTTTTTTATAGCACGGCATCCTGGCCTCGCGCTCACCCTCTCCCTCACACACACACAACCCACTTCCATTTTTATATTAGCCACCCAAAGCACCAACTGTGCATGTGGAGACACAACCCCATTACGTCTGATATATAAGATGATTGCTTTTATCGCATACAGCTTTTAACGGCAAACTGGTCTGGCACAACCTTGGACCAGTTACAAAAAAAAATCAGCAGTGATTACTAAGCAAAGCCCAATCTCTCCTGCAAGAAGGAGGGTTTCTAAAAAATTAAGCTTTAAAACAACTATCTTCCTCTCCCCTGTCGACTCAAAGTGGCATTTATTTGGCCTTTAAACAATACTACCTCTTGTATCGGTGATGGGGGGAGATGAGGCCCTCAAATGAACCAGCATTTATCCCGGAGCGGCTTAAGTGTTTCGAGTTTAACTTCTGCCGCGACGGGGTCAACAGAAGTATGGCGTCTAATTATTTCTGACAAAGCAAGTGGATTTGTATTGAATCGGCAAGAGCTGTCGCAAAGAATAATAGTCCTCATCCGCTTGACATTTATATGAAATACAAAAGATAACAATGAAAAGGGGGGCAACCATCTGTATTTGGAGCTATTATGGAGTGTTATGTACTTTAATTTTGAACAGACATGCTTCAGGGGACTTGAGGAGTTGAGAGAGCGAGAATACGAGATACGAATCACAGAATGAAGAAAAGAAAGCTGCAAGGTGATCAAAATATGGTTCTGAATGGAAATGCTATTGCACTCTGGTGTGACTATTAAACGCATTTCAGAATAGGCTACTTCACCCCGACATTTCTCATTATTTGTCGTACTCGTGTTCAGCCCAAGACACTTTATTTATATAGAACAGAACCCACTCAGATCAGTCCTCCTGTCTGTCTTCCTTTAATAATAGAATATTGTGTAATAGAGAAAACACAAGGAACTAATCATACTGTCGGAAAAATAATGCAGATAAAAGAGTATAATAAAACAGCAGAACAATCAAAACAAAATCTGTCCCTGTGTGAAAACTGTCCTCGCTCCTCGGCCTTTGTTTAAGACTCAGGGAGTACATACAAACCTTTCACACACTGGCCGTGTTTACATGGAGACCAAAATCTGATTTCTGCAGTACTCAGATTATTGAATAGACATGTAAACAGCATAATCTGATATACATTATCTGATAAAGATGTGATCTGATTTCTTTCTGATCTTTCACACTTGTGTATAAACTAACCAGGAAAATTAAATAAGTGCCAAATTTGTTTAAAGTGAAAGCAGAGTGTGCAGCTGATAGTCGAGTGGTTAGAGCTGCTGCAGAATATTGCTGTGCTGTGGGTTCGAGTTCCATCTTGAACAATTTGCTAAACTGTCTCTACAACTCTTCCCTTACGTCATTATTAAAAGTTCAAGTGTAGTTCGTGCTCTTTGTATTTAACTTTGCTTAGATCACTACAATTTAGAGGAAAAATAATGTACAAGGTTTGAATCCTGGACCTTTGAATTTGTAAACCTGTGCTGTCTCCACCGGGCTCATGCTCAGGAGTGTAATGCCACATGGAGCCATTTGACTCCAAGTCCAAATATGGAGGCACAATCATTTTCAACCATCTCCACCTGGTTCTGGCTCATGTAAAACCCGGAGTTTTGGCTGATCGGATTTCTGAAGTGAATATAAATGCGTCAGATCTGATTACTGGATTACCTGATTTCTCCGGTTACCTGATTTTTCTGGCCATGTAAACATATTGTATGAAAGGTTTCTTGGTGACTTAATGCATTTTTGCATTTGAATTGCTTTCTCGGCGCAGTATTTAACCTCCATGTGACCCGTACGCAGCTCAGTCATTACGGCGGCGGCCTCTTGTGATGTCCAATGCAATCAAAATAGTTTCACCTCCTTTGTCCTTAACCTTTTAATCCTAAATTACCGATGGACCTTTCAAGAACTCTTCAACACTGTTTAAATTACCTCTGCCTTCCTCAAAAGGCTCAGTGGCTGAATAATATTTGACCTTGGTCTGTCTTCTTAATATTTATATCTAAAAACACATTAAAAAATAAGATATAAATGTACTTTTTAAAAACATTTGTAGATGTTTATACCAGATATCATTCCTGTCACTTTGAATACAGCATTGTGAGTTGGAGTGGCCAATTGGGGTGAAGTGTCTGTCTGATCTAGCGACAAAAGTATGTGAGGATTTTTCATGGTCAACCCACTTAGCCACTGCATAATAGGATGGAAATGGCATTTAACCGTGTGTTTTCTGGTAACATACAGCCTTCACACTTTATTAAACATAGGATTTTAATTAATCAGATTACCATTAAATAAAGTCGTACGAGGTCCCCAGTTGGCATGAGTAATTACATGTAATTAACCTTAATTATACCTTTAGTTACCATGCTGTTTCCAGATTACCGAACTGTCACTGTGCTGTAAAGTGCTGCCCAAGTTCAGTAAAACTTGACCTTCACCAGTCAGTGCATTTCTGTCCATTACTTTATATTCTCTCCCCAAGACCCAGGAGTAACATTTCCGATCATTATTCCTACAATGTCTCCCCAGTCTAGTAAAGCGCACGGGTTACAACTCTGGCCATTACCTTTTGTGACACTGTGACCGCATAGACATATATATAAATGTCAATATATGCCCCCTGTTCCGGCCTTAGATTTACTCTATGTTTGTTGTGGGAAGCTCCTGGGACAATGCACTCGAAGGAAATATGGAGAACGATAAAAGGCAACAGACAATATGAGAATTTAATCAGCATGTGCCACGAGGGACGCCCCCAACCAGCTTCGTTTCCTTACATAAATACAGGAGAAGGCGGGATGTTTGATGCACGGGATCCGAACAGAACAGTGTGAAGCTGTAAGTCTTTTTCCAGAGGGTATGTGCCTTTTGGCTAACTACAAGTGTGGATTTAGATGGATAATATCCAGCAACATCGTCCCGAGGCTGTTACTTTTACTGTAGCAAATATATGGTTGTGGAAAAAAAAGGGAGGAGAACACTGCACAAGATGGCTATACCGTTATCTTTTATAGATGCAATATGGTGAATGGAATTGTCTTTTTGTGACCTGCTGCAGGAGTTTTCAAACTGTGGTGCTAACCCTTATGGGCCATACCACCTTGCGAATGGATTTTGAGCTTTAAAAGTGTGTAGGGCAATGCTATTACACAATTACAATGCAGGAAGTTCGAATCAGCAGCGCCAGTAAACAGGATTACTTACTTGACTTGTGAGAATGAAGTGATAATGCTACTACATCATGGTAAAATCAGGTTTAAATGCATATACATTGATTATAATTTTTTGTTACCATACTTTACATGTACATGCGTTTCTTGTGTCTTACAGGCTACGGTATAGGATTGCCACAGGGATCACCTCTCACCCGTAATGTGTCGGAGTTTGTGAGCCGCTACAAGTCAGACGGCTTCATGGACATGTTGCACGACAAATGGTATAAGGTGGTGCCCTGCGGGAAGAGAGTGTTCGCAGTAACCGAGGTAAGCCAGGCGAGCGCGTGTTTATCTTTTGTTGTTGTGGTGGCGGACGTGCACTGTGTGCCAAGCGAAGCCGGGGCATGTCCACAAATGAGTGTCTACCCCTGGGACATTGGCTGAATTGGCTGCCACACACACATAGGTGACTACAGAGAGGAGCACACCGCGATCGCGTAACTCCCAGGTCTATTTACAGACCTTAACCAGAGATACAGACACTTACAGCTGAGTGGAGAAGACACTTATTTGTGCTGGAGCAAAGCACTCACAGTTCTCGGCCCCTTCCTGTTTGCACCTCTTTAGAAAAGTTGAATTCCCAAGGTGGCACCCTCTTTTATCTGTGTCTTGTATTTGTGCTATAGTAGTCTCTCAGCCAATCTCTTCAAAACACCACTCATCTTCTTCCACTTATCCTGTTAGGGATCTCTGGAGCCGATTCCATTCAAAGTTTACCTTTTGGTTTGCAACTGTTTTAATATTTTAACCATGACACCATGTCCATCTCCCTTTACAGAATCAAAATGAGAGTCCATCCATCCATTTTCTTCCACTTGTCCGTTGCCAGGTCGTGGGGGCAGTTGTTGGAGCTGCCCAAATCACATTGCACCAGCCCCTATGGCTCCTCCTGCAGGTGGTGGGTCCACAGAAGGACGGCCTCATGGTTCTAACCGGGCCTGTTGGTCTCTCATAAGAGGCTTCGGAAAATGAGAGTAATCCATGAAACTTCTTTGTCTTATATATTGAAGCCCATGCACATTTACGATCATTTCAGAGTTCAAACTGTCTCTACTACACATCTTAGTGTTGATCCTTGTTTGGGGGAACATGTAAATCTTGGGCGGTAGAGAAACCAGGAAATATGTTTGGCAAATATCTAAGATTCATACAGTGTTGTATAGTGGGCTTTTCCCAGCAACAGTTTTGACCTGTTCTTCCGGTTTATCACAGTAGTCCAAAAGTGTTCCAGGAATGACTGATTTACAATTTAAAGGAACTAGATGGAAGTTATCATTTTTATACTCACTACTGCCACCTCAGGTATTACGCGTAACTGCATTTTCTATATTAAGCTCGTGCATGACGGCACTTCAGGCCCAAATTAACGACTTTTTGAGTGACAATGCAGGATTTTAGCAGCAGTTGTGGTGAATAGGTCCGGCCTCATTTTACACATTAGAACTCACATTCCTGGAGCAAGTAGGGGATAGAAAATACATAGTTTTAACATTTTTAAACTCCGCCTTGTCCTTTTAAGCAATGTTTAGCTGCTCTGGTTTTAAACGTATTGTTTCATAGTGTTTTATTGCAAGCATTAAACGCGCTCAACTCACTTAATGCCCTCTGACTGGGTGCTAATTCCAAAGAACAATATGGAATACGGTTTGCCTGACACTGAAGAAGGGAGACCCCCGAAACGTCTGACAGGCAATAAACTTCATTCTGACTAGGAGTGCTGTCCTTTCTTCCATTTTCATAGTGTTTTATTCCACATATGCAGCCCTTGCACCCTGTTCTGGCATATTCTAAATATAAGTTGATGAAAGCTAAATCCATGAGGTATTTTCCACTCATACATTGCTATACTTCAGGGCGTACATGTCCAAAGTAATAAAAACAAAACTGAATAATGTATAATATCATAGCTTTAAGCAGAACAGTGGCCAGTAGATCAAAGAGCTTACAAGAAGTATGACAACAACATGCATTTACTTTGGGCAAGTTAGAGTCTCCTGATTCCTAACACATTTAACAAAGTTAAGCATCTGCATTCTAGCAGGCCAGGATGGATGAGAGTGTTTGAGAGTGCGCATGGGGGACGACGGATGGAAATTGTCCCAAGGCTACAATCCGGTGTGGCTTGTTCATTAACATGCACTGTCCCTGCCAAATAAACCAATAAACTAAACTAAACACAGGTAGGGGAATAGCTGTCCACAAAAGCCACCCT
Source organism: Neogobius melanostomus (assembly GCA_007210695.1). Classification (NCBI taxonomy): domain Eukaryota; kingdom Metazoa; phylum Chordata; class Actinopteri; order Gobiiformes; family Gobiidae; genus Neogobius; species Neogobius melanostomus. The sequence goes on along the minus strand of VHKM01000657.1, from coordinate 805,649 downwards.
TTCCACTGTTTGTGAAAGGCTTCTGTAGGGGCTCATTATCAAGAACATGACTTCTAACCACTCACTCAGCACTGTGGCACAGCTTGTGCTTCACAGCAAGAAGGCTCCATGTTCGATCCCTGGGCCGGTCTGTGTGGAATTTGCATGTTCCTGGGTGCTTCCGTTTCCACCACCACTAAAAACATGCACAATAGGTAGGTTCATCCTCCAGCCAGGTTAATCTGCTGCCCACTGCTCCTTACTGGTTGTCCCAGCTACAAAGGATGAATGCAGAGGACACATTTATCTACAGGATCAATAAAGTATACCTTCATCCTAATACCCAACCTTAACTCACCTAGGCTTTTGTGAGATGTCTTGCAAAAAGACACGACATTTCAAAATACACTGCTAACCACTCTGCCACCATACCAGTCTTACTTCACAGTGAAATTGCATAAATCAAGCCCATGATGACTTGAAGTTCGGCCTGCAGGATGCTATAACTGTTAAAAGTGGGTTAGGAGAGGTAGGAGACAGTGCATATAGCGGGATTGTGATACTGCCCTCTGGATTGGGAGCAAAACGGGGTCAGCCTTGTCACTGATGAATTTGCCGAGTCAGCGTGAGGCTAATTGCCATCTGCAGCAGTGCAGGAGAGTGCGGGACAGTGGAAGTGATATGAGAGAGTGCAGGGAGACAGGGCTCCCCCACTACCTCCACTACTGTCCCGGGACGATCAAGCCTCTGGGAGATAGACATTATGTCACCGGAGATGTGGCTGACGCAAATGGGAACAAAGTGCTCTTCAATTAAACATCATTTGCCCCCTTGTCTCCTCCTCTCTGCATTACAGTGCTGCTTGACCAGTCATGTTTCATATATTATTGGACTGTACATTTTCTACCCAGATAGAACAAAATGGAGACCGCGTGTTCTCGAGTAAAAGTGCAGTTTTATTATAACAGAAGTGTAAAGGTTTTCTCTACAGTAGTGATTCTCAACTTTTGGAGCTACGGGGCCCACCTTCAATCTATCAGGACAAGCAGTGACCCAAATAAAATAAAAGCTCTATGTGTATATGTGATTGTAGTTCAAGCTGTATCTGCAAGAACAAACTGCACACAGGAATAGCCTCTAACCACCTGCAACACCAAGCCCCAGACTCTGCATTATTCTCGATTAAATAATACTGTACAATAAAACCCTTTATGCAACATTGTTTTAACTATAGGTAAATTAAAGCCACACCACATAGAATTTTACCCAATAAATACAATTGAAATACAAACATTTATTTTATGACAGATATTTTCATCATTGAAAAAGACCTCATAAAAGTACAAACAAACATGAGCCTTTGCTGTGAGCGGCTCTCCTCTCCTAAGACATGGCTGTAACTTACCCAGAGTGGGGACGTCTCCAGCTCGTTACGTTACGTTCTCATCCAGATCCTTTCTTTGATTATTTGATTGATTGCGCAGAAATAGCATTTTCTGTGACAAGCTGGTCATTAGGAGCATGTTTTGTATTATAGTCCAAAATGTTACGCAGTGTACCTTTGAAGTAAAGCTATAGCTCTCTTCTAACATTTTCTCTTCCTCAAAAGTTTCCCAATCATACAGTTAACGGAAGCTCAAAGGGAGTAGACTACCCCTTGTTCATGTAAAATTACATTTGCAATTCATGATGTTACAGTTATACATTGCTTTTACATTTACATCAAACAAACAATCCTTCCTGAGTATTCTGTATCAGTTTCTAAACTATAGACCTGTACATGTTTGTGAGTTAACTTTTATCCTACTGTAGCTGTACTTGTCAACTTACAATCAGCAGCCTTAGTTTACAATTTGCAGCACTGGCAGACAAAGAGGTTTTAGCATTTCACATCATTTACACAGCATGCTAAAAATAATAATAATTATAATTAATAGTTATTGTTATTGATCCTAAAAATTATAACAATTATCTTTCTTGTCATTATCAATGGATGAATATCCGATTTCATATTATATAGGCATATTGGACATCATATTCTGCCATCTTGCCTCGTCATTATCGTTATTATGATAATGACATGCCCAAACTGTATGCCCTATCTCGTGTGTTGCGTTAAAAGCCAGAGTGTATAGTGGCCTGTTGAGAGTGGGTGGAAGCCCTCAAGACAAGTCCCCACCCAGCTGCCCTGAGACTTGGTGGATGATGTTGACCTCCTACACCGTGTGATGCGTTAAGAAGACGAGGCTTTATGTGCCTGTCGAGAGAAGACCCCTCGCCAACAGATCCATGTCTCGCCTACCCTAAGTTACTATTGTATAGTTTGAGTAGTTATAGCAATGACAACAGAGCGGATGTATATTCATTGTAATGACCTTTAAGGTTACATTTTGTCATACATTGCAAGAACCATTTCTGTATATTTCCTTTTAAATTGTTTGATAATATTACACTCCTTGATTTCCACTGGCAACTTACTCCATAATCTTATTCCAGATACCGAGACTGAAAAGCTTTTTCTTGTTGTCTGTATAAATACAGACTTGAAGGACATTTTATTTCTTAGTTTATAAACACCTTCATTTTCACTAAAAAGCCTTTGAATATTTCTTGGTAACAATTTATTCTTAAACACCACTTGTAATGTTTGAGAGGAAACTAAATCTGAAAATTGAAGTAATCTTGACTTAAGAAACAAAGGGTTGGTATGATCTAAATATCTTGCTTTATGCACATGGCGTATTGCTCTCTTTTGAAGTATGACTAATGACTGCAGATTAGTTTTATAATTATCTCCCCATACTTCTGTGCAGTAAGTGAGATATGGCAAAACCAGTGAACAGTAAAGAATATGTAGCGATCGCTGATCTAAAACCTGCCTTGCTCTACTAAGGACAGCAACACTTTTTCACACTTTTTTTTTGCACATACTTGTAATATGTGATTTCCAGTTAATTTTATTGCCCAAAAATCTAATTTCGTTCACTTGTGTTATATTTGTGCCATCCATTGATATAGTAATTTCTGTATTATTCGCTCTGTTTCCAAAATACATACATTTTGTTTTATTCATGTTCAAAGATAATTTATTTATATTGAACCATATTCTTATTTTGTTAAATTCTGTAGTTACATCTTGAATACATTTTTGCAGGTTGCAGTTAGCCTTTTCCAAAGTTTTGTTTTTACTTTGCTGTTCTGGTCACCGGAGCAAAAGAAGAACTACACTTCCTGCTGGCGTTATGTATAACTACACCTGACACATTGTGTTATTAGGGGTGTTTTCTGAACAATGCATTACTTTACGTTATATTATACAAGTAGTTCACAAAGCCTGAATGAACCTTTTAAATGTGTCTCGCATCAGGACACCAGGCGCTCTTTTTAAAGTTAATGCCACTGCTGGCTGTGTTTATTTATGTCCTCTGGGTTTACACATAGCCCAGCACCAGAATATAAACTGCATTATCTCGGTCCAACTGGTAATTATGAACACACAAATCATCCATCTTTGCATTCCCCAGTCTGTCTGTCTCAGCTAATCACTGTCACTGCCCCCAGCTCCATCTCTGCTCTCTTTACGCTCACGCTTGTTCTTTTAGCTCCTCGATTCAAGTATTGACTGACAAGTGCAGTCCAAAAAAACACACTTTGTAATAGTGATTAGCTGAGATGATTGATTTGGCATATATTTACCTCAAATGTACTTTCAAATACTGATATAAAATAGCATTTGCAGGTGCTGTTGAGTCAGACAGTCAAAGTGCCACCATGTTTGGGGGGTTGCATGTGTGTTCTGCTAGTTGCTGTTGGACATGTGTTGTCATATACAGTACATTTATCTCTCTGCATTCTATTGATTTGTATCACTCGGGTATTGTCTCATATGCAGTGTCATACTACCTGAACTGAAAAGTGGGAGTGGTGCATCTCATATTTTCAAATCTAAGTCCTCTTATCTGTGCTTGAATGACAATGAGAAGATCCCAGGTTGGTGTGAGTGGAGTTTACTTGTTCTCCTCGCTTTCTGCAACAACACGCAGATGGGTCTCAAGGGCTGTGGTCACTCATCGCTCCCGGCAAGAAGGAAAACACTTCCTTCTGCAACAATAATGGGCACAAACGCATATTGACAATAATTCAATCAATAGAAAAGAAAACACTTGCCTGTGACCATGTGGGACAATAACACTAACCACCGCTGTACATTCCCTCTTCATAGCCAAATTGCATACTGAAGATGTTGCATCCTATATTCTTCTAACCCGGCCCGTCTTTCTGCCCCTCTCCGTCTGTCCCCCCACCAGACGCTGCAGATGGGAATCCAGCACTTCTCGGGCCTGTTCGTGCTGCTGTGCATGGGCGTGGGCGGGGCCTTGCTGACCTTGGCAGGGGAGCATACCTTCTATCACCTGGTGCTGCCTCGCCTGCGCAGGACCAACACGCTGCAGTACTGGCTGCACACGAGTCAGGTGAGAGAGGGGGGAAACATGTGTAGCAGAAATACTCCAGGGACGAGGCATTAATGACTGCAAGCTGTCCAAACGCATGCACAGACATCACAGGGGCATTGGAGAGAGGTGAGCGGAGGAATGGGCTCTCAGCTGTGGGTCGCTTCCGCCCTCTACTGGAATAAAAATGTTACTACAGGTCCAAATAATGTCTTTGAAACGGGAATTAGAAGACCTTAATCTAACCTTCACGATTTGCTTGTATTCAATTTACTTTTCAATTATAAAGTGAAAGGGAGTAGAATGGGAGATTTTTTTCAATTCAACAATGTCTGGGACTTTGCCACTGCAAGCGCCACTATTATAACCATGATATAATTGAAAATGAACAATGGTAACAAACAATGGTTAAATAACTATCTTTAACTAAACTTTATGCCAATGACAAAGACTCCAAACTCACAGTACAGACATGTTGAAAAGTAGTGAAAGTTTGCTCAATTTCTATTCAGTGAAGAGTGACCATCTTAATTGTTATTTAAAATATGTTTAGTTGATAGTGAGTAAATGCTTCTTGGTGGTTATTCTGAAAGACTAAACCAAAGCGTTAAACCACATCTCTATATCGTGGTTTATAGCAGGTTTTCTGTCTTTTTTTTTACTGATAGAAAGAAAATCCTGCAGATTGGGGGAAATTATTGTTGCTTGCTGCTTTAGTATGTTGCCTGATTTACTATATTAAAGGAATAGGCCACCGTTTTTACATACTGAGATATGTTCTTACCTAGCTCATGCGTAACTGTCCGGTCTTTGTGCTCAGTCACGCAAATGTTGTTAGCATTTAGCCTCTCCCAGCATACGCTCCAAACTGGGGTGAAGTTAGAAGCTACCAAGCTCTTCCACGTTTTCCCTATTTAAATACAGTTACGTGAAAAGTTACACGACCCAAGTCTAGTTACACAATTGTAAGGCGTAATAACATAGTGCTATATGACGTCGACGTGCTTTAAGTATGAATATATTTAGTATAGAACACAGCTTTGTAAAATACATGACAAATACATGGAGCAAGTCTGGCGGCTAATGCATAATGTCTTCTTTGTTTTAAATGCCAAGTTTCTGTCAGACATTTTTTGTGGAAAAAACGCATTAATGGTAATTTTTCAAGTGACACTTTAATTAATTTTGACAATGGACAGGAGATGATTAGCAATCCCCAAACCGAATGTCACTTTTTATTAAAATCTATGCAGCATTAAATGTGTACCCTTTGGCGATATTAAACCGAATATTGGAGGTGAATATCAAAGCTGCTGACATTCTTCCTTACCACATTTCTCTCAAAGGACAGTGACTCTGATGCCGCCTGCAGTTCGCATCACAGGGAGGGCGTTTGAGCGAATCCACTGAGCACTGTCCCGCCTTCAGATGATATACACGCATTTTAATCAAAGGCAACATTTCTCCAAACGTAGTTCTGTAAAGCCTATAGACTTTGCCGTCATTTTAGTGGAGCATTTAAACAGGCAGCTTTTTTTCCCCCATTATTGCCACGCGTGCTGGGTGCAACGGCGTGGAAGGATTTCACTCAGAAAGTCTAATTTGCCGTCTTCAGTTCAGAGGAGGGGATGAAGTGATAGGAAATTCAGCAATCAGCGCGTCTCATTTATTTCATCGTCTTTGCTTCCAGAAAATCCACCGGGCGCTGCACACCACATATGAGGACGTGGGGAAGGAGCTGACAGGCTTTGAGGAAAAGTAAGAGGCATTTTTCAGTTTCAGTCTCTCTTTTGGAGGCATTTGGAGTATTTGTTCAGCTCATTTTGTTTCCATAGATGCCCCATAACTATTCTATGCGATTCACTTGCAATTGGCAACACTTAGACATATTCAATCCAGATTGGACACAAGACAGGTTGACAAAGGCTACTATAGGTTGGAATATTGTTGCTTGGGTTGCGGCCTGCCATCCTTACTTGACGGTGGGTTTAAATGCCAAACACCCACAACTCCCAGCTCTGACAGTTTGCTGAATGTCATGTCAAACTGTTCCCTTTTTGGCCTGTGGGATTTACTCAAAGGAGAGTGAAAGTAAAGTGAAGGGCAGGCAGAGACATTATAGCAAATTGTTGGGGACTCAAACCCATGACGCGGTGAACAGTATTCTGCCATATGCGCAGCAGCCTTATCCACGATTAGACTAAATAATACAGAAATACACAATAATTAAAGTGAAGTTATTGAAAGTTTGGATAACCTTTTTTCTTGGACGTTTGCCTTTCTAAGCGATGGCTTCATAAACTCATTACCTTTACCTCTTACCTTTCTTCCAGACCGTCCTCCTGCATCTCGGAGAACTGCACCCTCCACAGGAAGCAGCACCAAGCCCCGCCCCCGTCGCCCCCGACATCGCTTCCTGCCTCCCTCACCGGGCTGGACACGGGCGCCTCCTCATCTCCATCCCAGGACCACAAGGAAAAACGAGTACACTTTGACCTGGACACGCTCCACAGCTACCGCCTGCGCACCCACACCGCTTCTGTCCGCGGGCGCCCTGGCATGGTGGGGCGTCCCGGCTTGGGCGTCGGCGGACTGGGCCTCGGGAGCTTGACCGGTTTCGGATCTCCTGGTCAGGTTAGCCTCCACGCCAACGGGGGGCCACCGTCGGTGTTGGCGTCCACCGGGTTGGTGCTGTCCCCCTTGGGAAGCAGGGCGACCCAGACGAGCCTTTGGGAAGGGGAGCTCGAGGAACTGCAAGGGAAAATTGAGATTTTCCGAACCCAGTTACGGGAAGCCCTGGCCCGGAGAGCGGAGATTCAGAGCAGCTTAGAAGAGAGAGGAGCGGATTTGTACGAAGGGATACCAGTTTGGAAAGACAGAGAATACAGACTATAAATACGGACACAAGTGGCTTGGTGCAGCCTAATATTCCTGAACGGGACAGGACGAGCCAAATGCAGGCTTTGAACAATCAGCAAGCGGCAAGGGCGAACCAATCGGGGGCGAGCCTAGAGGCGCGGAGCAGCCAATTAAATAACACATTGGACAGAGGGCGGTCCAATGAGGTGGGCGCGGTCAACACATTAACAGGGGACAGGACTGTGCCATTGCGTACTTTCGGTAGTTTGGAGCGTATCCGTGGAAACCAAGCGGGAACGGGCCTATCACGAAACACTTCCAGCCTGGACAGACAGAAGGCCAAACTGACGCGGGCTCTCAACACTCTGGACAGGGCGAAAACCAACACCGCCACTGTGAATAGGACCTGAGCAGAGGGTGCTGGGATAGAGCTGTGGGAAGCAGGTGACGGCAAAGTCTGTAGTACAAGTATTTGTGTTAAGGGCAGACACTACGTTTTTAGGTCACGCAGAAGAAACTTTATTCTATAGACTTCTCTCAATCTATTGACAATATCCACACTTTAAAGTAGCACCAACGGACACCAAATGCTGCCAAAATCCAGTTGCCTTTATGATGATCCTAATATAAAACCATTAGTGAGTGGCCCTTCGCATCAGATATTGTGCCGTCTATATGCATTAGCTGATTGAGGCAACCTGGTTGGATACTTTTCAGAAATAAATCCCTCGTCACTCATATGAACAGTTTTGGTATTTTCAAAAGACCTTAAAAAGTGGCAGAAATGATGCATTCATAAGAACGTTGAGAAACTTTTTAATTTCCCTTGAGGTCACAGACTGCGACTTGATTTATTTTATGGGGGGGAAAACATGTCATCCGTAGACACAGTAATATTTCACACCGCTAGATGTTGAAATATTTTGAACAAATTGCAGCGCTTGACCACAAATACTCCAAAATAATCGTGTTACTCCCGTATGTTTGCCACTAGGGGGTGCTGCACTTCTGCTTCCCACAGCTCTGGACACAGTGGCTATGTTGTTGTTGTTTTTTACCTGAGGATATGTGCATTTCTATGTGGATTACTGACTGAAGCTACCTTTATCTTGAACGGAAAGAACTAGAACTTTTTTGAATTTCTACTCAAAGCAATGTGCTTGTGACTTTTGACACGCAGGCCGACATGAGGCTGGGATTGTAGTGACGGTAAATGGATTCACATCTGTGGTGTGCAGTGGTGCTGTTCACATGCGACGAAGAACACATATTTTACTGAGAAAGAGCTTGTGGTACTGGATATTTAAGGAAATACTTTAAAAAAAAAGATTTATCCCTTATAAATTGTATCAACATATTATTGAAATTTATCATAATTATCATTCTCATGTTTTGAAATAAACATCTATTTACATATTTACACAGATGTGTAGACACTTTTTTCGAAAGACAGCGAGTGGCTGAGGAATTAGTGCTCCTATCTCTAAGCATTTTATGGGTTATCTCTAAGTATTTTTGTTATGGGTTATCTCTAAGCATTTGGTTATGGGTTATCTCTAAGCATTTGGTTATGGGTTATCTCTAAGCATTTGGTTATGGGTTATCTCTAAGCATTTGGTTATGGGTTATCTCTAAGCATTTGGTTATGGGTTATCTCTAAGCATTTGGTTATGGGTTATCGCTAAGCATTTGGTTATGGGTTATCTCTAAGCATTTGGTTATGGGTTATCTCTAAGCATTTGGATATGGGTTATCTCTAAGCATTTGGTTATGGGTTATATCTCTAAGCATTTGGTTATGGGTTATCTCTAAGCATTTGGTTATGGGTTATCTCTAAGCATTTGGTTATGGGTTATCTCTAAGCATTTGGTTATGGGTTATCTCTAAGCATTTGGTTATGGGTTATCTCTAAGTATTTGGTTATGGGTTATCTCTAAGCATTTGGTTATGGGTTATCCCTAAGCATTTTGTTAGCATTTTGTTATATTGACAATATCCACACTTTAAAGTAGCACCAACGGACACCAAATGCTGCCAAAATCCAGTTGCCTTTATGATGATCCTAATATAAAACCATTAGTGAGTGGCCCTTCGCATCAGATATTGTGCCGTCTATATGCATTAGCTGATTGAGGCAACCTGGTTGGATACTTTTCAGAAATAAATCCCTCGTCACTCATATGAACAGTTTTGGTATTTTCAAAAGACCTTAAAAAGTGGCAGAAATGATGCATTCATAAGAACGTTGAGAAACTTTTTAATTTCCCTTGAGGTCACAGACTGCGACTTGATTTATTTTATGGGGGGGAAAACATGTCATCCGTAGACACAGTAATATTTCACACCGCTAGATGTTGAAATATTTTGAACAAATTGCAGCGCTTGACCACAAATACTCCAAATAATCGTGTTACTCCCGTATGTTTGCCACTAGGGGGTGCTGCACTTCTGCTTCCCACAGCTCTGGACACAGTGGCTATGTTGTTGTTGTTTTTTACCTGAGGATATGTGCATTTCTATGTGGATTACTGACTGAAGCTACCTTTATCTTGAACGGAAAGAACTAGAACTTTTTTGAATTTCTACTCAAAGCAATGTGCTTGTGACTTTTGACACGCAGGCCGACATGAGGCTGGGATTGTAGTGACGGTAAATGGATTCACATCTGTGGTGTGCAGTGGTGCTGTTCACATGCGACGAAGAACACATATTTTACTGAGAAAGAGCTTGTGGTACTGGATATTTAAGGAAATACTTTAAAAAAAAAGATTTATCCCTTATAAAATTGTATCAACATATTATTGAAATTTATCATAATTATCATTCTCATGTTTTGAAATAAACATCTATTTACATATTTACACAGATGTGTAGACACTTTTTTCGAAAGACAGCGAGTGGCTGAGGAATTAGTGCTCCTATCTCTAAGCATTTGGTTATGGGTTATCTCTAAGTATTTTTGTTATGGGTTATCTCTAAGCATTTGGTTATGGGTTATCTCTAAGCATTTGGTTATGGGTTATCTCTAAGCATTTGGTTATGGGTTATCTCTAAGCATTTTTATGGGTTATCTCTAAGCATTTGGTTATGGGTTATCTCTAAGCATTTGGTTATGGGTTATCTCTAAGCATTTGGTTATGGGTTATCTCTAAGCATTTGTTTGGGTTTTTTTTTTTTTTTATTTTTGGTTATCTCTAAGCATTTGTTATGTTTTCTCTAAGTTTTTTATGGTTATCTCTAGATTTGGTTATGGGTTATCTCTAAGCATTTGGTTATGGGTTATCTCTAAGCATTTGGTTATGGGTTATCTCTAAGCATTTGGTTATGGGTTATCTCTAAGCATTTGGTTATGGGTTATCTCTAAGCATTTGGTTATGGGTTATCTCTAAGTTTTTTTTGGGTTTCTAAGCATTGGTTATGGGTTATCGTTATTAATTTGTAAGCATTTGGTTTGGCTATCTCTAAGTATTTTGTTATGGGTTATCTCTAAGTATTTTGTTATGGGTTATCTCTAAGCATTTGGTTATGGCAGGGTCACCAACCTTTTTTCAGCCGAGGGCTACTTCAAGAGCATTGAGTTGTTCGAGAGCTACCAGTTAAAAACAAATCCTAAAGACCTAAACGTACACTGTTTACTTATAGGATATTGACCCCATATTATATCAATAGTTTTATTTTAAAGTCGTACCGAGTCACAAGAACAGAAATATTTGTATTTTTAAGAATCAGATGCAAGAAATGAAGTGTTTTACACCTTAGAAAAGTCTCAAGGGCTACTGGGCATGCCCCAAAGGGCACCTGGGTGCCCGCGGCACCACGTTGGTGACCCCTGGGTTATGGGTTATCTCTAAGCATTTGGTTATGGGTTATCTCTAAGCATTTGGTTATGGGTTATCTCTAAGTATTTTTGTTATGGGTTATCTCTAAGCATTTGGTTATGGGTTATCTCTAAGCATTTGGTTATGGGTTATCTCTAAGCATTTGGTTATGGGTTATCTCTAAGTATTTGTTGTTATGGGTTATTTAATTTTTTTTTTCTCTAAGTATTTTGTTATGGTTATCTCTAAGTATTTTGTTTGGTTATCAAGCTTGTTAGTTATCTCTAAGCATTTGGTTATGGGTTATCTCTAAGTATTTGTTATGGGTTATCCTAAGTATTTGTTATGGGTTATCTCTAAGCATTTGGTTATGGGTTATCTCTAAGCATTTGGTTATGGGTTATCTCTAAGCATTTGGTTATGGGTTATCTCTAAGTATTTGTTATGGTTATCTCTAAGCATTTGGTTATGGGTTATCTCTAAGCATTTGGTTATGGGTTATCTCTAAGCATTTGGTTATGGGTTATCTCTAAGTATTTTGTTATGGGTTATCTCTAAGCATTTGGTTATGGGTTATCTCTAAGCATTTGGTTATGGGTTATCTCTAAGCATTTGTTATGGGTTATCTCTAAGTATTTTGTTATGGGTTATCTCTAAGTATTTTGTTATGGGTTATCTCTAAGCATTTGGTTATGGGTTAGGGTTTTTGTGGTGCGGCACCTGAAGTAAGACATGAGAGACGTTTGCGTGTTCTTCTGACTCAGGTTCTCTCCCCCTCTGAATAGTTCCTGAGCATTAGAGTTACAGTTGCCAAATATCAGAATTTTGCTTTTGCTCAGATTATGTTGTTACTCATTTTGTTTGAACCACTTGATGAAAATCTAATTAAATCAGTGCCATTAATGCGTGTAAAACAACAATTCTACAGCCATTACAGCAACATTAACAATATATGAATGAATGTACATCTATTGTTCTAAGCTACAAATGATGAGGACCAACGGCTGGAGCTTACCATATCCACAATAGCCCTTAGGCAGAGAAATGGCTTGTGAGCATGTTTATGAATAATTAAATACAATGATTTCTCCATATTCTTGCAAACCACCACATTTTTTTTATTGGAGCGACCTGTTAGGATACTAAATTAACAATCTATATTTCATTCCATACTGATATCTTGGAGCAAAAGTTTGAAATAGTAAAACATACTGCAGGTTTATTCACATCTGTGCGATCAATGCAATACCTCGCTTCCACCACACGAGGGCTCTTCAATCTGCACTCCTTTGTAAGTTCATGCAGGGGATGACTTCATATCTGTATAATGCATCTAAAAATAACCTCTTTTGACAGGTGTGGTGTTATGAGAGCGAAATGATATGCACCCATGCTTTTTCCCTTTATTACTTCCTTGTCAGTCAATGAAACGCGCCAACTTGACTCCCTTAATGACTGAACACCTGTCTTCCCTGATATAGGCTATTGATCTTGGCTTTGCACTTAGTTTTTGCATACAACATAATTATGGATATTTTGTCGCTACTATTTGAATTGCTAATGTGGAGCGTGACACTATGCAAAGACAACACAGCCACAAGAATTAAAGACGTGTGGGATGTTGGCAAATTCTGAATAGCTTCGCTTCTGCTCTTGAGATTTCCCTGTTTGAGAATTAGAATACTACATTATACATCTATAGGGGCGACCGAGGCATGTCTTTGTTTCCTTGGGCAAGACACATGTGTAATGTGTTGGCGTAAATGTGTGATCAGTGGTGGTTGGAGCGAAAGTTTGTCTGCCAAATTTGAGCCAGTCAGACCCAGGACTGCTATGGCTATGGGTGTGTTTCAATCATCGATCAGTCATTTCGAGGACTTTTTGACCAGAAAGAGGATACGAAGATAACCACTTTTAAAGAATGAGAATGCCACAGTGTATGTTGTGAGGATTACAATCGCTTACTGTAAATTCAATATCGGTAATTAGTTATCCAGTAAAGCACGTTTTGAATATAGATGTAGTATTCTTAGTCACGATTATCGCCCTGTGGAAATTCTTCTTTGCTATGGCAACGATCTGCAACTTCATCACTTACAGTAGACCTGTGGAGTTGAAAAGTGCATAAAGCTATAGGATTATTGTGTTGAATAATTAAGGAGCCTTTATTGACACCGGAAAATACTGGTAGTAGTAGAAAGTAGAAAATGAATGTCATTAACTGTCCTGGGCTGCTGTGTCTGTCCTCTTTTGAGTTGGTATTTCTTTAGAATTACTTTGGTCATAGTGAACTCCTATCATAGACATGGTTTATCACCAGTTTAGACTAGGTTTAGATTTGGTGGCTTCCCTTTTTTTTCCCCACGAACAAATTCGAACAGGCAACCTTCCGGTCATGAGGCGCCCCTCTTTACCATCTGAGCCAAGGTTCGTGATTCTCTGCTTTTATGGGCGGAAGAATCATGCAGATGGTTAAGTGCCAGAGGAGGGGCCACTGCATAAAAACGAAGATCATCTCCCTGTGATAAACACGATCAATCACTCTCATTGCAGCCCTTCACGCCTTTATCCTCCGCATTCTCATAAAATATACAATAGGCTTTTTGTCCCGTGTCCGCGCCGGGCCGGGGTGGACTGAATGGGCTGTAAAATAATCAATGGTGATCCGGTGGCGGACAGGAGTGTGTGGGCTTGAGGAGAATGAGCTGACATTTAGCCGCTGGATTTGCTCTCGCCAAGGTGATGCAATGTGGCTGCAGCAAGACAACCGAGTGTATTTTTTGACAGCTTTGTTTAATTTCCTCGCCACAACGCAAGACATAAGAAAAAGTTTTACTGGATGTGAACATGCCATTCCTGAAAGCTACGAACCTCCAGAGGCCAGTCACCGAGCTTTAACTGGAAGCCAGCACAAGCACTAATTAGGGCTTGATTCGGGGTTACGATAGCCATAGAATCTGGCAACCCTAATGTGGGGCTCAATTGCCTTTCTGATTGGATTATCAGCTTGGGAATCAGGACAATAAATGCAAACATCAACACCTTTTACTTCATGTGAATATTTTTTATAATGGTGAATAAATCAACATTACAATTTGTATCAGTAAAACCAATTATCACATTACTATTGACATATGTGAAAGATCCCAAAAAGGGCATAGTGTTCAACTTCCTGGTTTCACGTCCCAAAATCGGATGAGAATTGGGCCGGAAAGCACGTTGCTAAATTTGTGTCCACACCAGTGTCTCCGTGGACCGTACACCTGTTCGGTTGTGTCACGCATTGCTTCACCCGCACTGGCATGAACATGAGTGGGGCATGTATGTGGAGACGGCTGGTCCCTGCGCAGACAATGTAAGTGGGTCACGTGTGAACGGCAGTCAAGTGGAATTTTAATCAAACTTAAAACTCCCCAACGTACTGCACTTCCCTGCGGCGATCAATTACTTACTGGATCATGCAAAATGGCACATGGCACCGCGTAACAACCGGTGTTTCCGCGAGATTTTGTTGAGTGTCCAATTAGGGTCATGCCGAGCCAGGACAAGGAATTTGTACTTTAGTGATGAGGAAGAAGGGGGGATTTTTGTCGATTAAAAATGACTCCAATGTCCCCATACTTTATACCAAAACAATACCAATGATGTTTTTATTGCTGACATTGTGGGGTAGGGTGAGGATCATGACTAATCACATTGTTTTTTAAATAAATAAATGAGGTTTGTGTCCTGTGTCAAAAATCATTACCATAATTACCACTTTATAACACATTTTAGAATTATATCCACCCTACTACAGTGTGCTGTCAAGTAAAGCGTGAAATAAGAGGAGGCTGAGAACGCTTGGCAAGCATTGAACACAAAGATAACTATATGAATTATGAGACGGATGGGGGGACATGGGGGGAGGGTCGGTTCTTAGAGTCCTATGAAATATATATATATTTTGTCCTGGTTAAGTATGTTGTACACATTTTTGTAAAACTAGCTTGTAAAATCCATTAGATTTTTTTTAGTTGTGTCTCGGCTCATTGTGGCACATTTTAAAACCAAGATTCTAACATAGTCATGTGTTCCAAGCTTAATCTAAGCACACGTTTTGACAGAAACAAGGGCGAAACATTACGGCCATTAGAAGAGTAGTCTTACACATTTTGTGCTTATGAAAATGTATTGTTATTTTTTTTTGCCCAAATCATTCCAGACTAATATACTGTATCTACAGGAAATGCTTCACGGAGTCCACTTGTTCTATTTTCATGAAGTGCCGTGCCCCTTTACCTTGTCCCTGTCTTTCACAGTGGCTGGACCTCTTTGTGTGGTGAGTAAACAGGGGGGGCCATGCGGCGTTGTGAGTGATGAGTTTATTAGCTCCCGCCAGCTGTGACCAAACCCTGGGGTATTATTGGTTGCGGGGCCTAATGCTGATAGGCGAGAGCGGGGAATACAGAGGGGGAGCGGCGTGGGGAGTAGACAGAAGGGGGGACAACCTCATGAGAACCAGCGGAGCTCCCTGGCAACGGGACAGGCCCAACAGTAAAATGGGGCGCCCCGGTTAAATAAATGACAGAGATGGAGAGAGAGTGCTTGGAAGTGGGTAATAATATGAATGGATAAGTGTGAAAACAGTAGAACAGAACGGTCTATAACTAACAGCACCAATTACATGGTGCACTATGGCATACAGGCGAGATGGGGAAGTAAGGAGCAGAGACTGAACCACCAGTTTATGCTACACTGTTCAATAAATTATTATTTTAACAAGACCTGAATCTGTCCTACAAAATGTATCAAGATGGATTTTTGCCTTTTCCTGCAAACTGCATTTGTGGTTTTGTTTCTTTGCTTGATACATTTGTTCATCTTTGCCGTGTTTTTGTGGGGTTTGGTGGATTTTTTTGCAGCAGAGAGTCCATAATCGTCCTGAAGAAAGCAGCTTTTTAAAAGTAAACAAACAGCTAGGGTATGAGCTAAAGACATTTGAGACCTACAATTGTCTTCTTCTGAAACATTGAAGAGGTTCTAAGAGCCCCACACACCTGCAGCACAGTGGAGGCGTCACAGGCAAGACTCACAGCTAAGCCACACGTGCCTTCTATCCTAGTGTTCTGGCTAATGGACCTTCACTGGATAATAAAATAGATTAACTGTTAAGCTCTTCCCAGAAGATGGTAAAGGAGTGTTGTGGAGCAGAGGGAGCTGCGCAGGAGGAAGAGGAAGATGAGGTGGAGCTGACCAGTGCAGGACACCACGCTCTGAAACAGGGACAAACCCAGGAGACTGTTTCAGAGGAGTACTGAAGGCAGTACTCTGGTTTCCAATATCTACAAAAACATGCTGGTCAGGTCGGCCCACAGTGGTGGTGCGGCTCAGGACTAACACCTGAACGCAATTTTGTTGTACGGTTGTACAATGACCAAAAAAAGCACATACTTACAGATTTGTATCAAGCTGGTGACAGTGGCGCAGAGCGCTAGAGCGGGATGTCTCATTTGTTTATTTGAGCAGCAACACTCTGCTCAAAAGGAGTGGGCCGAAGCAAGAGCTTATAAGCGTATAAGCTCAAAATCAGAAGGTTAGGAGTTTGAACCCCAGCTTCTGAAGATGTACGCTGTCGTTGTGTCCTTGGGCAAGACCCTTGCCTCCAGTGTATGCGAACATTGGTGGATGAATGAGAGTGTGAATGAGTGACTGGTTCCTTGCTGTAAAGCGCTTTGGGCCTGATGAAGGTAGAAAAGCGCTATATAGTTTAGACCATTTACCATTTTACCAAAGATACAATATGACTAAATGCTTTGCTTTATTTGTCAAGTGAAAAAGAACAAGCATGTATTCATAATATGTAACATGGGTTCAATCTCTGTACTACCCTTCTCCGAGAGTCTGTGAAAGTTACCCCTCTGTTTCAAGAAAGTGTACACCAAAGTACGTATGGCACAAATGGAGGATCAGTCCTTATTTCTTAATTAGATAAATGGCGTACACAAAAGCTGTTCTACTGTATCGCAATGTTTTGTGACACAATATCCGTATCACAAGAAGCCACAATATATCGCAAATTCACTATGGAAATCTTATGAGATCAAGACTTAAAAATGCATAGAACCTATAAATTCAGTGTATTTGGTCATACTATTTAGGGGGTGGTGCTTGGTGTGAAAAGTTTGAAACCCCCAGTGCTATAGGCTATCAGCAAAGCCATCCCCGCATTTATTCTTGGCACACACTATTGCACATGATCATACATATTTGCAGCACAGTCTGGTCTCAGATGTTAATGGTCTCAAAGTCATTCATAATGAGTCAGTGAGGTGTGTGCGTGCCCTGCCCGTTATTCATTACGCACACGTGCACCTATCCATCGGTGCGTGTGCGCGTGGTGCATGCATGGTTCCGGCTCCTCTGGACGAATCCCAAAGCAGCTGAGTGGACAGACACCCACCACTGCCACACCCTTTACAGTAAACAAAGAATTGTATATTTTAGCCGCAGATTTTGAACAACTGGGTCAAGGTTCAAAAACAACGCGGGGCTTTTGATGGGCTATCTTTCTCACCGTTACACCAAGCGTCATAATAGCACTGATTATGCACTTGAAATGCTTCCCAAAAAAAACGCCCACTCGCTTTTACGCACCCATGCGCAGGGCAGCGGCATGTTTACCACACACCAACTACATTCCTCCAAAACCCAGACTATGGCTCTTTGTCTCGGCCGTTGCCCTGAATCAGGAATTCAACGGGGCACGGGGAGAAGTGTCGGCGGCAGCAGCTCCTGTTTGGATGTGTGGACCAGACTGTCTCCTCCCCCCACCATAAGCTCACACACTCTCTCCACCCCCCGTACCCCGCTGCACTCGCCCTTACGCCTTTGTGTGTGTGCGTGGGGATGGCTGCGCACCCTAGCACCATATGAGGGATAAGAAACGACCAGGGTATTGGGATTAATTTTGGAATCAATACACGCTAATAAAGGTGTGGACCGGTGTCTCTGACTTTTCCCAAGCCAGGATACAGACAGAAGAAGGAGAGGAGCGTTAGGAGCAAGTGCAGCAAATTGCACTCCAGCAGCCCTCTCGGCTCTCGCCATCCTCTATACACCTCAACTCCCGCATCCGGGGGACCAAAGAAGTGCCTATCCAGCAACAAAAACTGGGATCTATCCATTTAGCATCTTTAAAAATGGAATAACGTGGACTGCACACGCCGCCAAACTGGAGCAAAACGCACGAGCACGCCGGAGTGGACGGGGGAGAAGGGACTCGGTGAATTCACGGAGCCCACGGGACAGAGGTGAGTCCCGTTGTCCGGTTACAGTGTCCCATGATTCCCCCATCCCCTCGCGGACATGCGGCATCCTTTTGGAGACCCCACTTTGGAGCAAAACCTCAGCAGCATCCTCCTCCGGATGAGACACGAGGGCATGATAAAACAAGCACATGGTTTCTCACGTTTTTTATAATTGATGAGGGCAGTGTGCGTCTGCCGCATGTGCGGCTATGTTGGTAATGCTTTTAGTTTGTATTAGTTGCACAAAACGATCAAATTTGGATCTAATGAGAAATTATGGGAGGAATCCACCTTCTAATTAAGTACAAACGCCTATACACTATACCCACCCTTATTACCCTTAACCATTACAAATCAATAGCCGCTTACAGAGATAGGATATAGCATCCACCACAATAAACTATATTGTAATTTTCTAGCGGTAAGGTAAAGCTTTCAATACACCACTCTGTAACTTTGATGGTGAATGAATGGCGTGATAGATTGCATTGAGATAAATTCGCAATTCACTTTGATATAAGCTATGAATTATACAGTGATATTTGGTCTCATAGTTCATCTTTTGGAGTACAGGGTCATTGAGGGAGCAGTGTGTTTGATTTAAAGCTTAGTTACTGGCCTATAGGGACTTACAGGGATGGACTATAAAAGGGTACAGCCAGTGTCTAGTGTCTGGGGTGTGAAAGCATGGCAGAGGTATAGCTGTATCTTTGTCAAGTTACTCCTTGCTATATAAAGGAATATATTGGATTTCACATGGATGACATTTGCTATATGACATCACTGTTATCTCATCATTCTCATCATCGTCTCCTAGCTGAACATGTCCCTTTAAATATTGTGCATCATTTCAGTCTAATTCACAACTTGAGCATCCTTTCGCAGCAGTGTGATGACTTTGGGAAGCTGAACTCCCCACCCCTTTTTATCATCATTCATAACTGAATATTTAAATGACTGAATCTGGAGCATTTGGTGCCATCCCTGACACGATTTACGGCTAACACAGGCTTGGGGCCGCACACAACTTAAAGGTGCATTATGGAACTTTTTATGCAAAAAGATCTTGATATTTGTGCGTAATTGACCTTTTTGTGACCCAATGCCTGAATAGGTGGTTAGCATGGCACCTTTACTTTCGATCATGGTGGCCTACGCTTCAGGATCAATTGCTTTGTAGGTTTTCTGGTGAGAGGGTCTGTCTGCAGTGAAAACCTACCAGAACTATTCATAAAACTGCTGGGTCACTAAAAGGTTAAACATGCAATAATAAAAAGTTGTTGTTTTTTTCATGTGAAAAGTTCCATAATGCACCGTTAAACTGGAATATAATGCTTTGAACTTTACACAGACTTTGTCATGTATCATGTATTACTCAGTTATATGCCAATATATGTATGATTTAGAGGAGCCTGATCTGACTATATAGTACAAGGTCAGCAAAAAAGTTTGTATGAGGCATTCAAATTACAAGATTGGTAATAGCACATTGCCAGGCAACCTGAGCCCACACAAACAGGCTTTATAGATAAAATAGATTTTATTTGAATATATCTGGAGTCCAGAGATTGCATTTAGATTGAAATGTCAGTTGCAAGTAATATAATTGTGTATCAAAAAATACACGCTGAATTACAATATTCTGTTAATCATAGTTTACACAAAGTATCCGTTGAATATTGAGAAAGTAAAAAAAGAATATTCATTATTGTCTATATTGGCCACCCCTTGTCCTGAGCACATTCAGTATCATAAGCAGAGGACTTTGGTCATATGAGTGCCGGTGGCATCACTTTCCGCCCTGCGCCATACGGATGCTCATACATTAGCATACATAAACCTAGTGTACATATTAGACACATGGAGATGGATTAAACTCACCACACAGCACATGCACTAACTCCCTGTGACAGACGAGCTTCAATTCACTATGCATTAAGCAGCTATAATGTAATTCACAACATATTGATTTTCTCACTTCATTGGTAAGCACCCTGGTGTAGCGCGTTGAGTTGAAAGTACCACGCCTTGTTTATACAAATTGGGAAATGGTACTGTAGATTACAAGAAAGTGCCGTGTGGTTAGCAATTCTCCTTCCCAGCAAGAAGATTGGGGGGGAAAAGATCTCTCTCGTGTTGGTGTGAAACAGTACACATTTATGCACTAAAAAGAAAAAAACAAGAACAATCTGGCATATTTATGAAAACCACAGTGTGTAACATTCCAGGTTTCACTCTGCTTCTTGAAAGACACTATCCACTATCTTTATTACACTATCTTGATAATCCACTTGTAATTGTGAACACGTTTCTTATTTTTGGCAGACAAAACCATACCTGTTGCCACTATACATAGACAGCAGCTGTACTTATACTGCATTGTCTATAGGCTTTACCCACATTGAGCTTCTTTCATATTTGCAAAACAGACGCACAAACATTGAAACAGCCGTGATGTGCCCAGAGGAGAGAGGCTGCTCTTTTAGATAAAACGCTCTCTTTCTTCAGTAAGAGGCTTCTTTAGCGCGACTGCGGGTGACTGACGTTATATATGTGGAAAGGTTCAAGTGTTGATTGGCATGCCCCCTTACAGAAGCCAGAGCTAAAAATCCAGTTTGAAACCAGACATGAATCTATAGGATTTATGATGCATATGTACAGTATGGAAAATTGTTATTATGTAGATCATAATCCTAAATTTGGTGTAATCCTGTTTTACCTACACGGCCCAGGTAAAGACTAGATCATCAACCATTTAGACTTGTTTAGTATGTTCTTAATATTTTGGTCTTGGTTTAGCCTTGGTTTTGACCTGCTTTTATGCGCTATTTGGATGTGATTACTTACTCTTTAACTTTCCGATCTTTGCTGTTCCATTCCCTCATGGTTGACCTTTCAGTTATAGCATAATGTTCTAATCCTCGTATAGTGAGACCCCCAAAAACCCGTCTCCTTCTTAATCCTTTGTATCCGCACTTGAATCCGTCCCAAATATCCCCCTCTCGCTGTACCCTCCCCCACCCCCCACACTGACACATATTTAGGCCACGTTTTGTTGTTATCGTTTTGCTTCTTCACTCCTCTTTGATCTGTGCTTATCGCTTTCCTCACTCCTTTAAAAAAACAGTCACAGAAATTACTCGTCAGAAGGCTTTGATTTTGGGGGGGTATTTAGCCGCCCGGGGTCAAGGTTTGTGCAAATGACGAGTGAAGGAGGTGCACGGCGAAACCAAGATGTGAATGGAATTGGAAGCAAGAGGGAAATAGCACTAAATTAGGAAAATTGTTATTTGTTATCCTTTATTCATTGCACTATTCCCTGTAATAACCACAGGACTGAAATATGCAGACAGACAATACTGCAGTATGCAATTTAGAATGAAGACAGACGGGACATGCAAACACACAATATTTATGATTCTCAAACAACGGGGCAGGATAAACACGGGTGCAAGGCAGATACAAATTCAGTTCAAACTTTACACAGACTCTTTGCTCACCAAGCTTCTAACAAAAGCAACGGATTCTAGTTCACATGTTGGTTAAATCACTTCATGTGAGACCCAAGACGTGACCGGATAAAGAGATTGACAGCAGATTTTTGTGGTTTGTCTACAAAGGAAAGTACGTTACAGTCTGCCTGGACACCTGGTTAAAAGATATATTTAGAATACCTTTGCCTTTGAACTAGTACAAAAGTATCACGAACCTCGGTAATGTTCACTTTTATGTTTGTGTTCTTTATTCACCACAATGCCACCTATTTAGAACCTCCAGACTTCACCACCGTTGAATCGATTTCTCAAGATGGCATTTGACTTGTGCCGGAGCAATGAAAATATAACAACATAATCTAAAAATCTATATGACAGACCTGCAGACAGTACGATGTGCGTAGAGAAAGCGCCTGAGAGAGAGAGAGACGGAAGATGACAGTCGCAGAAAAGATGCAAAGATGCCTCGACAGCCTTCAGCGAATATGGCTTTCTGAGGATTGCTTCGAGGCTTATTTTGGGATTAAAGCTTTTTGGGGCGGGCTATTTATGACCACTGCCGCTCCGTAGAAGTGAAAGCCTAAGCAAAAACACGCTCCTTACCTTTTGAGCAGCCACCATTCTTCCTGATAAATCTTTCTAATAGGGCCATTGAACATTCAATTACATAGATGTTTGCCCCTAGATCGATAGCGCGAGTATATTTGTGGAGAGAACAAGAGAGATGACAAGCCCAGATAGGATAGGAGGGCGCTAGTGAAATTGGGACATATACCGGTGGATGGGAGAGGGAGCCACGGGGCTGGGATGAGAGCGAGCGGGAGGAAAATTGGGTAAAGGACGCAGCAGAGGAGAGAGGACAGATGTAAGGAGCTAGGGGGAGAGCCAGCAGTGAATATTTAACACTGTTTAGTATTACTCCCAGGCGGTGCGTCAATAATTTCACTGCCTTCAGGTTATTGTTGACAGAGATCTCTAGTGTGGAGATGAAAAGCGCGGCATACAGCGCATCAATTTCAGGGGCACGCACTTCGCAAAGCCCTTTTACATTTCGATCACAATTCTGCCAGTCGCAGGTTATTGCACCCTTTTTATCACACCCAAAGTAGGGTTAAGTTAGGGAGGCCTTCTGATGTAAAATATGCATATGATTTCGCCCAGCAGAAAGCTTATGTACCTTAGAGCCGGTACCACCAGCAGGATCATGGGTTTATTATAAAGCCAATTATAGTGGCCATGACGGTGCATTTCAAGTCAAATCATTCGTCCGCTTATTTCCTTTAGAGTCCATATGTGCCTATAGCTCAGCCCGAGGAAGGTACACAGACACACTTTCACCATATGCATCTACTGAATTTAGCTTGCATATAATTGCACCCCTTTTGAACGTTTAAAGAAAGACCGGAGGCAACAGCCACTGAATGTTTATCATTTTGGCTACCAATACTGATAGATTAAATAAGCATTTTCTCTCACTGTATTCTGTCATAAACCCACAGACAATTTTACTGGGTCTGCAGATACGCTCTGTCACTGCGTCGAACAATCAGACAGTTTGTGGATGCAAAACAACTTTCTCCAACTAAACTCAGACAAAACTGAGATCATTGTTTTTGGCCCACAGACACAAAGACAAAGTGTTGTCAGTCATCTTGAGTCTCTCTCTCTAAAACCAAAGAAACAGGTTAGAAATCTAGGAGTAATCATGGACTCAGACCGAACTTGAAACAGCCACATCAAAGCAATAACATCATCAGCTTTTTACCATCTGAAAAACATTGCTAAGATCAGAGGAATAGTGTCAAAATCAGACTTAGAGAGACTCATCCATGCATTTGTCTCCAGCAGGTTAGACTACTGTAACGGCCTGCTCACTGGTTCTATGACAGGCTGCAGAACATCCAGAACGCTGCTGCTCGAGTCCTGACAAGAACCAGGAAATACACCACATTAGTCCAGTGCTCCGGTCTCTGCACTGGCTTCCTGTCACTCAGAGAATAGAATTTAAAACAGCTCTGCTTGTGTACAAGTCTTTTCATGGTTTAGCACCAAAGTACATCTCTGACATGTTAGAGCCGTATGAACCATCTCGGGCCTGAGAACTTCAGGGAGGGGTCTCCTGGTGGTTCCCAGAGTCAATAATAAACACGGTGAGGCTGCGTTTCAGTTTCATGCAGCTAAAATCTGGAACAGTCTTCATGAGGATGTGAGACAGGCCTCAACTCTGACAATGTTCAAATCCAGGCTGAAAACAGCTCTTTTTACCCATGCATATGAAAACTGAAAGTATTTTATCTGCACTCTTGCCTTTTACTGAATTGTTGATGTTTTATTGATTGATTTGATCTGTTTTCTTGTAATTTTATGCAACTGTGAAGCACTTTGAATTGCCTTGAGTATGAATTGTGCTCTACAAATAAACTTGCCTTGCCTTTACTTACTGTAAGTTTGTGGAGCATTGTCTATAGTCTTTGACGGCTATGATACGTCTACATTATTTATTTAGAACCCTCTGGAGCAATGAAATCTCCCAAAAAACACATAAAAGTCCATGTGACGAACCTACTGACAGTACAATTATTGTGGATAGGCAACAGATAAACTACAGAATCCTCACTCGGTCTTCCCTTCGTGCAGCTATGTAGATATGCTTTCCATTATCACTCCTCTGCTCCCAGAACGTCACCTCTTGGAATTTGTTTTCAACGTTCCTTCTTCTACTCCCAGGTTCCGAATGGTCCCACTCGAAGATGGCGTCCCCCAAACACAAGGCCAAGAAGAAGCCGCCCAAGGACAGCATGACCCTGCTGCCGTGCTTTTACTTTGTAGAGGTAAGTCAATTGCGCTTTTGTTTTGTAGAGGTGTCTTGCTTTAGAGGCACTCGTAAAAGACTCACGTTGATTGTATTGCTGTCTATTTACCTCATATCCAGAACAGCTCATGACTCACTACTATTGAATCTGGCTTGTTTTGTTGTATTTATTGGAGCATAGAGAGATCAAGTGATTACATTTGTATGCATATAAACAGCCACAATTAAGCTTATGATGTCTACTCATCAGATTTTTATTTCATTGTCCTTATGAGCTGTGTTTGTGTAAAGAAAATGAAACATACATATTTTTAAAGTTTAATTATTGTATAGCTTCACTTGTTACTAATGTACAAGAGGGAGAAGTGTAAATCTCCTGCAGTGTTGTAAAACTGCTTGTAACTACATTTGTATCCCTAGGGTTATTTTCTAGACACATACATGTTTTTACGTTATAGACAAAAAATACCAAAGCATAATACAATACATGACCTTTAATTCCAATCCTATTGCCTGTTTATTTTTATTTTTTTGCTTGTTTACTCTCCAGCTGCCCATTGTGCTGTCCTCCCTTGTGTCGCTGTACTTCCTGGAGCTGACAGATGTGCTGTCCCCGGCGTTGGTGGGCTTTCGTTGCTATGACCGCGATCTCTCCATGCCCTACGTGGAGGCGGGAGACGAGCTCATACCTCTGCTCATGCTCCTGAGCTTGGCCTTCGCCGGACCTGCCGCTTCGGTAGGTCCAAATCACTTAATTATGCCAACGTGCCCAGGGACTACCACCAAAAGCTATTCCTTCTTTTACTGTAGAATTAAAACTATAGAGCTTGGGAAACGTGCATCAAAATCGCAAATGCTGGTGTATTACATAATGATGATATAATGGTTTAGAATGGGAAATACGATAGTCATTGTTCTCATTAAAGCACACTACAAACACT
Source organism: Neogobius melanostomus (assembly GCA_007210695.1). Lineage (NCBI taxonomy): Eukaryota > Metazoa > Chordata > Actinopteri > Gobiiformes > Gobiidae > Neogobius > Neogobius melanostomus. The sequence goes on along the minus strand of VHKM01000657.1, from coordinate 780,006 downwards.
ACACACACTACAAATGTGTATTAGGTTTATTCAGGTCTCCTTTCTCAACTTTTTTATTTGTTTTTACCTAATGTTGGAATATGGACAATAAAGTCTGGGATTCTGCGTTATCATGGGCTACGTTTACATGGTCAGAAAAATCATATAACTGGAGAAATCAGTTAACCCAATAATCAGATCTGATGCGATTACATTCTCTTCAGAAATCTGAGAATTCCTTGAAGTCAAACTGCTGTCCATTTTTTTTTATTGCTATCAAGAAGACAGAGGAGAACAGAGCTTTTTTCATTCCATGTGGCCATACATTTGTTAAGTGTGACACACAATAATAAGCTACTTCCGGGTCCAAACTGTTGAGAGCCCCATTGACAAACACAGCAAAAACGCAACTTTATCTGTATCTCCTCCTGCTGAAATAACAACAGATAAAAGGCCAACAACTGTTAATTCGAACAATATAGCTCACCATTTCTCCAGGTAAAATTAAGATATTTTTATATATATATGAATTAGCCTTCATTGTTTATGGAAAATAGAATGATGACATCATCACTTAACAGATGTATAGCTTCTTGTTCTTGTTAGCCAAGTGGATACAGCACCAGTTTAGCAACTTAAAGGTCTGGGGTTCAAAATCAGCCAACTATGTCTTATTTTCTTCAGTAATTGTAGTATTATTAAAACATATATTGTGGTATGATTGGGTGTGAGCCTGTGCCAGATGCTCCTGTTTTTTAACAGAAAGCAGGAGTGGCTGGCTGGCGGGCAAGGCTTTGTCAATACCGCTACACAAACGAGAATTTGGCCTGGAGACAGTGGTGTAGTGTAAGGTGGCTGATGGTTCTGCTGCTGCGGTAGACATTTGAGACCAGAAGGTTTGTAGTATGTTACTAAAAATGTTGGATAATGTAATGTTGAGAGGCAATTTTATGCTAAAAGAAAAATAATAATACCTTGTTTAAAGTTTAATTTTACATGTATTAGTAGATTTAACTATTGAAGTTATGGTGGAGGATAAGCATGTCTGGCCAATTTAAAGTATGCAGGCACACTTCTTTTCAAAATGCTGCAGACGCATTCAAAACCAAGAGAGCTTTTGCTGTGGCTGCTTTGAAATGGGGAGCGTTCACCTTTGATCCATGTTCTTTGTTTTCATAATTCAGTGAAGACAGAGCCAAAACACACTCAATGCTGGAAGCCGAATGTTGGTCATATCACATTGAGCGGAGGTTTACTGGAACAAAAACCACACCGTTCAATGACCTCATGTCTGATGTGTTCATGAAGGCCTTTGGGGGATGCTTGCTTTCTCCAGTACTGTGCCAACGTTTACAAAATGTAAGGTGTGAAAACTGTGCTTTATACTGTATTTGAAAAAGTTACAAAACACTTGGGTTGGACCAGTGAGAGATTGTACTTGTTGTATTTCTTCTTGAAAATGAAAAACGACAGAAGCTACACCTACAATATACAAATTCAAAGCAAATGTCCGTCCAGAAATGCCCAATCGATGGACACGTTGATAATTACTTACCTGACATTGCAATAAACAGCCGAGGCCTGAGAATCAATGCGCTCCCACAGTCACACACTGGACCTATCCATCAGAGACACAGAAACGAACAGGGCTATCCAGCAGCCATCTATCACTTCCATCAAAAGTGATTATGGCTCAATAGCACCTCGAGCTTCATTGGCGCGCTCTCTGTCATGTAGATCACAATCAGCATATCGGACATTAATGCTGTTTGTACCTTCCTGTCATGTCCTATTTGTTCACTTGGTTATCTGCAGAAGCATGAAGTTATTTGGGTGTCCATTGGATTGAGGATTGATAACGTCAAAATTCCCGTTGGAGGGCAGTAGTGATCAATTTGTGAATAAAAACTTACCTTACCACCACCAGCTCTAGAATGAATGAATAATGTCTTTGAGTAAAAACCAGTGCATTCTTATCGTTTCCAGATCATGCTGGGGGAGGGCGTGATGTACTGTATGCAGTCCAGAATGAAGTCCTGTCCCAAGTCAGAAAGCAGCATCAACGCGGGAGGCTGTAGCTTCAACTCGTTCCTGAGGAGAACCGTGCGCTTTGTGGGTAAGAGTAACAACATCAGTCCTTCTGCTTGGATTTGTGCATGATGCCAGACCTAATGTTTAGTTAAATTCAGTTTAGAGCTGAAAGATATATCGTTATCGTATCGATATCGAGAACAATAACGATATAAACAATATAGATTTCCCCCGCACTGTCAATGTTGCACCTTCCACCAGCTGCTGCATAAGTTGGTTATTTATTAAAGCAGAGGCGCAGTAAAATGTTAGATTTTTTAATTATTGATTGGTGACTTTATGTTTATGTCGATGACTGGCAGTGAGTTCATCAATAAAACTGCACTCCTTTGTATTATCTGTATGCTGTATTATCTGCTGTAGTTATATCGTATCGTATCGATTATCGAGATATCTGGCATGATTATCGACATATGAAATTGTGTCCCTATCGTTCAGCCCTAATTCAGTTGCAGTTCTAGGTTGTAGGCCTTTAATTTGTGGATTGTTTCTTGGAAAGTGCTACTTAAAATATTTCACTCAAACAAATAGGTAAATCCTGGGAATAATGTTGTTTTTTCCCCCCCTCTCTTTCTTCTATCTGGATGCAAGTTTATCAAGAAAGAATGGTGGAACTACAAGACTACAATTGAACTGACAAATCAGTAAAATATGTGTGTAAAGACTTTTCAACCCTTGACAAAGGTTCTCAAGCCGTCATCTGTACTGAGTGTCTTTAAGCATTGAAGACGTTTTGCCTCTCACCTCAAGAGGCTTCGTCAGTAACTACTTGTGTATTTAATTTATTCGTGTATTTTACAAATTAATCATTAAAAGAGCCACTTGATATTGAAATTCTGCCACAACTATAATTGTGGCAACTCTGCGAGGTGATGTCATCTTAAGCCAGTGATCACATGATGTAACACTTAATTTATTAGACCTTCAGGGATCTGGTGTAAAATAAACACATGTTTGTGTGTTATGAATATGTAACAGGCATGAAAGAACCATTTATACAAAATACCTTGAGGCTAACCGTGCACTTTGAAGTTGAAAACATTATTACTTCGCCTTGCCGTGCGACTCCTTCAGAAAACGTTTATAACTTGAGAGGTTGGCGTGATCTCAAGATCCAAGTGCAGGTGCTGAGAATTAACCATCTCATTCTGAAGACGCCACCAGAGGATTTGAGCTCATTTACCGGCACGCTTCCTTGTTATTCCCCCTTCACGCCTTGTGTGCGCCTCCCTCAGGTGTGCACGTCTTCGGTCTCCTGGCGACGGCCCTCGTGACAGATGTGATCCAGCTGGCGACGGGATACCACGCCCCCTTCTTCCTCACCGTGTGTCAGCCCAATTACACGGCGCCGGGGGTGTCATGTGACAACAACGCCTACGTCACGCAGGACATCTGCATGGGCAAGGACCAGTATGCCATCATGTCGGCCAGGTGAGGATAGGGGTGTAGTGCTCTAGTGGCACCTACAACTGATCATGGACCTCTTGAAGCCGCATTGGAAGACACAAGCAGTTCAGGCACTGAGTTTTAACTACTAGGCTGCACTAGCACTGATATCGCTGTATATTTACATCATTTATTTAGCTTTTTATTTAATGATTTCATGTAAATGCAATGATGCTGTATTAGAACAGCAAATGAGGCATATGACTATCAGAGGAGACAAAAGTGCCTTGGGATTACAGCTTAATAGAGTGGATCTAGAGATAATCCTGCCTGAACAAATGGACTTGTGTTGGAAGCTCTATCCTTATGAGGACCATTACCCATAGTTTACAGGTATTACAGAAGGCTGACTGTATTTGGAAAGCCAGCTATTTAAAACCACATTTGGTATGCAGACACTAATTAGAAGTGAATGATGTTTATTTTTAGTATTTTCTTCATACTAGCCTTACCTATGAGGGGTTTGATTTGGTTGGACGGGTATTAATCATCTTTAATGCACATGTATTTCCTTCTTTCTGCCCTCAGAAAAACCTTTCCATCCCAGCATGCAACACTCTCCGGCTTTGCTGCTGTCTATATCTCTGTAAGCAAATCCCGTTTGATACTCATCCGTTCAAATGAGTTAATATGTCTTAGTGGATTTGATGTGTTTCCCTGCTGGTGTGGGTTTCTGACTGTACCGGAACCATACATCACAAAAACTGATATAGAGTATGCTTAAAGCCGTAAAGATAATCATTCACATTCCTCATCATTGTTACTTGAGGTCTACAACTACAGGTTATAGGCAGACAAGTATTCCCACTAGTAGCACCTAGAAGACTACTAGAAGACTGCTACCCAACTCAACATGCTTGCAACCCGACAAGCTAACCATCTGATCATAATCTTAGCTGAACGATCCTCATTTGCAGAACTCAGTGTGGATTTGCCTGCGCGTTATACTGTTAAAAATACAGTTCATGTCATTACTGGGCCATCGGGAGTTTCCCTTGCAGACAATCCCCGGCTTAAACCCTTTCTATTAAGATGATAACAAGTCGGCATCTGAGATAATGCTAACTTTTCTTCATTATAAAGTGCTGACAGCGGCAGTGTGTGGATTGTGCGTCATTTTTTTTTTCTGGGCAGGCACTCTAACCATGCCCCTCCGGCTCCATATGAGCAGCCGCTGGCCTCATCACCGCTCCACTGAGCCCAATGCAGTCTCATTATAAAACTCACCAGTTGCTATAGCTACGAGCTGTCAAATCCACGCCAAGTGCCCCCAAACTTTTATAACTTTACATACAGCACAATACATATGGTTTTAAAAAAAGCCGAACGCTGCAAATGGCCTCCCCTGTTGCTCCCTCAGCATTAGAGAGATTGACAAGCTGTTATAAGCTGCCTTTCTGTCCACAGTTTTACCGCAAAAGGAATTTTTCGTTACTAATTGTGTCATTGCACTGTCCACCCCCATGTTCTTGACGATAACAAGTATACTTTTTACTCCCTACAGATGTATCTCAATGTCAGCATAAGCAGCACCACTAAGCTCCTGAAGCCCCTGCTGGTGTTCGCATTCTTCATGGCTGCGGGTCTGGCGGGGCTAACACAGATCACTCAGTACCGCAGCCATCCCATAGACGTGTACGTGGGCTATCTCATCGGAGCAGGCATCGGAGTCTATCTGGTCAGTACTGGACACACACTTTACAGTATGCTTGGATGCTTTTGCTAAGAAAGATGCTATTAGTCAACTACACGCTTGAAATCTTTGGCTGTTACTAAACAGTGCCATTGTGTCTTTCTAACAATACCTCAGCATGTGTTAACAAATGCCTTGTTTGTTTCATCACTTTGCGTCGACTCCATACCTCTCTCTCCCAGCGTTTTTTTTTTTTTTTTGGCAGTCTATATATAGCTGTTTCTATTACAGAAGGGGCGTGAGAGAGCAAAGGATTAATTCGATAAGAATTCTCTGGAACAATTTCACAGTTCAATTTAAGAAAACTTGTCTCACCCATTTGCTACGCTGCTTCTCTCCCCCCCCAGACCCCTTTACTGCAGCTCTTCCTTCTACCATTAATGAAGGGAGCGTCGTGATTCATGCTGACCGCACACTAACAGGGATAGTTGGCTGTTCTCGCATTTGCTTTAAATGAATAGGAAAATCAGTTCTTCCGAGCCAGAGATTAGAGAAAGCATCTGGCTCTGCCTTAACATGGTTATGTTACCCTGTCCTCTCTATGCTCCCTGTGTTGTTTGTCAGGCGGTGTATGCAGTGGGGAACTTTAAATCATCAGAGGAGGATGCCCCATGTCTTCGCAGAATGTCCATGTTCCAGCAGAAGGACAGCCTGAGAGTGCTGAGTCAGCGCGGGCACGACTCTCTATATAGAAAGACCCCGCGGGCGTCTGAGAGTAGAGAGGAGCTGGGCCCTGGGGGGCGCTCTAAGGTCCGCAGGGAGAAGGCGTCTTTGGCCTCACTGAAGAGAGCCAGTGCTGATGTGGAGCTGCTGGCCACCAGGGGGCCCATGGGAAAAGAAACCATGGTGACCTTTAGTCATACCTTACCCCGAGTCGCCAACGGCAACAGCCCCATCTCCCATCAGATGAACCAATCACCACACAGCGGCACATGACCTTCCACGTGCCCTATGACCCACAGCGGTCACGACAGCTGGTGTCAGAGTGGAAGCAGCGGTCACTGGAGCTGCGCAGTCAGAGCTCTCGCGAGGATGACGATGGAACAGACAGGACTGATGGTGACGAAGGAGCAACAGGAGACTCCGGGAGCACATGCCCTCCTCCCTCTACCCCACAGTACAAGCCAAAGGCAGTGCCACTCCAACAGTCCCTCGTGTGGCCATGGCTCCCCCTCTGGTGCACATCCCTGAAGAGGCCATTCGGCCCCGCCTGTGTCCCCGAAGAGTGCCAAAACTCGAGCCAAGTGGCTGTCGCTGACAGAGGGAGGCGAGAGGAAAGAGCCTGGCACTGGGCCCATCGCTGTCTCCACTCCTCGAGTACCCAACACCCAGCCCAGCCAGCAGCGAGTCACTCAGGTGAGGCCAAATCACTAAATGAATGCGTCATATCATACTAATAACACAAACATGAGCAATATAGATTTTCAATTTATTAACACGTGGCACGCAGCCAGCTTTAAAATATAGTTCAGACCTGCCAAGTGCTACATGCCTATGATGAATACCGTTTATATAAAGGATATGGGACAACATGGAGATGGCAATTACTAATAACATTTCAATGTTCTGCTCGGTTGTCATAGAATTTTAAGAATAATTGGCAATCGAGCATAAGCCATATATAACCACAGACTGTGTTGACTAAACTAATTAGTTGCTTCGCAGTCTTTACAATATTTTCTCACATTGAAAAAAATGTTGACAAAGCACCCCCAGTATAAGGCCATGGGAAGCGCTGAGTAAAGCATCACATTATGACATTATTTCCTCAAAATGGCCTGCAGCTCGAAGCTATTGCAAGAAGACAACAGAACATTCCTTTCGGTTTCAGGCAATCACGTTTGTCCTAATTTTCTCATTGTTTGTTTGTGTTTTCAGGTTATTGCTATGTCCAAGCAGCCGGGCTCAGAGGGCTCTTCATCCGGAGGTGGCTCCTCCTGTTCCGAGTCGCCATATTACCGGATCCCCTCTGATCGGGACAGCTGCACAGGGAGTAACCCGGGAAGCATCGCCGGAAGCGGGAGCATTGTCACCATCGACGCCCACGCCCCTCATCACCCGGTGGTCCGTGTGTCTGCCCCGAATGGAAAACCCTGGGAGTGGAGAAACACCATCAGTGGCAACATGATCACCACAGACCCGACCGGGGACAAGCACCGCGGATCGCTCCAGCGCCAGGACAACGTCAGCCAGTACCGGGATTATAGGACGCTGCCCGTTAACAAAACAGACTCGCACTCATCTTCACCTGGAGGCGCCGAGGGACCACCCGAACCTCCAGCATTACCTACCTCTCCCTCTCCGTTACCCCCGCCGCCTCAGCTGTCCTCATCCCCCTCCCACCCCCGCCCTCGCCTTCACCAATACCTCCGCCGCCCCCTCACTCGGGCGCCTCTCACTTACCCCCGCCTCCCCATTCAAGCTCTTCCCACATGCCTCCCTCACCTCACTCTAGCTCCTCCCACTTGCCCCCGCCTCCCCATTCGAGCACATCTCACTCTCCGCCCCCACCACACTCCAGCTCCGCCCACTTGCCCCCGCCTCCCCATTCATGCGCATCCCACTCTCCGCCCCCGCCACACTCCAGCTCCGCCCACTTGCCCCCGCCTCCCCATTCAAGCTCTTCCTACTTGCCGCCTCCGCCTCATTCAAGCTCCTCCCACACCCCACCGCCGACCCACATGAGCTCCTCCCATATGCCAGCGCCTCTCCATACCAGCTCCGCCCACGGTCACTCCGTCTCCCCCCATTTGCCTCCGCCCCCTCACTCCAGCTCCTCCCGCACACACCATAGCTCCTCCCATTCCCACGCCGGCGCCTCCTACTTACCTCCGCCACCTCATACCAGCTCCTCTCACTCTCCCCCTCCACCCCAGCTGATCTCCTCTCACATGCCTCCACCCCCACACCACAGCTCCTCCCACTCTCACCACAGCTCCCACTCGAGCTCCGCCCACATGCCCCCTCCTCCGCTCCCGGGCTCCTCCCAGCTGCCCCCTCCGCCGCCTCACTCCTCCTCTTCCTCCCCGATGCCCCCTCCGCCCGGTCAACAGACTTCCAAAATGCCTACTTCCCCGCGCCCGCCCCCGCACATGCCACACCCATCCCACCTGCCCCCGCCCCATCACCACTCCTCCCAAATGCTCCCTCCACCCTTCCCTTCCTCATCCCACATGCACCCACCTCACTCTTCCTCGGGTCAAATGCACCCGCCTAAAATGTCCTCTTCTCAAATGCCCCTGCCGCCGCACCATTCGTCCTGTCAGATGCCTCCGCCCCCACACCCCTCTACCCTTTTGCCCCCTCCGCCCCATCCCGACCTGCTCATGGACAGCCACAGCCAGGCACTGTCCCGCTCCTCCACGTTGCCACGGCGACCGTCCGGCTCTGCACGAAGCCACACGGAGCAGGAACATTACTACAAGGCAATGCAGAATGAGCGAATGTTGTAGTAGATAGAGACTGCTGAAAGACGGACAAAGACATTTTTTTTATTGTAAAAGTAAGACATTCAGTGTTTTGAAAACCAACAGCAGCTTTACTTCAACTGTGAATTGGAACAGACATTGGTGGACCGCCATGATACTTCAACAGACCTCGAAAGCCACTTTGGTTCTGGAAGTTAACATTCCCATTCAATTTTTCCCCTGTTCATTTCATTTGCTCAAATAATATCTTTTTTGACCTGACCCTCCAACCAGACTGAGCTCCAGTCCGACCCATGGCCAACAGTTTCCACATAATCGAGCTATTGTTGTCTACGTGAAAGATGAATGGGTGAATGTGCTTCTGAATTCCAAGTGGATTTTGAGGCGGGTACTGCTGAGCTGCACTGGGAGGTTTGGCAGCTCAAAAGCAGCTGGAGATCAGGTTTTCCCAATCCCACAGCGCCAACTCAACAACTCTCTGGGAATTGCCAAAACAAGGGAATCAAGAGGACATAAACTGAAGGATTAAGAAGTTTCCCCAGAATCTCACACTGCAACAATTTTGTCTGATGGAATCTAGGCTGCAAGAAGAAAATATTGAGATATCACGCGTGAATACCTTGGGATTTGCTCAATCCCATTCCCCTTGAGAGAGAAAATAACTGAGAGAAAATGAGAGCTGGGCAAAAGGCAATGCAAGCCCCTACACATCTAGAGCCGCTGCTTAAAAATGCCAAACATAACCATTTATACCCAGTCGAAAAGTCTGAAGGAATAAATTGTGGTGTTAAAGTATTAGCTGAAATCAATGAACAGCACTGGAGCTGAATTTTAAATGAACCAAAACCCGAACGAGGGGATTTCATTTCTGAAGCCTACAACATCCGAGTAAAGAGTTGCATCTTTTGGGAGAGTATGCATTAGAAGCTTCCCCTATACAGTCGAAAAGTACATTGAGACAAAGAGGGTGGCTCTTTCAAAAGAAACAAATAAGTCAAGCAGTCTGCCCGCCTTTTGCGATGATAAAAAAAAGTAAAATAAATAAAACCTGCCCCGGAGCCTGAACCAGCACTAAGGAGATTAACGTTTGTTTGCGAGCAGCCTTTCCCCCCTCATAGCCCTGTGCATTGGCCCTGAGGAACCGCACGATGGGAACGCTAATGGCCATCCACAGAAACAGCAAACCGTAAACCACACGTGTAACAGGCTGAACGAGATCCGCGAGGCCGTGTAAAATCTATGTTAACATTTACGCGACAAGCTCTTACGATGCATACTTACTGCTGCTAATGATGTTCAAAGTCATGGTTCTAGCCCGGTATAACGTGTTCTTCTTTGATGATGTGTTCTTCTTTTTTATCCCTTTAAGTTATGTACAGACACTTTTGTAAACTACTGCTCAGATGCGATGTGTATGAATCAGCCACAAGAACAAAGCTAAAGCAATTATTTATTGACAAATGTTCGGAGGCGGAAAGGAAAATTGCCTTTTGTTTCAAATAGCATTTAGATTCTCCAAAGTATAAGAATGTAACAATTTAACCCAAACCTACAGAGAGTTGTAAATGGATTTTTTGCACATTTAAGAACATGGGATTTGACTATAACATCTATCTAATATGGTGACACTTATTTTAGCAATATTTAAAATCATCCTACAAAACATTCAGATGTACCTGAAGAATAATTCCTCTAACAGTACAGTTCCACTTGCTCAGACCGGTTTGGAAACGCTGCTCTAAGCACTTGTTTCATTTTTTTGTCGACATCAATTCAAAGGTCACAATTGTTCAGTTGACCAAAACAGAAAACGCTAATAACATAATCTAGCTTGACTGATGATTGAAATGAAAGCAATGGGATAATGCTTTCATTATAAATCTATGAGTAAATGTATACAGAAGTGAATTTATAAACACATTTACAACTCTGTGTATGTATTCCAACACAATGGCAATGTAATATTCAAGGTCCATTCAGATCAGACCACTGTTCACAACAAGCTCAATAACAACCCTGAAAACGACTTAGCCCCTATTGTATGTTTAAAAACAATACTAGTGTCTTTCTGGACACAGATGCCTTTAATATTTATACATTTTTGTACAAAGAGTCCATCCTTTATTACTTTATACTTTGTTTTGTTTTGTATGAAAAGTGCTTTCTATAAAAGATCAGACAGACACGTCCTGAATGGTGCTGTTCGCCTGACTGACTCCTGAAGGATATTTGTGATCGTGTTCAGTGCCAGGGGAGGTGCGTTCAAAGGCAGTCGTATAATGTGTAGTTGAGCTCCGTTCGGGGAGCTGGTAGTCGTGTTGGTTTGTACTGCATGTGTGTTCTACGGGTGTGTATTTTTTACTTCAACTTGGACTGCAACTTTGGGACTGACAGACATGCTGCATCTCAGTGCTGGTGATGATAATTGTACTACCTTCAACCCTCATCTGATTGTACATTACTTGATATGACTTAATCTTATTAATACTGTTGCTGCGGTCCTTTTTACGGGCTGCTGTTTTTTTTTTAATCTGTGGTGACGTGTAACTATAATAATCTCATTGAATAAAAATGTCAACTTTGTAGCTCAGCTTTCATTGTTATTATTGGGTATAATAAGCAACAAGCCATGTTACTCTGCCAGGAATTCAAACCTGTTTCAGCTTTGCAAACTGTGCCATATCTGATCAAACCTAACTTTTAATGTTCTGTTGAATAACTGTACTTTCATGAGAATTGCACTGACCCTCTGGCTTTAGGTCAATAACAGAGCAACACAGTGATGTAATGAAAACTATGTTCTCCATTGATCGTCAGTGGGGTCTGGTGCTCATTCATGCGCTCACAGACTGTGGCCCTCACACCAGATGGACACAGCCCTTGCACATTCGCAGTGAAACATTTGCTGCTTTAGCTGTGGGCTGCTGGTGTCAGTTTTCCGTAATGAATTCGGCTCGAAAAATGTTGGACAATCCCAGATGACCTGCGGAGAAGTTGGATGAGTCTCCAAATAGAGTCCTAATTGTTTGCCAAACCATCGTGTTTGGGAGCTGCCCGTGCCATAAAGTATGTGTAAGAGGGTCGAATCTGACGGGTAAGCTAAAACGCACAGAGAATTAGCATTGACATTTAGGTTTCATTATACACGATATTATTTGATTTTGTTGTTTGATTTTGTCTAGCCAGTCAAGCTCATTCCTAAACAGCAGCGGAGGTGAAGAGCTGTGTCCTTGTTTTAGAAGCTGACAGCATTATTGGTGCATCTAACAGAGGTTTTACTTCTATCACTATAAATTGATGCATATAATTTTCTTTCTTTTTGTTCTGCCTATAGGTTTCATTGAACAGCGTCAAGGTCAAAGGGGAGGAGAGACACTTCAGCAATTTACCAGTCAGGACTCAAGAGCTTTGAGTTTTTAATTATTTTATTTTTATATTAACTGCAGGCCAAGAAAAACTTAAGAGGGCCCACCTTTCTTTGGACACCACTGCTTTAACCTCTTAGCCCCCACCTGAACCGAGCGCATTTTCTCCAGTTCCGCTTTACCCAAATCAAAAAGCTTCTTGAAAAAAGTGTCAAAATAGCGACAAAAATGAGGCGAGAAAGAGGATGTAAACGCGACAAAACGCAATAAAAAGTGACAAAGAAATGAAAAGAAATGTTAAAAAAGGTTGCAACAACACGGCAACAACACAAGGAAAAAGATCCGTTCAGATCAGTTTTGTAAGTCTTAGCTTTCAAATGTGACGTTACACTAGCCTATAGGCTGTAACCTTTTAGATGTGGGTAAAGCTGAACTGGAGAATTGATTTGGTTACAGCGGGGGTTAAGAGGTTAAAGAGGGGGTATTATGCTTTTTTCAATCACATAGCACCAGTCTATAGCATACTACAATGATGACGTAACCTTCTGTTGGTCTGTATATGCAGTAAATTAAAATAACTGCCTTGAATAAAATTGCTCTCTCAAAATGGCTGTACTGAACGTCTTGAAATAGGCCTCTGTCTCTTTAAGAAGCTTTCCGACACGCCCCCTTCAGCACACTGCTGTGGCATCTAAACAACACACTGTGCGGGGAGGGGGCTCTGCTGAGCTGAGGAGCAGTGGTTGGTGGCTGGCTGGTGACAAAAGGTCCAGAGGCGTCTCCAGGAGGTGGGGGCGTTCCTAGGAGGACTGAGGCATAGCTACACCTAAAATGGCTGCCGTCTAAGTTTTTACTGATTACTCAAAAATATGTGAATGAGCCAAGGCAACACTCCAGGCATGTGTTTAATGAGGGAATGACATAATAACATGATATAAAGCTTGAAAAAGTCGATTTTACATAATACCCCCCCCCCCCTTTTAGATGTTTTAGGAAACCCATGGACATGTCCTAAAACCCAACTTGTGTTGCTTTAATCTGCTGGAGCTGAGCCGAGATGTAATGCTCCAGATACAGTGTGTGTAGTGTATAAATATCTGTCCGTTCCTGCGCCGTGAAGCACTGGGCTGTGTGATTGGGAAGGCCGGGGCAGGGCGTAGTGGGTGTGGAGTAGCGGGGGGTGCAGATGGCGCACCGTTGCCCTGGGACACTCGCTCTTTCTCTCCGACTCATACTGTATGTGTCCAGACCGAGCTCATTCTCCCGCTCGCCTGCCTTCACCGCCATCGCAGCAAGACATTACATATATAGTGATACAGTGTTGTGACTGCTTATGTAAGGCTATTTTGGAAACGGTGTAGAAGCTGCTGTAGTGATTCATATCATTTTTCTTTCATTTCTTACTAAGATCTGCTCTGGATGGAAAGACTTGAAGGGTCAATGTGGAAGCATAGTTGTATTGTTATTGCATAGATGTAGTATGTTTGCAGATTTATTTACATTAGTCTGGCTCTCTCTTTACACTTATTTTTTTTCTTCTGTCTGTGTTCCTCAACAAAGACAGAAAAAAGTTCCATATTAAACTGATAAACTCTGTCATTATGTTAACATATACTTTATTAGTTTGAGAAGCAACTACCAGGACAAATCAAGAGCTTGTCATGGTCCCACGTTTTGAAAATCACAGCTCGATATAGCGTTCACGTCATTTTCTAGTTCACCATACCTACACTGTATATTAACTTGTAAAAATACACGGGGTTATTCTGGGATTTCATGTGGTATTTCCCAATGTAATCAATATTTGACATGGAGGGGAAAATTGCCTCATATATTGATCTCGCCTCCGAGTAAAATGATCCCAGTGACCCTTTAAAATCCCGATCCCTTATTCATGACCGCACAAGCTGGAGGAAAGAAGACGTGATATAAGCCTTCAAAGCTCCAAATCCACTTTCTCTTCATGTGGAAGTTAAAAGGCGCCAGGCAGTATGGGCAGAAGGTACAGCACACAGAGAGGAGATAAAGGCGACTTGTGGACAATAGGCTTTTGTGATTGTCAGCAGTGAATTGGCCTCAATAGAATGTCAGCACTTTCCCTAGGACGTTTGGTTAAAGATATACACACAGCTTGAATTTGAATGCGCTCAGGTTAGGGACAAGTAGTTTATTTGCCATGATTATTATTTTATTTTATTTTTTTGATTGATTGATTGAGTGGGAAATGTAAGGGAAAAAACGGCCATAGCCATATACTTCATATTGTTAATATGAGACTGCAAAATTAATTTTGATCTGAGAGAAAATTGTTTCCCTAAAGGCGCCAACAAATCAATGACTTGGACAAACCTTATTTTGAGCTAGCAGTGAAAAATTGCATTCTCTTCGTGTGTGGCATTTGGCTGGGCACTGCCGGGTTGCAGGCTGTAGGTGACATTTGCAAAAGACTGACTGGCTTCAGTGAATAAAGGAACTTCTATCAAGGCCAACAAGAACAACTTTTTTTTTCCAATTGAAAAATCTGAGCATGCTCTTTTTCCAATCCAAAAATGGATTGTACAGCAGCTGTATATTAATTGGCAAAATTAATACTAGTGCAGCAGCAGTTGTAGTTGTCAAGAGCCACATTCACATTCATAGTAGTACATAACAGGGATCATTTATCAGACAGTTGCTAAATAGCAATTGTGTGGGCATGTTGCACCTAATTTACCATTTGTTTTTACCTGTATTACTGTATTACGGCTCCAAACTGTTATGTTTACTGTATGTAAAATGTGTAAATGATCCACTTCGGACATGGAACTCGTTTTGCACGTGAGCAAACACATGGTGCGAGATGCACACATTTTCTCGTTGAACAAATCCCAAACAAACAACTCCCAAAACAGCTGGTTTAGACAGGATTAATTATCGTTCTGTCTTTTTCCATGTGAAACTGGATTATTTGCAGATTTGGGAAACATTTATGGGATTAAGGCTGTGTGTGTACAGTTACCAAAGCATGTTTGCAGACATGGCCATCTCACCGTTTACAGTGGAGGCAAATATTGTTGTTGCATGTGCCGGCATGCTTAATATCCCCCAGCATATTTAAAGCGGGGTACTGGGACAGAAACTGGGTCAGACTTTTTAATGTGTGTGATCCAGCGCCAGGAGTCAAAGAAAACCTCGGGATGGTCTTTAGCTAATGTGAGGAGCTGAAAACAAATGTAGAGAATAGGTACTTTTAGAAACAGTCAACATTGTTGGTACAGGCTTATTTTGACATGTTGTAGCCCCAGATTATTTATTCCTTTAGTCATGTTTTAGTCCTAGATTGGGCTTGGTCTAGTCCTGATTTGGTCCTGATTTAGTTCTACTTCTGTCAAGGCTTAGGAGGTTCAGGATTGACTTGTAAGGCCTTGTTCACGTCTGATTTTGTGATTAGTTAGTTTAGTGTTGCATCAAATTATGTAATTGCTTAGACCTTGTATTTTGTAATGAAAGACTTGAACATCACCGCACTCTTCTACATTGTTCTGTTTGCCTCTCCGGTATAAAGCACAGACAGACAATGTTAAAAGAATCCTAACATTAGACATGAGGGCTTACACAGCCCTGTGGCCGATTAAGTCTGGTTGGATAACTGTGTCAGTGTGCTACACCCTTCGTAGACCCCTGCAGGCCATGGATGCTACGTACAGCTCATCCTTACTCATGCATAAGACTGTACAGACGTGTTCACCCAGTCACGCGTGGCCCAATACTCCCTATAGGTCGTCTCCCAGTCCCCAAATACTCTTGTGCACTTGCAGTCATGTACATGTAATTATGTACATGTATATGAACGAGGTTGCTTTTAGTTAGGGGGGATTTGTTTGTTCAACTGTGCACGTAAGTGTTTAGGTTATACTGAATGTTTCGGTGTGCACCAGTGAGTAAGAATACATGCTTTATTGGTCTAAACATTCATTTGACTGTGGAATGAGTGGTGGAATATAGACTAAGACGAACAGGGCGCCCATATGAATTAGTTTTAGTTTATTTTGTTTACCAAAAGAAAGAGGAGGCACGTACATTTCTTGGTGTTGTGGTCCACATTCTAACATCCATATTCTTCATTGGTAATGCAAACTGCAGCAGATAGCCTGCAAGTGTAATCTTTTCTGTTTTTACAATATACTGAAGAACAAAACCAAATTTCACTCTATTAAAAAAAAAAATCAGGTGAAAGACCTTTAACAATGTGACAGTTAAAAGTTCAATGTCACATGTAAAGGAGATACTGTATTGAAAGGTGTGGAAATGTCAGGCTATGCATAATGTGAGACTAAAAGTGATGTGTGCAGGTTGAGTTGAGTTGGTCTCTGAAGGAAGAATGTGTGCACGAAAGGTTTAGATACAGTATCCAAAAAATGGATTTACAGTAACAATGCGTAGTTGCAGTGCCCTTGAGCAAAACACTTCACTATGGACTTTGGTTGAACAAATGTGTTGTTGTGAACTGTAACTGAACTAATATTAACCAACATGTGAGGAGACTTATTTGGTATTTGGACGTGAATCTTTTTCTTTTTTTTACTCTCACAAACAAAGACATCTCCACTGACACTGACAGATATATCACTGAAGACGTGTCCCTTGATTTCCAAAGACCTGTAATGCCTGAAAGTAAAAATAATAATCAATGTGTCAATCCTCCCCTCTCCTGGTGCGCTCCTGAATGTGTGGTGGGCTCACAGATTCTCTCTGACCGGCATCTCTCTCCCTATTAACACTCCGTCACATCTGACGCCAGGATCGTCCCACCTCAGAGGGAGACATTTCAAAAAGGCTGCGCTGAAAGAAGCTCGGGGATACAGAGATTTTAACCAGCCAATCTTCAACTATACGAACGGGAATAAATCAGGTTTATTAAAGCTGGAACAAATCATACAAAAGGCTGAGATTGCCAGGTCATGCTCCCAAATTCAAACTGTGCTCAAAGCAAAGCAGCAAAATGTCCATGTAGCTGAGCTTGTGATGTCCCGCCCCCGAAAGGTTACGAGTTAGGTCTGAGGACAGGTGAGTTACATGTGTTGAAGTATTTATCAATAGAAATGAGAGAGGGCAGGTGTATAAAGTCTTGCAGGCCTCTATACGCTCAGTAACGAGTATTCGGCAGCCATGTCTAGAAACGTCAGTAGCTTTAGACAACCTACGCTGAATTGTGATTGCAGTTTCTTTCCTTTCTTAAGAGCAACAGGGACTCGCTACATCACATTTAGAGACTCGCTGGTTATGGACAACCTGCAACTGTTTCTGTTTATGTGTGGGAGCAGTCAGTGACAGTAGGCATTCAACTAATGAAACCAACGCATCTTCTTTCCCTGTTACACAAACCTGATTCGCCCTCGTAACTTTATTACGGCGCTATGGCAACAAACTGGCATCCTTTTATAGGCACCGAATTGGACAGAGAAATCAAGGGGAAACAGGATTACACAGTCAAAATTGCTTCAGACCGACTCGCTTTTGCCTTTATTATTTATGGAGCGTTTAGTATCACGGCGCCACACAGAGAAGAACAAAGTCGCGCACAGAGAGAGAGAGAGAGAGAGAGAGAGAGAGACGGGAGGACGAGAGGGAAGGGAAAACGCTGAATTTAAAGGAAGTTGAGGAAACAAGTAGAGGTTTTGATGTTTAGTAAAAGAGCTCATTAACCGGTGGGGCATAGAAAGTGCAAACTGAAGAAACTGCACTTATATGCATCCTTATTCCGCCAATCCCTGCAGCAGCAACATGTGGCTACGGTGGCACAGATAACTCATAATTCATTGCAAATACCTTAAGAAAATTGCCTCCTCTTAACTACGCTGAGATGTTCCGCCGCCTGCTGTATCATCATCATCACAATTTCCACAGGTAGCAGGGTGAACAGTGGCTCAGATGGTAGTCATTTATAACCAGAGAGTTGTCCGTTTGAATCCCATGCTCTCACAGGTGCAGACAGATTTTGTGTCTTTAGGGAAGATTTCACCCAGAAATCCTGTGTATGTACAGTATATGCTGTGCATGAATGAGTGATCAGGTGGTGGATGGCACAGGTTAGCAGCCTCGCTTACATCACCCCCCCAGTAGATTAACAACAGCGAGTCTGTGGCGAATGAATGATGTAAAGCAACTTTAAACTGTCCAGAAACGTTCTTTATAAAACTGTTGGTATTATTATTAAACAGTGGCACAATAGTTTGAATCCCGCTGGTGCACACTGTCGTTGTGTCCTTGGGCAAGACACTTCACCCACCTTGCCTCTAGTACCCGACACTGGTGTAGGAATGAGAAAGTGAATGGGTGAGTGATTCCTTCATGTAAAGCACTTTAAGGGCCTAATGAAGGTAGCAAAGAAAGCGCAATATATATGTGACATTTTTTACCATTAATAGCTATCATTATCATTAGTAGTGGTAGTAGTGGTAGTAGTAGTAGTAGGCTAGTAGTAGGCTAGTAGTAGTATTATAAGATGGGGAAAAACATTCCAAATCAAAATAGAAATAAAGTCAGTGAGAATCATATGATTTCAAACATTATAACATATTTTCAATTAGATAAAGTCAGCAGCAGGCAATTAATAAAAACAAAAAGTCATGTCTTTGGCCCAGTGCATTGTGGGTAACCCAGTGAGGAGGAAGTCTTTAAATTCACTTTCTCCACAGGCTTCAATCTGCTTTTCAGCACTGTCCCTTAAGCTTCCCCATTCATTTCTTCAGCCCCCACCACCATCGCCTTCCGCCCCTATTGCACCATGTGGATTTGGCCAAAAAATACATTTCATTGAAGTTGTTTCCATTTTGGAGCGATGTGAGCTCGCCCATGTTTATTCATGACTGAGGTTTTAAGGGGGAGATAAGAAGGCAACTGCTGAGCTGGGGCCTTCAAGGTTTATAAAGTCTGGCTGTTTATAACCCGCATTTTACAGGGAAATTAGCAAAAACACAAGCATGAAGAAGAAGAAGAACAGAGCAGCAAATCAATTGTGTTTGGGTGCTCGTTTGTGTGACTATGGTGGTTTAAATTTTCAAAACTTTATTTAATAATATGCACAGTGGGCTATAAGTACATATAGGAAGGTACTTGTTTATTGCCACTCTTGCTTCTAAAAATGTGTCTTCCATTAGAATCTCAATCAAAAACATCAGAAGAAGATCAAAATTCTTTTAATGGAGAGCAATCCTCCAAAATCAACCTTTTATGCTCAAAAACATACCTGGAGTATTAATTCATGTCACTGTTTTGAACAATCCAAGTAACTTTGGTCTTTTTTTTTAACAGTCTGATCTGTATTTCCTGGATTTTGTTGTGTCAAAGAGGGAACATGAAACCCAAATAATGTTTTCAAGCCTCAATTATGCACAGAATATGTCCACTTTAGATTTTAGAGAGGACAATATTACATTTTAGCTGTCAAACATAATTTCGTGTTTCATCTCCAGTTATTACTCACTGGAGTCGACTTTGGGCTAAAGGTTTGGCGACCACAGTTCCTGATTGCACGCAAAGCTAATTAGATTGTATGGGGTTTGTTTTTGTTTTTTGCAGTCTCAAATGCACGGGCGCTTCTTCTCTCACATTTCCAGCAGATTTCTTTAAAAAATCCAACCAAAACATGCCTGACCTACATCTGTCAACATGCTTACCAACTGCCAGACCCACAGCACATAGTAGGATTCCGTGGTTTCGACAGTACGGCTGTCCTTTGTCTACCTGCCTATATATACACCACAGTGCACCTGGATCTCCTTAGGGTGAAACCGAACTCTCGCTCGCTCAAATGGCCTCCTCAATCTACACCGGTCTTTTCATTACAGTACTCCCAGGACGATACCAAGCATCCCGCTCTGATATTATATCCCCCAACTAGAGGTGCATTTATATGTGTGCCGTCGTGCATGTGCCAGTTCCCGAAAATAACAAGATAAAGCAGGTTAGTGGCTCTCTTAACCTTGAAGAGTGCCCTTGTGGTTTAGTTACCTCAGAAGAAACGGGAACACGCAAACATCCACTGTCTGTTCAGGGGAGATAAAACTCAGAGTGGAGAGGTACCAGCATGTGATGTGCTATTTTCAGCAACGTTCAAACACTCTATAGAAGGGGCTTGATGGAAAAATGTCACTTATTTGATCCCAAGTTTGTTTTCTAGTCTTTTCAAGGTGCTCATAGTCTTTATGTGTATGTATACTTATAGACAGGGAAGACAGTATGAGCACAGTCCCTCTCTCTGCGCCATGTTGGTCGGCCTTCCATGTTATTATTGTTTTTATACAATTACACAATAAAATTCACTCTTTTGGATCTTGCACAGACATGTAAGCATTGGACAAGGAGAAACGCTATTTGTCATCAGCCTGTCCACTACTGTGCAAATGATGAAACAACATTTGAATTAATATAGGTACCATATAGGCACAGACAGGATTTGATCTAACTATGCATTCTTAGTTTTAACCTCTTAACCCCCGCCTTAACCAAGCACATTTTCTCCAGTTCAGTTTTACCCAAATCGACAGCCTACAGGCCAGTGTAACGCCTCATTTTCTGTCACCTGTTTTGTTGTATTTTTGTCGCTTTTTGTTACTTTATCATCACTTTTTAGTTTTTTTTTTTTGCAGTGTATTCATCGTCATTTAAGCTTTTAGATTTGGGTAAAGTCGAACTGGAGAAAATGTGCTCGGTTGAGGCGGGGTTTAAGAGGTTAATATAAATGAATACACCTTTAGATACAGCGCGTTGCGAGGCTTTGCACTGGACATGGCCGCCATCTAGTGGCTAAGAGGAGGAGGTGCAGAGACAGCTGCGCTATTTTTAGGATGCAGATGTGGAAACGTAATGTGGGTCACCGACAACAAAAAAAGGCACAAAGAGGTTAGTCTCAGGGTGCGCTTGGTTTGTACTAAAGGGGACAAATGAGGTCGTTGACTTATAAGGGACAATGTGACATGTTCGCGTCACACATCATTGTAAACAATCCACGAAATCCACGATTGTGTAACAGCAGCGCGATCTTTAATCAGGAACCGTATGTTTTTTTTTTGGTCGATAGGTGGAGTTGTGCATCAACAAACCTAAACGCGGCTTATTGCACTTTTGTATGAACCCAGAATTAGGTTGAGGCGCCTGGAGCCTGGTATCGCGCGTGTCATATGATAAGAGCTCGTGGAGAAGAGCCAGCAGCAGCGGCAGCAGCAGCCTATCTCCGTAACCGCGCGCACGCTGTCAGAGAGAGCCCCTGTTTTATCTTCACCAGGCAGGGGAGGGGGGCGTATCCTTCCCCCCGTTTCTTTTCTCTCTCCCCTTCAGCCTGGCGCGCTCTGACTGTGTCCACACTTTTGCTACACTACAACCTGCCACAGACGACGCCCATTGCCGAGGCAACGTTCTGCTCTCGCTGAAAAGCCTGCCCCTTCCAGTTGTTGCTTGTAAGTCGCGCATCACTCGCCTCAACAACACAAGGAGTGCCCGAGCGAGGAGAACGCGCGAAGAGGAGGGGTAGGAGAGAGGAAGAGGGGTGTGAGGTTATTCCGAAGAAGTAACACTCAGAAACCCAAGGCTGTTTTGGACCAAAAAAAAGGAGGGAAGAGATCTGCATTTGAGTAAGTCGTGATTTATTTTCTTACGCGTACTGACTTGGATTTTGAGCTAAACGCTGCAATATTTACCCCCTCCCTGAATATCAAGTTTACCCAACCCCTCCAGCATCATTTGGAGGATGTTTTAGGAGCGGGATGGATAAAAACATCACAGCATCCGTGCGCAAAGCGAACAGCGCGTGACTGTCAACGCCGTAGTACACGCGAGGCATTTAAATAACAGAGATGACATCTTGTTTTGGGGATATTGTAGGAACAAAAACGTGACAAAATTATTCAAGGCATGCCAGTGGGCCTGTTTACACGGTGCTGCTGTAAGGGTTCTGGTATCCAGGCCGACAGGTGTAACAGGACGTCGTGTTTACGCGGGTGGCTCTGTGTAGTATCGATCTATTTCTGCCCAAGAAACGTGTCGCTGCATAGAAGTCTGTGTAGGTCGAGGCTTTTTTTATTTTTATTGGCGCCATTCCTTGCAGTAGCCATGGCACTAAAGCCGTGAGTGAGATGCTGCTGAGCGCTGCGCGGTGGCGGGCAGAGGAAGAGGAGAGAGCAGGGGAGTGTTGTGATCCAACATGGCGCGCCTGTGCTGATAAACCAATTGGCCATTACATACTCCTGTCTGGAATTTGCACAGTGCAGGAGTCGAATCTCTTGGGTTTTGGAGAATTTGCAGAAAAAAAGGAGGAAAATGAGCAGTCATAATTTGGCCATGTCTACCCCCATTGGCTCCATAGAATAACCGCTCTGCCTCATAATAGCAGCCATAATAACAGTGCAGCCATCATTTGGAGCAGTTCCACTCACTTGCTCTTGATCGCAGCAGCAGGTACAGTCACAACAAGACACACACTGTTTTTGTTTAGCTTTATCTATTGTTTCATGGCTGGGAACAGATGTACAATGGCTCTGTTTACATGCCCTGTTGAGTTGTATGATGATTGAGTCCACAAACAGAAACGCCCCTTGGGGAGTACAAACTGGAAGTCACACACAGTTGACAAAATAATGGTTTAAAATGAATCAAAGTGATGGGTGACAATGGGTCATGTGGTACAGCCAGTTGGCAGTTGAATTTCAGCTCTCATAGTGCAGGCTGCCGCTGTGTCGTTGGGCAAGATGCTTCATCTACCTGTGCGGATTTCTACGCATGACTTCTTCTCTTCTAATTGAGAGAAGAGGAAATGCTTGATTTACTAAGAATGCTGACTTGACACTCATTTGGCTTCTGTTGCCATGCTGTTGCTATGCTGTGACTCGCATTAACTTAATTGTATTGAAACTTTGACACAGCTTTGGTCTATGAGAATTGTGGCTTTTACTCCAACCAAATGCAAAATGACCTACTCCACTTGTTTGCCGTAGTTCAACACGTGCCTGTATAGTTGTGCTTGTGTGAGGTATGTTGAGTTGGCCCCCTGCATAGGGCTAATGTTGGTCTATATCCGGAATGGAGCCCTGTGTTATGTCAGCAACTCCCAGTGCAGCTGACAACCCCTGTCCATTTCGTCCAATCACGGCCCGGCGTCACAGCTCTGGGCAGGGGACAGTGTGTGTTTTAGTGTGTCAAGGCATTGTGGGGAAACAAAAAGATGGACTGAGGTAATGAGCTTGTCCTGGTTTGACTGTTTTTTTTTTTTTACAGATGTATATACAATGGAATGAGATGAACAACTTTGGGAAAGCACTGCCTAGTTGCATTTTCCTGATTAGATGCATGTGTGTAAATCAAAATTCAGATCACCAAGCACATTTTAAACTAAGAGCATTCAGATTTGAGAGTACATGCAATACGAGCTGTTATTTGGAATACAAGAATAACATATGTTTCAGAACATGTTAGACCACAGCTTTCAGCTTTCATATAAGACCCCAGAGAGACAGGACATTGTGTTGTCTCCAAAGGACACTATACAATCATTGCAATTTAAAAATTCTAGCTATTGAAATGAAAATTACTATTTTGATTAATTACATACAAAATGTATCATGTTTTACTTTCATAACAATGCTTTATATTTGTATATGTTTGTATTAGAAACTGATTCAATAAAATTTACTTTGGCTAGAGCTAGCTGCTGGGTATGCTCGGAAGTAATGGGTTATCACATTGTGGTAAGGCAAGGCAAGGCAAATTTATTTATACAGCACATTTCATGCACAAGGCAACTCAATGTGCCTGACAGCAACACCAAAAACACAACAAAACAAATCAATCAAAACACTCATAAAAATATACAAAATAATAATTAAAAATATATATTAAAAGTGGTTAAAATACTATACATTTCCATAGGCAACAGTAAATAGGCATGTTTTCAGCCTGGACTTAAACATAGTAAGAGTTGTGGCCTGCCTCACGTCCTCGCTGAGGCTGTTCCACACCTTTGCTGCTTGAAACTGAAACGCAGCCTCACCGTGTTTAGTCACTCTAGGAGGAGACCCCTGCCTGAGGCCAGTGAACCGCCGTTACAATAGTCTAACCGACTGGAGACAAACGCATTAATTAATCTCTCCAAATCTGGTTTAGACACTATGTTTTTTTATTTTAGCAATGTTTTTTTATGTGGTAATAAGCCGCTGATGTAATGGACTTAATATGGACTTAAATATGGACTTAAAATTCAAGTCTGTGTCCATGATTACCCCTAGATTTCTAACTTGATTTTTAGGTTCTAGTGAAAGAGCTTCAAGATGACCAATGACAACCTCCCTGTGTTTTTGTGGGCCAAAGACAATGATCTCAGTTTTATCTGTATTTAACTGGAGGAAGTTATTTTGCGTCCACACACCGTTCTGTTTGATACAATGACATAGTGTATCTACAGACCCATGTTCACCTGCTCTTAGTGAAACATAGATCTGAGTGTCGTCTGCGTAATTGTGATACATTGTTACTTGATATCAACTGACCTAACGGAAGCATGTACCAATTGAACAAGAGGAGCCCCAGAATCGAGACCGCTCTCCAGATTTTGAGCAAGGATTTTGATGTGGATTTACCTACGTGGGGGTAGCAATAGGCTTCTTTTTTCCAGCCTATTCCTGCAAAAAGGAGAGTGTGTGTGACTAAAATTTCCTTTGCGTAAACCAAATCAGATTTGTTTCCATAAAAACACACATTGCTACATGTTTATTTCCACAATCACAGCACCTTAGTTAGAAGCCAGAGTATTTCTACCAACTACCTCTGGGCTAAAATGCAAATTCCTTGGCAAAACATGTGTTAGATCTCACATGCTTGACTCTGTGGGAGTTAACGGCAGCTCCCGCTTTACATGTGATAACACTACCAGTCACATTGCACAACCCACTATTTTAGCTGTGTAACCGGTTGGTACAGAATACTGGCACTGGATCCCACATTTGCCTGTAAGTCACAGTGATGGATGTGGCCAATTACCCTGGTTGACCTTGGTGCCATTAAAAAGCCATTGGTGGTGGTTACAAAATGTGATGTTGCAAATTACCTGTGGAAAATTAATGATAGATGACGTTCCCAAAAAGTTCCCAGGAGAAAACAGTATTTTTCATTAATATATCATTCATATTTATTGTTGATGAGGCAGGTTTGTTTCTCAACTGGAGGATTTTTGTGGCCCACATTAAACCTACTATGACAAACAAGTATTTGTCATGTTTGACCCTGTTTATGTACCACAAAAATACAGCCTTTTCACATAGAGTTTTATTGATTCAAGCAACAAAAACTGAGGTCTGAGGTAGTATACTTTATTAATCCCTGTAGGGAAATTCATTCTCTGCATTTGACCCATCTTCAATGCCGCTGGGACGACCTGTAGGAGCAGTGAGCTGCCAGCATGGGCCGGGGCTCGGGGACCCATCTCCATGATGTGGAGCCAGGCTGGTGGTCAGAAACAACCTGTTGGGAATCGAACCCGGACCTTCTAGCTGTGAAGCACAAGCGCTAACCGCTGTACTACCCACTATTGCAACACACTTACCACTACTATTATTGATACCCTACCAAGCTACTAAAACAATACTTATACTACTGCTTGTGTTATAAAATTACTGCAACGCTCATTTTACATCCGGAAACCACTAAAACATTATTACCAACTGACTTATTGCATGACATGTCTGACAAAATGTAGCAGTTTAATGTTAGTGGACAAGAGCCGTGTTGAGCAGATGAATGAAGCAAATCGCAGAGACACAGAACTTGGATAATAAAGTTATTATTAGATCAGAAAATAAACTCTATCCTTTTTTTCTCTACTTTTCTAAATCTGCATGGCTCTTTTTCCTCCTGGATTGTCACATCATCCTTAGTCCTAAATCTCATATTACGAGCCCCTCCCTGCAGCTTTTTCAGAAGGATAAATCACAAAAGGATTAGATTTGATCATTGTTTTTTTGCAGCAAGACTGTCTTGCTGATCTGAACACATTTGTAGTTGTGTCAATCCCAAAGGGGGATGTTGTCTTATGAGCAGCTGCAGTACAACCACACTGCTCATATGACCGTCACCAGTGGAGTTACAGGAATCAAAAGCACTATTCACCAGACACTGAACAACATATTTACTCATACAGTTATTGCATCAAAGAGAAGAAGCAAAAGCTCCAGCAATCGAAGAAAAAGGTGTCAAAACGAAGGAGGCAGTTTTGGTAAATCAATAATTGTATTTATGCTTCTGTAATGGTTAAAGCTTTGGTTTAGTTTACACATATAGTGATGTAGGCTGTGCCCATGAAGAATAAAACAGCTTCTCCATCCAGCGCTGAGGAGAGTGGAGAGAGCAGACCAGGACACGAGAGCGTGTCTGGAACTTTAAGGAAATGGACAGTAGACGCTGAAGCTGTGCTGATAGGAGTAATCTGATGCTAATGTTGTTATACTGTTTTACTGGTGTTTGGAAGTTCAAATATTTTATGAGGTGTTACATGGTGTGATCAGTTTGAGAGCAACTACTGCAGATATTACTTTCCCACATCCCACCCAAAATTGGGTGATGCACTCTAATGTTTACAGAAAATACTGAAGACTGAAAATTGGCACACAAATCATCCCCCAAAGCGGTGCTTATCAGCTATTGATTGATGTGGATAACACAAATAGCCTACAGTTTACATGTTTAAAAATAAAGTTAAACTTAAATGCCTATCAAAGCATTCTTAATGACTCTCCATCTTCAAATGGATATGTTGTGATTGATAGAGGAGAAAGCCTGTGGCCCTCTTAGAGCCTTAAGTGGACATTGGCCTGAGGTCACGAGGGAAGGCACCTATTCTCTTAATGGTTCCTGCAGAGTTAGAAGAATAAAACAGCTTTTCCATCTAGCGGTGAGGAGAGTGGAGAGAGCAGACCAGGACATGAGAGCTAGTGGGGCATATGGAAACGGACAGTAGACGCTGAAGCTGTGCTGATAGGAGTAATCCGATGCTAATGTTGTTATACTGTTTTACTGAGAAGATGCAGAGTCAGGTGAAAGGAAGAGATTTCTCTTGTGGTCCTTTTAGAAATCAGAAATGGCTGACATCCTGCAGGTGCAACTTAGCATTTTTAAAATCAATGGGCTGTCATTGTGAATGAGTGGTTTAGACTTTATTTTCACGTATGGGAGTCCAGACCTTAACAATATGAGTCAGATAAATCCGAGCACTGTCACCTGCGATAACGCCATTACTGAAGAGAATAGCCTGTTATTCAACTGAGCTGTGGACATAAAAGTTGTGACTTGGACTCAAGTCAGACTTGAGTCACTAATTTGAGACCTGACTTGATAAAATGGACTAAGACTTGGGACGGGACCTAGACTCGTGAGCCACCGACTTGGCACTTTACTCAGACTAACCTGTCTTTAAACTTGACCTGGACTTTTGACTGAAATGTTTTAGGCAAGAACTGCATTACTATAAGATGTGTGACTGAGGATTGTATATGTTTATGGTAAATGGTAAATGTATTAATAAAATATATGTTTTTATTAATATTTATGTAAATAGAAATTTGCTTCACAGCGCACATTTCAATGTGTTCCGGAGCATTAACATTTGAGAGAAGACTGAAATATGAACTGCTAAAGTAATACATGAATCACATGATCATGTTTGTTCATGCTCATATTATAAGACATGTTCTTCTCCTCTGCTCCGTTTCATTCATTCTGTATTGGCTTGGCTGTTTTGTTGTGATTCTATGATGTCACTTTTGAATGAAAAAAAAAACAAACACTGTTGAACATTCCAGAATACATGCAGCTACGTCAAAAGAGCAAACAAACTGTTGTACAATATGTGTTCCTACTGATCAGCTGGACTGCCTTATATAATTGATAATAATCTTAATAAGCCGACATTCAACATGTATCTCGTTGCAATTTCTTGTTAAAGTTCAACTGTCATCATCACCTTCCCTCAAGCTTAAGTCGTTGTCGCTACATGTGGCTTCTGAAATGATACTTATTTAGACTGATCCAGTCAGACAAGACTCCAGTGTGAGCTAGTGTACTGTGCTGGTAATTAAATCAAAGCGGGACATATAAATCTGTGTAGGACTGTGTAAACCCATTAATTCATAAACAATAAAACAGCGTTGTTGAAGCAGAGGTAATGGGGGTTAAATGTGGTCAAGTGGAGCATACGGACGAGGCTTGGATTAAACGTTTGAATCAAATAGGATTTATGGGATGGAACAGGCATAGAAATTAAGAAATCTTCCCTTGAAGATCCCTTGAAGAAATGAACATGCATAAAAGCAGTTAGGCCCTAGCATGTCATGACTAATGTTTCATTTTTTATTTTTTAATCTTATGGTGGTGCATTTCAAATAGAAAGGCCATATCCATCAAGTTTACTAAGCTTGGCCACTCAAACCTTTTCACTTTCTTGCTTATGTGGATGCAATATCCCTATACTAAATGTTTGTCTAATGTTGTCAGCTGATCTCATTATTTGGGCATATAGTGTTGCTGAACCTAGACCTGACCAACGGAAGCTACCCCAGATCATAAACCTTGCCTCGAGTTTGGTTTTACCTTAATCTAAAAGCTTCTTGAAAAAAGTGTCAAAATCGAGAATGAGATGATAAAGAGTATGAAAATGCAACAAAAAACATGACAAAAAGGCGATGAATAAGTGACAAAAATCCATCCATCCATCCATTTTCTTCTACTTTTACGTTGCCAGGTCGTGGGGCAGCTGTTGGAGCTGCCCAAGTCACATAGCACCAGCCCCTATGGCTCCTCCTGCAGGTGGTGGATCCACAGAAGGACGGCCTCATGGTTCTAACCGGGCCTGTGGTCTCTCATAAGGGGCTTCTGAACCGCTCTTTGTCTGACCCCGTCACCTAGGACCTGTTTGCCATGGGAGATCCTAACAGGGGCACGAAGCCTCCGACAACAGAGCTCCTAGGATCATTCGGGCGCTCAAACCCCTCCACCACGTTAAGGTGGCGGTTCCAGGAGGGGTAAGTGACAAAAATGTGTGGCAAAAACACAACAAAAAGCCACAAAAGAGTGACAAAAAGTGACAAAAACGCAACAAAAAGTGACAAAAACGCAACAAAAAGTGACAAAAAGCGATGAAAATTTGGCAAAAATGTGACCAACACATTAAAAAGGCAAAACATAATAATAATTAAAACGTGATGTCAACGCTGCAACAATGCGAGTTTTTTTTGAGTAAAGCTAAACTAGAGAAAATGCACTTGGTTAAGGCGGGGGTTAAGAGGTTAAGTACAGGTGGAAACCTTTTTTTTTACAGCATTCATCTCCAAACCCTGTGATTGTCTCAGGGCTCGCTTTGCGAGCACTTCATATTTTTTTATTTTATGTATTGGTTTATTTGGTCGGGACAGTGCATGTTACTGAACATACATGGGTCTCATGCATGTAAACAAGCCAAGTTTGTAGCCTTGGACTAATTTCTACAGAACAGCTGTAATTATACTGAGAGTAGATTACACACAGGTGGCCTCTATTTAATGGTTAGGGCAAGGTGTGAACATTCTGCAGTCATTAGGAATGGTATAAAGGGAATTTAATGCACTCAGAAAATGCTGTATGAATACTTATGCACGCCCCACTTCTCATTTTCTATTTTTTGTAAAATAACAGAATGGTGTATCATTTTGCTTTCACTTCACAGTTGTCTGTTACTTGTGTGTGAACTTTCAGTAAAAAATTCTAAATAAAATCTTTATGTTTAGGGTTGTAAACATGACAAAATGTATAAAAGTTCAAGGTATATTAGTACTTTCGCAAGGCACTGTATTTGAATATGAAATTATTCATCAATCAGTATTATCAAGTTATTTTCTACTGCTTCGTAATGCCCCCTAAAGTACCTCTTGTCTAGCTGCTAACGAGGCTATTGGAGTGTGCCAGGTTCATTTTTCTGTTTTACATGTCTAATATTTATGGCCGCACTGAGACGGAGAAGAAGCACAAACCTTTGATCCCTAGAACACTAACACATGACTTCAGAGGATATCCGTCAGCTTTTATTGGCACTCCGCTGTTTATGTTTGACCCCGAGTGTGTAAGGTCCCACATAGGGCTCTATTGGGGAGGAGCAGCATTGTCTCGGAGATCGCGTGGCCTGAAGAAAGGAAGCTGTGGAAGTAGGGAGTAGGAAGGAGAGAGAGAAGTGGCGTTAACGAAGGCTTTGTTTGAAGGGGGTTTCAGATTGGTTTCCCTTTCCTCAGTTTTCTAATGCAAAACTCGGGTCATTAAGCTCAAGAGGGCATTTCCATCGTCCATCATCTGCATCATCCAAGTTTGTAAGAAACAGTGCCAGAAAACATGTAGTCTGAGCTAGGGCTGAAACAACTAATCGATTAATCGACGACTAATCGATTATTGAAATAGTCGACAACTATTTTAGTAATCGATTAATCGTTTTCTGGTTCACACAGACTCAAATAAAGCAAAAATGACATGAAAATGTAGTATTTTGATGAAACCTATTTTGTTTTTATAGTTAGGGTCTGTAGTGTTTTGTACACTGTAAATTTCATGAATATCCGTCTGTGTCTCATCCAATCAGAAAGCAGAATTAGCACAAAGAGCCTCCTACAAACACTTACTTTAAGTTTACACCATCAATACGACCTCAAGTGGTGCCACTTTAGCTTTTTGTGATGAAAAAATAAAAAATTTCTACACAATTCACAGCCAAGCGATTAATCGTAAAATAATCGATAGATTAATCGATTACAAAATAATCGTTAGTTGCAGCTCTAGTCTGAGCGTATATAACCAGAGAATTTCACCTTCATTACTGTTTGCCTCACTGGACTATAAACTGGATTGAATGTCACAATATGAATTTTCAGTTTCACCCAAATCCATCCCGAAAGCTCAAGATGATACTTTTGGACTCACATCCTTCAGTGATTCAAACAAATCGCCTGACTGCCTCGACAAAGACCCAAAGGTCGAAACGCGTCGGCATCCAATAAACAAGTATTTAATCCCGTTGTGCCTCGGAAACTTTATTTTCTTCATTCAAATCGCCTGACTGTCTTGATTTTATTTTAATCTCTAACTCTTTTTTTTAAGTTGTTTTGTTCAATCTCCAATCGCGACTTAAAGCATTTCTTACTGTTGGGGAACTTACATTGAGAGTAATAAAAACGACCCATTGTCTCCCTTTTAGAGTCAGTGCTACATGTGATTCAGTTTTATCAATGTTTTATTCATTAGTAAATTCCATAGTAAATGTGTGAGCTGCATGATTTCAAATGGAACAAATTAGCATTCTGGATGTGTAGTGTATCAATGCTTTAGTGTCATTTAGAAGAACATACCGTATGGGTTTAAATTAGAACTAAATTACAATACTATGAATTTGGTCATTGAGCAGTATTTTGGATTGTTTGCTTGAATATCGCAAAAAAGACTAACCATTTAATTTGTAAAGCCAGCAGTTAACATCTTCTTTGTCAACCTGATATGATTGTGTTGACTTGCTGTAAACCTGGAATCCATTGTAGTAACAAGCTTCAGATCAACACAGAAGCGCTGGATTAAAAATCACAATTGCAGGTTGCTTTGCTGTTTGTGGAAATAATCCAGATTAGTAGTGATGATAAAAAAATCTAGTGTAATAATCTCCGTACGCTTCTGCAGCTGCAGATAACCTCAGCTGTCCCTTTCTCACAGAGCACACAGTCTAGTCATGGCCTTGGTGTCCTCTCTACTTCCATAGGTCCCATGAATAATGCATGCACCATTTCCTGAAATATATTTCAAATCGTTTTATGTTCATGAAAATGCAAATGGGGAATGAAATGCCAAAAATGGCGTACAAGAACATTCTTTGAAATGCAGCCTTTCTCAGTTGTTATTCCAGATTTGGTATGGTTAGTGATGGTTTTTCTCCTGCCCCAATTTAAGCGAACTGTATAATAGTGTTGGGACCTTTCAATGGTTTGTGGAGTGGCCCTCAGTATTGAGTTTTTAAAAGAGGATGTAGAATGACTTAATGTGTTCCTGGAAATGCAGTGAAGTCCAGAGGGGATTGGTTCATTCATTAGTCCACTCTCTCCTCACTCTTCTATAGGCACCTTCTCTTATACACCGTATTGACAAATTCATAAGCGGAAAGTACTTTACAGATATAAAGAAATATAAGTACTTGAGTTGTTGTACAAATAACTTACTACTACTCTCCAACTCATCTTATGTAATCATATCATTTATCGCTAATTTATTATTCTGACAGTTTATCATTAGCCGATTCACAGCTGCTGCACTTTGGATAATGGCCAAAGCCTCATAATTACAGTATGTCGATATTGTTTAGACAAATGGAGCTCTAGCTTTTTCTTGGGGAGCGGAAATCTAGAGAGTCCATTTAGACGACATTTAAAAACTACCATCCAGAATTGTATGTCACTTGTAAATTCAAATGCAGAGTGTATACTGTAGTATACACAATGCAATATATTGTGGCCTCTTGTGAAATTGATATTACATCACTTAATAATGCAATAACACTGATTTGGCGATATATTGCCCTATAAGTAACATTTATTTATTTACTGCTTGTGTTGTAGTTCAGTCGCACAATATGAAAAGATCAATTGTTGAGTTAGTTCAGTGTTGAGTTAGCAGTTTCGCCCATAGGGAAAAGCTGTAGTAATTATCATTTGGCATGATTTTATCTGTGTTTAATGAGGTCAAATAAAATCTAGAGAATTTAACTTTGTATCTTGTTACCCAATGTTTCCCGATGGCCCGAGGCTTTTGCCATTATAGCAAACTCTTGGCCTCTTGGCTGCTTTTAAGTCTGTGAAATTTGCTGATACAAACACATTAGAGTCTGAACTGGACTTCTGAGATTTGTCCGTTATTACTCACACTTCTGTTCTGCATCCTCAGCTGTTGTCAAAGCTTTATCTGACCAGAGCGAGCGGGATAGAGGGGTTTACCATAACCTCCTCCGTTGTTGTGATTAATATTTTAAAAACACAGTCAGCCTCATGTAAGAACATCGTGGGCTTTTGTCCTGCTACTGGTCTTATCAATAATGAATGAATGAGGAGATAGAGAGAGAGCGACTGGAGATAGTGTGCTTTTGTGGTATAGTAATAACAGTAATTACTTTTATATGAACTATAGAAGCAAAGCACTCAAGAGAAGAGGGTTAGTATTTGTTTCGACATATCATTTCTTGAGTTGATTGTGTTTATTTTAGGGCATTTGTGCTTCACCTATTTCTAATTTATGTAGATTATTTGTCCCATCAGACCATTTCTGTGATAATAACAATAACTTTGATTGTCTCCTCTCATTGTTTTGTTCCGGTGGGTGTTTGTCCATTTTCCGCATAGTTTCTGCTCCTCCTCTGTGACCTCTCTGAGTCGGGACAGCTTTCAGACCTTAACAAGGGCCCCCTCCTCCCCCATGTCACTGTGGGATATGATGAGAGTGCACATGTGGAGAAAATTAACAAGCTTTTCATATCTCCGTGAACCCTAAAAGACCCTTATTAAAGAACTCTATGGTTAAAATTTCATTGTCATTGCTATTGGACAAAATCATTATCATGGATTCTCTCATGCAACTTTATTTGGTCATTTAACCACAGTAATTGATTCAAAAGGGTGAAGTCGATGTACCTTGCCTATACGTAACGGACACTGAACAATAAAACACGGAATTGTGACGTCAAAACTGCAAAGTATTCTGGGAATAGGACCATTCCAGATACAATAAACCAATTTTAAATGCTAAAAATACTGCCGTTCTTGGGCCTAAGACAGCATTTGTTCATTTATCAGTAGTGGGACGGGAGCTTATGGGGTTGTTCCATGGCTCTTTTCTCTACTTAATCTTGTTTTCAGTAAAGGGATTATTTATGGTGTTTGCAAGTCGCCCCTAAAATGGTTATGTTCTTTTTTATAACATTCAATCCCAAACACCATAGAAACAGAAAATTATGAGATAGCGATTGCTAAGCAACTACTAAATATTATGCACATGCAGCTCACAATATTATTACCAGCATTTGTGTCCTGCCTTCTTGAACTTTAGTGCAACTCATGATATTTTCACATTAGAAAAGAATGTATCCGGCAGCACAATTTGCTGTTTATGTCCGTCTTGTGGCTCAATCAGATGATTGTGGCTGTACTTGTTCTCCACAGGACGCCCATGTGATGCTGGTGCTGTGGGTTAGTGGGAGAGGACTAAGATATCACTGTATATGCTGAGAAAACAATGAATCATACTTTAAACTATAGCCTTGAGGTATTTTTCTGATTCCTGCAGGGATTGGATGTTATAAAGAAGTGTGAAAGAGAATCTGTGGTCTATTATGTTTTAGTGAAAGATATATTGTTTGAATGGAGCGGTCTTTACGTAGAGGATAATAAGTGTGATGATTTCCTACAGCAAGTTGAGAGTCAAAAGAACATGAATTACAGTTGCATGTGTTAATGCAAGCAAATCTACTTTTCTCTGGTTATGCAATATTGCTCATGCAAAAGCTTTCTTGTCATAGTTATTTGGTTTAAATGAGGATGTGAGTAACGTTTGCCTGTAATATGAGGTTCTGGAAGTGGTAAAGAAATTGTGCCCAAAGTATCTTAACAGTCTCCATTAAAACAATTTCATGATTTGATTTGAGTAGATTCTGAAAAGGTTTCTAAATTGTCACTTACCATTTGAATTAAAGGCCTTTTCCCTGATATTTTTTTTGTGGTATAGTGGAATGAAATGTGTTTTGTCTTCTTTCCCAGGCTTTTTTTTCCTGAGGAGGCTGAAGTCCTTTGGCGCATGTTAACAAATGTTGTCCATGCTCTATCAACCTGTTGTTGTTGCTGCGGTTCTTTTTTTATGCTGCTGTCTGCTGAGGCAATAACATCTCGGCTTAAAACTGCACTTTGATTTTATAATGCTCATTGTTAATTGTTTTTATCTATTTATTATATCGTGTTTCATCCGTGTTTGCTACTGAATGACAGCTGAATTTCTCCATCCATCCATCCATCGAGGAGATGCTAGAATTAAAAATCTTTAATTGATTTACACTTGGTGATTGACATTCACATGGGCCAAAAACATTCCTTTTCAAGTGAGGCGTGTCCTTTCAGGGACTATATTGGCCAAAAAAACGGGACAACTGGGACAGAGACAGACTGAAACTGGGACAAACCAAGAGTTTTGGAGAAATCTTTTGGGACGTGGGACAAAGGACTCAAAGCGACTGTCCCGGGTAAACTGGGACATCTGGTCACCCTATGTTAGCATTATTGTGGCAATGACCCTGAAAGTTGTGAAATCTGCAGTACTTTTATTATTTTTGGCTAATATTTAAGTATGCATGTCCCTCCTGTAGCCACAAGAGTATGCTACCCATGAAATGTGTAATGTAACCTAGTCAGTCAACATTTGAGCCAGCAAACCTCTGATCAGTGACCAAATACTTTCAAAAAAGCCGCTAGCATCCCAAAACATAATCTTCATATTCTGAATTCATCCATTTTAATAAATCATGATTTGGGGTTTTTACATTCCTCTCATAACTGTGTTCTTTGCCTGTCCAATGTAAATCAATGGGTTCAGATGTGGTAGAACATTTGCCTTGACTCTGCTGATGCTTCACATGCCCGGGGTCAATAAGCTAACCACATCAGGCCTATGAAAGGCTGTATTATTTTATCCTGATACAGTGAAAGATTATCCCATCTCACTGGCAGGGGGCACTGGCTGGCTGCACCCTCAGGCTTTGAGTGCTGCTTCCTTTTGACCATCCCGGAACCCTGGTCTGGAAGCTATTAGGACAGGAATCTCCAGCAGCGCCCAGCTAGCCCATTAGTATGCCTGTGCTAACTCCGTCTGACAGGAAAAAGGACAGGAGATTTACTGCGAATACACAGATGTTTCACTCCAGTCTCTAGGAAACTGTTAGTTTTGCTAAAAGGAAAGTAATTTGTCATATGATGCAATAATTCATTTTCAATCATGGCGGTCTCTCTTACCTAATATTATGTAAGGAGTCTCCATTTAGAAAAGTGTTTACGTCACTCAATCAAGTCAACCACACAGCCAAGAATAAATGACAATTACTGGAGACACCAATGAGGCATAAAACTAGAATCTCTCTAAAAAAGTTAATCTCTTCATTCATCCTGGCACCTGTTTTTCCGCCAAGAAAATGGGGAAGCAGTTTGACGTTTTTGGGGCAAGTTGATTAGATCGCAGGAGCATTTCCAAAACTGAATTGCTTGTGGTATCCTTAGGGGCCAGAACTGTCCAAGGAAGTTACAGTGTTGAACCATGTGTGGTCGGATGATGATGGATGATGAACGACAGAAAAGAGTCCGAAAACATTGTGCGTCGACAGTTGTTTCCAGTGCTGCACATGATCATAGATATGGATAGGAAGATGCTCAATGCATTACAGTACATTTTGACGCATGTGGGGCTGAACGCGGTCCAAATGATACCGTCCGCCTGATCTTTAACCTATTTCTTGCTCTCTTTTTTTAGGATGGCTGAGGTGTCCCATGAGGAGCGACTCCAGGCCATCGCTGTAAGTCTCTCCCTCTCCTTTCGCTCCTCTCCTTCTCAAGCTGGGGGCATCTCGGGGGAAACAACAAATGATTTCAGGCCCGTCAGGATGCGACTGGCTGATCTTAATGACTCAACCTTTTAGATCCCATCTCCTCTGGCCCATTAGAGCATCACTCAGCCGAGCTCACAGTGCAGCGCTGACTGTCTCTGTCCCTCTGCCTGTCTCCCTTTGTTCTGCTGCATCTTTACATCCCTCACCCTTTTTAGCTATTTATTACATTGAAATCGGGATTTTTAGGAAACTGGAATAAGACACACCCATAAGAGGACTTGATATGGCTTTTTCTTGATAGCACAAGAACGACACAACTTTCGGCGAAATGGAGCAGCGGTTAAGATTCACCTCACAGCAAGAAGTAGGTCCTTGTGTGGAGTTTGCGTTTTCTCCTGTGTCTGCAGAGGTTTCCCCAGGGTGCTTTACTTTCCCCGACCACAAACATCTAGGTTTCCCTGTTAAAGCGAATTTGGATCTCAGTGGGTTACTAAGTTCTTGTTATCACAATCTTTGCTTTGCTTTATTTAATGTTTGCTTATTTTTAAAGGCTGTTGACAGACAACTAATACCTTTTCTTGTATGTATTGTATCAGGACAAGAGGAAGCGTCAAACAGAGATTGAAAACAAGAGGAGGCAGCTCGACGATGACCGGCGGCAACTGCAGCATCTCAAGGTACGTCATTACACATGTTGTAAGACATGTATGTATGTATATATATATATATATATATATATATATATATATATATATATATGATTGTTTTGAATGTTGTAATCTGTAAAGCACTTTGTGATACCTTTCGGTATGAAAAGCTCTTTATAAATAAAGTTTTATTGATTGATGAACAGGGTCATATAGGTTAACTTCCACTTAATTACACTTTAGGATAAAAATCAATAAGGTTAGGGTACTGTTCAAAATGTGGCAAGTCTTCTTGTCAAAAAAGACAATGTTGCGTTGATTTCCATGTTTATTGTTTTTTAAAGGATCTGTATCATGCTATTTTAGCCATTCCAAAGTAAAGTATAGCATATATATGATATATTGTACCTCTATCACTATGGAGTACTATTTTTGAAGAAATATAAGTATTTTTGGGGGTATTTTCCTACCGGAAGACAAGACGCTTCGATTCAGTTAACTCCGCCCTCTCTCCGCTCATTCCACATTTGCAGTATTATAAATATAAATATTGCTGCAAAAAGTGAAGTTACTTCACATAATGCAGTTATAAGGAGTTGACACGTGCAACACAGTTTCATAAATGGCTAACACACACGCTAACACACACCTAACACGCGTTTTGATTGACTCACCGCTCAGCATGGCCTCCCCATCGTCGGGTGTTTACGTTATGGCCCTCGTGTTGGTTATAAAAGTTAATCCACTTTGATTCTGGCCAAGGTTTACCAAGCATTCATCAGGTTGGTTGATATAGTAGCTAGCTTAATCCCGGAAAGAAATTCCAACTTCTGGCGAGTGCACTCTTCTTTAGGAAGGTTGAATAGTCCTGTTCCTCTCGTAGCCAAACGCGCATCCGTGACATTATCGTAAGAAAAAAGAAGAGGCGGTGTCCAGAGTAGGTTAGAAAGAGCTCAGTCTTCAAAAACAACACTTATGCTCAGATCCATGGCTCCTCCAGCCGTGGGTGCGCTTGATTAGCGTCGTGGGACAGCACAGACGCGTC
This sequence comes from Neogobius melanostomus, assembly GCA_007210695.1. NCBI lineage: Eukaryota > Metazoa > Chordata > Actinopteri > Gobiiformes > Gobiidae > Neogobius > Neogobius melanostomus. The sequence goes on along the minus strand of VHKM01000657.1, from coordinate 741,663 downwards.
GGAGAGTTGCTTTTTTTTTTTTTTTTTTTTTTTTTTTTTCAAAAAAAAAAAAAAAAAAAAAAAAAGTTTTATAAATACAAATCAGGCCGTAAGGCATTACATTACAGACGTAGAGCACTTCCGTTCCGCTGTGACGACACAACTGAACAGCTCAGTCGTTACCAGAGAGGGTGGAGCAGCTGCTCAGAGAGCAGGATTCAGGAGGATTACTTAGAACTGCGTGAATGAAGCCAAAAACGCTCTGGGGTGTTTTTGATAAGGAAATAGCATAACAACATGGCTAAAAACTCAAAAAGTCGATTTTGCATGATATAGGACCTTTAAAGATTAGAAAACTCTGCTCTGTGTTACTTTATAAGCCTTCTGTTCTTAATAGTCACTGTTATATTTTCTAAAAATGTACAGCCCTAGTGACATTTTTTTCATGCTGATGGTGATACAAGATACCACTAGTTTATGACCTCACTATGTTTGGTCTTTGGCTTCCTCAACCTGTACAAGTAACTTGCTGACACTGTTGCATCTCTGGTTAGCAATTCCAGGAACAAAAAGCTACAAGTGCTAGAATCCAACGTTGAGATCCTCCCTCGCCGCTTCTGTCACAGCATGTTCTGAGCAGACGGCCGATAACGGCAGCTCCTCCACACATGCACTGAAAACATTGCACACGCGCACCTTAGTATCACGGCCAGGGTCTTTTGTTAGCAAATGTGTCAGCGCTATCAAAGCTATTTCAGTGCGGGACAGCAGAGCAGCAGATAAGAACAAAAGGGGTGGTGTGACCCGACGATCTGACATTGGGTTGTTGTAGAGGCATTAATGAGGAGGACATGTTTCAGGACATATTGTACAGTTGGGGCAGATTTTCTATTGTTCGTCTGTTTGGCTTTTGGAGTACTTTGTGGTTTTTCCCACATTTTTAAATCATTTTTGAGACTTTTGGGGCTTTACATCAGGGTTGCAGTGATTTGTATTATTATCTGTATTAGGACTGGTGCAGACTTTGAAATAGATATTGTTACAGTTTCATTAAAGCCACACTGCAGAACATTTTAAGTTACATGTTGCTACATCACAAAACTAAAACTCAAGAGAACATAAACTTTTCAGAGCAACAATATAAGCTCATAAATATCAGTTGGACCATGGAGGGAGATGCTGATGTCCCACTCTGCAAAGTTTCAGGTTAACATGCAATAAATAATTGAATTAAAATACATAAGACAAAACGATTGGTTTTATGTAGATTTGTTAATATTTGCAGCTCTATGAGCGTGTCCTTGGTGTGCGCATACACATAGCGAGGTGCGTCACCGCTCTTTTAAAGGCTTTAACACAAGTGGAGGCGTGTGTTTTAAGTGTTTTTTCTGCTGATCACCAGTACAATTTAGCGCGGGATGAGTGAGTAAGGCAGCACAGTGAGAAAAAGGGGCAGAGCGGCTGTTTTATAAATGAGAGAAAAACAGACACGTTCCAACACTGGCACATTGAGAGTACTTTCTTACCTCTTTAGCTCTCGTCTCTGTCCTCAAAGTTTACAATGATCAGTATCAGTCACAGTCCCAGAATGAACTGTTATCTGGGCGCCGCTCGTGCCTCAAAGCAAGAAGGTCTCGGGTGCGGTCCCTGGCCAGAGGGGGGCTTTCTGTGTGGAGTTTGCATATACACCACTACCTACCTACAATAGGTCTCCCTCTGGAGCCAGAACTCCCTTGGAAATGAGATTCCTAATCTCAGTGAGACATTCCTGTTAAATAATGGTTGAATAAAAGAAAGAAAACAAAAATTACCCGTGCCGCATCCATAGCTTATAGAGATGGAGCATCACCATGTACCTGTGTGTGCTCAGGATAATTTTTGGGCCAGTTTGGGCTAGATTCGGGGTCCAGGACGTACTATATGCACTTGGCTCACACACTTCAACTGCGTCTCAAACCTCACCTTCAAGTGCTCCTACACAAGGGGGACTCACAAAGGAAGTAAAGCAAGCTGTGCAAAGGAATGCAATGTTTTTTTTCATGTGCTGATATGGGACACAGCCACGCCATATCATTTGTGCACTGATCAGGTATCGATAGGTGTGACATATCTTGTCATCAAAATGGCAACCTCCGGCATCACTAATCACATGCAGAAGACCAATTAGTTGTTCAAATTCATTAAGTGTGGATACCTGCTCCTCTAAGGTCCATAAAATTACATGTGGTGTGCCCTAGGGTTCGATTTTAGGCCCATGCTTTTTAACCTGTATATGCTCCCTCTTGGTGATGTCATCAGGAGACATGGAGTCAACTTTCATAGACACTGATGATACACAGTTATACATCTCCATGTCTCCTGATGACACCAGGCCAATGGAGGCACTTTTTAACTGCATTTTAAATATCAAATCCTGGATGGCAGAAAACTTTCTCCAGCTTAAACAGGACAAAACTGAAGTTTTAGTCATCGGTCCTGAGGCCCAGAGACTGAAACTTTTACCCAAACTACAGTCATTGTCTTTTAATCCTTCCTCACAGGTGAAGAACCTGGGTGTGATCTTTGACTCTGAGCTGACTTTGATTCCACACATTAAGAATATCACAAAGATAGGTTTTTACCATCTAAAGAACATAGCCACAGTCCGCCCCATTCTCTCTCAGGCCAACACGGAGACGCTAATGCATGCTTTTATCACCAGTCGTATCAACTACTGTAATGTCCTGCTTTCTGGTCTTCCCAAACAGAGTATCTCAGGTTTACAACTTTTACAAAATTCAGCAGCTCGTGCCCTGACGAAGACCAGGAGGCGGGACCACATTACACCGGTTTTAGAGTCACTGCATTGGCTCCCTGTGTGTTTCAGGATTGATTTTAAAGTTCTTATAATTGGCCCTTCCTATCTTTTAGAACTGCTTTTACCTTATGAACATTCACGGCCCCTGCACTCCTCCGGCAGGGGTCTCCTAGTTATTCCTAAAGTCAACAGAAAGACTCACGGCGAGGTGTCTTTTCAATACTACGCCCCTCGCCTTTGGAACGACCTGCCGGAGGAGCTCAGGACCGCAGAGAACGTTCATGTTTTTAAAGTAGGCTTTTAAGTAGGCTCAAGATCCACCTTTTTAGATGATATCTGTTTACTTATTTAGTCATTTTTATTATTATTTATGTTTATAATTATCTTATTATATTGGTTCTTAGTTAGTATAGAATGTTATTATTTGCATATTGCTCCAGTGTTTCCTCTGAGGGAGCCCTCTGCCCCGGGAGCGGCGGTTGGCTGTGGCTGTGTGGGCACTGTCCTCTGGGTGCCCCGATGGAGGTGTGGTGTTTCTGCTGCGCCCCTGCTGGGCGTCCTGTGGCGGTGCCCTGTGGGTGCGGCTGATGTGCCGCTCCCGGTGCAGACGGCTCCTCTTATGGTGTTTCCTTACCTGGTTCATCTGTACCCAGACTCAGCCCTACGTCCATTATCTGAAAGAGTGGGTGGTTGGGTGGGCGGGAACTGCTTTTAATCTGTAAAGCACTTGGCGTTACAACCTTGTATGAAAAGTGCTTTATAAATAAAGTTTTGATTGATTGATTGATTATCTTGACATGATACATTTAAAATTACTAACTAAACCATCCTCTTATTAAAAACTTGGCCTAAAATACTGGCCATAAGGGATCCTTCCCCGTGTTATGTTGACTGTGTTGCTTTCGTGTGATCCTGGATATTTCTATTTTCAGTAGCATCCATGTCCATTCATTAGTGTGTGTTGCCGTGTTGCCCCATAAAAGAACAGAGACAAACCCAGACAATGCGGAGGGCTTAGGCAAAGGAAACAGATTTTTGTCCCACTCCCACCAGGACAGGAAACGCCTCTGAGACCACCGCACCCCACCACGGGCCCTCGCACACACGTACTACAGGGGAAGTGCAATCACAAGCTACACAGCACAGGCATTAGCGAGTCTGCACACCACAGCAAGATTCCCGCGACAGGTTTTGGTGTTCAAGTGGAAAACCTGCAATAAAAGTCCAGGTTTTACACACACCGTCATTTAAAAGAGCTTGTACCGTCCCACCGCAAAACTGTGCCAGTCACGCACGTGTTGGCACTGGACATTAGGCGGTAAAAATGAGGTCATGTTTTTACAGTTGGAATACAAGACGATGCTTGTTCTGAAGAGAGGCCTGGCAAAAATAAGTATGTAAGCACTTGAACATAGAGTCTGGAATATGGCAAAAGCAACTACAGTGCAGGCCGTGGAAGAGAGAGGAGAGAACAGAAAGTCCCGCAAGTGTAAGAAATAAGACATTCTTTCTAAATCCAAATATTCTGCAAGTGATTTGTAGCTAGAGTGGTGGCTGTTTGAAATGACACTTGTGGCATTTGTTGCAATTGACGTGCACGTTGGGATAGTATATCACTCCCTCTAGTGGTAATGTAAAATACAACAGATTCCCTAGAACTACATCCTCCATCTGTGTTTGTATTGTAAGACTTTGATACTGGCCAGTTAGACTCTTTGAATTATTGTTTAAAGAGCAACTAAACACCAAATCAAGTTTTTTTTAACTGTCTCAATGGGTGTCTCATAGTGTTGTCTACTGGTCCCTGACATTATTCTGACATTATAGCGCAAACGTGTGTTAAATCCTAACTTTGGCCTGAAAACGAATGGGTTGCGCCCCCTTCAGGGTAAACTCCGCTACTAAATTAGAATTTCCTGATTGGCTGGTGAGTGTCCACGGCCTCCACAGAACGTCATAAGCCGCACCAGCTCCACACATCATCATCAGGTGCTGCCCATTGTCCTGCCCATTGTCCTGCCCATTGTCCTGCCCCTGCACCTGTGGTATATAACCAAGTCCTCCCACGTAATGAGTCTGCTGTGATTGTGCCAATGCAAAGGCCCACACACACTCACCCCCCGCATGTCACCCCCAAACTTCAGAGACCGCCTCATTCACGGCAATTTTTGACTTTTGTTTGTGGGTGGGGAAAGGCTTTGGCACGCCCGTTTAGGTACTCTTTAAGTCAAGTGGCTTTTCCATCACGTCATCCTTCGTCTTATCTATGGTGAACATAATTGGTTGAAATGGTTAAAACACAATTTTGACAATTACAATACAATGTTGTGATATTCCGCACAGTATGTTCATTCAAATTAAACAAAAATCATATTGAGCATATTGAGCTAAAACTAGTCATAATACAAAAAAAAAAAAAAAAACTAGGCTAAAATTGAAGTAATAAAGGAAAAATTGAACATTTGCAGTTTCCATGTGTTTTTCGTTTAGGCTGTGTTAGCAAACAATGTTTAAATCTAAGCCACATGGAAGAGCTCTGTGATTTTGCAATATGTTGTGGCTTGAATATTGCGTCACCTATAATATTCCCATTACAATCATTTGGCATCGTATTGCGCTGCCCTAGTTAAAAGAGTCTACAGAGGCAGATTATTGAGAGCATGCTTCTTAATTGTTTGCAAGCCTATCTCAGTGGGACAATGTGTATATTCCACAATCTTTTCTTACGATGTTTGTAGCAGTATTATATTTGGCTTCATTTTTGTCATTCTCTATCGTTTATATTTCATTTCCTTTTGGTACATCTTGAATTCCAAAACATACTTTCCCATAGTAAAAGCCATTGGAGTCGTATTACCTCCACTTTGACTCTGCTCAGGCAATTTAACAGTGTGTGCGTGTCCCAGTTCCGCCCATTGTCTGACGTCTGCAGCTTTACACCAAAGGAACAATGGACACAGGCATAACTCCAGCACCATGGCTTTACCACTTTATGTCCTCCCGAACGCTCTTTCTCTCACTCTTTCTCCTTCCCGGTTTCTCTCATAAAGTGATGTCAGGCTATTAGGGTGTGGTGGGCGAGAGAGAGAGTGGGGAGAGATGAGAGAAAGAGAAGAGGGGGAAGTAGGTCTATTCAAAATGCCCATGTGAGTGTGTCCGCCTGGGGTATGGGCAGTGTTGGGTTACATCATGAAGCTGGGTGTCTGGTGCTACAAGCGAAAGCTCTTTAAAAAACAAGCTCGATTATGATTTACAGAAAGCATTAGATTTGTGCAGCCTATATTCCGATATAAACAATTCAGGAAAGGTCAAAAGTTGAATGAGAACAAGAAAGGTTACTTTTTACTTAAAGCTAACTTACAAAATAGCATGTTACTTACTGTTATATAAAGTAATTCTGGTTTTGTTGTTTGAAGGAAAGAGCATTTACAAGCACAAGCCAATGTCTATCAAAGATTGCATAGAAAAAAGTACAACCTTCCAGTATCAATATACAAAATCTCTGTATTCCATACGCAATGAGCCAGATGATTAGCCGTAACCGCTACAAAAGCCAAAAGGAAATACAATCCAGCTACTTTTGTAAGACTACATAAATTAAAGTGTAGGCTACAAGTTTAAATGAGCCGCATGATCGATGGAGAGGAGGAGGCGTCGCTTTGAAGGTCTGAGAAAAGAAAATTGGGACTTTTTGCTGGAGTTGCATCACAGCTTTGGAATTCACATCTAGCAAAGGTCCACTTTCTTTTCCCTTTTTTTTTGTTGATCCGGTGCTTGAAAACCGGCTGCTCTTTTCCATATGGGCAGTCGCAGTCAGAGCTGTCTCGCTGCATGGTCTAACAGCTGCAAGTACACACACTGTTATATTTGCCTCGAAAGCATCCCAACTATTCGCTTTGATATTGGCTAATCAGAACAAGGCTATAGTTGAGGAGGGAGGAAGACAGTTGGTGTGAAGATAAAAGTGCCATCTGCAAAGTTAGTGCTGTAAGTGTCACATAAATCAGTATGTCTTACTCCAGTGTTATTTATACCTGAAAACGCAATGGATATATTCACTGGAATTATACAAATACATACAATGATAAAAGATTCTCAAGTCATTATCGGTACTGGGTTATTTTAGCATTTTACCTGAGGCTCATCAGTAACTAATGATCTTTTAGGAGCAGGCTGGAGTGGAACCATTAACCCCACGTCCGTTGCTGAAAAAAGCCTCTTGAGGTGATTGGCGAAGTGTCCTCAACGCTACAATTACAGTACAGATGATTACTTGGAAACCATGCTCTACAATGGAATGAACGACCATGATTACAGTAGCTTGTACTACCATGGCTAAAACTGTTCCATTAAATATTTATCGACATATACAAAATATTCAATGACTACTGCTGCTACATCTAATATGCTTTCTAGACCAGAACATTTTGGTTCCCATTGACTTCAAATGCGTGCTTAATTGTGTATATTGTAATTATTAGGTGAAACTGACTGCTTTGGCCAAGAGCTTGATGACCTGGCATCGGTCCACAGTCCACTTGGCAAACACAGTGGGCGCAGCTGAGGTGTGACAAAGATCCGGGATGCACTATTAGGCTTATTCCAGTTTAAATGGGACTAAATTATTTTATCAGAATGTTTCAACCAGAGTGATCAGTCTGCTTATGATGATGTGGGCTGTAATGAAGGCTGCAGGGGGAAATGAATCATCTTTTTAATGAAGGAAAACTAATTAAAAAGTCTGTCCAATAAAGATCCACACAGCTTGCAATGAGGTCTTGTTCTAGGTTCACATTGGACTAGAGCTGGAATGCAAATGACAATATTTAGTAAAAGAAAAATTGCGATTTGACTTTACTAAACGTATAGCACCTGCATTTGACACAAACCAAAGTATCGTAAAATGGTGCAAAATTCATTCAAAAGGCAATTACATGGGATATCTTAACATCTAGAAAGTCTTCAACTAACTTTATTGTGGAAAAATAATTTTGCACTGAGAGAAGACATTAAGCTTAATACTATTTGAATGTATGAATAGATACACAGAGATATTACCATAAACTATAGTACAAAACTTCTACATTTTGACTCAGCAGCAACTGATTTTACTTCAAATTATTCATAGCCTCCAACTCGCCTTTGTAATTGTGTCTTTAGGTTGTTTTGATATCACATTAGCACACCCACTCACAACTTACACTGAAGTCTTGTTCTTGGTATTCCCTTATCTGACACTCCCTGGCCACTCTATTCATTTGTATCATCTCTGTTATACTAAATGTCTATTAAAGTGTCCATATGTTTTATGTGCTTCAGTCCAAAGCCCTGAGGGAGCGCTGGTTGTTAGATGGAGCACCAGAGGAGGAGGAGACCAAGAGGCGACTGCAGGAGGATGAAGTCAAGACCAAACTGCTGGAGCAAGTCATTCTCAGGTCAGACTATTGTTCATTTATACAATGTGCTAAGATTGCTGGACCAGTTGTTGCCAGTATCATGTATGTAACTGGACTTTGCATGTCTTTCTTGTAAAGGCCATGCGTGTAGTAATGAGTGATTAACGGGATGGTAGATGTGTTAGACATTAAAAATTATACATCATTAACTTGTGCCACACAAATTCGGAAAAGTATTTCATTTGGATCATTTGGATTAGCGGTACTAATTCAAGAATCACATTAATTATAGAAGAGGACTGTAGAGGTATAAATTACAGGGTTAGTGGGTTTTATACAAGGATCCCAAGGAGGATGTGTTATTGGAGCCTTTGCAATTTACCAATTGTGACTATATTGCAATTTTTACTTAACTTTGCGTCGCTCCTCATAAATATTGGATGTAAAAGGTTCACATATCTTGCAGTATGTAAAACCAGCCGATGTTTTATTGTTGAACAAACCTGTAGTGGTGTCCAGCTTTATACTGTTTTATCCCCATCTATTGCAGTCGGCAGCATGTGCTATTAATAAGTGAGGGTTGCATGACCTGACTTGTATCTGCTTGTGTGTGTGTGGTGCAGGCTGGAGCAGGAGATTGAGGAGCTGGAGACAGGCGTCTCGGCAAAGGGTGTGGCAAAAGAGAACGGAGGTGAGTTAGCGCTATGACAACACGAAACCATGGCAACACCTCGTGACCACCTCAGTCACAAAGACAACCACGGCTAATAATAGCATCTTCATTATAACCCTCTTTCTGCTTCCAAGAACTGTACTTGTCATATGGCTTACTTCCTAATCATTAAGTTGTTGATTACTTGAATTAAAGCTAGCGGCTATTAACTTTTAAAAAAGTAACCAAAACACCAACAATAGTACTCTATCCCATGATAAATAGACAAAATAATAGTTTATTTGTATACCTGTTAAAATATATTGTAAAAAAAAAAAAAGATTGAACATATCGGTAACACATTCTGGTGGGCTTGTGTGTCATTTACATAGAAAGACCCTGTCAGATTTGTGTTTGTTTGTTTTTTACAAACAGTGAAAGGAGCACATAAGCTTTAAATTATTAGTTGTAGTCCAAATTCATTCAAATGTCTGCTTGCTTATTTTAATTTAATTTATTGGTTTATTTGGTCGGGACATTGCATGTTAATGAACACACATGGGTCTCATGATGTAAACACACCACATCGGATTGAGCCTTGGGCTAATTTCCGTTGTCCCACACTCACACTCTCAAACACTCTCATTCATCCAGGCCTATTGTACATGTTTTAGGTGGTAGGGGAAACCGGAGTACCCGGAGGAAACCTACGCAGACACGGGGAGAACATGCAAACTCCACACAGAAAGGTGGGAATTGAACCGGGGACCTTCTAGCTGTGAAGCACGAGCGCTAACCGCTGTACTACCGTGTCGCCCATATACAATATACTAGAGGGAAAAACATTTACACTTCTACTGCAAAAAAAAAGAATATTGTGGCTTTAATTAAACTTCTAAATATTGTTCATTTTGCACACCAGTTTCAAGCTAGCTAAGCACAGAACTTGACCTGTCTACCTCTTGTGACACTCTGGTGCTCCCTACAGGTGAGAACGGGGTAGTGCAGAATTCGGGCCAGACTCCAAAGCGAGAGGTCACCGGGATCGAAGCCAAGCTGCTGGGTCCCAGCCCGGACCAGGCGAGTGCGGACAACCCCGTCACCCTGGTCTTCATGGGCTACAAGACGGTAGAGGAGGAGCAGGAGTCCCGCGCCGCCCTGGAGGGGTGGATGGAAACGTGAAGGCTGAATTTGTGGTGATTGAAGACGGGGAGGGGAAGGCAGGAGGAGAGGCCGCCACAGACGAGCAGGCGCCCCCCAATGGTAGCATGGCAGACAAGGAGAAGACCAACGAAGCCGAGGAGAAGAAAGAGAAGGAACAGACCTGCAAGTGCTGCACAGTCATGTGAGGGCAGAGTCTGTGCGTGGCGGTGTGTGTATGTGTGTGTGTGTGTGTGTGTGTGCGTGCGTGCATGTGTGAGAGAGAGTGTGCACGTGTCAGGACTGGAATAACAAACAACAATAGCAGATACACAGCCAATATCAACAAGAGCAACTCGAGTTCAAGAACCACAAAGACTCATAAGTGCAACAACTCTGTGTAAACGTCTCTGATATGTATTTGAATTTTAGTTTCAATTGATATTTTTCTATTTTTCTGTCTTGACATTTATATTGTATTCATTATGTATATTATCTTCATTATGGGACTGTGTACTGTAAGGTCAAAGGTATTGTTGAGAAAAGATTAAATGTATTAGCTTTCTCTGGACAAATCTGGAAATCTCCCAAACATGAAATAAACTATGAAGGACACAGTACAAATGCATTTGTGTGTGTAGGCCTATCAGCTATTTATCGGTCAATGTCATATAGTTGCTATATTGTCTAAGATCTTATTTTAAATAGTATTTTAATATATTGATATGAAATTATGTTTTATACAAGGTATTTATTGTTTTTTGGTTCTGAATCATCTCAATCCATCAACTGCATGTGAGCTTGAAAGCAGATTACGATCATGAAAAGTGTCTTTGCTTTTAACTCATGAGTGCACATATATATATATATATTCAGTTACACTGATCATTTGTAACTATTGGCATATGGTGTTAGTTTTACAGCACCAAGACAAAGAGGCAAAGTGGATACGGTACTGTGCAAAGGTTTAGAACAGGTTTTAAAAGTGGTACCTATTGCTCCAACTCATTTCAAGCTGTCACAATACCTCTCACAAATCCAAATTCTTCCTGTTAATTAATTTATGCATATTTTGGACGTGTGAATCAGGGAAGACTGCCATAGAAATACAATGCACTGATTTTTGCTCACTTCCAGATTAGCGATTATAATGTACTGTATATAGCTATAGAACAGTGAGTGCGGCCTGTTTATTTCCACTACTTGCCTATGGCTCCTCTGATGACTAAAATAAGTCACTGAATCTAAATTACAATTATTAATATAAGCTTGAAGAAATTCCAGTTACGGTAGTTTTTCTTTTTTTTTCAGTAAACCAAAAAAGCCTGAAACTTTGGCACAGTACTAAATGTATCAATTTAATTTTTTACTCTAAGATGTATAGTTTATGCTCAACTATCATAAGTTGTAAACACACCATTTTGCAATGACTAAAAATGTTTGAAGTAATTTTGTTCCACACTTAAATCTATGTAAATCTTATCAATAAGGTAGCACTGCATGAAGCCTTGCAACTCTCGTCACTGTTCAGTCTGTTCACCATCACCTCCACGTGAATGTAACTGAACCGGGGTTAAATTGGGACAACCATTGTGACATGTCTGGCTTGTTCAATCAGCTTGCCATAACGATAATATTACGATAAATAGCTTTTTGTCTCTTCATGAACCAAATAAAATGTTGTCGATGCTGTATTTTCACTGTGTGTGGTTGGCTGCTGCATTCTTGTTCTCCCAGTTTAACCCCCTGATGCTAGGATTATAGATGCACTTGGGTCATTGTGTAAATTTACAATATAGTTTAGTTGCACCTGTGTAGCTTTTTAGAGTTGAGTCTAAAGCAAATCCTTTAGTAAAATCCTATCAAGACATATCTTTATCTGTAGTGGCCAGTTGAGACTTCACACTTGATCAGGTCAGTGATACTTAGCCACTCATCATACACTCACTATCTCACTCACCTCTCGCTTTCGCTGTCAAGCATTTTTCACAACAATTTCAGAAGTTGGTGCTATTGTCCTGTCTGTCTGTCTTGTCTGTTTGTCCATACATCCAACTCTTGTCTGTGGAGAGAAAGAGGATTGTGGGCAAACTGCCTCCTGCAATCCAAAGAAAAGCATCTTGGCGGCAAAAAAAAAAAAAATTAAGTACCAGATGCATTGTCTCAAGTCATCAGCCCCCAATGTTTGCTCATACTACATTCCAAAGGGAGGTCAATAAGTGTAGGCTGATAAATTACAGTCTATGCTTTCCATATGTACTTGACTTGAAACTATGTCTCTGATACTTACGCAAGGTTTTCTGTGACTTCATTGTGCAAAAACATGAGTACATTTGTGTATTGTCGGTGCCTTCGTCAGGTTCATTGGGTTGGACTTGTCTCATTTGTCCGCATTTATTTATCGGGTTTTTCTGTCTCTGCTCCTGGTGACAAAGAGCCACCTAAATCACTGCCTTCTACCCATTGTAATTTTTTCACACTTTTATTTTGAAGAGATTGCAGCTCACAATGTAGGACATATGCAAACTATTTGGTCTCCAAGGAAGGCCGTTTCGAGGACCCAGTTTTTTAATGCAACTAAAGTTTTGCTGTGTTACGGTATGCCTGTATGATTAATTGTTGTGAACTTTTGAAAGACGCATCATGTATTCAACATTACCTGCTATAAGCCACATGTGCGCATCATACTGTTGTATACGTATGTGCAAAAATGTTGCTAAGAACTTTTTGTTTTTGTGGGTCTCTGGGACAGCAGCAGAAGTAACCTTGTGTTAGACCTATGCCTGTTCATCTGTGATTGTCTCAATGTTTAATCTTGAATAAATACTGTTTGTTTTCAGTAGGTCATAAAAGCTACGTATGAGTGTATTTAAAAATGTGGGTCTCTAGATACCATGGGGCAAAGCAGTGGTACCACTTGGTAAAATATTTAGCTTACCAAGTACCACCAGGGCTGGACAAACATTGGACTAAACTTAGCTAAAACTGGGATGAAACAGACCTATAGGGACTAAATTATGCCAAAACTGGGTAAACCAGACCTAAACAATCTTGAAATTGGTTAATAACATCAGTCTACCCTAGAGCAGCAGTGGCTACAGGTAGCTATAGCATGAGAGTAGACCATGAGACTTGCACACAAGTAAGAGTGAATGAATAATGACTGCAGTGTAGCACTTTCAGAAGCTTCTTAAGCATAAATAATAAAAAGAGATTCAGGTTGTTCACCTTGTGTGGTCCATATTGGATTGCACTGCCCTAACAGCAGGGGAAAAACTGAAGTAAGAATAAACAGGCAGAGGAAATGTGTTGTTGCTGCAATAGCACAAACCATCCAGAAGAGGGTATAGGTTTTCTACTGAACTTTTCAGTTCCTTCATGTTTGCACATGAGTGATGGTTGAAGCATGGTCGAAACCAATGTGCTTGGGAGAGAATAGCTAAGGATGATGTTTCATGTCTTTTACTATCGTAACAGTGCTTAACATTATTCAGAGAAATAGGCATATTTAATGTTGGTTATATTCAAGATAGCGGCCTCTTAATCTTATCCATTTTCCAAAAAAGTTCAAATACAGCTTAATGCTTTATTGAAATGGTGTAAAGTAGACAGCGAGTGCTATTAAATTATGTAGCCTAGGTCACATGCAGCCAATGTAACAACTTAACATGGGCTGTACCCAACAAATAGCAATTAAAAATAAATGGCACCGGGGCTCGCCTATAAACAACCTGTCATTGTTTTGGGTAAAGCCAAGGTAGAAGTTTCTCCCACACCTGCGTTTATGTGAATTGTGACCTAATGATGTGAGAGACAATGAAGAAAACAATGGATAACAGAGGGCGAGGCAGCCAGTGGGAGGGAAATAGTGCAGGTATCGACACTAGGCTATCGGTCAAAAATGGTGACGTCGCATTCGGCCCTGGAGCGCACCGGAGGGTAGACGTCATTGCCCGTGTTCTCATTGGTGGGGCACTGCGTGATTATTTACGTTAGGCTGCTAAACAGAAGAGTTTGCAGGAAGAACGTGGTGAGCAGTTGTCGCGTGAAAGGCTGCTGTAGCAATTCGGACCAAAAAATACACTGAAACCTACGTTTGTATGGGTTTTCTAGATGGAAAAGATGCCATGGAGGGCAGGTTGTGCAAATTAGCAGAGGGCACAGTTAGCCTGGCTCTCAGCCCATAGACATCAGCTGTGGGGCGCGCAACAATTGCCTTCTCTCCTTGCTGCAGACCAATCAACACAACGATTGACAGGTGTCATATGACACGCAGCCGAAATGGCGACCTCCAGTGGAGTCGTTGGCCACGTGTCTTCATTTGACCGATTACAAGGAAAATAGGCCAATTCTGAAGGAATTGGGCGTTTACTTTACAGTCCTAAATGATCCCATATTATAGGTCTGCCTTTAGATTGTCATAAAGAAATTTTAATATCAAAACAAAAAAGTAAAGAATTCAAAACTTATGTGATAGCCTATCAACAGGTTTCTCAAACTGGTGTCAAGGAACCCTGAGCTAATGTGACAGTTTGACTGTTTTCGTAGAGTAGTTCTCCAACTGTCCACTGGGGGCACTGAACTTTTACTATAAAAAGGTTCAGTTCCGCAGTGCTCTTCCTCTAGCCCTTGCACTTCCTGCTTTAGTCCTACTGCGATTGGTGCTTTACGAGAGCAGGTGAAATAGTGGCAAGCTTTAATTCATTCTAAAATAAGTTAATTCTGACCCAATCCTCTTCTAGTATTGCTTCGGTTCCGGGGAGCGCGTCAAGCGCATGCTGACAGCAGCTGTGTATTGGGTGTGTGTGACCCCAACTGTCCAGTGTTGCCCAGAGCATTTGCCCTTTAAACGGATGCAGGAAGCGGTATGTTGCCCATGTCACCCGATGTAGCACTAGGTTAGAATTCAGGCTTTAACTAAACTCTCTTTCCACTAGGTTCGGTATTCTTTGAGGCCGTGCCCAGTAGGCCCACCACAGCTGCCTTACATCACATTGTTATCTCCACCTTCTTGGTTTTCATGTTCAGGTGTTGTGTGCAGCTGAATGGACTTCCATTTTGTTCTGTTATGATCACTTTGTTAAAGCCAACCTGGAAATAACTCTTTTTACTTTGGGGAAAAGAAAGTAAATACAAACAAAATATAAACTAAAACCAAGTATTCCTATGAATAAATAAGTAATTTGGAATTGTTGCCTTCATATTTTCAACCTATTTACCTGTGTCCTTAATCTTTTACTGTAAATATGAGGTAAAACTCGGATCACTACATTTGGCGTTGTTCTCGGCAGGTCAATTTTGTTACAGCTAAGGTTACAACAAGTAGTACTGAATTATTTTCTCGTGTTGGTCATAGTTTGTCAGTCAGCCTTGTTTTTGTTTTGCTTATTTTGAAGGTGCTTTACTTTGCATGTTTTCTTTTGTGTGTGTGTTATTTTACATGTTTTGTAATTTTTTTGTTTGTTCTGCATGCCAACAGGTTGTCCATGACATGATCGATTAGGCAAGGCAACTTTATTTATACCGCGCATTTCGTACACAAGGCAACTCAATGCACCTTACAAAAGATATGCAAAATTACAATGAGGCTAAGTTAAGGCAAAGCACATATAGAAACATCAAGACATGGAAATACACAGCACACAAGGTCACATGCAGAATTTTTTCTTGGGAAGGGGAAGGACAACCGGCCATTGACCGGAGGGCAGGGCTGAGGAAACGTGTTGAGGCCATAGACATGATAATAGACCGTCATTACTCACTCCTCCCCGTTTACCACAATGACCACGTTCGAGGGGGAAATCATGGTGGATTTACACAGACGCCTCCTCCCCAGCTCTGATGAAGCATGTTCCTACATAAGGGCGGGATCTTCACCGTAGACTTGGCCCTTCGTGACATGTAGCTTGTGCAGCTCCAATGCTAACAGTCCGACCCTCATTGGTATGAGATTTCAAAACTTTATTTCGAAAACCAGCCTGGTTTCTTTAATTATGACTAACCCAGCGTTATCTCAGGAGGAATATGTAGCCGTAGAAAGTGTTTTAAAAAATAGAAACCAGGCGTTAAAGTGGTAAAGTGTTTTAACGTGTCTAAAGCCCAGTGCTTTTCAATGGGAGACTATATGGAGGTACTACAGCAATGGCGGAGCAATGGCGGAGCAATGGCGGCCTGCAGTGTTGCGGTCGTAAAGCAGAGCAGCCAGTGGCCATTGGTTGAGGCAGACGCAGAACGATGGGGGGCGTGGTTAGGGAGGGGGTATGTGTGTGCGGTTATTTAGGCCCGAGCGCCATCAGGGCTGGCGAAGGGGCTCTTGTAATCGTATAGAGTGCTCCGCGCACTCCCCTAAAGTGCGCGGAGCGCACAAAACGAGCGCAAAGCGCTCGCCTCCTCTCAAACATGCACTAACGCACTCCTCTCGTCGTGCACGTTTCGTGCACGTGCACATGTATCAGAAAACGAACATTGTAATTGTACAGAGCCCATAAAAGTCAATGGGCGACTGAGAGCCCGACAAGTTGAGCAAAAAATATTATTATGGCAACGCCGTCCGCCATATTGGGTGTCGACCATTTTGGATGACAGCCCGCGAAGCGGTAGCCTGGCCTTAGCCATCCGTAAACTCCGGTCAATTATATTTTCCCCTCACATGTACGTCTGGGTTTGATCTCAGTGGCTGCGTTTCATCGGTTGAATTTCAACCTACCACTCGGCGAGCGGGGGAGGCGGGTGTTGTCGGTGACGTCAAGCATTTGCGCCGCATTTGCTGGTTGTAGTTTGGCAATGGCGGCGGATACGAACGTAAAGGTAGCTCTTCAATCCGTTCTGGCTCAGCTCCCAAATATCCAGAAATTATAACTGAAGCCTTGGAATACGCAAGGAATGCTCCCAAGAGTTATGATAGCTCGCTTCACTCAACTACATACGTCATGACCACACGCTAGCGAAAATCAGATCCAATCGTTTCAAAGGAGTTCACCCCTCCCACCTGTTAACGGAGCTCAATTGAGAAAGTCCAGACCCTCTGTACGAAACGAAATGAGTACTGAAATGAGTATGGTAAAACCAGGCTAGCGAAGCGGGAATCCGCCTTTATTTTTCACTTCGTATAAAATCTATCTCCTCCTAGAGCGTTTATCGGAACGACCTAATTTTGGGTGGAAAATAATCTTGAGAAGTAGAACTTTAAAAGTTAACCAAATTACTTTTCTAAGTGTTACGGTTTTTATGCGACGAAGCCGCAAACTGTACGAAGTATTTTGAGATTTTTCGCAAACAAAAAATGGCTCCCATTCGCACATATGGAGCCCGATTTCGCTCATTTTGTTATCAGTTGTTAAAGTCTCAGTCCTAAACACTTTCATTTGGCAAAATTCAAATTGGGCGCGATAGCGCCCCCTATAGGAATTATGTGGAGAGTACAAATTTTAGTTTTACGAAAATTAAAATAATTTGGCACAAAATTCTATTTGGTCGTTCCGATCAGAAACGTCAATTACACCCATGCCATATTTTTCACGGTGTTGCTGTAGCGATGACCAGAACGTCACATTTTATTCTGATGAAAAAATGTTAAACTCCATAATTCAGCGAGAAGTGAGGAACCAAAGGTTATTCAAAGTACTTGGATAACCTTTGTGGATGATCTGCGGCGCAGCCGCAGCCCTAAGTAAAGTGTAAAAATATGCTTCAGTTCGCATATATAGTGTGATACAAATTCATACTAATTTTTCTCTGTATAATGTCAAAATTGAGCATGGAGTGCGCGTTGGCGCGTTCCAATAATCCTAAAACTAAGACCCTTGGGGAAAAAAGTTAAAAACAAACATAAAGGCAGTAGCAATACCATAATTTTAGATTGAGGGAGACAAAAGGGCGCGAAGTGCCCCCTTGTTTTAGGCAGGGCGGTCGGCGAGGGCCGATAATCGCCGCTTGCGACTATATTTGCATGTTGTCTTTGCTTTGGCCTGGCACCAAGTTGTCTGTCAAGTTTTGGGAATGTTACTGCATTGTTTAGCTTTAGGTCGTAAGTATCAGTTTTTCCAGTCTTACCGGGTTCCACAGGGTCATTAAGTCCTTTTTCCGTCTCTAAGAAATCTTGTCCCGTAGTAAGCGAATTTCTTGTTGATACATCTGGATATGGCTCCGTATCCAAGCACCAGGATATCTCTGGCCTTGACACTTGGCACAGTTTTTCTCTCTATCTTTGTTTTGACTTCTTCTTCTGATTTTCTCTGTTTGTTATACTCATGGTAAAAATCTGTTAACTTTATTCCAGGTGTATTTTTACCAAGTTTTGCAAAATATGACCCAGAGAGCTCAGTCCTTATCAGGTTTAGCTCTGTGGCTTGGCCTTGAAGGGAAGTGTTGACAGTGTAGGAGAAATAAGCGGTCCAGCTGCGTCAAACCTCGCCTCTCAGGAGGAAGAGAATTATTCCAGAATAGTTCATAAATTTAGAGCAGGTAGTTTTCTTCACAGTTAAACCCTTTTCCTCCCAAAATATAGTCCAACTATTGTCCGTCTCCACAGCGAGCTGCCAGGTCGTACATAACAGGTCATCGTTGTGCGTTACTTACCGGTGTAATTCCATCACTCGGTCACTCCCTGCTCCAAAGTGCTCGTTAATTTTAATGGACAGCAGCGTGGTCCGATTGCAATCTGCTGTCATTCCAAATTTCCGATAATCCAGGGCAGTCCATCCAAAAAGCATGTACCCTGTTATCAAGAGTCTAAATCAGTAAATATCTTTGTCTCCGACCGACAGGACCGCTAGAGAAACGACATCCATCGCAAACCGAGCTGACAATCCAGTCAGGGAAGATGACCTCCTCCGTGGTCTCACTTTGTGAAAAAAAATAATAATTGCGCTGAGATTCCAGTTAATCGATTCCATAGTTTAGCGGTTCGGGAGGACAGCGAGCAGGTGGTCCAAGAAACAGGATTGAATAGGACAAGATTACACACTTAAAAGTCTGCTAATGCTAGTGTTCAAAGCTAGTAACTAATTGTTATATGTTAAATAATGTTTCCTTTCTGTTCTGAAATGAAAAGGCAAGACACCCATGGTCTAAGGACAGGTTTTGTAGCTTGGGAGTGCAAGTGGCTACAGCAACTTGGTGCTGCACTACCATGGCAGCCCTCAGTGGGCTGATACCCCCCCATCAGCGTTAGTGCTAAGGTGAGCTTGAGGGTGCCTCCCTTACATTTGCGTCAAGCGTAGCTGGTATGAACCTGTGGTTGGTGAGGGATGGCCATGTATTATGCACACCAAATTAGTTTTAGCATTTTATTTGAACATAGGCCTACCCACCAGTAGCCTTCAGGGCAACCTCCACGGCTGCCTTGCATTACATTGTTATCTCCACCTTCTTGGTTTTCATGTTCAGGTGTTGTGTGCAACTGAATGGACTTCCATTTTGTTCTGTTATGATCACTTTGTTAAAGCCAACCTGGAAATAACCTTTTTTACTTTGGGGAAAAGAAAGGAAATGCAAACATATACAGTATATATATATATATATATATATATATATATATAACCAAGTATTCCTATGAATAAATCATACGTAATTGAAACTTACCTGTGTCCTTAATCTTTTACTGTAAATATGAGGTAAGACTCGGATCACTACACTAACAATATTTGAATAACACATTTGTAACAGGCCCGGATCACAATGTATTTTAATGGCGTGAAACTCTATTTGCACCCTTTTGAAACTCGAATGCACCCTCAATCATGTTTGTTCTGGAGCCGGCGCTGATGTGAATGATCTAATCTTTTACCAACAACAAATAAGAAAATCACCCATTAACAACTAACTCTCACCTACCAAGTAACTATTTATTACTTTTGTGATATTTTTGACAGCTTAACACATATCATCTACATCTTAAAATGTCAGGTAGAAAAACGGAAAGTACAAAGAATATTGAGGTCAGTCAGCGGGTATTGGAAACAAGATGTTCTCAATTTAAGTGGTGCAGACCATAGACATTGACCTGACTTGATCAAACTAAAAATAACGAATCAATCTTTTAACATAAGGTAATCAAGTAGCTAGAACAACCACAGATTACTAATCAGTAGTTGGATTATTTTATAGAATAATCAACAATTGCTTACATAACTGCACTTAAAGATTTGCATGACACGTTAACTTTATTCGTCAGTGCTTAGTAGATGATGTGAAATATGCCATTATCTCAACAATGACGATAAACTGCTAAATCTGAATATAGCAGTTTTTATTCAGACGTCCCAGCAAGCCTACCTTTTATTCATAAATATTGGTCTTTTTCCCCCAAATTCTCGGCTTTTTTGCCATAAACTTTATTAATTAGAGTGGGGTACCAATGTACTGATTTAATCATGTACTGTACTCACATCATGATAGCAGTCCTCAAAAGCTCTCTCCTGGAGGATACCTTTGATAATAGATCCATAGAGGATACCTGGAGGGCGAATGGATGATGTGGAAATTTGCCGCGGACTTCCCATTTCCCAAATGATCGCCGTCTTGTCCAATCTCAGGCCGCAGAGCCTCTTATCCCCGCCTCTGAGAACGAAATCGGCCAATCGGCGCTTACCTTCGAACGTTCAGCCATTTTGTAAGAAAATCAAGCGAGTCTGCAGCCCTCCCTTCTCCTCAGACCTGCAGTTTTTTCTTGTGCAATGGACGGGTAAGTGAAAAGAACCACTCTTTATGACTTCATTTAGCACAAACCACCGGTAAAACACGTCCCCTTTGTGTGCTAGATTAGTTTGTAAAGTAACGCGGGCGTGATCGGTGCCTTTTTAAAACCGTTAGCTGGAGAAAAGTTTACTTGAAAAGAGTTTTTCCACGAAAACATGCAACAGTTAGCAGTCGCGTTAGCCCAACTCACAGATGCTTTATACTTGCAGTTGTATCTAGCTACATTCTAACTTGTCATGTTACTGTTGATAAATTTAGGCACACGGCCTGAATTCCTTTTGTTTTTACTGTTTTCCGTTGAGATCTATTGTTTAACGAAGGCTCGCCGAGTGTGTTGTTGGCAACTTGGTTTTCACGCGAACCCGAGCGAAGCTAAAGCAACGTGTCTCATTTCCGCATTCATTTGGCTTGGGCTAAACCGGGGCCATGTCGGAGATGTCTGGCTTGGACATCTCACGCTGATTTGATTAAAGACTCCTCCGGTGGGTTATCTCTCAGTCGATAGGGGAACATGTCCTATTGTCGTCCCCAATTTTACGTTTGTTTGGCCGCCTGAACTCGCGATCATGGGACCTGTTGCTCGCGGCGGTTTAGTTTACTCGCTTTGTTGCGTTCAGTAAATTTGTTTTACTTTGTTACAGTTCCTCAAACATCATCCCTTTTTGTAAAGAGTCTTTTCTTTTTATTTCGCTTATTACAGCCGCCTAGACGCTGACTTGTACCCGCTGGGATCCGGCTACGTCCCTGAAATTGAGTAAGTATTAATTTATAGCTCAACTATTACACCTCTGTACTTATTGTTTACCCATTCATTGTGGTGTTTTTTTCTGCTCTGCATAAAACTGTTTATGTGATTGCACTTCCTCCCTAATTGCAAACTTGTGTTTTGTCGCAGCAGTGTCCATGACATATCAGTTGGCACTAAGGTACGTACATTTTCTTTTTCTTTGTTTTATTTGCATTTAGTCGCCAATCCATCCCTGAATACTCTACATGTTTTTGTGACAAAGTGTCTGCTTTAAATTCAGGTTAATGCGGCTCTTTTTTTTGTGTGTGTTTGGATTTAAAGGTGCTATTCCAGATTTTCTTTCAATACAATTTGTTGTCCTTTTTCAGGATAAGGAGGCATTTGTGAAATAACTACCTTTTGTGAGATCGCGTTGGTTGTTCAGTGGTGTACAGCTTTTACTTTCTTTTTCACATCGGAAACAATTGCCACATTTGCTTGGGAGGGCTTCTTCAATAATTACAGAGTTGCACACCTTCCATGTGTAATAGGCTCCCTCCTATATAAAACATGCATGAGGAGCAGCCTGTTCTTCCTTTATAGAAGTACATTGAGCGCTAAGGTTAAGGAATGGAAGAATACAGAATGTGTTATCTGAGTTGTTTTTTTTGTGCAAGTGCTGAGTTGCAGAGGAAATGAGGCTTCCTGTTTGTTTTGTTACCAACTAGCCGATTTTTAAAGTGCAACATGGCTGGGGCATGACTCTGTTAAGTAAAACGTCCGGGTATTGAATTCTTGTATGCTTAAGTGACTGAATGTTCTGGGTTTCTTTTTTTTCATGGATGAAGAAAGCTACGCATTTGTTGCAGACTGCTGGTTCTTGGGTTGTGTTGCCTAGTAAAAATTCTTACCTTTTTATAGCGCCATAATAAAGCTTTAGTCTAGGCCACTCTGTGTAAGTGGAGTCATTGAACTTTTTCCGCTGTAACCATCCTCCTGCGACTGTCCTCATCCTGTCGGCCAAAGGTCTTTACGCTGTTTAAACAGGGCCCCAGAAACACGCCTTTAGGACACACGCGCCCAGCCCCCTCCCCTCTGTATAAATTTCTGGGAAGCTGGTTATTCTTGAAAAACAGGGCTACTTTAAGAAGAAGAAAAAACATTCTGTGAGGCCATCATTTTAGTTTTACTTGTCTGTTTTCTGTAACTTTTGAGCCGTTTCGCTGGGAGTTGTAAGTGTTGCAGCAACAGTGATGCTGAGTTATGGAGCTGTGCCTTGCTGGAATCTGTAATTATTGGGTCCGGGCAAAGCGTCTGGTATTTGTGGTCGCATTCCTCTCCCCCTCCAGCCCCCGAGAGGCACAGATCCCTGCCCCTTCGCTGGCAGCACGGGCCGAACATGTCTCTACCTGTGCTCCTCTCCTTTGTGCATCTCCCATGGGCTTTTTACGATCCCAACCTTGCCAGCCGTCTGTAATGGCTGCCGTTTATGGTCTAGTTAGTTAGTTTCACATGTTTTTGTTTTGTTTTGTAACTCAGCCTTTTAGGTGCACATTCTGTTTCATGCATTTTGAGTTCGGGCTGCAAGAGTGATCACCTTTGACTTGACAGTGCAATGTTCACTCATTTTAGATGAGCATTATCCTCCAGAAACTGCAAAGTCTCCATTGAAGATTTAGTATGCGTGAAACCTACAACCATGCTCTTAATTTTGTGATTCATTTGTAAGTTTTGACAGTACATGGTCTCTCAGTCTTCAATCAAATCTTTGTTTCTGAACATGCTTTCCCCTATTTTTGTGTTCATGATAATTGTTCATTTTAGTCTTGCTGAGAATCTTTATAATTAGAATGAGGAAGTTTGTGGGGGAGAAGCCTGTTCCTGTCACAGAGCAGCCATTGTCAACTCTCATAGGGAAGTTTAACTAAACCTTGGAAACGAGCCTGATTTTGTTGGTTTATCGCCCACACAAGGCTGAGGCCACTTCCCCCATGTCCTGTAGCTCACATCTGGCTTTGGCGTCACAGCGTTTCACTCACTAGTTTACTGCGTTTTGTTTAGCTGACGCTGACTTGGTATTTGACTTTTAAAACTCGCCGCCATATGTTCAGTATTATGATAAGAATGACCAGATGAGGCTCCCCTAGATCTATTAGAAAGACGGGAATGTTCCTTTTGCTGAAGTCATGGATTTGCCTGGACTTTAGAGCAACTGAGTCAGCCTTTTAGGAAGTTTATTTGCTCTTTAACATGCCCAGTCCCGTTATTAGGTCCCCTCCCACTTGATAGAGCTGAATGATTTTTTATTTATTTATTTTTCTTCTTGTTGTGATAGTGGTTAAATTTGCTAGTTCTATTAGATTGAGTTTGCAGTGAACACATCAAAACATTCATATTTGTGATTGTTTTAGAAGTCTAAATTGCACGGTTAGCAGCGCTACTAGATTTTGTTTGTATGCAGTTATCTTGCATGCAAAATAACCGATTTTTTTATTAATTATTTTTTTTTTTCCTTTCTATTTACAATCATTCAACTTGCAATGCAACTTGCAAGGTGAGGAATGCGAGCAGACCTGAATCTCTGGTTGTTTTACTGCTCCGGGACTTCTCTTTCTCTCTCGTGTGTGTGTACTTTTGTATAACAATAGACCCAGTATCAATGCGAACAGGACCTCCATTGTAGACCTCTGTGGAGCTTACTCTGCTGAGCCACTTCTTGTGACTGCTGCACTTCATATCAGCCGACAGCAAACACATACAGCAAAGAGTGGCCCAGCAACACGACTTTATTATATCAAGTGAGGACTGAGATGAGCCCGTTTCACACACTGACCCTCTGTAGGCTCTCCAGCCTTTCCCATCTGGTCTGAGGCCCCAGCGAGTATGTCCTCCTCTATAGTGAGTGATGAGATGAAAGCTGCGACTGGTCAGCAGCTGGAAGCCCTTAAACCACTTAAAGATGCCCCTTGGCTATGAACAGTGTACAACGCGCTTTAGGATGTTTTCTTTGTTAGATGAAATTAACAGATCGCCCCCTTTAAAAAAAAAAAAAAAAAAAAAAATTTTAACCACTGTAGGTCTGCATGATTTTTAGAGAAATGTGTAATTTTTATTTCTTTGAAACAGTTGGAAATTCCTTGCCACGCCAAAACCCTTTTGAAATATGAGCATTGTGGTTGACTGTTTTTTCAATCATGCTATGGTAAAAAAAAAAGCATGAGCATGTTGACTTGCAAACCAGTTGATCAAAAAGCTCCTTGTAAGGAGAAGTGAGGGTGCGCTGTGTTTGAGTCTTTTTTGGTTATCGGATTACTTCCTGCCTTATCACACAATGGGCCAGGTAACGTGAGAGCCAGGCGAGCTTTCCACCTGCCGAGCTGCGTCCTCGCTGCTGTTTGCCATGAATTGAACCTTTGTTTTGTGTTGCGTGCAGAGGGGATCCGACGAACTGTTTTCTTCCAGCGTAGCCAACGGACCCTATATCATGAACTCAGGTAAGGGGGTTGCCATAGAAAGTGGAGTCTTTTTTTTCTTTTTTCCCCCTCCTTTTCCCCTGCTCTTCAATGTGTTGTTTGTGTTGTCATGGTGAACAATCCATTATTCAAGACAAACCCGAGCCTTCTGTTCTCGGCGCCTGATTGTATCTGTTTCTGTTTCCGGCCGCAGCCAATGGCAACGACAGCAAGAAATTCAAAGGTGATGTTCGCAGCCCTGGCGTCCCGTCACGTGTGGTGCACGTGCGCAAGCTGCCCAACGACATCAACGAGGCCGAGGTCATCAGCCTGGGACTGCCCTTTGGGAAAGTCACCAATCTGCTTATGCTCAAAGGCAAAAACCAGGTAAGAGAAAAGTACAACAGCACTCGTCAAACCTGTGTGACTAGAATGTCAATTTTGAAATGTTGCTTGTAGTGGCAAAGTTTGATATTAAATGGTATTAATACTTACAGAATGAAACCTTCCTTACACCTGAGTGGACTTTGTCTTGTGAGACAAAGTCTCACATTACATAGCTTTGTTTAAACACAAGAGACAGAGCAGTGTTAAGGTATAGATGGCTTCTGGACTCAAATTTCCCTCACTAGAAAGTGTTTCTTGCCATTAGATATTGGCTAGTATTTCTTTATTTAAACTGCTTCTCGCCCTTTGATGCCTTCAGAGAGGATGCTCAGAGTTTACGGCTGAATTGCTTGTTTTCCATTCATTGACTCCTATTCTTAACAAATCTTTTGTGGCTTCGTGCAGGCGTTCTTGGAGCTGAACAATGAGGAGTGTGCTCAGACCATGGTCAGCTACTATTCTTCCGTCACACCTGTGATCAGAAACCACCCCGTGTTCCTCCAGTACTCCACACACAAAGAGCTAAAGACGGATAACTCTCCCAACCAAGTGGTAAGCTCCAGTACCATCAGACAACTCCCACCCTCAAAGGGGAAGCTTTTGGTAAATGACATGTTTGTATTTCCCTGAAGCGGGCTCAGGCGGCTCTACAGGCTGTCAACGCACTCCATGGATGCCCCATGGGAGCAATGACCCTTCCCACAGACACCAGCAGCATCGGAGGAGGTACCAGCCAGAGTCCAGTGCTCAGAGTCATCGTGGAAAACCTCTTCTACCCGGTCACCCTGGATGTGCTGCATCAGGTGTGTGTGGAGTGTTTGGGCTGAAATGCCCATGGTTTAGTGTTTTTTTTTTTAAATATATTTTACATGTATTTATTTTGTTTACAGATTTCTCAAAGTTTGGCACTGTACTGAAGATCATTACTTTTACCAAGAATAACCAATTCCAAGCTCTAATCCAGTATGGTGACACTATGATTGCCCAGCACGCTAAACTGGTGGGTAACACATGACTGTCTCCATCCTTAGTGGCTCTTTATCTGCCGCTTTGTAATTTTATGTAACTATGAATCACTTTTGATTGCCTGATTACGAATTGTGCTCTAAATAACTTTGCATTGCCTCTTTTGACCATTATACAATGTTTCACCCTTAAAATTGGTTTCCATTCTTTTGTTAGAATAAACTTTTTTTTTTTTTATAATGATTATGATGATTATGTGTTCTTTGTCTCAGTCTCTGGATGGACAGAACATCTACAATGCTTGCTGCACACTCAGAATCAGCTTCTCAAAGCTCACCAGCCTCAATGTGAAGTACAACAATGACAAAAGCAGGGATTACACCAGGCCAGACCTGCCCACAGCAGATGCTCAGCCCACTATGGACCACTCCATGAGTGCTTTTGGTACATGCCACTGACCTGTACGTAGGGCAAATGCACTGGCTACTGTTATTGATTCTTGCATGTCTGTTGTCATTTCAGCTCCAGGCCTCATCTCTGCCTCTCCATATGGAGGCGCTCATGCATTCCCTCCAACATTTGCTCTTCAGCAGGCAGCGGGTATGTATACACGCTATTATAAATTTTGTGGTGTTCTGAATTGTTTTTAATCACATCTTGTGCACAGGTAAAGAAATGTACTTTGTTCCAGGGTTATCTATGCCTGGCATCCCCAGCGCCCTAGCGTCTCTCGGCGTTGGCCACTCAGGCATGGCGGCTGCAGCGGCGCGGCCTCTCGGCTTGGCCTCGCTGGGCTCACAACAGCAGCTGGGCACAATGTCATGTTGGTCAGCAATCTGAACCCTGAGGTCAGTGCTCTTGGGCATCAGCTCTTCGACTGAAAGCTGTTTAGAGTAATGACACACGGTGGCGTTTGTTACACGGTGGATCCCGATACAGAGCCATTACCTTGAAGAGGTCCGGTGTTTATAAAGCCGTCTCCATGTGACGCCTAATACATTTTTAATATTGGGGTTTCGCAACCTCTTTTCTCTCAGGACCTCTCTGTGTTTGACCAATCCTGCTGTTTTTCTGACCTGCCACTTTGCTCACTGTGAATTTTAAATTTTATTTAAAACACTAACTTCTTTTTTTTACCAGAAACTTACCATTTCATATCTTCATTTTTGTCCATTAGTTTGAATCATTCTTGAGTTTTTGGAGAGACAATATTACTTTTGTTTATAGCAGTACATGTGTAAGTAGTTCCACACAGTCCATATCTAGTCTGCTTATTAAGGACACTACTTTTAATTGAGTGTGAGTTTATTGTAGATTGGATGTGTTCTTTTTTTTTTTTTTTTTTTTTTTCATATTTATGATATTGTAAATGTAAAATTTCAAAAGTTTAGTATTTTAAAAGTACATATTGTCTCTGCCTTTTTTCTGTATTTCATTGTTAATCTTTTTCTTCTTTTTTCTTCTAGTGTTCCCATAGTGACAGTGCATTTTAATTTAGCCAGTTCTACTGTCTGAAGCACTACATTTCTTTGTGTATACTGACCTTGTTTTTACTTCCTTTTTTCTCTCTCTCCTCTGTCCCTCTCCCCCCTCTTTTGTTTTTGACCTCCCCCCTTCTCCTCCCGCCAACTGACTGCACGCCCCATTACCAATAAATGTGCCCCTCTGTCCTGTGCCACTCCTGTCACCTCCACATCCACCGACCCATTCCACTCACCCCTCCATTGTCCCAAATATGACCTCCACCCATTCACCGCACCCAAAACACAACTCCAAACACATTTGCACCACTCTGTTGCCCATCACTCCATCTTTCTCTCCTCCCTCTCTCTCCTCTCTCTCTCTCTCTTTGTCCATATATTCTACTCGTCCCTCATGCCTGTCCTCCATGGTGGCGTTCCGGTGGACTTCGCTGCCTGTGGCCCGCGGACATGTCCCGACTCCACTGTCCTCCACTCCGCTCTTTCCCCCTTGTTCCCCTGTCCCCTTTTTTGGCCCCGCTGCTCCCCCTGCTGTCTCTAAAGAGCGTTACGCCACACTGCCTCTTTATTCTTTTCGGTACGTTATCATCCTTTCATCTCCTTTTTTATGACTACTGTTACCCGGCAAGGTGGGCATGTCTTGTCTCATGATGTTTGCCTTTAACCACTGATGGCTTGTCATCAGGCTACAGGCCTCCGGGAGGGGGATTATCTGTTTGGTTTGGGGCTGGTCTGAGCTGTGTTGGTTGATGTGGGTTTGTGGAAGGATCGAGGTGGAGCACTCAAAGCTGCAGCATTTTAGCACAAAACGAAACTTCAAAACTACTGTTGCAGGGAAAACATTACTTGGTAATGAATTACTCTGTAGTTCTAACAAAAATATTTTAAGCATACTGGAAACTACTCATTTTTGAAGGATCCATGCAGAGGTGGGTAGGAATCTGTTTAATCTACTCAAGTATATTTACTTGGGTATCTTTTTTTTGAAGGAATTATACTAGTAGTTTTATGACACAGTACTTGAGTGATAGTTTTAAGAACTAATACTTTGCGTAAAATGTTTGGTTACTCTTTCCACTGTGAGTAACTCTAAAAGTGGCTAAAACTTAATATTGACACATGTCTAAAGAACTGTGTATTTTATTCCTTAACTAATCAAAATGGATATTTCATCTCTATTAATGAGAAATCTGAATCTTTATTACATCTGTCTTTTGGTTAACATCGCTACAAAAACAATTTTGATTCTAGTACTTTAGCAAAGTACTCAAGTAGAATAGTTTTTACTTCTACTTGACTAAATCATTGGCTTTAGTCTTGAGTAAATGTTTTGGTTATTCTTCCCACCTCTTGCAATTTTGTCTAATATTGCTGTTTCTCAACTGGTCTGACCTAAGGACCTAATGTATTCTTTACCATTTTATATTTTATCATTTCTTTTGTGGCATTTCCCTTACACTTAAAGCAGTTATTTTCATCCTTTAAATCTGTGCAGTTTAACTTTATTTTTATTTTTTTCCCCTGCTCTCAACAAAATCCACTTATGTCCAAACCCACCAGTTGAGAATCTATGTATTAAATGTGATCAAATGCTGCTGCTTTGTAGTGAAACAGTTTTGACATATCTCCCAGTATGTCATAAATGTACACACTTAAATGGTCTAATATAGGTATGTGCATGTCTAGTTCATTCCTGCATGTCTTTAGTTACAAATGTCTTCTCTACTGCTAATCAAAGACACTATATTCACTTTGATTTTGTCTTCCTCCCCAAACCACCGTACACACAAGTCTATAATGAACCAAAGCAGCCTCAGCACTAGTTAGCTTTGATCTAGCCCTGACAAGTAGTCGTTAGATCATCGGTTAGCATTTACTCGGTAGCTGATGCTGATTCCACTGTTTTTGTTGCTGTGATTGGCTGTGTGACTGTATGACTCACCTCGCAGTTGTCGTGTGGTAACGTTTCTATTTTTTTCTGATCCTAGGCGTGTATGGCGATGTGATGAGAGTGAAGATCCTGTTTAATAAAAAGGAAAATGCTCTGGTGCAGATGTCTGATGGCACACAGGCTCAGCTAGGTACATGTCCACAAACAGCCACGCTTTCTTTCATCTACCCCTTTCATCTCCTTGTCAACACAATCTGGCAAGGGTGTATTTGTTTTTTGATACTTGATTGCCCTTTTTGAATACAATACAGCATATTGCTCAATAGAGTAGACAATGTACAAGGACTCCATATCTGGTAAACATGGTATCGCCACATGGTGGTTTATATTCTAGAATGTCTAGTATGTGCATGTTAGTGTGACATAATGTGCCATCAAATAATCTTAAAATTTGTGAATTCTTTGAACTTTAATTCTCACCCCAAACTGACTAGAGTTGTGCTTTCAGCCATGAGCCACCTGAACGGCCAGCGGCTGCACGGTCGAGCCATGCGTGTGACTCTGTCCAAACACACGACGGTGCAGCTGCCGAGGGAGGGCCACGAAGACCAGGGCCTGACCAAGGACTTCAGCAACTCCCCTTTGCACCGCTTCAAGAAGCCCGGCTCCAAGAACTACTCAAACATCTTCCCCCGTCTGCCACACTCCACCTCTCCAACATACCGTCAGTGTCTTTGTGCTTTTACACAACCTCATTCCCATGAGTTTCCAAACTAAATGCCGTTCTTCCACCTTTTAGTCCCTCTGTGATGGAAGATGATCTCAAGAGACTGTTTGGAAGTTCAGGAGCCACAGTCAAAGCCTTCAAATTCTTTCAGTAAGTAAATAAATGTACCAAAATGTTGACAATTCATTTTATTAAAAGTCCCAGCTTCACTCCAACCACCTGCTGTCACATGGCTGTGGACTTTTTGATTAAAACCACCATGATGATAATTGCCATATTCGCCATTTCATTTAAAGAAGTATTAAGTAACTTATTTACCTTTTTTAATAAATCCTTTTCGTAGTTCATCTGGTGTTAATGGAGTGATTGGGGGGTCTTTCATCTCCCCCGGTGTCTCTAGCCAGAAAGCCACCCTTGCAACTTCCCTGCCTCCGGGTCGGATGCGCAATACGCACTAATAGAATCACAAAGAAGATGCTAACGGGCAAAGCTAACTGTGGGCTAGCGCCACTTAAACAGTATTTACAGCCAAGTTGAGTGAAAAAATTATATCTCCCTTTTGTCTTTTCTGTCAGCGTAGTATTTACACTCACGGGCAATTAATGAGTAAAAGAACGCAACGTGCTACGACACCTGCAGTGGCGCTTATGGCCTGAGTTACTTAGTACTGCTTTAAATTTGATTACGCAGCCCGAATCTAGCTTGAATTCGCCTTTTGTTCAAACTTTAGTTCCCTCGCTGTGTTGTCGATCCTTGATTGTAATGAACTGTAATTGCGTTGAACAGGAAAGACCGTAAGATGGCTCTGATCCAGATGGGCTCAGTGGAGGAGGCCATCGAGTGTCTGATCGAGTTCCACAACCACGACCTGGGAGAGAACCACCACCTGCGCGTGTCCTTCTCCAAGTCCACCATCTGAGTGCCTTTCATCGCATCGGGACACTGCTTCCTCATGGTCCTATTCATGGGCCAGTACATTTTTGTTACAGAATGTTGCTCACTTCAACTCATTCCCTTTTTCATTTAGGTTTGGGTAGTAAATCTGACCTACTTTGTATGATTAAAAAAAGACCAAAGTATAGAGACATTTTTAATCGTTGGAATCTATGAATGTATTTTTTTATTTTTTATCTTGACTTTACGTAGCAGTACAATCTTACGTAATGCTAAATGTGTAGCCAACATGGTAGCATTCAAGTTGTTTACTTGCTGTTCATGTGAAATGGCTTCTGTTCGTCCTGTCATAGATGTTTATGCTACCGTAAGGGGTAATCTTGATTTCCTTTTTTTCCTACCCAAACCTAATGAAAGCATTTGTCCATTACCCATGTTGCGACTTGTGACCTGAGCAACATTCTATAATGAAACATCGGAGGTAGAGTTGAGGCTGAACTGTCACTTTAGACCAAATTTACCAGAGAAATCGATGTGTTTTCTTACTTGGACGGTCGCTGTCCACCACACACTCTTGCATTCCTTAGTTTGTGATCTCTGTGCCTTCCTGAGACGCCACTGTCAGTCATCTTGGCCAGTCAAACAGTCACATTATTGTTTTTCCTTTGACGCCACCAGTATCTTATTTCATCGACCTGATTGAGTGCTCCTTATCATTAAGAGATGGCCTTGTTTCCACAGTCTTGTGCCTTACTTTGCTCTGATACGAGTCCCTTAAAAATGTGGCTCTGTTTAAATAACTTCAATATCTTCTTGCCTTTTTGGTTTTATACCAGCATTGAAAAGACTCAGCAAAGTGGCTTACAGACTCAACCATTTTCCTTAAATCACAAATTGTTATGTTAATCTTCCGCATGTAGCCCTTTTATATGTATGTAGAACTGAATGTAAGCCAGTTAGATGCCTAATATACTTGTTGTAGTGTAGTTCTGTTAGCTTTGACAGAGGTGGAGCTGGAGACTGCTCGCCTGTCAATTATTTTTTTAGTCCCCGTCACCACTGTCTCTTCAGAGCGGTGATGGGGCTTCATTTAATCATATGTTCATCTATAATTTCACAGCTATATATTTGTTTTATTTTAGTATCATTTATGTTTGTTGAGCTCAAAAGGCTGGTGACTAAGTTTGATTCTTGTTACAGTGCCTTGTAATTGAGTTTAATTGGAGACTTTACACTCTGGCCTTGTTGGTTGACTTGCCTCTGGTGCAGGTTGTACCTTGCCTTAAGCCCATTTCATTCAGGTAGTCTTACCCACAAGGGCAGCTCGGAGGCATTGTCCGTGAACAGTAATGGCTGTATGGGCCCCTTCCTGTTCCACACAGGCAGGTCCTTAGTGCACTTTTTACATGGTCCTTGGCGCCATCACACGAGTCTTAACAAAGTCCTTTTCCACAACTGTATACATTGGACCAGACACAGAGGTGCTGTCTTTCTTCTTTTTGGGGGGTTTTACACACGGTGTAAGAAGCAACATGTAGCCACAGACGGTTAATGCTGTTCAGGACCAAAGTACAGTTTCCTCTGCCCTTATAAGTCACATTCCTGACGTGGAACAATCCCACTGTGCTCATCAGAAGTCCAATGTTTTGTTAAATCATCAGATACTGTATATTGTAGCCCTTGTTTGATTGTTTTACAAAGAGCCTACTTTAGTAGACAATGATTTAGAATAATCTTTAATGACCCCAGTCAGATCTGTGTGTCTACAGTAGATTTATGCCTTTTTGATGTAGTTAAAAGCTTTTATTTAGCTCTTTTTTTATATGGGGCGGGGTATTGTATGAAGCGGGTTGATGGTTGTAAATATTCATGTTTTTGTACCACAGAATCATTTGGATTATATCACTTTACGTTCAGAACATGTATATTTTGATAACCAGACATATAAAGCTCGTACGAGCTACAAAACAAACTTTTGTAACACAAAGTTATTAAAGTATCTGAACACAGTCTTGTGTGTGTATGTGCCCCGCTTCCTACGCTGCAGCCTGTTCTCTGCATCCTTTGCCTTCAATAAATCTTCAGTTTTTCCTGTTCATCTGCCTCAGTTCCCTCTGTCTCTCCTGTGTTTTCCTGCTTAATTCAGTTAACGTCTTGTAACATTTCCACATTTCCTCTGCTGTTTTATCACTGGTGGATTTTAGCTACATCTCTCCCCTGTGCTCATCCATTATAAACTCCACTTCTGCCGCCTGGTGACTCTCCCACAGATTTCAGTAAATCAGTTGTGTGGTTAATTTCATATGCACAGCCTGGCACCTGCTGTTCTGAATCATTGTCAGTAATCCTGTTCTTTGCTTCGACCTTTCTTTTTGACTGACGGCAAGCTTTGGCAACTGAGCCACGGCATTTCCAAAAGATTATTGGGATAAGACACAAGCAGCGTCTTGGGCATACGTCACGTCAGTGTTTATCAGAAAAGTTGCTTGGGGACGTACAAGTTAGACTCAGTTATTTTGCATTACGGCCACTAGGGGGAGTTGTTGCTCTTTATTTCACCATACCCCGCTGGACTGGGGTGACTACCTGCCACTCACGCAGCGTCAATACTCCGTGGCTTAATTTCAAGTGCCTCTCTGGGCTCTCTGGCATTACAGCAGTCTTTTCTTACGGATTTTCTCAGTGCTCCAGGGAGGATTAACCTTAGATCTGCCCGTCTTTTTGAGAAAGGGACAAACCACTCGCATCCAATAGTTTTTGTAACCTATAATCCATCCCCCTGTTGTGAAGATAAAACTAATGCACTTAAAGATACATCAACTGTATACGTATAAAACTTTAAATCCGAAATGCTGATTTGGAGATGGATGTATTATTACTATAGGGCAGAATTTTTGTTTCAGGTTTACGCCATAATTAACATGGGGAGACAGGTCGAGGCTGTTTGACACACTTTTTGTTTTGTTTTTGTCTAGGGTCCACTGCTCACATCCCACCACAGGATGCATTCATAATTTGGTTTTAGATTATTTTTATAAGAAACTAATCACCTGGAGGCTTCATAAAACAAAAGTTGGTCAGACCCATCAAAATGACAAAATACTTCTTCACATCAGCGCCCCCTTGTGTGGATAAAACGAGCATTGACAACCAGCCCCGATCTCCCCTACAATTTCTTGCATTTGGTGTATCTTGGCCAATCAGGGACCACCACTGCAGAAGTCTTTGAAGCTGCCTTGCACACTGCCTTGTTTACTTGCACACATCTCTCCTGCAGCACCAGGAGAAATTTAGAGCAGTCTACTCAGAATCCTCTTTGGAATATATTCAAATGCAAAGAGAGATTGCATAATTGAGTGTGCAAGGTTGGCTCTAAGAAAGCTCATCCAAACATAGATTTAAGAGGTTTAGGGGATATCAAATTCAAAGGTATCGGGTTGTAAAATAGTATCTCAGTGTGTGTTTGTCAGACATAAAGATATCAGAGGCTTTATGTCTACAATCTACCCATCAGGTGCATAAACATGTTTCTCCTAAGTGTAAGTTTATTGCTTTTGGTACCTGTGTCATTTTTTAAGCGACAACCAAGCTTTTCCTTATTGGGCTGCAGTGGTTGGTGGTACAATCATTATTTTACATATTGTATTTGAAGACATTGTCCCCCAATTTGTCCACTTCATATATGACTATAGTGCTGGGTACTGCTGTTACCTTTTTTTTTATATACCGATACCCAAACGATGCTCTTTTTGATACTTATAAGAAAATATTTGTCATCTAAAACACAGAACATATAATATATATTCATTTGAGCTGAAACAACCAAAGCTTGGTCTCTAAAGATTTTTTTTTTCGGTGTCTGCTTTCAATACTTTTATTTTTTTGTAGTACCTAAACTTTTGTTTTCGATACCATACTGGTATTGTTTAACTGTACCCAGCCCTATGACCCATCGTTTGGAACGGGCCTCAATGCTCCTGACTGGGAGCATTGAGGCCCGTTCCAAATTTAGTTAGTTTAGTCTTTATTGAAGGGACAGTGCACAGAGACATTAAGCTCAAAGACAGATATGTTCTGCACCAGATTATAGCTAAATAGCTAGTTTCCATCTGCAGTCCCTGGTTACATAAATAATATACAGTAACATTGTAGTCAAAGTACAGATAAAAGAAAATATATATATACAATAGCATGCAATGAATAAGCAATCCTAACAAGCCCTCTCGCTAACACTGACCCTCACACCACACACACATACACAGCATCACACCTGTATAATTCAGCCACACCTCTCATTTGCTGCGTCGCATTCACGTTCATAAGCACTAAACACAAATTTAGTAATACATTCTAAATTTCATAGTAAAATGTTCTCGTACACATAAGTTGTCCTGTGGTTCAAACATAGTGTTCACCTCAGTGTGAACAGCTTTGAGTTCTCCAAAGCCACTTTTTAAGTTCTACTGTGAACTCCACGAAGAATCCATGAAAGTCTCAAGAGTGCATAGTTGTATCCACACACAACAAAGCACACAACATAACTAATTATTTTAGTATCATGATTTATAAATGGATTAGAAGTACAAATTGTATGCCTATATACAATTTTTGAAACTGTTGATTGTGGAAATACAGGGGAATCTAGGGGGGGGGTCCTTGAATAATTTGACCAAATAATTTGTCGCTGCCTTCATTTAGGCTCAGATGTAGCCTAATACACAGCATCTTATCATCATATACTAAGTACATGGATTTTTATGGATTTACTTTCTTTCTTCACATGAGGCTTTAAAGAGACTCATGTGGCTCTTCAGATAAGGGTTTCCTATCCCTGGGCTATAGGATCTTGATCATAAATACCTAGCTGGAGATTTTTAGACTTCGGGAAAACCGGAGTGCCCGGAGGAAACACGCAGAATAAAACCCAGAACCTTCTTGCTATGGGGAAAGAGCACGAGAACTAGGCTACTGTGCCACCGAGACACAACATCTGATATAACATTACACCTAATGGAGAACCATTTTTGGCCACTCTACACCCCTCTGCTCAGAAGTGACTGCATTTGTTGATTGAAGTCTGACCCTGGGGATATTATTGTCTCTCTTCAGAGCGGGCCGTAAGTGAAAACATGTGGAGAGCTTTCAAACACATCTGGCAGCACTTATTTACATCAGCGCGCTCTCTCTCTCTAATCAAGCAGATATTGACTTATAGGCCACACACCATTACCCAGCAGCGACTGTGTGGTGACTGAGGGAGCCTGGGTCATGAAGTTGTTTGGGACACCACAAACACTGTGTCATCTGTGACATGTTTAATGCTGAGAATGTCCACTCATCACTGAAACGCTATCCATGTGGGACCGTGGTACAAAAGGCTTTAGTCTGTAATAGGCCACTTTGCAACGAAACGCTACACCCAATAGGAGAAATGCTGAGACTGGTCATGAATTCTA
This sequence comes from Neogobius melanostomus, assembly GCA_007210695.1. Classification (NCBI taxonomy): domain Eukaryota; kingdom Metazoa; phylum Chordata; class Actinopteri; order Gobiiformes; family Gobiidae; genus Neogobius; species Neogobius melanostomus. The sequence continues at coordinate 705,020 of VHKM01000657.1, read as the reverse complement.
CTAAAGCAAGACTTACTAGTGTTGTTGCTAAACGTGAATATAAAAAAGTGCAGAGATGTGAGTTTGAATATGAAATATAAATAACCTTTCATGGATTATTCCATCACATTACCAACTAAAATGACTGAAACATGGCCTCCAATCTGCACTTTGCTCTCTCTGACCACCAATGATCACACTAACACCCGTACACATTCACACACACAAAGTGGGTGAATATCTTGCCCAGTGATTCAAAGGCTGTTTGGAATAGTAAGAGTGGGATTCAGAGGATTCTTTTGAGACATAAATAGGTCAGATTTTGTTAGCCTAGCGCCTTGTTGTTGTTGTAAGCTGTCTAGGGCACACCTAAAGATGTAGCTATGTTTAAAGAGTAAAATGAAACAAAAAGACAAAACAAACATGCTGATATGCTGTTGCAATTAGTCACTGCAGAATCAAATAAGAGCACAGACATAGAGATTTCCTTTCAGTGAGACGCCCCCTCATTGCCTGAAACATGGCTTTCATACAGAATAAGATCACTGAAACTTTTACAATGTGGTTCTGCCCCGCACTGTCCCGACTGTACTGTACTGCATAAGAGAGCTTTATAGAGTCAGTATCAGAGTGACACAGCGGAGGAGAGAGAGGTGAAGGATGTCTTTGGCAAAATTTAGTGTCTCCATTAAAAAAACGCCGTCCAAAAGCCATCCCGCCACGATCCGGGCACTTCCATATGCACGCCTCAGACAGATGCTGAATTATTCATCTAAGGGAGGCGGACAACACGCAGCTGTATTTGGGTTATGGGGGTGCTCTGTCTCCCTCTCTCTCTCTCTCTCTCTCACTTTCACAATTATAGGCATTGCTTTGCAGGCAGAGAGGGGGCAATGGAAAACTGGGACACTTTGCATAGAAGATCTAAACAATGATGGAGCAGTAGAAAGGTGCTGTTAAAAATGATAAAGGATTCTGTTGGGAGGCTGGGGAACAAGGAGAATTGTGGGTAATCTGCGCAAGCTTGTACCTCCACAAATCCATCACTTGAGGGTAAATTGTGCGCTCAGTGAAAACCCCGCATCATTTGTTAAGCTCCGGTCTCTGGTTGAATTAAACAAACAAGTGTTTTACAAATAATTCACTGGGTCGATAGTTTTAAACGTGATGGATTTTGTGCCTGAAGCTCGTTGAGCCCAACAGACTGCAGTCTCACTCCCACAAACACAAACTGGATTGGCTCACAGAGGCTGAAAGGTTCTTTGGACAATAATGTCTCCTGTCATCAGAGGTGCAGTTTGCCATAAGGCAGGGCAGGCAGCTTCTTGGGGCCCCCAAGCCACAGGGGCCCCCAGAGTGCCAACAGATTTGACAGAAACGACCAAGAGAATAAAGTCACTGCAGCAGCAGTGACAAGGTGCAACGACAATTGGCCTTTGCATACTCCCTGAAAGGGCCCATGAGCGCCCCTCCCCCACCTGCTTCTCAAAGGGGAAGGAGAGAGAGAGACAGGGCAAACCCAGTGTTGGTGTAAACAGAGCAGCTATGCATCTTCTGGCATCCTTGCTACGCCACTGCTTGTCACATGAATCAATGTATCACTTTAGTAACACTTTATTTTCTTTAACATTTAGAAGACCTCTAAATAAAAGTGTACTCAGCATTCACAAAAATTGCCAGTGGAGGGTATGCAGATGATATTGCAGCATGACATCAGAAGCCAAACGAGAAGCCATGCGTTCATGTTGTTTTCATTCAATTTTCCACACCGAGTGTCAAAAAAACAAAAAACAAATAATAGGCTACATTTCACCAGTCAGTGTTAACACTCATTTGCGACAGTGGTGCAGTTGGCAGAGCGGGTTGTCTCATGTTCGAATCCCAGCTCCTGAAGGTGCCCACTGTCGTTGTGTCTTGGGCAAGACACTTCACCCACCTTGCCTCCAGTGTCTGCGTACACTGGTGAATGAGAGGCGCTTTGAGCTTAATGAAGGTAGAAAAGTGCTATATTAGTTGAGACCATTTACCATATTTGGCTTCTGAATGCCATGCTGTGTCATCATCTGCATTCCCTGTTTTTTTTAACAAAATCTTAAATCCTGTGTAAATATCAAATGTATCAGAAATACGATTTACAATATACCTGTACCTCCCATTCCTCTTCCAAAAATACAGGGGTGGGAGATTTGTCAGTCTAACGAATTTATTCACATCTCAATATTTCATATGCAATCAGCAGAGAACACAATCATTTGCGAAATGTGATTGAATCAAAGTGACCCTGGCCCCGAATGACTCGCGGGCCTGGCTTTGGACGCGATCAATAACATACACCTGTCTTGTTTGCGCGCGAGCCAGTGGCACAGTCAGGGTCTCGCGTGTTTTCAGTCTGCAGCCTCTTCTGTTTGCCCTCTGACATTAACGCATGGGCACTGGCGGGAAAATTAGGGGTTCCGAGGATTCATCACGCTCACGCCTTTACTCTGTACGTACGCGCACGAGCCTATCCATCAGGCAGCAGCTTTCAAACAAGACTTTATGGGCGCTTTACACAACCAGCTGCCTCGCACTTAGACCCAATGGAGTCATACAGATGGCTGCAATTTATAGGGGGGAAAAGTCACATAAATAAAGTTGATGCAAAGCGTTCTCGTTTTATCTTTGAACTCCGATTCGTTTCCATAAGAAAGAGTGACTCGAGGCTTTTCTTATACATAAACCCGCGCACAGTGAGTCAGCCATGCCAAGAGTCCCCGAGGCAGCGCGGCACGGCACAGCATAGCTCTATACGCACCCCTCCCGCGCGGGAACGAAGAAAGAGCGAGCGAGGAAGAGGAGAGGAGAAAGGGAGGGAGGCGGGGGGGGGAGGGGTTAGATCCACCGCGCATCTGAGCGAGGACTCCGGTGAGCGCTGTCGTGGCCGCCATAGGTGCAGGGCGCGCGCTCGGGGCATGTGCGGATTAGCTGTGATCAGTTAACGAGCAGCGTGACGCGTACAGGGGAGTCCGCGCTGGAGCAGATGCTGAGGCAGCGGGGGAAGTTGCGCGAGGAGGCGGCGGAGTGACGAGGATGCTCCAGTGTTTTGTTCCTTAAGTTTGAACTCGGAACAACGCGGACGGTCGTTGTGTCTGTCTGTCTGTCTGTGCGTGGAGCGTCTCGCGATTTAAAAAAAAGGTCGAGTGGATGGAGATTTGATACCGACACAAAACGCGCGCCGCAGATGTAAATATGACGGAGCATTTTGATGTTGTCTCGCGCCTGCTTGTGACCAAACACATCCACAATAGAGTTACGCACGTCAGATGAATTTTGGAACATCTTTTTTTTATTTTGGTGGATCTAATCCAAATTGCGCACATTCTTTGCTTGTGCGTAATGGGACAAAAGTTTTGGAGATCGCAGCATCTTGTCAATAACGTGAGTTGCTTCATTTGTCTGCAAAAACTTGGTCTCAAAGTGTATTTTGCAACACTATGACTTGATATACCTGCATGTTTTTGCAACTCAGTCCGCTTATTGATCCATGCGCACGTTGGTCCTAAACTCTAATGATATAACGAGGGTTTGTGCAGCAACGACACAGTGAAAGTGAGACCCACTCCGTGAGCGACAGAAGCGAGTTCCAGCTGGATGGTTGAGATGCTGTGGCCGCTCGGACAGCGCTGTGTGATGGAGCTCGTGTTGCTGGCCGTCCTGTCCTGGGCGTCTGCGTGGGCAGAGGAGAAGATCATCTTCGACAGACACGCCGTTTACTGGAACAGTTCCAACCCCAAGTGAGTCCACTCTCCATTTTTGCTTTTCTGTCTCCATCTACTCCAGACTGTAAAGAAAACATGTACGGATTCTCCTGGTGCATCTCTTTGACTGCTCTTTTATGTGTTGAGTCATTGTTGCAGCGCTGAATAATGTGGAGCTCCGTGCGCTCAGGTGTTTGCGCTCAGAGCCGTGTTTTGTGGCGAGGAGCTCCTTTTGTCTCAGACAATGAGGGCATCCTTCCTCCGCCGCTGCGCTTCGCTTTTTGTTCTTTTCTCTTTATCCCAAACACGCTCTGACGCTGTCTCTCTCAAAGCTACCACTTTCTCTTAGAACATCTCTCAAACCTGCAACACAAACTACACTGATAAATTCGAATAAATTCAAAATACACGGATGATAACAGCATGGTGATGTTATAACTCTCTCTGGCTTTCAATTGGAAAAGACTTTAAATGCATTTTTTTTTTACCTTAATGGGTTCACTATAAACTATAATCCCGTAACCTTTTTCCCATATGGCAGGGATTACAGTTTCTCGTTGTACATTAGTTTGCCTTATTGTAAATACTGTATAATACATTGCGCTGTGCACTTCCAGAATTTCCGCTCAATTATCACAAAATGTGTCAGTAATATAAGACCAAATTAAAGGGTAATTGTTGCGCTGATTTATTATTGGTACTATATTTTTAGTGAATAAAATAATGAACATTTTGCATATTTTCTGTCTACACTTTTGCCGCATGGTGTAGTTCCTCTGCTCTCCGGGGCTTTTACTTTGAAATTTAGCATTACATAAAAGTCCCTGTGATGAGACCCAGTTCTGTCTGTGCTCATCCTCATGCCTAAAATCTTAAACAACCTCCTCTCGAAACACTATATCCGAAACTCGCGCACACGATCCCGCACTTTTTTTTTAGTCTTCGATCGCAAACTCCCCTCTCCATCACTAAGTTCATTTTCGAGTATTTTGGGTGCACTGAACACAACAGCAGTCCCTCATTGGCATGGGACGGGGCACGCCGCGTCCATCACTCTAATCGGTTGTGACAAGCGGCCCAGTCTTTCTCTCACTCTTCCACCGAGCTCTCTCACTTCCTTCCTTCCTTCCTTCCTTCCTTCCTTCCTTACTTGCTTCCTCGTCCGACCCTCTCCCTCCCAGGTAGATAAATAAACATTGAAAGTGCTCCCTCTTGCTCGCTCACGGCTGACTTAGTGCGCATACGGGCCATGTCTGTGACTGCATCACTTTTCGACAGAGGACTTTTCAAATATTTATCAGGCGGGGGGGAACATTTTCTCCCTTTCTGTTGCTCGCCGTACGCACACACACACACACACACACCTCCAAAGCGGCAACGTCACAGGATAAATTTAAGTTGTATGGAGACTAGCTTTTGGGTGCCGGAGAAAAAGAGGGCAACATCAAAAATGCATTGGGACGAAAGCTATGAATCTTGGTGAGGTCGTTCCCCCTCCACCCCCCTCCCCCCCCATGTGGCATTGCTCATGCGCGCACTTCCAAACACAAGATTCGGGCTCGCTGTATACTGGCGAGTCCGCTGACAGAAATCATCCTTCAGCGACAATTTGTAGCTAATTCTCCATCTAAATTTCCGAAATGAATGCGGCTTTGCAAAGAGATTAAAGTGGGGAAAGATGGGAAAGGCGCTCAGCAAATCTGTCCCGATGCATTTTTGCAGATTCGCTGAAAGAATTAAACGGGCCGAGGGATCAGGGCCGGAGTTAGTCGGAGGTGGCACCAGTTTATCCACGTTAAAAAGAATGCGGTTTTATATTTGACATCGGCTCTTTGTAGTTCACGGGCATACTTTCACACTTCTTGGAGACATTTCCTTTTCTACTTCCTGTGATCGGCAGCTCAAAGAAGTTTAATTTCCAGGCATGAGTGATTTTAATTATTTTTTTATTACAGTCTCACTCCTACACGTTGTTCATTATTAGTGGCTACAGTGACATCTTTTTATACTGACTTTCATTTGCATCACATTTTATTTTTTAATCAACAACTCATTGTCGGCTGTGAGATTAAGAATGCTACGGTTGTTTTGTTTTTTTGAGTCAACGTAATTGGTCGCGACAGTGGACACGCTTCATGTGCATGGGTCGAAACAGACAAATATTTCTCATTTTATACAGACAAGTTTTGAATTATCAGAGCCACCGTACTAGCGGTAGTACTTGCGCCACCATTTGGCAACCACTGACAAAGGATTGATCCCAAATCTGTTTTGGTAGTTTCTCCAATGTTTCTAAATGTTAAAGCCGACTTACAATCCGGTAATGTTTTTTATAGAGCGACACGCTATGAGAAAATTTGCAATATAATTACCTTGATTATTACAATAACCATATTATTATACTTTACTGAGCCATTTCAACAGAGTACGTCCAATTTAATCTAAAAAAAAAACCTTAAACAAATTAAGCAATTTATTTTGTCATCAAACTATGTAAGAAATAAAAATAAATCAAGATCGAAGCAAATTGAGATTGAGATATTTTAAGTTACCATATATTGTTTTTGAATGTGAAAGCAAACAAATGTTTAATTCTCAGTCAGATGTAAGACCTCAGTGATATATTGTGGCTTCTTGCAAAATTGGATTTGCGTAAACTAATTTTCCAACCAGCAAATTGCCAATATGATTATATTGTGCAGCCCTACTTCATACACATTTTTACCATCTAGTTTTACTTATTGGCTTACAAGCTTACTATTAATATGCATGCGTCTCTATTTTTTTTCATGGGAGAACAAAACCCTGCAATGTGCTCAAGCCCGAATGTAGCAAGTAGACAGTAAGATAAATGATACTCTTAACCTTGCCATTGTGAGTGCAGTCTTGTGAAACGCCATCATTCAGCATGCAAGTACATTCCTACTATTAACACTTGTACCTCTTTGAATGAGCGGTAATGAAGTTGGCTGCGGTGCGGCGGCCCATACATCACCGGGGGAGAACGGCCGCGATTGTCTCCGACTCGCGACGACACGAACATCTGGCCGAACGCGCAGATGTGTCTTTAATTGATCACACTGCGTCAACCACAGACGGCGCGAAATAAAGCCATCAGGACCATCAGGATCATCAGTGACTGGTCATCCTGAAGTTCAGCCTCGAGAAATAGGAAGGGCGCGCTGTGTGTGTGTGTGCGTGTGTGTGTGTGTGTGTGTGTGTGTGTTTGGGAATGTTGATTCGGATTGGAGTGCAATGGTGCATTTCCAAAGGCGTATCCGTAAAGAATAAGAGGCGGATGATACTAAACTTGAGCTTGTAGCCCCATTTTAATGTTCTCAAAAGAATACTGTATATAGGAAGTGTTTTTTTCCTTCATTATACTTCACAATCAGTTTGTCTTCATCTCAAGACGTCTCAAAATGCTCCGTCCCACTTTCTGATGTCATGAGGTGGTGGTCGCCGTGCTTTTGAGCGCCATACTTCGCAGAACTTTGGTCATTTTAGCGCTCTAAGGGCCTCCACAACAAATATTTTGTTCGAAATAGCGTCATTGTCTCACGTCCCAGTACAGAATGAGTCCGGTCATTTTGTTTGCCCACTTTTACGTGTTTCCATTACTAAAATAAATTGCGGATGTGCACAGTTTCGGCAATAATACCGTGCTTTTTCTCTGTCATGTCGACCTAACCAATATAGCATAAAGAGCTGATGTAGTTTGCACAATAGTCTATCCGCTGATGGTGGATGATGAAGAGGCTGCTGCGGTGGAGACGGAGCAAAGAAAGGTTGCAGATGAAATGGCAGGGTGGCAGAGTGCATTTATATGAGCAGCTTGAGCGATTCAAGGCTGTGATTGGACAACAGCACACTATGCAGTAGTAGCAATAAGGAAGCAGGTTAAGGTATACTTAAATGGAAGCAATTAATAGAAGCAGCACTGGTTTTACATAAAGTATAAGTTGATGCTGTAACGCAATTATCGTGTTTACAGTTGATAAAGTTATTTTAATGCAGCTCATACAAAAGGTCCTTCCTCCGACTCTGCGTGTTCGGCTAAAGGGAACCGCAGAAAGCCTAAATCCTCCCGCTGTGTTGAAGTGCGCAGCGATTATTCACAAATTAGTGTTGAACATATGGCTCGTATAAGCAACGCAGCTCCTCAAATGTGCGGCATTCATCACGGCACATCCGTTTAATAAGGCCACGCGGGCGATTTAGGCTTTTTACCATTCACGCGGCTTCATTCAATTACCGCTTCAATTAGTTGTTTTAGCACGTATAGGGTAATTTACATGAGGTAACAGGCTGGTATTCAGGGCGAGCTTGACTTTTAATGTCATGTGATGAAAGAAATGTTAATATGACTTTGGGGAGTTGTGCGACACCGAATGACAGCATACAAACTTAAGGTTAAAGCGAAGAGTATGTTTTATCGTTTAATAATAAATCAAAGTCATTTAACATTGTTTAAGTGGAGCTGCACGGAGAAAGAGCACACAATGAACGAGAAAGTAAATATGGAACAAATAAAATCTAGATAAATGTACAAACAAAGAAGAAAGAAATCCTAATGCTGAGCCCAAAACGTTCTTACTTTATTTCGGTGTAGAGCCACGACGTTAGCATATCCAGTGAAACCTATAAATGGCCATACCTTAAAGGGATACTTCGGGATTTTTGACATAGGGCCTCATTTCCTAGTTATCCAGAGTGTTGTTGATGTCTGGAGATATTTTTTTCTTAAATTCATGCAGTTCTTATATTTGAAGAGTCTAGTTGCGCTAGGCTAGAGCAAGGCTAAAGCATTTCTATGGTAACCACTAGCCTGCATTAAAAAACAGTCTGCCCACTCCACAGTGCACCTGAGGTAAATCATATATAACGCCAGACTAACCATATAAATGTCTGTGTCGATAGAATAATTTTAACCATTTTGCATTTAAAATAACTTATATTTGAGCAGCATCAGCTTCGTGGCTGTAAGCTAACGCATCGGCGGAGTGATCTGCGAGAAAATAGTCCCTCAAAATGCGGTAATTCATGTGATACAAGGTCAGTTATATTTCAAAAAATATTCTATTAACACAGACATTTATATCGTTAGTCTGGCGTTGTAAGTGATTTACCTCAGGTGCACTGTGGAGTGGGTCAGACTGTTTTTTAATGCAGGCTAGTGGTTACCATAGAAATGCTTTAGCCTTGCTCTAGCCTAGCGCAACTAGACTCTTCAAATATAAGAACTGCATGAATTTAAGAAAAAAATATCTCCAGACATCAACAACACTCTGGATAACCAGGAAATGAGGCCCTATGTCAAAAATCCCGAAGTATCCCTTTAAGGTGCAACCCAATACAAGGGAATTAAAGTCCATGTGTTGGCGCATGATTCACTTGTGTTTAGTTACTTAGAAAACAACTTACGCCTTATTACGGGAACATCCAGAAATATACTTCCCAGACGACGCCGTTGTTTTGAGTTACGTATTCACTTCCAAAGCTTTCCATGATTTAGCTTTGTATTTTCGACTGTAATACAGCAGGGGCCACAGCTCAAGCGCTCACAGCCCTGACAGTGACAGGACTGGAGCGCAGGTTGTCAGTGAGGGATCTGTCAAACCTTTACCAAAAAACTAGACACAAACTAAGATAATGCCTTGAGGAAGTGGGAAGCTATTTTAGATTAAACCGGTTATTTTACCCACCGTTTCCAGCGGAGTACGCGCCCGGCTCGTTTTGCTCCAATTTTCCCAGCATGCCTTTCTTACACACATTAATCACAATCTACGCTTTAATAGCGCTCACCTGCTAATTAATTGTGTGGCTCTATGTCGGGTCAGCTTCAATTAGCGGTGCCTTGATCCTGGCGCGCCTAACCCCAATCAGTCAGTGTAAATACGATCCACGCCGCAAATGTTTCTATGCGACTAACAAATTAGCCTCAACACTAACCCCTCTCTCCATAACTCTGACTTTCCCACTTGAGACCATTCTCTCGACTGGCACGCAGAGTTCAAGGTCTTTCTGGATAATAGAAAAATGTATGGGATAATCCAATTCAAAGTTCCCTGGCCACTTTCGGCCTCAGCAGGCACCGAGCGTAGACCCAGACACTGCAACAAATGGATTTCTGCATGTGTTGAACTGTATGTATTCCAAATTTTACTGAAATTATATTGAGTAGGTTGTTATTTATCGTTTTGGAGCTTTAGCTTACCGTGATATAGTTTTGTTTTTAGCTAGATCTACATATTTTTTTTAACTTGCTTTTGTGTGTTTCTGTAAATTCACTTGGACAAAAACACGAAATTCTGTCTCTTTTCACAAACGATTCAATCCGATACAGTTCTGCCACATCGGTATTACACGGATCGTTATGAAACAATTTTTTTGAAACAAATCAAACGATCTCATCCGCGCTGATAAATAATTTGCAGCGATATTCCGCAGCGCGCCACATAATACTCGGGTCTTCGTCCAGTTTTTGAAAATTCGTTGTGCCCCCAACAAAGTACAGCCCGACACACATTATCACAACAATGCAATGCAATACTATAGCGGCGGATCTGGAAATCTCCCCAGCAGCAGCAGCAGCAGCAGCAGCAGCAGCAGCACATAAAGGGATTTATACAACACCAGGAAGGAAAGGGATATCCAGCTCACAGCCCCCTGTCTCATCCACCAGTGGCAGCTCGATTTAGGTCACACCACCACATACAAGCAGAGTGGCTCAATACAAGGTTAGGCAGCCTCCTGTTTTCCCATTTGTGGTCCCTATGCACATGAAAGAAGAAGATACGGCATGCTCTAAACCTATTCTCTTTCCCGTGTGTGATTGCGGCATTTGGCCGGTGTGGATGCTCGGACTGTGATGGGCTCAATCTTGAACCACTTATTGATTGAGAAGATGATTCCTCCACAGGCCTAGACATGCTGGGACTTTGGTGAAATGTGCTTTGAATTTTAAGGGTTAATAGGTACATTTGTATTCAGTTTAGAGCAGGACTCTGATGGTTTGATAGGGGAAACCGATTTGATCCCTGACCGTTCTGATAATTCTGTGTGACCTACTTTTTTTACCATGAAATGTTTTAATATGCATTGACGGCACATAACTTCCTTTTCCAAATTCCATGTAGCCAAAACATGTTTGCTTCCTATGAGCTAAACACCACACTGTTACACTTTTCTGTATTATTTATAAGTATAAAGTTGTGTCCTTTCCTTTTCTTTATGGTAAACAGCCGTGTGCCTGTCCCTAATCTTTCGGCTCCAGTTGGCAGTGAGCGCGAATCTAAAAGGCATTGTGAAACGTTCTGCCGACGTCCCACCTAAAATATTTAAACAGCGAATTGCTCAAGCACAAACATGTTCAAGTCTTCCGATTGTGTGTAAAGAGCCCACTTTTTGTCGTAAACTCATAAGGCAAATATACTGACTATTCCATCGGGCATTTTTGCGCAGAATTTAGAATAGCACTTGCAAAACATCCATCATCACGCTTCCGCAAATTCATTTGTCACATGGTGAAGGGACAGTTGTGACTGTTTGGAGAAGTAGTTTTTCCTATTGCTACTTTTCACCGCACTCACAAAACATAAACAAACCATGCAGACAGATTAAGAAAGTAATGTATTTTAGTATAAGTCACACCAGCCACCCTGATGCACCGTTGACAAGCCTCTCCCGGCAGCATGTTGTTCAAGCACCCTTTTGCAAACTCGTTCGTCTAGCTGTGGCCGTCTAGCTTTTAGCCCTAGCTTTTTGTTTTCTTCATTGCAGTAAGAGTAACCTCCGTTTTTCGACAGTCCCTCACAAGTTTCTGCTCACTCCAAACTTCCTTTCTGTTGCTCGATTACCGTTTTCGGATGCATATTTCACTACTTACAGCTTGAAATCTGCAGAATATTATTGTCTTGCAGATACTGGTACACAAGCCTAGCGCACCCTTTAGCGTCTGTCAGTGTGAAATTATATAGTTTGATATACAAGTCGCACTTGAGTATAAGTCGCACCCCCAGCCACTTATAGACAGGAAAATATGGTATGTATCACTTTTGTCTCACTTTTGTCTCTATTGGGAAATTTGGCTTCAGCATTCACCATATGTCACTGGAGCAACCTGCAGGACAAGTGGGCGTTTGAACTCTGGACTTTGTTTGTTGGAGTCAAGAGTCCTCACCATTTAACCACCATTGTGTAGGAATCTACAGTAAAGACGGGGCAATGGTGGCGCCGCGGTTGTGGAATTCACTCACAAACTTTTCAAGTCAGCGATTTGCACCTGGGCTGTGGTGTCCATGGGAAAGACACTACATCCAAGTTCATCTGGTCAGAGCTCATTGGATCAGTAAATGGACATTCAGTGTAAAACCCTGCCAAATGGTCCACTGGTCCCTAATCCCAAATAAGAAAGAGGGAGTTAAAAGAAAAAAAAAAAGGGCTATCAATTTATATCAGATTAACCAATGTCCAGAAGTTGCCATTTAAGCCCCTTCGATGTGACAGACTTTTACCCCATGCAGCGCGACCAGGGGCCTTTGTACAGAGCGAAAACCCAGTGACCCTCCTTCCTCTCGCACCTCGCCGCGCCCCCTCTGTGGCTCCCAGGACCACGTTATAAAGCATGCAGGTGAGGCCCTTTGTTCCCCCTGTGCAGCTAATGTGCTCAGAGCAGCAGTGGGCACCCCTCCAGAAAGACACACACACACACAGTCTTTCCCTTTCTCTCTCTCTCTATCCTGGCTCAACGGTCCAGAAGGAGTACCTTATCTAATCCCACGGTTTTATCCTTCAAAAGACTTCTCTTCCCCCTCTTCCGTCTTTGTTCCTCCGCTCTCTCCGTACTCTCTTTATGCGCGGCGCCTTTGAGGAAAACCGGGATGTCAAGTGAGCAGCGCCGACAGTCCGCGACACTCTCACATTGGACGGATTGGATCTCCTCAGAGACTTCGGAAAACTCCCACGCCACGCTCTGAGGGCTACACCGGCGCATATGAAAAATCTCCATATACAATAGACATAAATTGGATCGGGGCTATAGGCGAACTCCACACCAGTGATGTGACTTTCATGAGCGAATAGGATTTTTTGAACAGCTATTTAACATGAAGAGTTGGAATGGATCTATTTGTAACAAGAGTCCCTTCTTCTTTTCTGTCTTCTTTCTGTTTTCTGGGGTCATTTTACACCAGTGGGAGGACAAAGCGTTTTCCAGAGTTGTAGATTTGCAAGTCACGATTTGAATCAGTAACTCGATGACCTGAGACTTGACTTGATCAAATGGAGTCTTGTGACTTGTCTTGTGCTTGAATACCAATGACTTGACTTGGGATTGGGCTCCGTGACTAGAAAAGATGCTTCTCCAAAAAAATAAAAAAATAGTTTATAGACAATAATAAAGCATTAATAAAGCCTCTGTGTCCATGTGTCACCAACATAGTAAAAATGTTGGTAACACTTTAAATTACAGCCCGCATATTCCATGTGTAGGTACAGGGCACAAGAATTACAGTAGTAATTACACATGTACGTATAGGTAGTTACACATTTAACGGTTTATTAAAGTGTAACAAGGAATACAAAGTGTAACAAAGGTGTATAACGTGTAGTTGCAGGCGTTTGGCCGTCATATAGATGTGCCTGCTTTATAAAGTTTCATAAATTGAGGAAAATGGCCGCATAACTGACCCACACATACGCCATATTTACACATGGTAACTACACATGAGCACAGGCTGTAATCCAAAGTGAGACGCTATGATCTATACTCACAAGAAACAAGAGGGAACAGAGAAAAACAAAGGGTAATGAGGTGGAACACTTTGTACACCTGTATTGCATCTGGTACTTTAATGTGTAATTACCTGCACTTACATGTGTATACCTTCTTTACCTTACCTACACATGGAACTTGCAAGCTGTAATCTAAAGTGTTACCGTAAAGAATTGAAATTAAACATATCACTTGGACTTGACTTGGACTTAAATCTAATGCCTGTCTTTAGTAAGTAAGATTCTATCAGGATGTGTAAAAATGATCCCCAGAGTGGTTTTAGGGATCGTTTTGGTTCTTTGAAATGATCCGATTCCACGTATTCGGTTCCCAGGAAAGAGCCATAAATCCCGTCACCTGTCCCAAACCCACACTCCGCTCCCAGTCCCGTCCCCCGTGGGCTCGCATTGATGTACAGTCACCAGCGTCTCCTCCGCTCCTACCACACACCGAGATTTGCATCCAATTTACATGTCACCCCCGCATGTGTACTGACAGGCTGTCATATTCAACCGGCCCCTGGGTTAAATCTTCCTCCTGCCTCCTCTTCCTCTCCCCCCGTCGCTCTCTCATCCTCCGCTCTTATCTCCTCCTCTTTCATATCATGACTCCGATAACCCCCATCACTCCCCATTGGGATATGTATCTTTTTCGACTGGCCAGGCGCCGCAGGCAGAGTCTATGTCTATGTACGAGTGCCCTACATGAGGTTACTGCTCCTGCTTTGAGCGAGAATGTTAACGACGGCAATAACCCAGCTTTTTTTTTTTTTTTTATAAATAAAAAAAGCGTTGGTCGACTAAGGGGGGGAAAAAACGCTGGTAATTAAAGTCAGGGCTCCAACCTCGATAGCGATTTCCTCAGTGTCAGCAGGAGACAGGTTACATAACAAGATATTGGGCTCACTCATCAGCATATTCTAATGCAGTGATTGGCAGGAGGGCGCGCGGAAATTCAGGAGGTTGTCGAGAGACCGAGTTTATTTTAGGATACCTCGTTTCCATGTCACTGTTGTAATGTGCTAGTGTGAACATGTTAATTATATTCTAATTGTAGGCTGTATCTTGGCTTTTTAGTTCAGGCAATTAACATCGATTTTGCAAGTAAAAACAAGCTGGAGCAGTGATCTTTCTCATGCTTGAATAAATGCAGGAGCTTGCGTTAGGAAGGGCATCGGACTAATATGGAGATTATTTTGGCCTTACCTTTTCTCCCTCACTTGAAACATGATACGACTTTAACTCAGCTTTCTCTCTATCTAAACCTCCTAATTGACTGAAAGTGAGAAAACATTCATATATGGATTGTTCTCAGTAATGTTCCTTCTTTGGCAGTCAAGTACATAACCATCGTCCATATTACTGCATGTTTTACTCCTTATTAAAACCACACTGCAGAACATCTCAGCCAATTGAATGAATTTGTCATTACATACGTTTTGTTGATAGGATAAAATACAAGCATTTATTTAAAGCAGTACTAAGTAAGTTGTTTACTTAAATAAATCATGTCCGTAGTCCCTCTGGGGGTAATACAAGTATTGATGGGATGACTGGGGGGTCTTTCATCTCCCCCTGGTGTCTCTGTCCAGAAAACCACACTTGCAAATTTCCTTGCTCCGACCTGGAGGCGCAATAAAGAAGAAGCTAACAGGCTAACGGGCAAAGCTAACTGCGGGCTAGCGCCACTTTAGCAGTATTTACAGCTAAGTTTGAGTGAAAAGAAATTATCTCCATTGTGTAATTGGGTTGTGGCACAATGTACAATATCCCTCTCTCCATTTGTCTTTTCT
Organism: Neogobius melanostomus; assembly: GCA_007210695.1. Classification (NCBI taxonomy): domain Eukaryota; kingdom Metazoa; phylum Chordata; class Actinopteri; order Gobiiformes; family Gobiidae; genus Neogobius; species Neogobius melanostomus. The sequence continues at coordinate 689,737 of VHKM01000657.1, read as the reverse complement.
GTCAGCGTAGTATTTACTCTCACGGACAATTGATGAGTAAAACAAATGCAACATGCTACGACACCAGTGGCGCTTATGGCCTCTATGGGCACTCTATGGTTACTTAGTTCTTTAATTAGGGGTGGGTTATTGGTCTCTGGGAGTGCCCTCGCCTCTCTTCACACCTGACTTCTAACTTTGCTGGGAGTGGGACATCACAAGCTTGTCTCCAAGGAGATTTGAGAAGGATATACGTTAGGTCTTACTTTTTTTACCACTTTTTTAATAAGCCATTGCAAAAATAGCACTGTTGGTGTCTGGCCAAACCTTTTTAAGCATGTTTGGCTAGTTTTTGTGTATTACATTTGGAGTTTCATCGCAGTTTAGTTTCTTTTTCTGACATTGTTCGGCTTGATTTTTTTTCTGAACTGTATTTCACAGAAAAAGCTGCCAGTTTGTATTTCATAACACTAACAATGGCCAGGGTCCAGTCGGATGAAGCCAATGCTCCACTGGCATCTTTACAGGTATTAATGACTTCTGCTATTCTGCCGCACAACACAAGCCAAAAACGCTTGTTATCCAATGTCTATTTTAAATCGTGCTTCTAAATTTTGCTAAACCAATGCAACAAAACAGAATGTGTGAATTGTTTCTGTGCGTCGTCGAAATGCTCATGCTCTCTGCCTTGTTTGTGCGGCTCAACTGTCTTTCTGCTGATGCACACAGGAAGTCACGAGCAAGTCTACAAGGAAATAATCCATCATAAGTAGTGGCAAAAGTTTTCAAATTGAGGCTTGTTCTTTCCCAAACTTGTAATACAGAGTCGCTTTGCAGGCGCAGAAATGAAAGAGGACAGACAATGCGATTCCCAAGTCAGCGCACGACAGCAGGCTTCACTGGAAACAATAAAGTCGGTCTAACATATGTGGAGATGTTTAGGGACACTTCCTATGTTATGTTATGTTATGGGGTATCTGTTGGTGGCTAAGCCTTTGATTCGTTCGACAGCCTGACAGTAGTGTTCCTATGGGGTGCGCTTCATGACGGGACGAGCAGTGTGCGCTCCGGTGCTAATTTGGACTGCCACTCATTGTAGCCAACTGTCAGAGCCACCGCCACAATTAGTGTTAAAATCTGGTGCCGATTTTCACCACCGCTCTGGCATTGTCACTCCAGCCTTTATACAAAATGACAGAAAAGGGGAGACTTTTGAAATCATGGTTTTATATTACAAGCCTAATTCAGTTCATCCAGGAGACAGATGAATGGCGTTGGGTCTCATTTATTAGTCAGAAAGGTGCAGAAGTCAAAGTTTGACAAAGTTTTTTTTTTTGTACAGTTGTACTTTGTGAGAGCATACTTCATAAATTGTCTCTTGGAGATACCTTTCCTACAAACAATTAATACAAACATTTTGAATGTTTCTTGTTTTATATACATTTGCCTGCAGAATTCCATAGGGATTAACAAAATTGGTAGGTCGAAATATGCCACCATCTCCATGTAGCTCCTCCAACAGGCCAATGTTAGTCACATCAGGCCAGGTGCTCTACCAGGATGACAATAAAATACTTGTGTATGTATAGTTTTATAATAGCAATAACATTATTCCATCAATCTGTGTTCCAGGTGTGGTAATGAGTTGAGCTCCTATACAGACACATGACTCTCACACTTTTGAAAGGATTTCATAAAACCTCATTTCAGTGAACTTAACTTAAGGGTAAGGTACACTTTATTGTCCCCACAGAGAAATTTGGCTCATCCTTCATGGCTGCTGGGGCAAAATGTCAGGAGTCGTAGGGGTCCGCAGTGTAGCGCCCAGTGTCCCATCTCCAGATATTGAGCCTAGTTTGTGCATATTTTGGGTTGATTGGGGAAACCAGAGCACCCAATGGAAACCCACATGGGCAGAACATGCAAACTCCTCACAAAAAGGCCCCACATGAATTTACTTACAAGGACCACAATCTCGGGCATAATGTTTTAGTAACGAGAATGAATGAGTACAATAAAAATGTTTGGGCTTTGATGTGGGTAAGCTCCGGGCCTGGGCCTCGCACCTTATACACAGAAATGCAGGACAAGAGGGCGGCAACAGGGTGTATGTGAGGTGCGGTCCTGCTCCTGCTATCATTTAGAAATGTTTCTCTTTTGTTTCTGTGGAATTGTAAAATGTAAAAAATGTCCTTGCTGGATATGTTGTTTGTGTTGTACTTCAGATAGCTGTCCTTTATGGGATTTGCATGGGATTATGCACAGTGCAGCTCGGACACCATATCCTGTACATGCGTTTTTCACGCAATGTTCCTTCTCCTCTAACATTTTCAGCCCGTGCTGCACAATAGCATCATCCGATCTGCCCTGGGGGGTGTAATGATCTGTTTAGCATGTCAGCGGTGCGGCTCTGAATCAGAAACGCAATATAACTGTTTACTCAACTTCGCTGCGCGTTTGATTGCTCACACAGGAGCCTGATTGGGAAATGCATTGCTCTTCCCCTCGCCTCTAATGAGTTGATAATGGCTGCCGATATAAACAGGGCCCGGTGTGATGATGTAAGCGCACGGAAACAACCTGAGGAGGTCCTGGGAGTTGTTGTTTTAATGGAGCGGAGGTACGGGAAGTCAGATGTGCCAAAAGACAAGATGAAAGAGTGGATAGGAGAGGGCGAAGATTGCTTGGAGAAACAAGGCCAGAATGCAGCTTTGATTTTGGTTCCCTTGATTGTGTGCAGTGCTATTTCAACGGCTATAACTTACGAAAATATATACGCTCTTCTTCTTCGCTTTCTGCATTTCCCTTCTAGGGCCATAACAGCAAATCTTCTGGTGGTTGCTACAGAGAGTCAAATGGGCCAAATGAGACGATAAAAGCTGTTTTATTGTTTAGTAAATGTTGGGCTGTAGTTGTTCAGTTGGAAGAGTGTTTACGCGCTGATCTCAAGGTTTGTGGCTCAATACCAGCTCCCAATAACCGCCATTTTGTCTGTGTACATGGTGTAGCTGAAGAAGTCCAAGTACCTCCTCTGGTACTGCACATTGTATTGTTTGAGAACCTCCTGGCTTAATGGATCCTTTAAGTCTGGGCAATTAATGAATTTATTTGAAATCGCAATCTCTACTCTGGTCAATCTCAGTAATCATTATGGGACTTTAAAATCATATTGCCATTGATGCAAAGGAATATGAGTGCAGAAGAGTGGAGGTAGAAAAGATCTTTAAATGTGATTTAGCGTGTAATTCAGCTTATGCAAGGTAAATCTTCTTACGGAAATAGTTGAACATACATCCAGTCACTTCTTTCTGCCTTTTTATTTTGTGTGGACTCTTCCGTAAATTCCATGTCAGGAGATGGTACGAGTTATCAGGGATTGTTTTTTCTCCATTGTTTGGACTGGAGATACAAAGCTTAAACGCACTTGACTAGGACGTAGGCTTTAGCTTACTTAGCTCTTGCTGTCATTGTTAAGGGTGAACAAGGTCTACCCAAATCTTCCTTTCGGCTGCTTTTTTTCTTTAGAGGACACTATAGCAAATCATCTGTCGGGAGTTGGTACAGAAAAAGTCAAATGCGCCAGAAGATGAAAGAGCAAAAAGGAGGGCAAAATCGCCCAAGATACAAGTCTAGAATTCGAGGAGCATTGCCAGGGCGCTTTCAATACCCTCGAACAATGGGTATTGTCAGCCCCACTCAGCCCTTGTCGTGGCTCCTCTTAATACTTCAGCACAGGTCCCGGCTGGTCGTGTTGATTGTGTTTGACGCGAGGAAGAATAAGACCCCTTTCTTCGGCCCGATGCACTGATGGGACCCCGGGTGCGTATAAACCAGCTGCTTGCTGATAATAACACTTGCACTGCTGTCTGGCTACGCCTCAGAGACCGAAAAATAGTGCAAGCGAATGGAAAAAGATCGACTTGAAGGATTAGGGACACTCCGGGCATGAATATGAAAGAGGGGCAGAGTTAAGTTTAAAACAAAAACAGCACAAAATGTAACTTAAAAAAAAAAAATGACAAATGCACTCACACGCCGGAGAGTCAGAGTTCTTTACTGCACTCATAGGGGTAGATGTCCTCTATATTTGGCCATTCCTTCTCATGCCGGTGGGCAGCCTGTCAGGAGCAGAGGGTGAACAGATTAGCGCCGGTATCCTCCCGAGTGCCGAGCTCAATGATCTGCTTGTTAGTGCAAACTTCACACACACAGAGATCCAGCGCAAAAAACCGGGAACCGTTTTTGCTGCCACCAAAAAATTTCTGTTCAAAAGCCAATGAGCCAGCTGGAGTCAGTTTGTAGTTATAAGCCCATATGAAACACTGAGAAGGGTGTCATTGGCACTATTCATGGGTGATGTAAGAGTGACTGTGTATCATAGCAATTAACAAATCAACTATTCTACCTTTTTATGGTCAAAAGTCCAACCATTAGAGGAAAAAGTAATGTTCAAAAGTGCAAACTTTTGGTATGGCAACCCTGACTGGATTTTTATTTTTAACATAGTGGGGATTTAGATTTTGTACATGTAGCATACAGCAAGTGGTATAGATACAGACAGCATCGCGTCATACAAGGGGGCATGGCCGAGCCGAGGGGAAGGAAGTATGTTTTTCACTTTTTTTTGCCGTTTTCTAATCTATCTAATCTATCTATATCTATCTATCTATCTATCTATCTATCTATCTATCTATCTATCTATCTATCTTTATTTATTTATAGAGCGCTTTTCATACACAGGTGCATCACAAAGTGCTTGACATTTAAAAAGACATTAAAAACATTCTCGCCCGTCAAACCCTCCACCCTCCCAATATATACAGTTATCACAATACACACGTACACCTACACCCCCTACCCTTTACTCTACACTCACATTCATAAACAGAATCAAAATCAAGTACATAAGGCTGGGTACAGATGACCAAGGTGAGGAAACCCCATCAGAGGGGCCGTCCTCCCCGGGAGCAGCGGCTGGTCTGCTATATAAACTTATTTAACACACGCAAATAGAATCAAGTCTGAATCGTGTCCATATGGATGTTTTTTCGGTAGATTGTTCAAGAGTAACTAAACGGGCGTGTCAAAGCCTTTCCCCACCCACAAACAAAAGTCAAAAATTGCTGTGAAAGAGGCGGTCTCTAAAGTTTGGGAGTGACATGCGGGGGGTGAGTGTGTGGGCCTTTGCATTGGCACAATCACAGCAGACAGATTACGTGGGAGGGACTTGGTTATATACCACAGGTAAAGGGGCAGACAATTGGCAGCACCTGATGACGATGTGTGGAGCTGGTGCGGCTTATGACGTTCTGTGGAGGCTGTGGACACTCTCCAGCCAATCAGGAAATTCTAATTTAGTAGCAGAGTTTACCCTGAAGGGGGCGCAACCCATTCGTTTTCAGGCCAAAGTTAGGATTTTACACATGTTTGCGCTATAATGTCAGAATAATGTCAGGGACCAGTGGACAACACTATGAGACACCCATTGAGACAGTTTATCAGTAAAAAAGTTAGTTACTCTTTCAGTAGAAGCAAAACAACGGCAGTCATAGCTACCGTTAGCATGTAGCATGATGCTAACATGAAGCATCATGTTAGCATTCTCCGTTATTTATGTACTTATGGTCTGTTGAACCACTTTGCTCCTGTCTTTGTAACTTTATTTAGTAGAAAACTATATTGATAATTCAGCATTTGTGGCCATGCCGCCTTTGCTCTGCCCGATCCTGTCAGACCTCGGAAGCTAAGCAGGGAAGGGCCTGGTTGGTACTTGGATGGGAGACCGTTTGGGTAACACCAGGAAGCCTAGCGAAAGTAGTGTGTGAGTGAGTGGTTGGTGGTGGTCGCAGGGGCCGAAGGCGCAGACTGGTTGCCTCGCTTCCGTCAGCCTACCCCAGGGCAGCTGCGGCTACAATAGTAGCTTACCACCACCAAGTATGGAGTGAATGCAATGTAAAACGTCTTTGAGTGTCCAGAAAAGCGCTATATAAAACCAATGTATTATCATTATTATTATTATTATTATTAAAGTCGTTTTGGAGTAATTATAGAACGTATACCTGTATGGGCGATTCCAGAGATGCCATCTGTATCTATCTACTTTTTGACACAACCAAAGTTTACATTAAAAGTACAAAATGTGAAAATACCACCAGGTTATGCGGACATAAATGCCTTGCAGCCAGAAGCAAGGGGAAAGTTATATTTTTAGAACGCAACAGTACTTCAAATTCTCACTTGTTACGAAGCCGTTCTGCCCCGACACCATCTCTAAAACCACCGTGGGGTCATTTTATCGGACACACGGCGCAGCTAATAAAGTGGTGGGTGCGGCTGAGAGAAATGTATGGGGGGGTGAAGTTCTTGGGGAACTGGTGAAAACTGCGATTACTTTAGGAGATATGAGTCAACCAAGAGGAAGAAATAAATGCTCGCTCGGATAGTCCCAGCAGGTGAATGTCGAGGGCCCGCATTACAGAGAAAACATTGGCCTTTAGCGAGTAGACTCTCCCGGTGTTAAAGACGCCCTCTGGCACAGCACGCTGCACTGCCCTGACCAGAAAGTTGGCATTTAAAATAGACACAAAAGGCACGCCTGGGAAATAGAATTAAGTGAATAGGGATTGTTTGTTTATTTTTTTTAGGTGAGACCAAACTGTCCGGCAAAGTTTATCGACATTTTCATCCCTCAAAACTTGGCACACGCTCGGCACCGATTTTGCATGAGACTGGGAGACAATAATGAAACCAGTTTTTCATCGTCCTCCAAAAATATCCCCCGTAGATTTCCAAACAGTGGGAGCGGAAAGTCAAACAAAAGCAAGACAGAGTGAATCATTTGCATTGTAATCTGTGAGACAAGGCGAGAGCGGGGAAATATGTAAGAGGCAGCCAGCCACGGACGCCCCGCTATCCCGCGCTCATCAGGAAAGGGGGCCACTGTAAACAAACCCCTCATTTTACTCTATGCTAATGGGGCTTAATAATGCAGAACCAACAGATGTTACACAACGCGGCCCGGTGTCGCCGACAAACCTGGCACGCTGGTTTTACACGGGTACGAGGAGGTGTCCATATGTACGAAAGCAATGCCGCTTCTGAGAAAAATTGATAGAATGTTCAAATTTCATCGTAGTTTGCGAATCTATTGTGTGAGTAGATCTCGGTTCGATGGAAGAACTCCACGATTTTGGGCGTTTTAATTGTGTCACCTAATATCACAATATTTTCAAGTTATGTTTCAACGTAATGGTGCCTTTTCAAGCAAGGTCTTTTATGTTTTGGTTTTCCCCTCGAGGGTCGCCACAGTGAATCATCTGGCCCCCATAGCTTCCAGTGTTTTGCATATTAAATGTTGCATCTAATTGGCCACATTTCAGCAACACAACACGGGTATTATAAGAGCTGTGACGACCGCAGGACAGAAAAGCCTGAAGCAAACTCACCTAAAAGAAAAGAAAAAAAAAAAAAACAGTGAAAAGGCAACAAAAGTTTGAAAAGTGAGCATTTTGACGCTAATTAGTTCATTGTAAATATTTCAGTAACCGAGCCTTTTTGGAAACAAGGTTGTGAATTAGCATTTTTAAAGTGGGAACACGCTAGTTAACTATTTGCGACGTAATAAATAATAAAATTGTGTCGGGAATAGCAGCACAAAACCGTAGTTATGCAATAGATATTTGCTTTTCTGTCTGACCTGGTGGATAATCTTCAGTTAATTCTCATCAATGGCGGTAGGGGCTTTTTTAATAAACGCGCCGGTGTTAATCTGATGTGCCAGCAGACCGAGCAGATGAGAGGAGGAGCTGGAGCGTGTCTGGGGAGGGGGTGGGGGGGAGATCGATCACATGTGATGGAGGTGATGAATATACAGAGCAGGGAGCAGGTTATAGGAACAAGGCCCGTGTGGATACAAACGGCTGTTTAAGACTGAGCGATGCAATACTGTTTTTTTAATGAATGGCAAAACACGTTTATGACACAATATGGGTGTTTGGGATCTGGAAATAAATCTATCTCATTTTGGTTGGCATTTTATATGGTTTGATGTTGGATTGATTATGTGGCCTTTACCATAAAGCGTTTTGCTTCTGTAGTGCTAATGCTACATTACTCTACAGTTTCCTCTTTGGTTTGTGATCACAGCTGTTTTGTACAGAGTTCAGGACTGTGACGTCATATCGCTAAGTATCATGGTATTTGCAGCAATAATAACCTAATGGAGATTTTAAAAGGTAAAATACTGGAATTATAGTACAAATCAAATTGATAAATACAAAATAAGAATTACAAATTAAAATACTTGGACAGCACAGTGTGTTAGATGTATTTACCAGTAGTACTTTTCTCCACTTCTTATACTGTTTTTAACTAATGTTAGTCGATGGAAAATGTATGCTAACAGCCACAAACATGGCGGATCTCCATGGTAACAGTGGTTTATCCCAAACTCTATAGTCAAAGGTCTGAACACCAAATGGCTATAAGGTGGTTACAGCAAAAAGGTCAAAGATTCAATGTCCGGACTGTGTCATCACTTTTGTGTGGGTTTGCCCCAGGTGCTTCAGCTTCCCACATCAACCCAAAACATGCATAATGGACTAATCCTTCACCCAGTTAGTTCAGATCCTGGCTCGAGATCTGGACGGTGGTCCCTGGGCGCTGCGTTGCAACCGCCTATCGCTGCTGACGCTTTGACATCTAACACTAAACAGCGAACACTAAATCATCTATTATCGAAGGACAGCATGTCAATAAAGCCACAAAGAAGAAGAAAATCAATGTACAATATGGCTCTGTTGCGGCGAGCGTTGGTGGAGCCCTCCTATAATGAAGAGCCCATACTTGAAGATGACATTGTGCTCAGGGCAGCTCTGATTCACTGTAATGCAGATGTAATAGCTCATCGGGCCCATCATGGCGCTGACACTCTCAGGGACACGGGACCTTTGCAAAGGTTGTCTCCGGACATCTGCATTTTAAAACACGCCGCTGGAAGGAGAATCACTGATTCACCGCATCTCGAGCGCGCGCTGTTATTTCTGCAACACATTTATCAATAATGCTGCTTGATGCTCCGTGTAGGACTAGCGCATACTTAAAACTCTTCATCTAAATATAGGGTGTTGTTTACAAAATCCAAATTGGTGAGGGGGAAGTAGTGTTTTAATGATGTTTATGAAGAGAAGAACTAATCCAGGACTAAAACCAGGACTAAAAGAAGTCTCAACCGCACTGAACCATTCACCTTGTAATCCAGGCGTCCTAAGAGTAAATTCTAACCTATATCCTGGAATTTTCTAAAACTAAACTGTAACTGAGCCAAGTCTCATGTAAATCCAACCAAAGCCAAGACTAATCTAAACCAGGTCTAGCTCATTTTAACCCGGATTTAACTAAATAGACACTAAAATCAAATCAGCGTTGGTTGGTTGCATTCACGGCAATCCTGAATTTGACCAAATTGAGAGAGGAGTCTCTCCGGTCCAGGAGAGAACAGCTCCATCCCCCGGACTGTCAGGAAGCTGTGGCCCACTCCATTTTGTGCATTGTTGTGTGAGATTTTATGTATGCATACGTGGATGAATTTAAAATATAGCTCACTTGAATCGTTTGACTATTTAATAAGGGCATGGGCTTATACTGTACTAAGGGAGATTCTCCGTTTTTGAAAGAAGTAACAAAGTTGCGTATCCACAAATGCTGAACCATGTCCAAAAAAAAAAAAAGTCTTTTCAACTGATAGTGCGACTGAGAAATGCCACGACTTAGAAAAGTTAAGAAGAGCGTGTATTATTTACAAACAAAGTCAGACTGTTTTAATTATGTTTATGCAGTTGGAGCTGATCGGCAGGAGGCAGGAGTGCTGTGATTACAGCGTGATGAGTAAATTGAGGAAGATGGAGGCAGTGGCAGGGCAGTGAATTGTTTAGTTTGATGTTGACTACATTAAACATAATGATGCTGATGTAAGGCTGATGCTGGGCTGGTAATCAAATGGTGATCAGGCATGTAAACAAAAGACGTTCTATACTGTATGGGTAGTGTAGTGACTGGGAATGATTGTATGGTTATATTCTCAAAACTCGCACTTGAGGTACCAAATAGCTTAAGCATTTTGAATTGACCAAAATGAGTTAAAAAGGAAGAAAAGTCTGAACCAAAACAAAGCACTGACTAAAGTGAATCTTAGCTGTGTCTGATCCCTGCTATGGATGTAATTTTGGATGTGTGGTTCTAGATTATTAATGGCTCTAATGGCAACAGTCCTGTTCAGAAAGCCTATGCAGGGCTAGTCCGTGTGAAAACCAGGCCTACATTTAAAGCATTTTTCTCTTACATAAACCTCAAGTCACTGTACCACTCTTTATTTTGAGAACCACTCCCTTTATAACCGCGGCAGTTATTGACTGTCTGCAAATGGGGTGAATGTGATCCAAACGGAGCAGAGTGAATTGACAAAGATTGTTTTGATTGCTTGACGGCCGTGGAGGAGGGGCTTATCTCTATGCAAAGATGTGGGGGAAGATATTATTGACTGTATGGTTAAATGTAGGTCGCCATCAAGACAGAGCAGCTAAGTGAGCGCAATGAGCCGAGGCATAAAGGATGAAATTGTGTTCAGGAATTAAATCACAGCAGATTAATTGGATGATGATCGTATTGATAGTGTCTGTAATAAGAACAGTTGATCTTGGTGATACTGAGAAAAATAAGGGATTTTTTTTTTTTGTTGATAACCATGGAGCAATTAACTGTTTTAATTAGCTGCTACAAACAAAAAGACAAGTGCGGATTTTGAAAAGCAAATCGTGTTGTTTCACGTTGTTGATTTTAAAGCCGGCGGCTCTGGTCGAGTAATTGGTGCTTAAAACAAACCTTTATTTACTGAAGTGTGAGCACGAATCCTCCCTTTTGAATAAACCTGTTGGCATTTACTAAGTGCCACCGTGTTCCACCTCAGGATTTAGTATAATGTCATCACAGAATTAAAAGCACCTCGACAGGCGGATAAAACAGGAATTCAAAATCGCGTTGAAAACCAAGAGGCATTAAATTGTCAACAAGCTAATCTTTTTAACAATCTGCCGTTAGAATAGTTCAGACAATCATTTGCTAATGACGCGTTCAGTTGATCGTTTTACCACAGCACGGCACTGGGTTATTATGCAGATGTATTTACTCAAGTAAAAGCAACATTTCTTCAACAAATGTTTCCTCAAGTTGAAGTATAAAATAGTGACCCAAATGATTACTTAAAGGCACGCTGTGTAACATTTTGAACAATTCTGTTTCCAGTAGGCCTTGGTAATTAATCGAAATTTAATCAAAATCGCAATCTCTACTTTGGTCAATCTCAATAATCGTCATGTGACTTTATAATCGACAGGTTTACAGCCATTCCTTTGTCACAAACAGTACCTACTTTTGAAGTTTGGACGAGACAATGAAAGACCTTTGTGCGTCAAATGAGACTTGATGAGGTTGAACAGTGGCATGCTGGGACCTCATTTTGGCCAGGAATTTAGAGAAGACCGGACTGTCTATCTGTGGTGTTATAGCTCAGTGATAGAGCGCTACTCTCTGGTGCAGGAGGTCCCCGGTTCAAGTATGACTTTGACATTTTTCTAACGCTTTTTTTTAACACTCTTTTTACATGGGCCGCTGCACACACAGTCTGAGCCTGATACAACTCCACAATCAGCACCAAGTTATAAGATAAACATATTTATTTGTCCACTTTTCTACCTTTCACTGCCTCTTTATCTCTTTACTCGCGCAGACAATTGTCTCCGCAGCATTGGACTGCACCAACTTCAACTAAAGTGGAGGGGTGTTCCACTTAAACACCCCTCTGAGTTAGTTCAATGTCAAATGGTATCTCCCCGCCACAAGGATGAAAAGTTACATGCGAAAATCTTTTCTGATTTTGACACATTTCCCCCTCATGGGGGCGGCCCGGCCCTAAACAGTGCCGCGGCCCACCGGGAAACCTCCCGACTCTTCCTATGGCCAGCACGCCTCTGGGTTTGAATAAAAGATGTATCTAATTTTATGAATCAGCAAGATGTTTTTAATTTATTATGAAAAAATCAAAAATCGAGATCAATCAATATGGGGATAATAATTGTGATAATGTTTTTTCCAAAATTGCCCAGCCCTAGTTTCCAGAAATTATCATCTAGACACAGATAATGCTATTTTTGCCGTGGGTAATCAGAACATGGATTTGGATGAGGACCTAACCTATGTAAATCTCATATTTGGCTGCCTTTAATCAGCATCTCCATGGAAACGAGTCGGGTCTTGGGAGAGGATGAGCCGCTCACAGCAAAGACGCACGTTTATCCAGTTTTTAGGATTATTTCAATTATAAAAAAACATCGGTAGTAAAATAAATGCTTGTATTCTGTTCTATTTATCGGGTGAAATGTTACGCAGTGTGGCTTTAAGTAATAGCAAATAAGTACTTGGTAAAATACTTGAATATTGAGAAACTGTTCTGTTTTATGCTTTAACGTTAAAGCGACAAAGCATTAAACAGTGTTCAAATTATCATCAAAGTTAGCTGATTTGATTCATTTTCATATGTCACATGAAACCTTTTGCCGTACAAATTTACTCGCCGTGGAAAGACTAGTAATTCCTTTTACTCGCGTGTGATAATATACGGGTATTTTTAACTCCAGAGTTTGCTGTGTAACAGGCTGCAGCAGGTTTTGTTCATCTTTGCATCATGCTGTGATTGATGAGTGAGTGCAATGGCTGCAGGCTGTATGTATCTGTCGAGGGGTAAATGTTTCCTAAAACAACACCTGGTTATGGACACGTACCCTGTTGTAACATTCCCAAATATTGCATAGAAGTGCCTGTGTGTATCCCAAAAGTAGGTCCAGAGAATATACTTGTTAACAGTCTTGATTGGCCTTAGAATCTAGCAATGCAACCCTTATCATTTATGTATTTTCAATGTTTGTTGTCCGCTTTCGTATAACTATTACCCCCGTTTGAGATTGTGATTCCGGAAAGGCACTCCTAACCACACTAACAGTTCACACAAGCAAAGTGTCTTGCCCAAGGACACATCAACAGTACAATGCTAGCACCAGGGTCGAACCATCTCTATCACTTTATACCTTGTGTGCCATCCTACTCAGTACAGAAAGTTCTGGATAACCTCTGCCAATTTCCCCCTCACCCATTCTTATGATAATGGCGAAATAATATGGACTTTTATTCAGGGCGATTTCACACATAACGACTGTAACACAGAGCCGCGGCAGTGCGCTAAAAATACAAAATAACATCCTGGAGATTTGATCAGCTAACGGCGGCGCGCGCTCCTGCCGTGATTAGCAGTAAAGATGATATTGATGCGTAAGTGATTGCAGTGGGATAATGAACGGGGATTATATGAGACAATGCGGGGCTTAGAGACTCTGACAATGAGGACTGTCATAAAGCAGGCAAAATGACTCACCTCCAGTGGTTTGCTCCCATAACGCGGCGTTTCCCCCCTCTCGCTCGACGGAGGATTATTAGTTTGGTTATTAGATGGAGATTCGGCGCCGATCAGATGGCCCGTTCTCACAGGAAGCCGCGCAGAGAGGTGTTATGACGCAAATGAGGAGATGGTCACTTTCTCTTCTGTGCCCGTCGGTTTTGACGTTACTGGGACAAGACTAATAGCTAATACTGAACTGCATGGTTTTACCAGTGAGAGAGTGGTGTGGCTATGCTCTTTTCCTTGGTTATTTTACATACAAATGGGGGAAAAAGTTTTCCACTGTTTTCAAAAAGTAGTCAGCTCAGCTACAGTGGGAGGAAAATGTATGTGAACGCTTTGGAATTTCTCACATTTCTGCCTAAATTGGTTTTAAAATGTGGTCTGATCTTCATCAAATCATAAGAATTAGTAAACAGTGTCTGCTTAAGCTAATACCACCCAAACAATTACATGTTATCATATTTTAATGGCCGTAACATGTAAACATTCACAGGACAGGGAGGAAAAAGTAAGTGAACCCAGGAATCTCGCTGAACTGCAACAGTTTTGTAAAGAGGTGTGGTCTAAGATTCATCTTGATCGTTGTGAGCGTCTAATCTGCAACAACAGGAAAGCAGTTATTGCTGCAAAAGAAGGACCAGCCAGCTATTTAATACAGGGGTGTACTCACTTATTCCATGCATGTTGTGAATGTCTCAGGTTTTCAGCAAAATATCTTGATAAACTTGTGAATTAATTTTTCCCTTGATGATATCACGTTGTCCAGGCCTGAAGCAGCAACACAGCCCACACCATGATTCTCCCTGCCCCATACTTCACAGTGGGGATAGGGTTTTGATGTTGGTGTGCTGTTCCATTTTTCCTCCACACATGACATTGTGTGTTCCTCCCAAACTATTGAACAACTTAATATAACCAAATACTTAAATACTTATTTTTTTTACATTACAACATTTCAATGGCCCAACCTTGTCCCTTATTTTGTGTCAGAATCTTTTAAAAATGTTTCCTAAATGAATTAGCTGTAGTATTTTTGGTCCATATTGGTTTAGAGTTATGGTTTTGGATCAAATGATTGCGCTCTAGCCTCGCTGCAAACAGGTCCTCGATTTGATTCCTGTGGGGGTTTTGCATGTTCTCTTGCATGTGCTTTGGTATCCTTCAGCACCAAAAACATGTAAATAGGGTCCCCTCATGAGATTGTGAGATCTCAGTGGATACAGGTCAAACAAATGGAATATATTAGCCTTACAATATGTCTCTAATCCTAAAATAGAACCCCTCTCTAACTTCCCGCAGAGCGTCCTTTTGAGGTATTTCCTCGCTGATCAAAATCCTACAGTCTATATGACATCTAAAGCCTTTGTTTCCACAGATGATTCCTACTACAATATGCTATAGCTCTTCACAAAGTTTCCCTCTAATCTCGTGTTAAAATGGGTAGTTCTTTTGACACAGAGCCGACTGACGTGCATATGTGTGCGCAATAGCTTCACAAAAACCCTCCCTGCACTACTTTGAAGAGCCTAATCAAACTCCGCTGAATTTCCTCTCTGTGATGGAGCTGCGAGCCCATTTCCTGGCCTGCTTTCTGATCACTTCCTCTCTCCTGTCCTCTCACGTTGATTACTGTCGAGATTTTGCCTCTTTTTGGCTCGGCGTGCTCCGTAATAGATGCTCCTTCAGTGCTTTCTCAAACACAGAGCGGGCTGTCATGGTAAAGGGCACTCCACCTTCGTCATACTCAGGGTGAATATAGCTGGATGTATATATGTGCTATAGGTTTCAGTAACTTAACTTAAACAGTGGGAATGTTTGAATAGATGTTTTTAACTTATCTGTAATTACTTTAAATGTAGTAATATTTTTTTTATGCGGATATCTCCAATCTTGTGCTGCTTTTTCCAAGTACCTTCTGATTGGTGTGCCCCTTGACAATAGAGTCTCCAGTAGTTTGGCTTAAAACGCATTTGAATACATTTCAGGGTTTATAAAGGCAGACGTAAGTCAAATTGAATGCTTTGAATGCCATTTTGAATGCCCAAATACTTAATGCCACAAACACAGGAAAAAAAAAATCAGCGCATATTTATTTTTATATGCTGTAGATTTGCAAACATTTCATCAAACAGAGGAACGAGAATTGGACAAAACTTGAACGTTTTAGGAAAAATAAGTAAGTAAGTAAATGCTTAATTGTCATTGTACAAACGTACAATGAAATTGTGTTCAGATGTTAGTCCTGAGCCGCTGCAACTGAGCCGTGCCGCCACTGTGGATCATCCTGAGCAGCATGTTTTTGGAGGTCGGGGAAACCGGAGCACCCAGAGGAAACCTGGCTGGCTGCCTTCTGTGCTCCTCTGATCCTCGGTGAAACGGTGCACCACTTCCTGGGTTTGACCCTGTTTCAGAGCATGGTGTCCTGCACTGGTCAGCTCCACCTCCTCCTTCCTCTTTCACCTGCGCAGCTCCCTCCACTCCACAACAGTCTTTCACCATCTTCTGGGAAGAGCTTAGCAGTTCATCTGTTTTATTCTCCAGTGAACGTCCACTAGCCAGAACAATAGAAGGCATGTGTAGCTTAGCTGTCTTGCCCTGATACCTCCTTGTTTGTACATTTCTTGTTTCCTGTAGTGCCTCTTGTGAAGCCTCCACTGTGCTGCAGGTGTGGGGGCCTCTTTGTGCCTCTTCTGGGTTGCAGGAGAAGAATTTGTAGGTCACACGTCGCATGACTAAACAGCATGTTGTCAATTTCAAGCAAAACTGCACCAGAACATGTTTATTCAATTTGGTATTTTCGATGAACTTATACAGTAAAAATTGTTGGGCAAGGTCATAATTTTCCTATAACTTTAGATTTAATGCCAGTTTGAATCTAATTTAATGCTTTTCAATGACATTTAAGGCCTTGATTTTAATGACTTTTAACACTTTTATTGCCCTGCGGAAACCATGAATTTGTTCAAGATGGGCTACACGACTATTACTATATCACTAAGGCACTTCACTAACCTTGCCTGTAATGTCCCTGTGGTTATGGTGATTGAAAGTTGGAGAGACCAATGATATAATATGGCGGCCGCAAAAGAGAAACAAAACTGTGGACTAAAGTTGCTCTAAAGTAATTAACTTAAATAGAGCCCGAGTCCCACCAGAAGCAGCCCGTGTACCACAGTTTGAGAACCACTGTTTTAGGTTTATGGTCGGGTTTACCTATAGGATTTAGCATGTTTTTAATGAAGGAAGTGGATCATGCAAACTCCACACAGACAGGCCCCACACAGTCAAATAATTGAACCCAGGACCTTCTTGCTGAGACAAAGCACTAACCACCTTGCCGCTTTATTACCTACTGGACCAATGACAGTCGCGGGGAAACTACTCATGCAACATTCATCCTAAATATATATATAAAAAAGAGTTAATTTTACAAACTATAGCTCTTATAACTCTCCGCTTGTGCTGCTCACAGGAGCCACCAGCATCTTCTTAAAAAGCCTCTCTCTGCATTTCTTATTCCCCACTGCGTACGCTGGGACACAATTGGGTTTCACCAATCATCCCGCCGCCCGAGGTGAGGCCAGAGACAGCAGCGGAGGGAGAAGATAATAACAGATATATTTTTAGTTTGCGCAGACTTAGTGAAATATATTTTACTAACAAGAACAAAAAAATGTGGCTCGGAGGAATTCTCTGTGGTCGCGTGAGATAAGGGCGGAATAGGAAGAGTGTGGCCATGATTTAGTCCTCTGAAGTTTTATAAAGTCTGTCAGCTACGGTTTAATACGATTAGAGCTTCTGAAAATTAGTACGGCTGCAGCAGTGGGTGAAATATTGTAAAGTGGGGGGAAAAAAGGTGCTGGACATTGAAAGGTATGTCAGAGTATTATATTAGTACCAGCCAAATCTACGTCCTCGCCCTAATGCGCTCTAAAGACAGGGTGGATTAAGTGTATCGTAACATGTCTGTATCGCATGGCACCGACTGTTTAGTTATTTCCAAGACCTGCACTCCTACAGTTCAGGGATTAATTCTCCTCCTACTGAAAAAACTTACATTTCACAAAAATAATACATTTACTATATCCCCGCTGCTCACGATTTTGGATGTCATTGGATTTGCACAAATTGTGACATCATAGCCACCTCAAATGCAGTATACTTCCCTATATATACACTGGAAAAAATGAAATCTTATCTTAGACAAAAATGACTTAAAAGTGCTTGAATTATTGGAGTTTGTTCTAATTTTGAGTAGGTTTGGACTATTGACTTGCCAATGGAACTAGACAGATTTTTCTTGTCTTTGTCTTTTTTGTCCCGTTTCAAGTTATTTTAAGCGTTCAAGTTAATTTCTCTTATTTTAAGCAAATTAATGCTTGCTCCATTGGCAATCTTATTTCAAAACAAGTCCAAACCTACTCAGAATCAGCAATAAAAGTCTTATTTCGAGCACATTTCAAACCATTGTTCTAAGATAAGATGGCATTTTTTGCAGTGTATATTGAAATTGAAAACACTGAGTGAATATACAACTTCTTCCCATGTATGCACACATTCAGGAGGACTTTCTCCGGGTAATGTCAGGACGCAATCCTGATATTGTCCCAAGGAGGGCACATTTGTGAATTAATGGTAGAGTAATTCAATTTCCCCCATTGAGCAAATAGTGAAAGAATAAATAAATAAATGCATAAAATAAAATAATTGACTGGTGTGAGCTGTTTGCATCTTATAAACAACATTTTAAGAAAACAATAAATCGTTGAGCTTTGTCGGTGTTTCTGTGGCTACAAACTCTGCACAGTCATACAACACAGTGGAGCTGTAACGATGGCTCGGTGGTGATACAAGATGTGACTGCGGCTAACAATTTAAAGTCAACTTCCTGCCCTTGTCTCTGTTTGAGAAATCAGGACAAATCAGGTACTTTCTTTGTATTTTTTCACAAGTTCCGAAAACCTGCAGTCTGCAGTAAAAACCTGCTACAGCTAAAAGCGTGATGCAGGATTGCGGAGCTAGACGGGATTGACAGGAGCGTGCGTGGCTGTCTCCGGGCCTATAGTGAGAAGTATAGACTTGGGCATCCACTGGTGGTGCTGCATACGCTGTGTTTGATCAGCCACACTTCAAACAGCCGTGCACGCTTCCGCCAGCGCTGACGAGAGCGAGACGTGTGCGAGAGAGAGAGAGAGTGAGTGAGTGAGTGAGTGAGTGTGGAGGAAAGCCTCACTGATGTTTTGTTGATCTAAAATGGGTCAACTTTGAACAACACAGGTCTACAGTACACTGTGTTCCAGTAGGTGTTAAAGTCTTTGTATAAATAATGGTGTGGGATGACCTCTAAAAGACATACAGCACATGTGGTGTCTTTAGATGTCAGCGTTGCTTAAAGGAAGGGGTTTAGTGAAGGCACCGGATGGATATGGAAATGTGCAAGAGAGGCTTGGATTACTTATTATTATTATTATTATTTACTAATAAGACCCACTGTATTTAAATGGTAAAAAGCGCTTTTCCACCGACATTAGGAACTTAAAGCACTTTTCTATCAAGGAACCACTCACCCATTCAGGCTCTGATTCATACACCAGTGTACACACACACTGAAAGCAAGGCAGGTGAAGTGTTTTTCCCAAGGACATAAAAACCTGTTGGAACTGGGATTCGAACCTCAGACCTTCCAGACATTAATCGATCCTCTTTGCCATCTGAGCCACTGCTGCCCGTTAAACAATAGTAAAACACTAAACACTCTCAGCCTCCAATAAGTGAGGCTCACCCCTTTTTTAAAGAAAATTATCAACTTCTCTCCAAATAACTTTCCCCTAATTAATTATTTTTATAAGTGCTGTCATGTTTTATGTTGATATACAGTATGTGCACTGCTGACCTCTTACCGTTCAGTTTCTGGCCCTCTCCCTGCCATGGTCTGCCTCCAAATCAGATTAAAACACAGAGATACAAGGCCGACTTGTTATATTACGTACAGTATGTTTGCGCCCTTTATTAGACAGGGCAGCTTTGGTTGGAAGGGGGGTGAAGAGCAGTGAGAGACATTCAGCATTTTGAGGCAGGACTTAAACCCATGATGCTGAATTTGGAGCAGAGAGTGGATGATTTGCACGTTGACGGCGATGACGGTATTTCTTGCAAGTCCGGCCTAATCTCTGTAGTCCTTAGCATTTGACACGAATCCACAAAAATAACTCACAGTCATTTGTTTCATTCATTAAGCAGCACAGTTTTCTATTAGGCTGTTGTAACACTTATTTGTCTCTCCTCATTTATCTCTTTGCTTGGTGCAATTCTCTCATAAAGCCGTGACTCTGGAGCGCTTATTAAACCCATTAGCTCCGAAGTGGCTGGCCTCTTTCCCTCGCCTTTCGCAGGTCGCCTCATGCATGTTGCAGCATTGTAGCTCCTCATCAATTTTTCTCCATTAAAAGCACACTCAAAGCGATCCCCGGCATTAAAATTTGATTAAGAACATTATTGAAGATTAGATACAGATGAATTATTGATCGGGACGGTGGGGAGTCCATTGGGAGGGTACATGTGGCCCTATTTGAAAGTGTGTGTGTGTGTGTAGCTGATTAAATATTCTTGAGAGGACAGCAAGGTTCAGCTCTATTGTGCATAATGCAAGGCCGGTGCAAGCAATGGTCAGAAACAATTTGGTTTACAAAGATTGCTTCATTATGTTAGGGGGGGAAAAAATGCTGAACTCAAATTTGTATAACAGTTTGTAAAGGTGCAACTCCTGGCTTAGCATTGGGAGAAGTGGATCAATAAGCTAAATGCATTCATTATAAACCTACTGTAACTTGCCAGGAGTTGACGATGATCAAAAACAGACTAAAGAAAGTCAAGCCTGGTCAGATTTTTGCCATGAATTTCTTTCACTTCACTTGTCATTTGTGATCCATTGAAACTGCTGTCAAAACAGGTCTGTCTGTTTGTTCCTGACAGGAGTTTGAAGCACCGCTGTATTTGTCTTTGTGGGGAGACTTCACCATTTCATTTTTAGAGGTCCCACGTTGGAAATGCCCCGGTCTTCCTGTAAAACCATCTATAAACATTGGCTTAGACGCTGCATTTGACGAGACTTGCTTAACATTTCCATAGCTACATCTATTAATTTCAATTAAAGCAGTACTAAGTAACTCTTGCCCCTAGAGGCCATAAGCGCAACTGCAGGTGTCTTAGCAAGTTACGATTTTTTAACTTATTAAATGTCTTGGAGAGTAAATACTACGCTGACAGAAAAGGTGAAGGGAGAGAGGGGTGTTGTACATCCAGTTATACAATGGGAATATTTTTTTTCACTCAAACTTGGCTGGAAATACTGTTCAAAGTGGCGCTAGCCCGCAGTTAGCTTTGCCCGTTAGCCTGTTAGCTTCTTCTCCGTGATTACATTAGTGTGGTATTGCTTGCTCCGCCCCGGTGGCAGTCAAGTTGCAAGCATGGTTTTCTGGCTAGAGCCACCAGGGGGAGATGGAAGGCCCCCCAATCATCCCATTAACACTTGTATTACCCCCAGAGGGACTACGGAAAGGATTTATTAAGGTAAACACGTTACTTAGTACTGCTTTAAAGTTTGTTTTTGTGCATACATACCTAAAACATTTCCATAGGAGTTTTTGTTGATTTTCATTTTTACGCTGAAGCAAAAATGAGGTCAACTAAAACGATGTACTCTTTGATTTTTCGTTCTTTTCTTTCCTTTTTTCGCTGTTTCAATAGAATGCCAGCTAATTTACTTACATTAGAAAAGTAACTGGTTCATTGCTTTGTAATCTGTTCAATGATTTCTAATTTACTTTGTATGATCGATAATAGGCACTGCTACCTACACCCTGCAACTTCAATAACCTATCCATGGGTCGCAAGTGATTAAACATGCTGTAAGAACCGTTGCCATTGGGACATATCATGACCAATTTTGAGTAATCCTTTTTCACGGTTGTTTTGATTTACTAACATGCCGTTACTTGTATGTGAAAGCTTATTTTCGCTTTCATTATATCGTTTCATTCCCATTGTTGCAGTGAGCACCAATGCAAAAGCTTCACCAGCCCAGTCTCTCACTTCATACACACAGTCTTTTCAATTATATCCATTTTATTTCTATCTTTAAAAGGAACAGTGCACAATAATGAATATCTGCAACATTTCCTGCGTAAATATGCCAGATTTGAACAGGAAGGGTCATGTGATTTTAAACCTGTGAGCACTTTTAAAAAGACCAGTCAGCAGCGCTCAGTGAGAGGCTTTGACACGACCTATTTGCACCGAGCAGTCACAGAATAATGAGGTGATTGAATATGTAAATTTACCTTGGCCTCTACTCCGGCACGATTTAACAAAGGCAGATTGAAAGAGTAGAGACAGAACTAAAAAGGCGTGCTAAAAACGCGAGGGTAAAACAGGCGTTTGCTGTGACATTGTTCTAAACCACAGACGGCGGTTTCACCTGAAGAGCAGACAAATGGGGCGCATTTGTCAGGGCGGATAGTGTTTCGGGCTCTGTCCCCAAGCGCCGCGCGTGTGGAGCATCATGGGAGATCCTCAACGCCAATGGAGTCTTTAATGAGGAGGTTTATTCCGGCACGGGACAGCGCAGGCAGAAAGTCTGGCTCTGTGTGTTTTTGACAGCATGTTTCAAAGTTCGGAGTACTTTTGAATCAGTCTTTGTGGAAAACTTTATTTCATGTTTTTGATGCGCCAGATTGGAGATTTCTCAGTCATTTGAGAATGTCCATCCTACCTTTGAAGCATTTATTATTGATTGTTCCTATTTGGGATCTAAAAAAAAGAATTAGATGAATAATTCTGCTTTGTTTATCCACTATATAGCTATGATTCATACTGCCTATATCACGGTCCAAACGAATACGAAGCATTTAGAGAAGTTTAGAGATGATCCGGCTCAAAAAGCTCTGGGCTACATCCACATTTGAGGCCTTCGAGCTGCAGGAACAGGCCCCGGGCAGCGCTTTCGGGAGGGACTCTTCAGCTCAAGGTGACAAGCGCTGGAGGAAGGACTGTTTACCAATATTATCAGAATAAATTAATAAACGTATATAACTTTAATGTATCAGAGGGAGATTTATGTACGCTCAATATCGGAAAAGGCAGCCCATAACAGTATGTGGCGAGTAAAGCTTTGCCTGCCTAGAGCTAAAAAAAAAAAAGAGAGTAGAATTGTGTCAAAAACTATAAGATAAAACAGAATAAATACATATAAGAAATATCCATTAAAACCCTAAGGACATGTGTACATTAGGATTCAAAATGGATTTCTGTTTCTTTGAGACTTCCAGTACATTAATTGGCAAACTCCAGGTGGATATCACACCAATCTATAAATGGCTACATATTTTCTACCGTTCATTCACTGATGTCTGTCGAGCACGTCAGACACCTCCAACCTCATCTTTGTAGGCTAAATGTGATTTTTTTTTTTTTCCCACTAATGAACCCTCCTTTGTCTCTGCTCCTTTGAGATCGCCTCTTCATTCCCATCATACACGGCTCCTATCGGAAATAATAGCGTTTTGCCCTCTCCATAAAATTCCAAATGGAGAAATTATTCAAATGCGAGAGTGGTGCATGTATTTACTGGCGGTGTGTGCAGAGATGGATACGAGCGGGAAAAGTGCTTGGAGCGCAGGGGGGGTGGTAACTGTGAAGATCACCATTATAGATGCTGATTCGAAGGGCCTTTATTAAAAATTCCAATCGTGTAGCCTTTAAACATGCTAAAATGCTACGTGCTCATCAGAAAACTTACCTGGAGTGATTACTTGTTTCAGTAATGTTTCACCAATCCTGATTTTCTTTTTTTCTTTCGCGAGCTAAACGGCAGCTCCTGACACCTTCACCAAGCTTCCTCGGGTCCCGGTCGTGGTCTTGCCCTCTCAGATTAGCATGTTTGCTAGTTGTTATCATTGTTTTATGTTTTGTTTTTAGCTGTTCCCCTCTCATAACTGCAGCATGGGGCCGGTTTGCATCCTCTTCTGGCATTTAAAGGGGGGTATTATGTAAAATCGACTTTTCAAGCTTTATATCATGTTATTATGTCATTCCCTCATTAAACACATGCCTGGAGTGTTGCCTTGGCTCATTCACATATTTTTGAGTAATCAGTAAAAACTTAGATGGCAGCCATTTTAGGTGTAGCTATGCCTCAGTCCTCCTAGGAACGCCCCCACCTCCTGGAGACGCCTCTGGACCTTTGTCACCAGCCAAGCCACCAACCACTGCTCCTCAGCTCAGCAGAGCCCCCTCCCCGCACAGTAGTGTTGTTTAAATGCCACAGCAGTGTGCTGAAGGGGCGTGTCGGAAAGCTTCTTAAAGAGACAGAGGCCTATTTCAAGACGTTCAGTACAGCCATTTTGAGAGAGCAATTTTATTCAAGGCAGTTATTTTAATTTACTGCATATACAGACCAACAGAAGGTTACGTCATCATTGTAGTATGCTATAGACTGGTGCTATGTGATTGAAAAAAGCATAATACCCCTCTTTAAAGTGGATATTTCATGCCTAATTTGGCTATTAACTTTGGGCACCTCCGCATTGATTTTTTCATATTTCCAAACTTAAAATAACGACTATGTTTGGAAGGGACATTTTGTCATCAACTGTTGAGCAAGAAATACAAATTGAAG
The DNA here is from genome assembly GCA_007210695.1 of Neogobius melanostomus. Classification (NCBI taxonomy): domain Eukaryota; kingdom Metazoa; phylum Chordata; class Actinopteri; order Gobiiformes; family Gobiidae; genus Neogobius; species Neogobius melanostomus. Next base: position 665,576 of record VHKM01000657.1, on the reverse strand, counting down.
TGCTATTACTCGGATGAAACAAAAATGCTACTTCAGGAATTTTTTGACAAGGGAGCCACACTATATCGTTGTTAAAAGTTCAGAAACTGTCCAAGGGATCATTTCTTGACTAATTCTGTAAATTATCCAATACAACAAAAATACCGACCGAGGCTAAGGCAACTAAATCCAAAGCAAAATTCAAACTGGATCTCCCTTCACCATCCACAGCAGCTGCAGATGTATCATTTGGAAACGATGTCGCGGGGGTTATTAATAGATTTTAATACATCGGCAGAGATGCTAAGTCTAAGTGCAGTAAAAGCAGAAGAAAGATTAAGTTCCCACAGACGCACACATTTATCAAAATAAAGCAGTCCCTTAACGACAATGAGGCACTTGGGACTTAGTCTGTGCTAGATTCGTCCCGCCGCTCACTGCGGTTTTTACCATGGAAAACTGCTAAAGAATAAAAGTGTAGTCTCCGCCATACTCTGCACATTATCCACACAGTAGGGGGTCCGCGAAGCCGGGCCATTTGTTTTGATCATCCCAGCCGCACAGGTGCAGGGAAGGTAGAAGTTAAGTTATATTTTTGAACGTTTTGGGTGTTGGTGTGAATTAAAGAAGACACAGATTAGTTGGCAAGTTTATTTGTAAAGCACAATTCAGACACTATACAGAAACACTGGAATGCTATAACATATAAATATATAGAATTAGAAGGCAAATAAAATCAGTAAAATGTAAAAAAAAACATCTATAAACTTTAATTCAAAAGTGGAGAGTACAGTTAAAACTATTCTCAGCCTGGATGTGTCACAGTTGAGGCCTCTTTCGCAAATTCAGAAAGACTGTTCCACATTTTACTGCCTAAAACTTAGCATAACCCTCTACCAGTATTGCATATTGCTGTTGTTTCAGTTGGCAAGACTCTTCATCCACTTTGAGGATGAGATTTGTGTGTTTGTGTGTACAGTAGTGACAGACAGCACATCCTCTCCTCTTTTTCCCCCTGCGTCACTATTCAAAACCCCACTTCCTCCATGTCATCTCTGTCGGCTCCTCAACTCCAAAACCACCACTGTGTTTACCCCCAAAAACACAATCTGAGCCGTTCGCCGTGTCTCGTGAAGGAAAACTGCGTGTGCTGCTCGGTTCTCTCATCCGCCGGAGCAAGGGACTCTTTGAACATGCGAGCCAATGGAGAGGAGCGGAGATGTTGCTGTAGGGGCTTGTTCCTGGCTCCAGCTGTGGACCTAATGCTACCAGAGAAAACGCACTCTCCACACATCAAATGCAAACGCTGATGTCTTGTCTTGGGGGCACTCCGTCAAACGTGATGGACGGCTTACGGAGCGAACATCCCTGTCACATCCTGCGCTTCTTTGTCCTCGCACTTGATAAAATCTCACTTACTTTGTCGTGTTTTCTCGCGCTCCCCTCTCTCAATAAGGACGCCGATATTTTATTTACAAATGTATTCACCAACGCTCATAATATAGAGCAATTTATCTATGACGGGAAGGTCGATTGATTCAAATCCTGTTCTCGTTATAATGTTGTTAATGTGGTGCTTGGAGTTAGAGATGCACCGATCCAGCTTTTTTGCTTCCGATACCGATTCCGATACTGGGGGTTTGAGTATCTGCCGATATCTGATATTAACCCGATACCAAGAGACTATCTCAAAAGCGATTTATATTAGGCTACTTTATATATTTCGATCATAGTTTCTGACCCAGCCTCGATTAGTTGCCGTTAGCACTAGCATGCTCACACTAGCTTTAGCATACTGTTGCTAACCGCGGCATTTTGCGCGGCGATCAGAAATACATTTGCAGAGGTTAAAACTAACTCAGCGATTCAATTCCCCAGGTTCTGCCCTTCAAAAGGAGGTACAGCATGTCCATATTCACTTGGATTTAGTTGGTGAAAGTTGAGTTCTTAAAGCCGTGAGAGCCAAAACTGGTATCGGTTCAGTATCGGATATTTGTAGCTGATATTGATATCGTATATCAGATACCGGTATTGGCTCGGTGCGTCCCTACTTCTAGTTATCGTATCTAATGTTTAGTCTTTGCCGATTGGGTGCCAGTTGGCTAAACCTCGGTTGGGCGTTTAGCCACCAATCTTAGAGTAACTGGTTCAATCCTCGCCTCAGCAGTGTTGTGCTTGTGTCCTTGAGCAAGATACTGTTGTGTTCAAAAATGGATGAAAAGAATTCGTAGGCTCGTTCTATTAAAATCAAAATCATTGTTTATTCCCTGAATTTACAATCTAAAACAAAAGTCATCTTGGGCACAACATGTCTGTCCAGGAGGAGAGGGCAAGAGAGGGAGGAGCCCCGTGGATTGGCCTTTTATGAACATAGGACGTAGGCGGCTACTTGTTGAAGAACCAATCAATATCCTTGGAATGCTTCTTCTGCTGCGCGATCTGACTCCGCATTATAACACACTGCCCCCCAGTGGATTCCAAGAGTAAGGACAACAATACAGCAATTCAATTCAAATCACCCCAAAAGCACAGATTACAATCAACACAATTTCATATAATCATTAAAGCCTATTATAACAAAAACATATATAGAAATATTCAACAATACCTCACCTGTATTCCATTCACAGGTATGTTTGGCATTACAGTAAAAGAGAATTGTTTAAAAAATATTGTGCATAAATCAATCCATCCTTTGGCTCGTGAAGACTGCATCACAGGTCCAAACTCTCCAATTCTGCCCCCTTGCTTGTGTTCTGTGTATAGTGTTAACTTTTAACTTTTATTGTTTAAACTAATACAGATCTTGAATTGTAAGTTTTGCAACCAGGAGCTCTTCCTTCCTTTCTTTCCAAGTGGCTTTCCCCAAAGGCCTAACGCATGATGAGTCAAATTAGATTACTGTCTTAGCAAAACAACTCACATTTATAGATGCCTGTTTCTCCTTGTGCACCAAATGATCGGATGAGTTTGGCGAGTTTGATGGTGAGTTATGAATGTTGTTATTTGCAATCAGTGAAGGAATCATGCATCAATTCACGACAGGCCAACTGAATAAATGGCAGGCTAACAAAACACATCATTGAAATTGGATGGGGGTCCGCTTGGGTTATGGGACCTTCTGTAAAACCTGCACATTCTATCCCACAGCAGATAACATGTACCTGGGACATACAGGCTCATAGTTTCAACGCTGCCATTTTTCATCCTCCCCTGTTCTATCTCTCTCTTTCTCCATCTAATGCATAGAGGCAGCTACGATGTATAATTCATTCTCCCCTCTGCTCACTCTTCTGCTTGAACGTGTGTGTTTGTGTGTGTGTGCCAGTAGGACCAACAAACCCACCAACCCCGGCAAAACTCGCAAGATGGCAGGTCATACCAGTGCGCGCATATATATATGTTTATGGCCACGTAGCATGAATGATGTATAGGCGTGGGAACTTGGTAGCACCAGTTCCTGACGGTGCTGGGTTAAAAGCACAAGACAAACAAGTGATGCGGGCTGTGACGTTGGTGTTTTTCCAGCGCTTACGAAACAGGGGTAGAGAGAACTCGCATGGTGATTTTCTGAGGTCTGAAATAGAAATTTGGAAGGGCAGGACCAACCTCTCTTCTCCACTCAACCATACACTTATTCATACCCTCAAGGGAGCAAGGGAAGAGAGAGGGGAGAGAGAGAGGAGGTGGGAAGACATGAAAGAGCGAAAGCAGGACAAACTGTTCACACTTATCGAGATATATGGAGCCGGTTTAGATTGACGCACCGTATATGGATGTATATTTTAAAGCTGCCGTGCTATTTCGGTGCTCAAAGGACAGTACAGTGGATGCTACAGTGGGCAGTGCACTCATATCACATTCCGAAGATTTATGTAACGCATGACCCACTTTTCCAAGTCTGCGAGATACCCACTTAGAATCGAAAATGTTCTTATGCGTGGGGGAAGCATCCACTGTTTGTATCAAATCTGGTCATAAGGAAATGTTGTTTGAATTTATAGATTCACTTTGAGAAAGCAGCAAATAAGACAAACTTGACCAAATTCGGTGGCGCTGTTTTTGTTTTGTTTTTATAATTGAGTTCAAAACAAAACTCAAAACATAACACAATAACGCAGTGTATTGGTTGCATTCGACTCATCCTTCATTGCCACTGGGGCAACCTGTCAGGAGCAGTTAAGTGGCCACAAGGCAACTCGGGCATATATCAATGTCCTAGATCTTAAGCTGTAGGTTCATGGGCTTAACCGTATGTGTGTGTTTTGTATTGTGTTTAGTTCATATTGAAACCAACAACTTGTAGAGACCTTTGCATGTCACCTTTGCCAGCTTGACCACAGCAGATAGGGTCGTTTTTATGCGAAATATTAACAATATAGCTGTCTGTTTAAGTGTTATATCAGCTATTTTTCCCAATTTATTGCTCATATATTTTAGGCAGATTAAGGTGAGGGTCTTCTGTGTACTGGGTAAGGCTACTGCTTTTAAATATTGACTTTTAAAAAGTTGACACGGCACTTTAATTCAGACAGTGGATGTCTTGTGTTTCATTATAGATACCTGGGCAAAAACAGTGTATTTGTTTTATATTCATGTGTAATAACCAACTTGGCTCCTAAAGTACTTGCATAGGCTGTAAATTTAAATAGAATCCTGCTTTGTTCTCATGCATCAAAGTATACACGGAATTTGGATGAAGGTACTATTACTGCATACACTTATACTGCACTTAATATATCTTCTAGAACTGCTGATGCAAATGTGTGGGACAAGGTACACAAGGGAGGAGCTCTGTCGCAAATTAATGGGGGGGGGGGGAGAGATTGTTACAAAAGCTGGAAAAAAGTGTTGGCCATCTTGGATTTAGTAAAAGAGAAAGTGTCGGAGATGTGGAGCACTATCGGCAGAAGCTCAAACGTGTAAAAAGGAAAAGAGAGAGAGAGAGAGAGAGAGTGGCCTGTGTTGCGCTAATGGGTGACTGAGCATCCTGAACAGTCAGCTGAGTCCACGTCAAAAGTACTGAGACTGGAGCGTGCGCACTCACTCCACTGTGTGACCAGGGCTAATGGACTCCTCTCTTCTCCTTGGCTCCGCTCCTTGGGGGGTCAGAACAGTGAATAATCTGCCCCCTCCGTCCATCACAGCAACGAAATGTATGTCTCCCTACGCTACATGCTATATATACATCTCCATTTTGGTTCTCTTCTTTGCCATATTCATAAACGTCTCAATCTAGAATCTTTTACTTTATTGTAATTATTCAACCTCACACCTCCTGAGCTGTCAGTGAAAGGAAACCAGTAAATAGTGTCTTGGTGTTTAGTATTTTGGGGGCCACAAACACACCATATATCAGAGGTGCATCAGAGGAGCTCAGTGTGGGTCCTGTGGGCCAGATTTGGCAATTTAATGGGATTTTATTCGGTCTCGGAGACGGTGCATACATTTGGAGGATCTACTTTGTGCGCCATAGACACATTTCCTCATCTGGTGTCAAAAAGAATAGTAAAAAAAATATTTTTGGATGGTCAGCCTTTTGATCACTGCTTACATCTGCCAAACTATGGAGTCAAATGTTACCGTACCGTAACATAGCAACTAGGGCAGGGCGATATGGCCAAAAATCTGTATCACGATATAAAAAAGAAATATCTCGATAACTATATATTTGACGATATAACTGACAATGGACAAATTACTTCAAAATCCCAGCCTTACGTCTATTGGGAAGATTAATTCAGTGATATTTTATTCTTTCTTTTTTTTTAACGGCATACTAATTCTCGCAAATATGATCTACTCAAGCAGTTTACATCCTTCATTTCATTTCACTGTTTAAGCACCTGCTCCTGTGTTCTACAGTCAGTGTTTATGCTGCTCTGATCGAGCTGAGCGCAACATAAATTATGTCGTGTCCACAACGATATCAAAAATGACAACGATATCAAAAACGCATATCACGATAACGATATGCGATACGATATGGCCCACCCCTAATAGCAACTGCAAAATGACGACTTGTCATTGTAGATTTAATTTGGGTCCCGAGAGCCATTGTAATCGGCTGAAAATACCAAAACAGTATGTCCCCCTAACCTAAATCAAAGATATGTTATCATCATCTGTTTGATTTATTTTACGAACAAAACATTGTTGCATGTGCACTCTCATCTGCCAATACAATGCACAACACGCCACACTTATTTGGAAAAGTAACTTTTTACAAGAGGCAAAACTAAGTCGCTGTGATTTCTATTTGCAAGATGCTGCATGCGCAAAAAATCTCTGTACTCATTTGGCACGAGCGCAGAGGAGGAGGAAGAAGGAAGTTGCATCAAAGTCATGTTGGTGATACAAATGCATTAGATATAAGCACGTCGGGCGCCATGTTTGGAATTTCAAAGGAGATTTTCTTTTCTTTTCTTTTCTTTTTTTTTGCATCTTATCCCCGGATCTCCTCAGGGCTTTTGAGGGCTCCCACCCCCCTTCATCTCAAAGCAGAAGGGGGGAAGAGGATAGAGAGTGGCCATGGATGGCTCTTTTCAATAAAGTAAATGACACGTGCGGCATAAGCGCCTACTATGTGTGTGTAATGGACAGGAGTGAGAGCAGAGCAGAGATTCTGAGGTAATCTAGTGTTTCTTGGAGAGCCGCATTATTATATTGTTATTATGCTATGCTTGAGTGGGCAGTGGACAGTGAACAGGAAAGCAACATGCTCCTGCTCCTTTCATGAAGAATCGATGGAGTTTAATGCATGTGTAAAGGTGAATAATGCTGGGAAATAGAGTGCATATCCTCTCTCCAGACAAATCCACTTTTTTTTTTACTCACCATTAGTTTTTCAACAACGGGGATGACAAGCTCGGAGATTGGATATAGTACATTGATCATCTTACACACCCAGCTCTCCTGTGTGAAGGCGGTCTGTTTACCCAATCACAGCTAAGTCTCCGAATCTACCCACACCACAAAGCACTTCAAAATTAAAGCAATCACTGGCATGTCTTGTTATTCTTTAAAGTGCTTTGTGTCATCAGTAAATGTAAAACTCATAACAAAACTACCGCAAGATGGGCAACAGTGAATTTGAGGTAAACAAATCCATCGAGCCTCACAAGGTAAAGCAATAGGGGAATGAAAGAATAATGAAAAAGAGCGTCTTAGCATAAAATCCCGTACATTATCACTATTATCATAAAGCTTGAGCATTTGTACTTAACCTCTTTGTTCTTTTACTTTCACCGGAACGACGTGTTCAGTCCCATCATGAATTCATGCATTGCTCCATCTTTTTCTCTATTAATCAAAGCTGAGTTATTTTTTTTATTTTTATGTTTCTTTGCTTTTATCCCTCACCTTTTCATCGCGTATTCTTTGCAACGCCGAATGGAGCACTTAGTCTGTTATTGCTCTGCTGTGAGGTACAATACTTCAGTTTAACCCTCACAAGTTCAATGTGCTATGGAGGTATAGGGGAAACCAAAGGGAGATCATGAAAGAACTCCAAAGAGAAAAGCCCTGACCATGTACCCCGTCTTTCTGTGTGGAGTTCAAACCCAGGACCTTCTTGTAAATTAAGGTGGCTAATACAAGGCATTGGTAGAGAAAAATATAAAAACTTATCTAGATTGGGAGAGTGGAGAGGTTTGTCCTTGTCCACTTTTTTAAAAAGAATCAAAACCATTTGTTCTCGTTTTTTTCAGTCTGTGCAGAATGACTAAAACGCACGCATCCTCAGCTATCAGTTTCTGCTAACACATGTATCTCACTGTAGCCCACCTCCAGGACACTGAATGGGCCTAATGTCCGCGCTGAGATTCATCAAAGAGGGTCTGAAGTGGCTCTGCAGCCTGCTCCCAGTGTCTAGTTTCCCTGTCAGTGTAACCAAATCGCTGCATGTTTAATGGACGGCAAACAGCGAGTGAGAAGACGGAGATACGGGCAGATATGGCTGGATATTGAAAAATGATCCCCGGCACGGCATGGTACAAAGTTATCAGACGATGACAGAGAGAGGGGTGGGGGGTGGGGGCGCAAAAGAAGTGTCCCTGCCACTGTAACTGGAGCGATGTGTGTTATCGACAAAAATGAGAGGGGAAAAAGAATTATCATTGAAGGTATCAGTTTTTTTGCAAGAGCTAATCATTCCTGCTGATATATTTGAGTGCCCACATTTTGTACTGAAGTATACTGTGGTAGTTATTTGTAATCATTCATGTATTTTTTTTTGCCAAAAACACCTTTAATTCTGATGATACTTGTACACTATACTATTCCGTAAGATACTAGCCCAGAGTATTCCAGTGAGAAACAAAGCCTCGCAGTTGTTTGCCAGAGAAAATAGTTCTATCTATTTAACCTCTTACCCCCGTCCTGACTGAGCGCATTTTCTACAGTTCGGCTCTACCCAAATCCAAAAGGTACAGCCTATAGCCCAGAGTAATGCTTCATTTGAAAGCTAAGACCTAGAAATACAGGTAATGGTCGCTGCGTTTTTGACACTTTTTTGTTTTGTTTTTTTGTCATATTTTTGATGCTTTTTGTTGTGGCTTTTCTATTGCCTTTGCATCACTCTTTAGTTATGTTTTCGGCTCTTTTTTATTGTGTTTTCATCTCTTTTTATTGTGTTTTCATCTCTTTTTATTGTGTTTTCGTCTCTTTTTTATTGTGTTTTCATCTCTTTTTTATTGTGTTTTCGTCTCTTTTTTATTGTGTTTTCATCTCTTTTTTATTGTGTTTTCATCTCTTTTTTATTGTGTTTTCGTCTCTTTTTCATTGTGTTTTTGACACTTGTTTGTTCCTCTTTTGTGGCTTTTCTGTTGCTTTTTCATCCCCTTTAGTCATGTTTTTGTCTCTTTTTTGTCTCTTTTTCATCGCATTTTTGTGGCTCTTTTGTGCCTTTTTTTGTTGCTCTTTAATAACTCTTTAGTTGTTTTTGTTGTTGTCACTTTTTTAGTGTGTTATCGTTGCTTTTCCAGCAAGTTTTCCCTTTTCTTTTTTTTCTTTTTTGCTCTTTTGCCACTTTTTTCTTGCATTTTCTTCCTCATTTTCATCGCTATTTTTTAAGCTTTTTTTATTCCAAGAAGTGTTTCGATTTGGGTAAAGCCGAACTGGACAAAACGTGCTCGGTTCATGTGGGGGTGAAGAGGTTTAACTCTGTTGCTACTTTCAACCTTCTTAGGAACAACTTTACATTACCCCCTCCCAGTGATGTGTGGTCAGGGGAGACAGGGGAGGCCCAGGGGCGCTGTGTGTGGACTACAAGTGAAAACCAGTCTGTTTTATTATCCTGCACGGTTTAGGAGAGGCAATTTAAACATAAAGAAGTAAGTAAAAGGGAAAACTGATTAGACTGACATTTTATGGATGAAATGCTGTAGACGAGTCTTTATGCTGAAAATGTCGATGCTATCATGCACCGCCCGCATGGAGCATCAGGATTGTCAATAACGTATCATTTGGAGGGCAGGGTACGAGTCCTGGTCACATTCACTATGTTATCTTTTAATTTTTATTTGCAATATTGTGAGAATGTATTTTATATTTAAATGTGTTGAATGCAATTTCAAAGTAAGAGAATACCAGAGACAGCAAGTTGCATTTTTACCCTGCAGTTTTGTTTACTTTATATTGGAGTCAATAGCATGCGCCTCACCAGCAACAATCCTCACCGCACGTCACTGCCCCCTCCACACCAGAGAGCTGTCATCGCACCAGCGCGACTCCTCACTAATGGCTGATTATCCTCTTTTAAAACACACTGTCATGTCTGATATATCGTCCTGTCTGTTGAAGAGCCAAAGACAGTTTTATTAGTATTAGTCATTTCCAGTGCGATCGGGAGCTGGAGTGAAGGCAGTGGCAGAAGTGATGACAGTGTTGGAATGGGGCATGTGTAAAGTGAGAATGTGGGACAAATATACGCAAATACACACACAGACACAGACACAGATGGCAATTAATAGTGACGCGCTAATGCACTGATGTAACCAGCACCCAGGACAAGGAGGAAGGAGACTTTACACCAGCTCAGCAAAACTCTAGAGCTTTATTTATGGAAAAATATATATATATATAGTGGTGAAAGGTTTGATTGTAGTTAGTTAAGGTTATGATTGGGCAAGTGGACAAAAACTATCACTGTCTTCTTTCTTATTTTCTTTATTCAAATGATTAAATAAATGCTATCCACTGTTGAATCATTTAACATAAAAGGGTTTCATTTTGCTCCCCCCTTATCCAAATCTAAAAGCTCAAAATGGCGGCAAAAATTAGACATACATGAGGATGGAAACGCAGCAAAACAGGCAACAAGAAAGTGATGAGAAAGCAAGAAAACGGTTACAAAAAAGCAAAAACAGGCGGCAAAAAGTGATGAAAATGCAATAAAAACGCGACAAAGACACGACAAAAATGTGACAAAATAGCACTAAAAATACGACGCAAAAATGATGCGAGGAAATATCTTACATCAGTTTTGTAGGTCTTTCAAATGAGGCGTTACACTGGCCTATAGGCTGTAAGCTCCAGTCGAGAAGCTTTTAGATTTGGGTCAAGCTGAACTGGAGAAAATGACCTGCAGTTAAAGGGATATATCAGGATTTTTGACATTGGGCCTCATTTCCTAGTTATCCAGAGTGTTGTTGATTTCTGGAGATATTTTTTTTCTTAAATTCATGCAGTTCTTATATTTGAAGAGTCTAGTGGCGCTAGGCTAGGGCAAGGCTTAAGCATTTCTATGGTATCAGTTAGCCTGCGTTAAAAACAGTCTGACCCACTCCACAGTGCACCTGAGGTAAATCACTTATAACACCAGACTAACCATATAAATGTCTGTGTTAATAGAATTTTTTTTTTTAATATAACTGACCTTCACATAAATTACCGCATTTTGAGGGACTATTTTCTCGCAGATCACTCCGCCGCTGCGTTAGCTTACAGCCACGAAGCTAATGCTGCTCAAATATAACTTATTTTAAATACAAAATGGTTAAAATTATTCTATTAACACAGACATTTATATGGTTAGTCTGGCGTTATAAGTTACCTCAGGTGCACTGTGGAGTGAGTCAGACTGTTTTTAATGCAGGCTAACTGATACCATAGAAATGCTTTAGCCTTGCCCTAGCCTAGCGCCACTAGACTCTAGAAATATAAGAACTGCATGAATTTAAGAAAAAAATATCTCCAGACATCAACAACACTCTAGGAAATGAGGCCCAATGTCAAAAATCCTGAAATATCCCTTTAAAGTGGTTAATGTAACCTGTACAGTCAATTTTTAGGGAGCTTAAGGAGTGTCCTATCAAAAGACATTAAGGGAGTTTGAATTTGTATAAGATGTCTAAGCATGTATTTGAGCTTCAAAATGTTTACTACATTAGAATTGGCCAATGTATTCAATGATCAGAGTAAAAACTTCCATTGTATAACGCTGTAATTAGCTCATAACTATGACCTGCTTCTGTTTTTATCCAGTTTGTTTTTTTTAACAGATCCAACACATAATCAATATGTAGAGGATCTTCGTATATTAATCTGTGAGGCCAACTGAATACAAAGGCACAATAGCACTCGACCTACGAGCCGAGTTGCTGTAATATACTCAAAGGCGCTGGAAATCAAATAAAACATTGACTATTCTTCAGCAGTAAATCAGAGACATCTGTGTTGCCTCAGCGGATCATCTGCTGTCGAGCACACAGGGGCTTTCAAACTTGGTTCGGGCCTCGCTTTTCTCTGCCATTTGCCTTTTTCCTCCAAGTCGGAAAAGTTCCCTAATGTGCGATGATGTGGATGAAAGCAGTTCAGAGTTTTGTTTTCCTAAAGACATTTTAAGTAAGTTGAATATAAGTATGAGCCGCCCTCCTCACGCATTTAGTATTCAGTTAGTGTGAAGTCAAGCTTAGAATGACAGAATAATGCACTGTCCTGATTTGTTTTTTTTACATGCACTCTATTCTTTTTTATCACGTGTTTAGTTACTATTAGGGCTGGAAGTTCATCGGTGTTTGCTTAATAACACAGGGAAATGGGGAATTGCCTTGGCCCGGTCACATATCGATTGCCCCGCTATAATGAGCGCTCCCTCGGGTACGGTTTACATGTGGAGATAACCCGTCAGAGCGCACCAGCTTTTCATTACGCTTAAAGAGACTGGTCATGGATTTTTGTTTGAAACACCACAATAAGCCTCAGGAAAAAAAACAGTCCCTGAACTTCCTCATAAAAGAAAAACGGCAAAAAGTGGAGAATGATAACAAACAATATTCCAATTCATCTATCTACGCCGCTTATCCCCCACCCGAGTGCATTTGATCCAGTTTGCCTTTACCCAGATCTAAAAGCGTCTTGAAAAAAAGTGTCAAAATCGAGACGTAAACAAAAACGAAAACTCAACAAAAGAGCAACAAAACATGATAAAAAAAAAGCAACTGAAACGTGACCAAAGAAGCAACAAAAAGGCGTCAAAAACGTGATAAAAAAAATGTCAAAATGTCAAAAAAGCTACAAAAACACAACAAAAAAGCAACAAAAAAATTCTAAAAAGTAAGAAACGTGACCAAAAAATGTATAAAAAAAGCGACAAAAAAGTTAAAAAAAAAAAAAAAAAACGGACCAAAAAGCAACAAAAAAAGAGTCAAAAATATGTATGACAAAAAACACGACAACAACAACATAAGGCCTATTAGGCTGTGAGCTCCAGTCGAGAAGCTTTTAGATTTGGATATCGCCGAACTGGAGAAGACGCGCTCGTTTAAGGCGGGGCTTAAGAGGTTAATTTATCTCTTTACTTCTACTGCTGATACTACAACGACTCACGGTGCTGCTACAGACTCACTAACCATGGGGGCTGACGAAGTGCCCTTGCGGCGTTATAGAGCGAGGCGCTGTCCGTGGTGCTGATAAAAACACATTTGTAAAAGCCCGGTCCTACCTGTCCCTATCGTTTCATCTAGATGCCGTTTTCTGTTTCTATATCCAGGCGATCTTTGAACCTACAGCTCTGCGCCGTGATAAGGACGGCGTGTTCGCAATTTGTCAAATAATGAAAGCACAAATGGTTTCAGTTTGTCCCCCGACGAAAGGGGATGTCAATGTTGGACGTTAGTGATTGTTACACCTTTTGTCATTGTGCTTTTCATAACTGTGTTTCGAGTTATTCAAACCTTAAATGATGTGACGTTACAGCATAAGGTGAAAGATAAGAAGCGCTAAGATGAAATAGGTTGTAGGGATCAGGGATGTAATCGGATGCTAAAATCTGGTTTGTTGTGTACTTTTCAAACTGGACTTTTCCTTTTTCTTTCTTTCTTAACATTTTTTACAAATATTACACATGCAAAAAAATTACATTGTTTGCATTAAATCATACCGGTCATACCGCCTTTGCTATGCCCAATCCCGTCAGATCTTGGAAGCTAAGCAGGGAAGGGCCTGGTTAGTACTTGGATGGGAGACCGTTTGGTAACACCAGGAAGCCTAGCGAATGTAGTGAGTGAGTGAGTGATTGGTGGTGGTCGGAGGGCCGATGGCGCAGACTGGTTGCCTCGCTTCCGTCAGTCTACCCCAGGGCAGCTGTGGCTACAACAGTAGCTTACCACCACCAAGTATGGAGTGAATGAATAATGACGACAGTGTAGCGCTTTGAGAAACTTGGTAATACAGGCTTGTAAAGCGCAATACAAGTGTAAGGCATTATTATTATTAAATCCATTAACATGATACTCTTTAAAATCATGGCTAATAATATGATGAAAACAAATTGTATTTATTTGGAGTTATCAATGGTATGTGAATTTTTGTAAGTAACGACACTGACCTGTACCATCGTAAGGGAATCAGTGATCCTCATTTTCGCAGTAGAGACAGGAAGAGCATCTGGCATAATACCTACATGGACCTACCGGATGGGCGAGCATGTGGGCATGTGGGCATGTGGCAGCTGCGAATTTGTGTCTGTGAAAAAGCATCATCGGGAAAAAAATCCCCTCTTATTCAGCTCACTGCGCACTGAAAGGTAAATGATTTGTTTACTTTACTCCAAACATTGATTGTCACTCTAAAAAAGCACTCCGAAATCAACTCCAGTGAGTTGTCAGCACCACGTTGAAATAAACACAATTCATTTATTACAATCCTACTGTACAGGAATCTGTGGAGAACATGCTGTGCCCCGTATTAAGAAATATACCCTTGCAGAGCTGTTCCAAAACGCACTCATATCCATTAGATTTGCATTAATTACCATCAATGGCACACTCTTCCTGCCGGGAGTCATCTCGGTTTGCTTTTTATAGCACCTTTTCCGTATTAAATTATCCTTAGAAGTGACTTTGAGTAAACTTTCCGGCTTCAGTAAGTTGTCAGCACATGTTAAACTGGCTCTCGCGATGCCTGTGGGAGCTCCAGACATCCACGGAGCTCTTCTCTACCAGGAATACGACTGCGTATGATGTATTTGCTCTAGAATGGGATCAATAAAGCAAAACAAACATCCTCCCTTTGGCTGTGATTAGGTTAGGACCGGCCCGAGCAGATTTCTGCAGTGCAGCGGGGTTGGCGGGTTCAGAGCGGCGCTTTCTGTCAGTCCTCGCTCCAGTCAGGCAGAGGAGAATTACTCAATCAGATGGTCAGCGGAGAACTGAGCGAGCGCTTTGACGAGGTGAGGGGAGATAAATGGACCAGGGTGGAGAGGTACTTAAACGGTAGGCAAGTAAAAAAAAATCCCGTCACATCAAAGTAGTCTCACTGCAGTAGTCACCAAAATAAACACGTTACAGGTAATGTTGCAACTACTACTTCCAATGTAGTTGCTATGATATTTTGCCAACTCTAGACCATTCTCTATATACTGTATGTTTAGCTCTCTTTATCGCTATGGCAATGGTCCACATTTACTTGATATCCATGTATTATCACGGCTGCAACTTGTTTCACACTGAACTCAACACTATTTCAGTCTTGAACCCCCGCCTTAACCGAGCACATTTTCTCCAATTTAACCCAAATCTAAAAGCTTCATGACAGGGCAGCTTGCAGACCATAGGCCGGTGAAATGCCTCATTTGAAAGCTAAGACCTGCAAAACTCATCTAAGCTTCATCCTTGTGTTTAGTCATTTTGCTGCGTTTTTTTTTCATCACGTTTTCATTGCTTTTTTGTCGCATTTTGTCACGTTTTAGATGCTTTTTTGGTGCGTTTTGGCTGCATTTCGTTTACTTTTCGTGTTTGTGGGTAATGTAACTGCAATCAAGCCACAAAAATGTGACAAAACATGCCGAAAAAGCAACAGAAACGTGATGAAAACACCGACCAAAATGGACGAAAACTTGACAATCGTAACGAGGAAGAAGCTCAGATTAGCTTTCAAATGAGGCTGTAACCTTTTAGATTTGGGTAAAGCCGAACTGGAGAAAATGCACTGTGTTAAAGGAGTAGGCCACCGTTTTTACATACAGAGATATGTTCTTACCTTAGCTTAGACGAGTTCATTTGTACCTGTCAGGTCTTCACGTGTGCCTTCAGTAACGTAAACACAGCACAGACGGCGTTAGCATTTAGCCTCTCTCTTCTCCTCTATAGCTCCAAACGAGGTGAAGATAGAAGCTACCAAACTCTTCCACGTTTTCCCGATTTAAATATGGTTACATGAAGTGTTACACTATAAAGTATAATTACACAAAATTAAACAATGTGGATTTTCTAAGCGGATAAAATTTAAATAGGGAAAACATGGAAGAGTTTGGTAGCTTCTATCTTCACCTCGTTTGGAGCTATAGAGGAGAAGAGAGAGGCTAAATGCTAACGCCATCTGTGCTGTGTTTACGTTATGGAAAGCACACGTGGAGACCTGACAGGTACAAATGAACTCGTCTAAGCTAAGGTAAGAACATATCTCAGTATGTAAAAACGGTGGCCTATTCCTTTAAGGAGGGGGTTAACAGATTTGAAGATTTTACCCAAATAAAATAACTAAGGATGGAACGCTATTCAGATGATTGCAAAATTTATTAGAGTTTTACTGTAATTGATTAATTTTATGTTGATGTTTTATTGTGCAATTGTGAAGCACTTTGAATTACCTTGTGTATGAATTGTGCTCTACAAATAAACTCGCCTTGCATTTTCACCATTAAAATATAGCCAGTTAAAACATACAGCTATGTTTATCCAAAGAGTACTTGTTTACCACTTCTTTATATCATTATTAAAAGTTCAAAAAGAATCCCATATAAAGCAAAAGAAAAAGTCCGTTCCACTTCTGAAAATGGGGCGACTCCAAAAGGCGTGAAATATCTGAGGCCAAAAGGTGTAAAGCAAAATAGAAAGATCTATAGCGCGCGCACCGATGGGAACCCGTATTCTCGCACTGCTACACACTAGTACGACTACTGCACGTTCTCGCAGTACCACCGCGGCTGCTGCAGCTGTCAGAGCCGGCCCCAGAGGCGCGCGGTTTGGGCTCACTGTAAATACATGTCACGCTTGTGCTCTGCGTGGACGCCATGCTAGTGTCAACTTGGAATGCTCACAGTGTACGGTGCCCTTTGCTATTATTAGCTCCTCTGGAAGGGAGGATAGAATATACATTGAAGACTGCTTTTTACAAGAAGAAAATGAGAAAGAAAATATATAAAGTATTAAAGTTCAACGTGTTTTGTATCAGCTTTGCAGAATAGTGGTGGTAACGGTGGTGTAGAAGTTTTCTGAGTCTCGACAATTTGCTGAATATCTCTTCCACCCGGATTTGTCCTGTCTAATAACAGCCTGAAAAAAAGAAGTCAGCCGGGTCCAGGGATTCTACAACAAAAGTTTCCGTCACAAAATGGCCGTCAATACTAATGGATTGGCGCTGTGCTCGTTACCATTTATTCACTCTCACAATTAGAAATGCTTTGGGAGTTTGCTGTATAAATAACACCCAGGTGAACATTTGAAGTACTTTAGCCGTGCTGGCATTTTTATAGATACTACACGTATTTACTGCGGAGTGAGCGAGCTCGGTGCATAATCAGCGTCTCGTTTGGGGATACATATATAGAGCAGTTCTACCCACTGTCAGATACCACAGGGACTCAGTCAGAAATAAAGCACGAGGGGGTGTAAAGTTTATTTAGACTGTTAGACTTTGTTTAGGTTTTCACAGACACATAATGCATCAAAGTGTGTATGTTTTGGATTAGTTTCAAAATAAAGTACTCTTGAAAACACCCTCATAAGTTGTGATATTATAAAAAAGAAATGAAAAACAATGTGCAAGGTCTGTTGAGGACATGAGGTTATAACATATTGAAAGAATGATATAGGCCCTTTATTTTCTACATGGAACTACATCACATAGTATTTACATTAAGGGAGTATTTTGAATAATTGATCTGCGTTTTTGTCGAGTGGCAGGGGATTTCTCCAGGGTCAGTGTGCCCTCTGCCTCAGTGGTAGTTCGATTCACCGCTGCTACGGCAACGAGCACATGCATACTGTAGGCTACATATGGAAGGGAAATAAACTATTTACACTGTGTCAAAACAAACATGGGGGATATAGGAGGCCCTAGGGTCGCATCACAACGCTCCCCCTGGAAACTGTCACACAACTTTTGCAAATATACCGTACTTTGTTAGCACCGAGACTCAACACAGTATTGTACATGATCTGTTTATCTGTTTGCTCCACAACAGGCGACATGGAGAACTGTTTTTGTTTTCTGTGTTCTGCTAAAGCTAAAAATTTGATGAGGTGTGATGTGGTGCGAAAACTTGCTGAGCATGAAAGTCACGTCTGTTAAAAGTGTTACTATATTTTCCAGATTACAAGTCGCTCCGGAGTATAAGTCGCCCCAGCCGAAAAATGCATAATGAAGAAAAAAAAAACATATATAAGTCGCTCCGGAGTATAAGTATAAGTCCGTTTACAAGCCTCTCCCGGCAGCACGTTGTTCAAGCACCCATTTACAAACTCATTCCTCTAGCTGTGGCCATCTAGCTTTTAGCCCGTGATTAGCTTTTTTTGTTTTCTCCATCGCAGTAAGAGTAACCTCCGCTTTTCACCAGTTCGCTCACTCTAAACTTTCTTTCTGATGCTCGATTACCTTTTTTTTTTTCAGTGGTACAGGAGTAGCAGATACTGGTACACAAGCCTAGAGTGCCCTCTCGCAATTGTCAGTGTGAATATAACAAACATGCGATATGATGTATTTTGATATATAAGTCGCACCTGAGTATAAGTCGCATACTATGAAAAAGTGTGACTTATAGTCCGGAAAATACGGTTCTTCTCGTGTTGTGATTTAGCAACCATATACGCTGGGATCTTCCGCAGTGTGGCTTTATCACCATTCCAATGTTTCAGTTAGAGAGTAATAAATACATGATTTGTATTGCTTTAGATATAACTTGAAACATAAACACTTCCCACTGCGGTCGACTGTTTTATCTATACACATTTGTACCTCCTTTACACCATTGTCTAATCAGCAAAACTGAGTATACGCTTACACAGGAACAAGCTTGAAGATCAGAGACGTTACCATTAAAAATGACATACTGTACAGTGCCTGAAACGTGCATCTTCCTGTTGCGCAGCAGGCCAAGCCTCCCGCTGCTTCAGATCAAGTGAACATCTCCGCCCGCGTGCACTCTCTTCTGAAGCTAATAGTCCGCTAACAAGGCATTAGCCCACCACTCCGTCATTTAGCGCCCTTTAGCTCATCTAACCCGAATCAATACACAATAGCCATAGCCTCTTGATACACGCGTGCTCCCGCAGACCCACAGTCATCGAGCCGGGAGAGGAATTGCCCCATCAGCACCCGCATCCTATCACCGACTGCCCAGGAAGATGGAGAGAGGTACTTAGTGCCATGTAGAAAATGCACGGGGAGTAGTGTTGAACTTATTAGCAGGGTATGGCTCACTTCACAGGCGGTTCACTTATCAATAGTCTTTCAGCCGAGATGTCGATACGCGCCGGTGCAGGCTACAACACTCATTTGGGCTTCCTACATAATTTATTTGCAGGCTGATTAACTCATTGAGGACCAATAGCAATGATAAAATGGCTGTTCTAAGCGGAAATGCAAACCGGTTTCAAATTGGTTCAAGCTGGTGAATATTTAACAGGTAAATGCGGCCGAGTCCGAATTATCCGCGAAAAGCAATGTATGGTAGAGGCAGCCACAAGAGAATTTAGAAATGATTACCCTACCTCTATTACTATTTTTGTGAAGTTAGCACTTTTTATACACTTTCCACAACGACGACAAAGCCACTAAAAAGTCACACTGTTGAATTACAAACTTCTGACTCTGGTTGGTACATCTGACCTTACTCTGCAATGACACAGTGACCAAAAATGAAGTTTCTGATCAAGAACGCTCAATTCAAACACATCCGGCAAATCGTTGGCTAACAGAAGTAGGCGTTGTAGGAACATGCTCAGATAGCTAATGGAGTTATTTGATTTCTGTGATTGATACGCGGGGAGTTGTTGGTGTTGCCATGACAATGAAGTTGGTATTGAAGTCTACAGGTTGCAGAATGATCATACATACATGGTCAATCTATTTTAAAGCACTATAAAACCTTGGTAAACAAGATGAACACATTTGCTTTGGCTATCCGTGACATAACCAGTGTTAGATAATGATCTGTTTGAGTGAACTGCATTACATGGGAAGGACCGGCTCAGTGATGCGTACAAGTAGTGCTCAAATTAAAAATGCATATTCTCCGTTTATTTATAGCGATGTAACTTCAGTGTACGGCGCACCACATTGTGCTCGATGTCGTCCCGTAATAGTCCTGTAAGCAGGTCCGAGGTACGTGTGTAACGGAGGGGTGTGCGTTTGACCGCTAAAGACCCGAGAGAGACCTGAATCGATTCTGCTAATGAGAGACTTAGAGCTCAAAAAGGACGGATAGAAAACCTCTGCCTCGGTCTTTGAGTTTGTCTTCTGCTCCCTCCCACTCTCCCTCTTTCCTCAACTTGTTATTTCGCATCTTTGTCTGTCTTGTTAATGATGATAGTTCGTTTTTTTTTTGCATAACTTTGATCAATTGAGTAGATGAGGTAACGATGTGTTCAGTGCAATGGGGAAAAAATAAGCACCTGGAGACCCATGTTCTGATCTTGAGCTTATTGCGCATGTTTTAAGTTGAAATTTTACCGCAATAGCCTGGTGGGTGGGGCGTCTTCAGTGTTGCTTTGAGCTTCGAGATTACCTCAGCAACTGTGAAAAAGAGAAAGAAAATCCAATAGCCTCAAAGGAAAGTCACACACTCCCCAAAATATGGATACGATTTATTGTATTAGTATTTATTTATTCACAAACCATTCATTCAGGATGTCTTCAGTAGTTGTATCCCACTAGTGTATTTAATAGAAGTGGGAAGTATTTGTTAAAAGTATGCAGGAGAAAATATAAGAAGTAACATATAAATACATTTCTTTGTGCTACACTTTAACGCCCATGCAGACGAAACAATCCAAATAGTGTGATTTTGTTGTTGATATTTCCAACTGCTTCTTTCTGGTAGCCACCATTGAAAAGTATTTACCGTATTTTCCGGACAATAAGTCGCACAAACCACCCTGGTGCACTGTTGACAAGCCTCTCCCGGCAGCACGTTGTTCAAGCACCCATTTGCGAACTCGTTCCTCTAGTTGTGGCCATCTAGCTTTTAGCCCACGGTTTGCATTTTTTTGTTTTCTTCATTGCAGTAACTCTTTTCGGTCTTTTGTGTTCAGTCTTAGCAGATACTGGTGCACAAGCCTAGAGCGCCCTCTAGCGGCTGTCAGCATGAAAATAACATAACATGTGAAATTATATATTTTATATTATATATTTTATAAGTAGCACCCCTGGCCAAAGTATGAAAAAAAGTGTGCCTTATAGTCCAGAAAATACGGTACTACCTTACAAGAGTTAACTTAAAGAGGGGGTATTATGCTTTTTTCAATCACATAGCACCAGTCTATAGCATACTACAATGATGACGTAACCTTCTGTTGGTCTGTATATGCAGTAAATTAAAATAACTGCCTTGAATAAAATTGCTCTCTCAAAATGGCTGTACTGAACGTCTTGAAATAGGCCTCTGTCTCTTTAAGAAGCTTTCCGACACGCCCCCTTCAGCACACTGCTGTGGCATCTAAACAACACTACTGTGCGGGGAGGGGGCTCTGCTGAGCTGAGGAGCAGTGGTTGGTGGCTTGGCTGGTGACGAAAGGTCCAGAGGCGTCTCCAGGAGGTGGGGGCGTTCCTAGGAGGACTGAGGCATAGCTACACCTAAAATGGCTGCCGTCTAAGTTTTTACTGATTACTCAAAAATATGTGAATGAGCCAAGGCACTGTAGCCCCCTAGGAGAGACCAACAGGCCCGGTTTGAACCGTGAGGCCGTCCTTCCGTGGACCCACCACCTGCAGAAGGAGCCATGGGGGGCTGGTGCAATGTGATTTGGGCAGCTCCGGCGGCTGCCCCCACGACCCGGCAACGGACAAGTGGAAGAAAATGGATGGAGCCAAGGCAACACTCCAGGCATGTGTTTAATGAGGGAATGACATAATAACATGATATAAAGCTTGAAAAAGATGATTTTACATAATACCCCCTCTTTAATTGATGCAAATTGACTTTCTTTTTCCCCTTTTTTTTACTAATACGGCCAACTTTTTGAAAATCATCCAATTTTCTTCATTAGGGTCAAAAATGTGAAGTCCCATCTGATGGGAGAGTGGGCGTAGCAGTGCTGCGCCATGTTTAAAAAAGATTTTAAATGACATGGTTGTGAAATCAGGAAAAAAAAAAGTGGGTCACAATATTATAATTCTGAATAAAATTGGGTCAGGACTATTGAGAACCACCAAGCTATACAATCTGAATGTGATAGGACTCTATTATGAGCCTACACTTGTACTTCAGCTCCCTTGAGGATAACAGGAAAAACTCGATATAATTATCATGTATGGCGGGCTCATCCACTCCAGTCGGCTGTGCAGAATAAAGAGTGCGCCGAGTCCAACGCCTTGCCATCACACTTGTTTAAACTTGTCCAAATGATATAAAGCTGATTGGAGAAATGACCTTTCAGAGCAAAAGTCCTACTCCGTTAGTTAAACTTCGCGTCATCCGCTCTGAATCCTAATATTCCTCACAAAGCTCAAGCCAAACCCAGATGTAAGTATTCCTGCCGCTCCTCCAGAGACACAGTAAACATTATATAACCGTAACTTTTCAGAGCATCTCCAAATGCTCCGCTCCAGACGTGACTCTCATCCAGATGGATCACTTCCTGCTCATGCTAATCTGCTCCTCCGCCATACGTATCATTTTCCACAAGTGTCTGCGAAATGTAAAAGTTTCCATGCACCGATTCTGCATTCCAGGTAATGGCAGATAGAAATTAGGAAATTAAAAAATACAAGATTTCAACAGGTCTTGAATTGTAGCGCTCTGGGACAAAACGGTATCGATGCAGCTGACTCGTGTCCACCCCTTTCTGACCCTCGGGTGTCACGGCGTGTCTCCCTCTCGCCCTCCTGCCCCCACACGTCATAAAACGCCAATACTTTTTTCTTCCGTGTGGCTTTTTCTTCTATATCTTCATTCATTTCATTCACGTTAGCCGATACGGACAATCAGTCACCGCTTAAGAAACACTCCGCACTGTTTCATAGATCTATACAGAGGAGACGGGAGCCGTATGTAAAACTAAAACGCCCCGCCCGTGTCAGCGCTCAATACAGCGTCTGTATTATTAATAACGCTAAACGACCGGCGCGCACCGAGACATTTATCAAACACGCCTCACCTCTGTGCAGTCTGGGCTCCCCATAAACATTTCCCCCTCCCACCTTTAGAAGCAATCTGCAACTTTATAACTTCTTCATTAAAGGGGGAGGTGTTCGGGCTTTGTGTGAGAAGGAAGGAGTAACCATTTCAGCATGTGTTTTGCTTTGTTTTATATATAAGGATGACCATCAAGAAACTCTCGGTATCAACCACTGAATCCACTGCTCACAGTTTAAACATTGTACAGTGACAAAATGGTCTAGAACTTGGAGCAAGAAGCTTTTGGCAAACAACACTGGAAGCAGGAAGTTTAGCTACTATTTGGTGGCAATGTTTTCGATTTGGGCTATGAATAAAATTAAGAAAAGTGAATTTATACTTTTAGTTTGACTGACTCAGACCAGGGGTGTTAGTGACTTAGTAACACATCTGAATGACTGGTGACAGTGTTAGGACAATACATTACTAAAGAGGAAGTATTAGGCTTTTTACAAGTATTTGAGATTTATTTATTGGTTTATTTGGTCGGGACAGTGCATGTTAATGTACATACAGTACATGGGTCTCATGCATGTAAACACGCCACACCGGATTGTAGGCTAATTTCCATCCGTCGTCCCCCATTCACACTCTCAAACACACTCTAATTCATCCTGGCCTATTGCACATGTTTTAGTGGTAGGGGAAACCGGAGTACCCGGAGGAAACCTACGCAGACACGGGGAGAACATGCAAACTCCACACAGATAATAATATCAAACACAATTTTATCTCTACCTCTTCCACTTTGTTGGTTAGAAAATGCTTAGTAAGAGATCGAGAGGTGAGGAAAGCATTTGTTGGATACATAGGACCTCAGGAAGAGCTTTTTGGGAGCTGCGCTGGTAAGAATAGCTACGGGTGAAGATCAAAAGATAACTCAAAGATGTGCTAGTGGCTTGAAACACAACTCCAGATATGTTTTTGACGAGAAAACAACTTTGGGACATGGGGGAAACGCTTAATTTTGCATAGTACGGCTCCTTTGGCACTCGAGTCTTGCTAATCTCCAGTCTTGTGACCTATTGAACTGTTTCCTACAACTCATGACCCCAAATCCCACTGTCCCCCACCTCGCTCTCACTGCCCCACCATGCACCTATAGCCCGGCAACCCACCGCCATCCCCGTAAGAGTCAGAAACGAAAGACGGGAGACATTAAAAGAGTATATATACAGTATGTATTGTTTTATTATGTACTTAAGTTCCAAATCTTCTCTGTCCCTCTCCACTGTCCCATGAAGGCACGTGCAGGGGTCCAGGGATCACCCAGAATGCTTTGCCCCGCATTGTGGAGTGCTCTCTTTCAGTTCTTTGGAGGGGCTGAGAGGTTCCCCCTGCCAAAAAGATGGGTCAAGGCCAGCATCCTTCTTTCACCCATGCCTCCGTCTCCCGGGGCAACCGCTTTTTGTCCCACGGCTGAATGTGTGTGTGTGTGTGTGTGTGTGTGTGTGTGTGTGTGTGTGTGTGTCCGAGTACACGACTTTTTTTCAACAGAAAGATGAAAGCAAAGTGCCAAAACCATCTCCGATTTCTCCTCCACGGCTAATCTGATTGGCTACGACCGGGTGGGCAGGACTTGGCGGGGAATATTCGGGATGAGGCAGGAATTTGGCCACATTTAGGCCCCATTGAAGCGGGATAATGTCAGTGTATGTTTGCTTTGGGACTTTGTTTCGGAGCATCCCTTTAAGAGACTGACTGGATCTGAGCAAAGGGAAGAGGAAGCTTTAGATTTTGGGGGGAATAAAGGAAAGTCTATCTACGTTCGGGGCGATTTAGGGTTTTACCGAGAAAACCAGAGGGGCGGGGGAGATACAGCTGGCAGATTTAAGGAAAACAATCAGACCGGAGTGAATCAAATTAAACGTTGAAGCAGGAGAAACTGCAAAGGGGAAATGGGTAAATCTACATATATTCAATTATAAGAGAGGGGACCAGAGGAGCAGTTGTTTGGCACAACAATCTTAGTTGAGAGCAGGCCCACTGACCTAAAGATCCACGCTCTCAAAGTGCATACTGCATTCCATTTTACAAGCATTAAGAGAATGGCTGATCGCATTAGGTACAAGTGGTGGTTGAGATATTGTACGAGTGCCAGCATAAAATTGCGTGTAAAGCATTTCTATTTCTAGTCACAGTACAAGCTTCACCTCCTGAAAGTACAGTTTACATCAATATGACTTTTCACCTCTCCCCACTTCAAAGCCCGTGATCTCTATCCAAAATATAAATATCTGATGGAGAATATGACAGCAACCTGAACAGCCATTGCTTCGCTAATGCAGCCATTAGCATTAGCGCTCCTCTCCCCACTCGAGGAAGCTTTCACACACTGTTGGAACCCGCTCCTCCAACAACAACAGCATTAGCCCCCATGTTAATTGATGCTACGCCGTACTGCCTGACTCACAGTTCACCCTAATGGTCCGAGGAAGCGGGGGGGGGGGGATTTTTCAATTATTTCTATTGCCGTCGACGGACTAATTTTATGTCAAGATGTTTATGCGCTAAAGCAAAAATGGAATATTCCAGCGCGTGATTTAGATGGGGTCAGATGGAGTGTGGAAAGATTTGGACCTAATTATCCAGAAATCCATTTTAGATTGCTTTATGTATGTGTGTTCATTATGCAAAGATGTTATGCTGTATAGATGCAAGGAGAAAATAAACATAGAAATGTCAAGGTTACTGTGTTTACGGTAATGTTGCCTTGAGCCTATCGAAATGCCAGAAGAATTATATCAAAACATCGTACAATGGGATCATCAAACAAACAATCATAAGGGTGGCACAGTGGCGCAGTGGTTAGTGCTTGAGCTTCACAGCTAGAAGATCCCGGGTTCGATCCAAATATGAAAGGATTTGGTATGATTATCAATATATACATATAATACAGAGAATGGCATTGGTCACGTTTCTCTCCTTTTTTTTTCTCAGAAAGAACTTTCACATTGCGGTTTTCATTCATGAGATGTGTCACACTCAGATTATAAGTATGGCGGCCCATGTGAAAAGAGAAAGTGTTGGAACCGATTCTACAATCTCTAATTATCAAAGCTAACGCCCTACGAGGTGAGCTAAAACTCGGGGGGTAAGCGGGCTGATTTAAGCCATAGAACTCCAGGACCAAAATGAAGTCCCAGCACGCCCCTATACAAGAGATAAGCTTACCGATTTTTGATGTAAATGGAGGCAATGCAATGCACTAAAGTGGCGATTACCCCTACACAACAGTGAGAGCAAAACATAACCCGAGATAGTCCTGCGCTAAAAAGGTGAGTAGAAAGGATGCGAGCGGCGAATGAATAAATAACAGGAGCACGTTTGCCAATACAGCGGAAGGATGGAGCTGGGATTGTGTGTGGGGACGGGGGGAGAAGAAGGATGGATGGAGGATGGAGGGAAAGGAAAGTGGAGACAAAGAGACCTCCCAGAGAAGAGAGCGCTGCTGGGCATCCTCCGAGGAGCAGCCAGTGCAGGCTTTGTAGTGAGCGCTGCAGGTCTGCTTCAGCCCATGCCTTGAATTAGACAGTCCCAATGGTCCCCTGCCTTTTCTCATCCATCCTCTGTCCGTCTTCTCGCGCTCTAAAGTCATCGGTTTCCTTGAGTTTCTTTTCTGCTTTGTCACTTCAAATGGAAATCTCCATCTTACATGCATATAGCCCATTCAAATGCTTTGATGCGTTTGAGTGTGTCTTGTCTTTTTACTTTTGACC
Source organism: Neogobius melanostomus (assembly GCA_007210695.1). Classification (NCBI taxonomy): domain Eukaryota; kingdom Metazoa; phylum Chordata; class Actinopteri; order Gobiiformes; family Gobiidae; genus Neogobius; species Neogobius melanostomus. Next base: position 639,041 of record VHKM01000657.1, on the reverse strand, counting down.
TAATTTCCAACAAGACGTCTCTGAAATGAGAAAAATATGCTCAATGGTGGAAAAGTAGATATTTTTGAGAAAGTCTATAATCTTTCTTTTTGTTTCAGTTTTACTCTTTATCTTGTATATGCTAATGCTCAAGTTGAAGTGCTTTGATGAACAGCGACATGTGTTTTGGCTTTGTTTCAGTGTCTTTGTTTCTTGAAGTGTACAATCTTTATTTTACGTTTAATTGTTCTCAAATGGTGGCTCAGTGTCCAAAAGTGGGTCGCTGCATCATCTTGCCAAAAATGTGACAAATTGTTTTTGATTGTCTACTTTATGATCAATCGAGCTCGGGATGGGGTCGTCAAGACGACCGTCAATATTTCCTGGCACATTCCATTAGCAATGAATCAATATAGACTATGAAAAAAACTTCTGAAGATATACATGTATTAGTGATCCATAGTAGTTCTGCAGCTCTTTTCTCTACCTTTGTTTTTGTTTTTAGTTAATCTTATGTACAATGTTTGCTGGTCGCTCCTGAAGTAGTGAATTTCTTTGTTAATGTTGAATTGAATTTAAAACATTAGATCACAAACGCTGTGCTTGAATCATGTTTTTTTCTTGGAAAGTCCGTTTTTGAACTTCCACAATACTTTTCTTTTTCTTTATTTAAGGAGGGGATAAAAATTTCTCCTACCTTTGCTCGGCAGTCGCCCACAGCTCCTGACAGGTTGCCTGAGCTATAAAATCTCTATTCTGTCTTTGGCTTGAAGCTGCGGTCTGATTTACTACAGTGGGTGTTGAGTTTCTTTGCGCTGAGAAATCTTAAGAAAACTTTTATGACTGCTTAACTTTTACATCCATTTGTTATTTAAAGTATCTTTATATACACATATCTCATTTCCCACCTTTCTCCCTTGTATGGTATGTGTGATCAGCTGCTGTTGACCACTTGCCCCGGTCCCCCGGCTCCAAAGCAATTAATGTTGAGCTTAAATCAAAGAGGTGGCGCCATCTTTGTCCTCCTGGTAGTTTACAAAAGCCTGTAATTCTAGCTCTCGTGTGAGTATGGGCCTATTGCACTGGTGCCTTGTGTCTGGGTAACAAATAATTACAGATTAATAGCACACTCACACAATCCCTGCTGGATCGGGCCTGAACGTGCGGCGCTAACGGACCTGCATTTATGGGATTTACTCTCAAGCCTCGTATTGCCAAGGATTTCTGCTTGTACTGTAATGCAACGCCAAACATGTAAAACACATCCCTGCATGGTTAATAATGAAAATCGAATGCATTGGAATTGAAAAATGACTACTTCAATCCCTGCCTGAGCATTTACTGTTACTGTGAGAAGAGTAACGTGTGAAAGAAATGGCATCTAGCATTAAAAAGTCCGAAACTAAACTTGTTCCAAATGTCAAAATAAACACGTAATTTAGCCTGGCAATAACTGTAAGAAGAAATTACAAAGTTTTACCAAGTGGTGCCTTGTCAGCAATGAAAGTAGTTGAGTTGGATGTTTATTATATAACCTCACACAATGTAATGGTGCCAAGTAAAGTATCAGAGTATAACAAGGGGGCAACTACGGCCAGCTTGTTGCTAAGTACTTAGACTAATAAAGCTACTGTATATCAAGTTTATATAAGTGTATTTAGGCGTAGGAGACCTTTTCATTTGACTCAGTGTTTGGCCGACTTCCAAAGCCCATTGTATTTTATATTTGAAACTTCACTTTTATTCCCTCAGTTTGAGTGATTATTCATGTGACTCGAGCAATAGATTTCCACAGCTTATGTTGCTTACTACTTTTACTGCTACTTCAACCGCAGTGTCTACTAAACAAAGTACTTATACTCAAAAAGCTGCCACGCTTTGCCACTTATTGGATTGCATTGTAGTGCTCAGGACAACTGAAAAACACGCTAAAACTTCAAATTCTGTTATATACTGTACTGTACTGTACTGTTATATACAATCCATACACTGCTCTTACAATTGCGTCTACTATTGCAAAAACTTTAAAACTACTGCAAAAGCATATTACGTCACACTTATTGAATGTTTGCTAACAATTTCACTACAGTAAGAGTTGATTGAAGTTTGAACTATTTTGCTAATTATGCTGAAGCAACCGATAAAAGTACTAACACTACAACCACTACTATTTACTAAGTCACTAAGGTCGATCAGCAAATGACATAATTGCTAATATATTTGGCTTGTATGGAGAATGACAAAGAGTGAATTATTTTCTTTTATAAACTTAACTCAGGAACTCCTAGCACTCAATATTGTAGACACTTGTTCGGAGCAGAAAATGTCCCACCAGTCAATGCTGCGTGTGGATTTTCCCGGGACGACTGGCATATTGAATGGGCTCCTCTCCGCCCCCTCATCCCGCTGCACACCTCCTCCTGCAATACTCTTTCTTCTACTTTCTTTTTTTTTTTTTTCCCTTTGGCTCGATCCGTCACCCCCAACACCATTCAAGAGCCTGGCACCCAGACAAGTATCGGGACGAGATGTGGGAGAATGGGGAGACGAGGTGGGGGTCGTGGGCTGGGGGCGGGAGGGAGGGCGACTGGTTGGAGGAATCTCAGACAGAAAGTGTCAGAGAGGGCCGGGTCATGTATTTGTTATGTGTAATAGTGTGGTTTTAGTGAGAGTTACAGTATGTGTGGAGAGAAAAGTGAGTGAGTTGGGGGCAGTGTTGGCGCAGTGTAGGATAATATGGGAATACATATAAGATGGGTATCCCTTTTGATGAACAGTGGAGTCCATTAGCAGAATATTGTGTACAATTTTTAGCATTACATGTGACGCTATGGCTGTAAGTTGTGATCCATGCTAGTTAGGGAAGTTAGATTTGAATTTGGATAAATTTAACTTTAACGTAGCTTCATCTGTCCGGTTTGAATGGGAAAACTTGTCCACAAGGGCTACGTGCTCATGTCTACTTGATTTACAGCACTGATCTACATTTAGGGAGTACAGAGGCTATGGCTTTCACTTATTGCAGTTGAAACAGTTGTAATGTGTGGCAAAGTTGATATAAAATAGTTTATTTTGTGTGTGTCTGTTTATGTGCCATTCCATTCGTGTTGTTTGCAGGGTCTTACTTTGTCATAATTTTAGTCAAAGTCAAACTAAATTCCTTTTTTTTTATAAGACTAAAATTTCCGTCGACTAAAATGTGACTACATAAAATGAAAGACAGAAAGACTGTTTGAAAGACCCTCATATCATTTACATCCACTACCAAGGAACAGGTCTATGCTTTATCTATGTGGGGGAAGCTCCTTAATATAAAGCAGAGGATCTTCATTAAATATGCTTATAAAAATCATAAATGCAAATTCGACTAAATGTACATGCAATTTTAGTCGACTAAAACTAGACTAAAATTAAATGACATCTTCGTCAAAAGACTAAAACTCAAAATGAACACGGGTGACTATTACTGCAGCCAAACTCATGATAATTCCATCCTGATCTTAGTCTTGAATATTCATGTTCATAGCTTGTCTTTGTCTTAATTGTCTATCCATAATGATTATCAAAAGAATAGTAAAAGTGACCAAAAAGGCACAAAAGCTGAATTCTCGACTCCGACCGCGATGCCCTCAGAAATCATTTATTTGCAGTCTGATCCCTCTCATATCACCTGCGCTAACAGGTGTCTTGGAGATTTCACTTCTATTGACGGCGCATGTCAGGGGTCATCACGCTGGTGTACGCTCGTATAGCGTTTCACCGTATTGATTTGTTTGACACCTAATGCTGAACTGTCCATCAACGGCTGATCCCGCTATCTCTCCCCAACCATATGTGTTTCTGTCGCGAGAGGTATGATGGCTGGAAAATAATATCACTGCAGTGTGATACTTTTCATGAGCCTACACACTGCTATGACATTTCCTTTGTACTCCTATTAGCCGTGAGCACTCTATTCATGCATATCCACCAGCTAACTGACAAACATATCTGTACTGCGGTCACCAGCTGCTTTTGACAGGCTTCTCAGCCTCATATAAGGTCAAATACAGAGGGCAAATTTCCCTACGGGGACATCAAAATTGCACCGTGACCTTAGCGCGGCCATATTGTTTACAAACTCTAAGAGGGTTTATCGACTTTCTGTGACAAAGGTCGACATACCATCATCATATCTGTAGGTTCATTGCTTTCAGGATATTGATTGATCCCGATGTATTCCCAGTTCATTCCGGGACTCCCTTCGCTCCGTGTCTGTTTGAGTGATGGTCCGGGAGCGCGTCTGGCAGCCATCTTGTGTCTTGTTGTGTGTCCTCCTCCTCCTCGACGTCTGTTTATCTGCCTGTATCGTCCCGGCAGAGGCGTCTCTAGTCCCAGTCTGTCCATATGTCGGCCGTGATCCGTGAAGAACTCCTGCCTCGCACCCTGACGCATCCAGACAACAGCCCCCCTCCCGCGGTCTCCTGCCAACGCATCAGCGCTGTGGCCGAGCATGTTTATTGTTATTATGCTCACAGGTATTCGCAACATCACAATGGAAGCTGTGCTGGAGTCTAATCAGGGGAAGACAAAGTATTTGAGTATACTCTGGAATTAAACAGCTCTAGTGCCCGAGTAAAATCACTATTTGTACGTGGGCTGGGAAGGTTTATTGCAAACAAATTGAAAGTGCAATTTGAATGGACTGCAGGTAATTAGTATGTAGTGGACTGGCAAACAACACAATACCCTTCCTCTATAGGGTCCTGTAAAAAAACAACTGCTGTTTAGACCTCTGAAAACATGTTGTGAAATTGGATTCTTGCATTTCTTGAGTAGCTCATGAATCATTCTTCCCTCAAATGTTAATGCTCCTATAAGTTAAAATGTGCAATGTGTTACTACAGGAAATACATGTACGACTACTTCAAAAATTACTATAAGTGCGACCACGTCTGCCATTGTTGCTCGTACTTGTACTCCTAATGCTACTATTAGGCCCAACTATGACAAGTACCACAACACTATTACCTGAGAAACTGTAGTGTGTCACATTATCCATGTGTGTCAGCCAAGTAAGTGTTTGCCCCTGTTTCAGAGCGTGGTGTCCTGCACTTGTCAGCTCCTCGTCCTTCCTCTTCCTCCTGCGCAGCTCCATCCGCTCCACAACAGTATTTCACCATCTACTCCTTTGTCCCTTCCTTGTTTCCTGTAGAGCCTCTTGTGACGCCTTCACTGTGCTGCAGGTGTGTGCGGTGTGTCTGTGTGTGTGGGGAGGGGGTGGGGGGACTCTTGGTGCCTCTTCAGTGTTTCAGAAGAAAAAATATGTAGGTTTCAAATGTCTTTAGCTCATACAGTAAGCTAGCTGTTTGTTTACTTTTAAAAAGCTGCTTACTTCAGGACCATTACTCTCGGCAGTAAAACAAATCCACTGAACCCCACAAAAACACGGTAAAGATGTACAAAAGCATCCAGTAAAACAATGTGGAACACAGAAACCACAAATGCAGTTAGCAGAAAAAGGCAAAAAACACAGCTGTACCAAGAGAGAGGGAGGTTGCTTTTTGTTTGAATGTCGCCATGACTAAATTCTTGCAGTCCATTCAAATTGCGCTTTCGATTTGTTTGCAATAAATCTTCCCAGCCCACATACAAATACTGATTTTCTCTGGCACTATAGTTTAATTCCAGAGTATACTCACACTGCTGCCTTAAATCTCAAGTCAACCATGTAAACGCACTTTCTCTTCCTTCGCCATATTTTCACCGCAGCAGCCTGTTTCACCAGCCCCCTCAGCCTGCACATCTACTCTTCATTGCTTACAGCCCCAGCATGAGCAATGGCGACGGCAGTATTGCTGATTCCTCTAAGCACCGATGTTTATCTGTTCAAGAAATATTCCCCATAATACTACGACTATGATGAATACTACAGTACTGCACCTGCTGCGGCGAAGTACACAGACAGATTTATCAGGTGAAAGTATACCATTACCGTTCGCCTCTGCTCATATATCGCTCCGCTGGATAATTTGTCAACGAGCGCGAGAGCCAGTTTTTACTGCTCACACATCTGGGCGCTCCAATTGGCTACAGATGGGTAATTGATGCGTTCAAATCATCACGTAAAAAACGGATTACGCGCAAATGCACCACTCGTCCGCATCATTTCCCCGAAGGTTAGAGAGGACTCCGGGTTGTTGACATTGAACGCAGCACAGCAAGGGGCTTTCGACGCTTCATTATTTAGCCTGATGATAAGGGTATGGTAAATGCGGGTGAGGTTAACAAGCTATGGGCAGATATCTGTGTTCGACATTGTGCTGGAGAAAAGACACGGGCCACTCAGGTTAAAGCAGATCAAAGCGCACATCCAGATTACGGCTCGCGGAAAAGAAAGCACAACAAATTGGCGGCGGGCGAGGACTTTCTTACTGATTCGAGGTACGATAGAGCCACAATTAGCACTTCAAAGGGGCACACGCATTTTTTGTTTCCCCCCCCAGTTATCTTTAGATGCCAGTAGGCGTCTTTCAGCCTTCCTGTCAGAATCACTCAAAGTTAGCCGAGCACAGACAGGCAAGCAAAAGCAAAGAACAATAGACGTTATCATGGTGTTGATGGGTTTTGGTTAGTAGCCTGTAAGATCTTTCCAAAGTCGTGAGTGGTAACTGAATTGAATGGCACCCCAATCTTTAGGTAAAATATCATATATAGAGAGGAAGGAAAGTGATTCTGAGAAGGCTGCAGTGTATGCCTGAATTGATTGGGAAGAGATTAGTTGGGAGACAAAGGTGTCAAAGTACAAGAGTTAATGCATCTGAAATTATCTCAAATGTGACCTGAATCTTTATTTTGAATTGCAATCTCAGTGCTTGTCTGGAAGGTTGTTTTTTTTTTCCCCTCAAATGTGGAGGTCAGCGGTTTGTTGATTTGATCCCAGCTCCCAGTCTGTGTCCTTTGGCAAAACACTTGCCCCTAGTGTCTCTGTACCCTGATGAATGAATGTGCAGTTTTATACCTCAAGTCTGCATTCCTCATTACATAATAATTGTAATGTTTAAACTGAACAATCCAAACTAAACATTGGCTTGAAAGTGTCTTTAACTTCAGCAATCTGTGGTAGTTTTAGGGATGAAAAACGACTTCTCTTCCAAAGTTCTGAAATCTCTTAATGAGTGGCAGACGCCATATATCTTCCAGTCTTGTCAAAATCACTCCAAGTTAACCATCATAGACATGGGGAAGAGAGAGAACAGAAGTTAGCATGATCTGAGCTTTTTATTTTTACTATTACTATAGCTGCCTATAGGATCCCTGGAGGTCAAACGGCACCTTTAGTTGTGAACAGTGTCTTTAAGATATAAGAAACAGCAGAGGAAAGTTGGGAGAATAAATTGGTGCAGAAATAACTTGAGTGCGTGGGACTGTTGTGTTTTTTTTTATTTTTTTCCCTCCGAATGTCAGCCTCCTCCGAGCGAGTGTTGTCAGGAAGAAGTTATAATGATGTGCAAGAATTCATCAAGGATTTATTCAGCCAGATCTACAGGCCTCAAAGTAACTCATCAGACGAACATCACCGTTTTTCATCAGTGTGCAGCAACAGGCTTAGTGGATTTTGAACAACCTCCATATAAAAATTGAAATTAAAATGAGGACACTTTCTAAAATATTTAAAAAAAAAAAACAGTTTGTTGGGACAACGGATTCATGGTTAAGGTAAGCTGGTTATATCAAATGTTACTCTAAAAAGTATGGTTTATGGATTCTTTGAGCACTTTTGATCAGATGTTTTAAATTCTGTGTTGTTATTACTGCACTGCTAATTTTTAAGACACCCACAAGTCGCTGCTTACTGTATCATAACATGACTTCACAGTGAAGTGTGTTCAAAGAAAGCCACCGGAGTGTGTGTACAGAACTTTTGTGTGCCAAAGTTTGTGTTTTGGATGGAGGTGGACAGTGGAGTGACCTCATGATTTAGAAACAGCATGATCTGATTGGCGCTGATTGAGACAGCAGAAAGTCTAAAGAAAAGGCTGTATAATTTCTGCCTTTGCCTCGTCAGCTGTACGAAGGACTCATTATCATGGAGAGGCTGTTTCTGGGGGAATCCGGAGGGAGGAGGCGGGATGTGGAGGAAGAGAGAGTGGGAAGCGAAAGGGGGAAGAGGAGGGAGCAAAATCAAAGAAAAGTTTGGTAAACTTTCCTGAAGGTCGTCCGAGAGCGCGGCTGGGACGGGCCCGCGGGACGGCCAATCAAAAGACAGCTTTGTCAACCAATCAAACGGCGGGCGGCGTCTCATCTTCAGTCGACACACTGTGCTGAGAAGAAAGGAAACGCTGGGCGCACTCAGAAGGTGGCTACAGACGCATGCTAACCTTTATGTGGGAGTGTGACCTCTACAGCTAATAACAGGCAATTCTCACAAACACTGTACACATACAAATGCACCGGAGCCTGAGGGGGGCAGACTGACAGGTGTCTCAGTGCATTAGTAAAATGATCAGGTTCGGTCTAGACCAGTGCTGCTCAGCCTGCGGTGCAAGGAGCAGGAGATGCACGTGTTTCCTCCAGTGCACAGCAGTTTTTATGGTAATAATTTCTGTTAGTCCCAGTTTTACTCCTCCCTTTGAAGCTACTTTCAGTTCATTAAAGATCTGTGAGATTATTTCAGCACTCAGCAGCACCGCAGAGGGGGATGACTTATTTGCACATGTATTGCATACTGTTGTTGTCATTGGACACTTCACCCTCCTTCCCTGTGCACCGTCTATGTTCAGTATGCCCTCTTTCTGTTGGTGTCTTTTCAAGTAAATTCAGGCCAGTCATTTGCTTCGGAAATGGCATCTGGTCCAAAACGTAGACCAAATTCATAAGTCCGTCTAAACTCTCAGTCATCCAGGCACAGAGGTGTAGCACGGAATTCTAGACACTAAAGGTAAACCATTAGGCTACTGTGGGCCCACACATTTCAATATTACTTAAAGCAATGAATAGGTCGACTAGACTGCCGCCTAGTCAAAACAGATTATATAAACTGTAAAAGATGTTTAACCTCGCACACTGAACTCAGAAAGCCTCCTACTCTTCAACTTTTGATCATTTTGTCAACACTACTAATACTGGTTTTCAAAAACTTTTGCCAGTCCCAAATCACCTTGTTACTCCATGCTCACACTGGGAGGAACTCGATTTGACACTGTTTCTACATACACTATGTCCCCAGCGTCTGTGCTGCGTTCAGGAGCGTATAAGATATTTACGCCCTCACACGCATGTGGCCGCACATGCTCCCTCTCGCTCTGTGCCGTGGGGCTGTTTACATAAGGCCTTGCCCGGGAGCGCACTGTCATACTGCCAACGCCGCCTGCAGCTAAAGAGCCAGAGAAAGTGAAGGGGGGAGAGCACAGAGGGAGGCAGCAAAGCATGATGGGAGATAGAGAGCTTCACCAGTCTGATGTACTCACAGCCTGAAGGAGCAGCGGTCACTCAGAGGGAGGGATAAGGAAGGAAGCAAGGGTAGAAGAAATGTAGGGAGTAGTGAGTACATTATGTGATTTACCCATGATTTAGCTTTAGCTTATTCCTGCTCGTTACGCCATGGTCAGACTTGGTTTGTTTCCTTTTAATGTCCTGTGTTGGCTTTCCCTGGGTTTAGTCCTCTATGTGTTTTGCTTTAGATCTGGCCAGTCCTGGTTTAGGGCAGAGACTTTGCTTAGTCTCCACTCCCTACAGCAGCCATTCCCAAAGGCCGTGACATTGCAGCCTCCTTATCGATCCAAAAATCTCTCCTGGGCCCCCAGTAGTAATAATTTTCTCTAATCAAATCCCATATGTTATTATGTTATAGCCAAACTTAGATAAGAATGAACATTTAGAAATAACAGTAGGCTAAATACTAGTTCCTTACTAGTTTCCTTTTCTTTTTTTTTCAATATCTGGAACCGCCACCTTAACGTGGTGGAGAGGTTTGAGCACCTGAATGATCCTGGAGCTCTGTTGTCGGGGCTTCGTGCCCCTGGTAGGGTCTCCCATGGCAAACAGGTCCTAGGTGACTGGTCAGACAAAGAGCGGTTCAGAAGCCCCTTATGAGAGACCAACAGGCCCGGTTAGAACCATGAGGCTGTTCTTCTGTGGACCCACCACCTGCAGGAGGAGCCATAGGGGCTGGTGCTATGTGATTTGGGCAGCTCCAACAGCTGCCCCCACGACCTGGTAACGGACAAGTGGAAGAAAATGGATGGATGGATGGATGGATGGATGGATACTTGTTTTGTAAACAAGCTTTGGGGCCCCTGCAGTGCTTCTGAGGCCCTCCAATGGGCCCCAGACACTGCTCTACAGTTTAAGTCCTAAATTTATCTTAGGTGAAACTGCTTACTGCGTTCGGTGTGAATGAAATGAATGTTGTAATGTAATGTAACATTAGCTTAAACAATATAAAGCTGTTGGGTCACTTAAGCTAAGTACATACAATAATGTAAGTGTACTACTACTACTACTACTACTACTACTACTACTACTACTGCCTTAAACTTGTATTGCACTTTACAAGCCTCTATTGCCAAGTTTCTCAAAGCGCTACATTGTCGTCATTATTCATTTACTTAACACCACAAGTATGGATACTTGTGGTGTTAAGCTATTGTAGCCACAGCTGCCCTGGGGTAGACTGACAGAAGCGAGGCAACTAGTCTGACCACCACCAAACACTCGCTGACAGACTACATTCACCCAGGCTTCCTGGTGTTCGGCCTCCCTTCCAAGTACCAGCCAGGCCCTTCCCTGCTTAGCTTCTGAGGTCTGACGCGATTGGGCAGAGCTGAGGCAGTATGCTTTTATGTACTTGATACACATCAGTGTTTTACATTTTAGAGTCTCCATTGGTTTATCATTATTATAGACTCAACCAGGAATCCCAGAAATCTTATCAGTTTTGATGACACAATCCCAAGCTTTATTGTTTTTGCCTTCATTTATGGTAGGTCAATTTGAATCTGGTGCTTGTGATTGCTCCAAAGTTTCAGAAACAGATTGTGAGGATTTTGGACGGTTATTTTTATTCGATTCTTTATCATCCCTATATGTAACTTGTCGTGCATTTGACCCATCCTGCAGTGCCATGAAGGTGACGTGTGCGGAGCAGTGAATGACCAAAGTGCAGGGCTTCCTCTTCAGATCTTGAGTTAGATTTAGCTGAAACCTGTTGATGTGAGTTGACATGCTTACCAGAAAGTGAGAAGAGAGAAAGTGATGAGAGATCAGGCGGGAGCGTCCCATACCTCGGCTGCTCCGTGGGATCTTTCCGTTATCAGAAATGCACATATAACAGGCATGGTGACAGTTTATTGGACACATCACAAAAGCTCCTCCAATGCCGCATGAAAAATAGAAAATCCTCGAGCTTCAAGGCTGGAACACGGAGTATTTCTGGCACTATTTTGCAATCCCTTCTGTGAATTGTGTGAAGGTCATTGTGCATCAAAGATTTTCCTTTCAGTCTCAATGCATATATATATATTTATGACATAACACAAGTAAACATGTGCAGACTTTAAAGACAGCCTTGGTCTCACACAGTTGTTTCGAGGTTAATTCCTGTTTTGTCTATAGTTTTACATTGGATGGTGGCTGTTACATTTACTGATGCTCCCACTCAAAAGCTTTTTCAGAGGCCATTGTGACTCTTTTGAAGTATTATTGTCTGAGTCTGGACCGAGTAGGACTTTTCACCTTCGATGTCTGACTAAGCGCCGTTAACCACAGGGTCGTCATTAAATCCCCCACACTCGGGCATCAATAGAGTTTACTCGTTTGTCGATATGTGCAGTGAAACCCCAGGAGGACGCCGGTCTCCGTGTGTCCGGCGCATATAAACGGATCAGCCCACTCTTTGTCCACACTCGAGCACCGGAGCCAGGCCGTTGGGTGCAGTCCACTTTAGGCCTGAAATAAAGTTTGTTTGTTTAGTGGGGCTGGATGTACCAAGGTCAAAACCACTTAAGTGTGTCCCTTGTTCTTACATAACCTCTCTGCTCTCTCTGCTCGCTCTCTCTCCCCGCCTGTGTGCATACGAGCCGCATGCTAAGGCATACTAAAGTCTATCGATTTAGCATGGTGAGCAGATTCCCACCACTGCCCCTGTGCAGATTATAGAGAGGGGGCGCACACTTTGCCCCGGCGCCCTCTGCACTTCATACGTCTCGCTTTATCCAAATTAGTGGTGGTGCAGCTGGTGCTTCTGACTGGGAACTTAGTTTTAAAAGACCTTGACTTCTCAATCCATCACCTCTCATTCCAACTACTCACGTAAATGCGGTCTCTCACCTCACCTCCACCATAGCCGCAGAACCATCAGTCACCACAGCCGCCCCATCTCCTCATCTTCGCCACCTCCGGTGTCAATAGAATCCGGGGGAAGGCATTTCCCTCATGAGAATCCATCTCTCTTCAGCTCATCTTACACCATACACATTACTATGTGCCTTAGCATCAGGGTTTGTTCATTTAACTATTCACCACACACGTAAACTTGTCTGTGTTTTAGTCTCTCCGGGCTGAATTGCTACCACAGACGTTTGATTAAAGGTGGCGTGTGTCTCATAAGAATTGCCTTGAGTTATGCGTGTAGGTAAGTCAGCCGTGTCTTTGCGTAATGATGGGGTTTGATGGGTCTCTTACTGTAGTCGAGAAGTACATACTTCAGCCACTGCCACAGACACTTGGGTTGTAGCCTCAAAGTTCTGGAAAAAATCTCTTTCCTACATGAGAAAAGGGACCTAAAACTGACCTGTAATTGTAACATTTTTGGTTCAATAATAGGCTTTGGATTTTGTTCATGAATTGGAGCTGGGCAGTTTGGGCAGTTTGGCGATTTTTATCTTATGTAACTGTTCTATGTGGAAACTGCCCATGACTCATCAAAAAAACAGGTTAAAAGTCGGCCAATTTCAAGGATTTAGAGTGTAATAAAATTCAATTATGGAATTTGATTTGCAAATTATATCAAACCGTTTCGCAGAGCCCGAGGTTTTCTGGGGTCTTCCTTCGGTACACCCCGTTCCCAAGCCTCATCACGCCCTTTGGAACTTTTCAACATATTCTCTCCAACCACAAACTCTGTGGAGCTCCTGCTATATAGACCAAAGGAAATTGCTCGCAGTCCTCCATTAAAAGAATTACCTCCCTCTCTTCCCCTCTCCCTCACTTCCCCTCTCGCTCTCTCCTCTAAACATGGATCATTGGCCCATTTCTTTACGCTTTTATTACATCGAAATGGAAAGAAATGTCGGGTACCGCCAGGACTTTTGTAAGATATTCAGACGCGTTTTGGAAGTGCATGATTTAGCAGTTGACGAGCTGAACTGGTTGGAGATTGAAACCAAAAGGCTGGAGATAAATGAAAGCAAATTGGGCATCAAAGAGACTTTCATAGCAGTGGTACAGTTTCAGTATTTGTGATGTTAGTTTTACTTTTAAACCAGTTTGAAAACCGAAATGTTGATAAGATGAGCGTGAAGAAGCGTCTCAGACAGCAGGATAAATGTCCTCCTCTCACTTACTTGTCAAAAATGGGCCTTTGATATATAAGATCAGTCATTTTCACCTTTGTGCTTTCTTGTCTTTGTTTTGCTCTAATCACCGTCCATTACAAAGGCTCCTATTGTAGCCGCCGCTTGTGAAGGTCATTTAATATGTTGTTGACTTAAACGGCAGCGACCGTGTTGGTAATGACTTTGTTTGTGTTCTTTGTATTCCAATGGCCGTCGTATATGTTCCTACAAACACTTAAAGCTTGATCGCTAGCATAATAGCCACCTGTAACCTTGTAGTAATTGAAAAAAGGAACAGTCGTCACGGCGCTCTGGGCAGAAGTTTACGGAGGTATAATAGGGCTTTTAAGTTTTTGTGCTTTCAAATGAATTGTAGGTTTAACATTTACTGAAAGATCAAGAAGAAAGCTGTGTGCTATTGTGCTATTTCGGATGCAGCTTACGTTACAATTATTGTTAGGAGGTTTGCAATAATACTACAACATAAAGAAGAATTTGTTTTTATTGTTCTGGCTAGAGAGCCAGAAAAACTCTTTTGAAGTTTATATAATGCGTCAATGTAAATGATTTGTATTTACTATATTGTTATTTAACGGCCCGGTAGTACAGCGGTTAGCGCTCGTGCTTCACAGCTAGAAGGTCCGGGTTCGATTTCCACCTGGACGAGGCCTTTCTGTGTGGAGTTTGCATGTTCTCCCTGTGTTTGCTTAGGTTTCCTCCGGATACTCTGGTTTCCCCTACCACTAAAAACATGTACAATAGTGTGTTTGAGAGTGCGCATGGGGGACGACGGATGGAAATTAGCCCAAGGCTATAATCCGGTGTGGCTTGTTTACATGCATGAGACCCATGTATGTTCATTAACATGCACTGTACTGAACAAATAAACTAAAAAAATATATATATTTTTTCCTGTGCAAAATTGGACTATTGAAGATATATTTATTTTACTCTATGTTCTACATTTTGCTCCCCTAAACTTTAACCTCTTAACCCACTTTAACCGAGCTCTTTCTCTCCAGTTCGGCTTTACTCAAATCTAAAAGCTTCTTGACTGAAGCTCACAGCCTGTAGACCAGTGTAAGACAGTGTAATTTGAAAGCTAAGACCTACAAAACTGATTTTTCCTATTTTTTGTAGTCATGGTTTTGCTTTTCATTTTTTAGTGTAATGTAACTGTGATGAATCCAGAAAATGTGACCGAAACATATAAAAAGAGCAACAAAATTAATGAAAACGTGACTAAAACGCAACAAAATTGAGACGAAAATTCTACAAAAACGTGATTAAAATGTAACATCAAACATGAGGAAAGAGCTTCGATGAGTTTTGCAGGTCTTAACTTTCAAATGAGGTGTTACACTGGCCAATAGGCTGTAAGCTCCAGTATCTTTTAGATTTTGGGTTATTCCGAACTGGAGAAAATGTGCTCGATTAAGGTGGGGGTTAAGGGGTTTTTAATCAATGTATATTCCTGAGCTCCAAGCATCTCAAAAATCGAAATGAAAAAAAAAAAGACATCTTTCTTCACTTAATGATCTATTCATGTGTAGCTCCTGTTCTCCTCCGCGTTCTTCACCTGCTCACGGTGTCCGGGTAGATCGCACACAGATGTGGTTGTGCAGAGCTTGACTTTAGGCCCTGTTTAGTATGCTGTCCTACTTTAGCGCGCTCCTTTCATATCCCACACATAGGTGTTGGGGGAAATACATGATTTAACCTTGTGAAGCTGTTTTTCAGTCGATTCGACCGTCTTTTATACAGCAGCGAGGCAGGGAGTATTCAGCCTTATACTTGCATCATATCAGGGTTAATTGATGTTAAAGTTGGGCCCAGGCTGTGCGGATTGCTAAAGGGAATTTGCTATTGATAGTATGATGCATTAAAACGCCACAGGAATTGCTAAATATTTCATAAATGAGGTTAAAAGAAGATAGCGCTTGACATCAATAGCGTCGTAACAGAGTGGATATAACATGGTGCCTAATGGTAATTACATTAAAACACGACACAGCGATACAAATCATTCGTTTCAAAGACTTATATAACAGACATCTCATATCATTGCTAAGTTATAGTAGTACGTACTTTTTAAAACGTTGTGCCACAATTGGAGAGAACTGCTGTAAGTGCTGCACCAAATATTTTTGAGAGCAAATAGGCCAACTCTGCCGTCATGCTGTTTCCTGTGTTCATTCGGTCACATTTGTGCGAAATCGCGTTCAAAACCGCGGGAAAAAGGTCCAGCTCTTTTCACAAATGAGACTGCCTGTATTTAAAGGGGGGTATTATGTAAAATCGACTTTTTCAAGCTTTATATCATGTTATTATGTCATTCCCTCATTAAACACATGCCTGGAGTGTTGCCTTGGCTCATTCACATATTTTTGAGTAATCAGTAAAAACTTAGACGGCAGCCATTTTAGGTGTAGCTATGCCTCAGTCCTCCTAGGAACGCCCCCACCTCCTGGAGACGCCTCTGGACCTTTTGTCACCAGCCAAGCCACCAACCACTGCTCCTCAGCTCAGCAGAGCCCCCTCCCCGCACAGTGTTGTTGTTTAGATGCCACAGCAGTGTGCTGAAGGGGGCGTGTCGGAAAGCTTCTTAAAGAGACAGAGGCCTATTTCAAGACGTTCAGTACAGCCATTTTGAGAGAGCAATTTTATTCAAGGCAGTTATTTTAATTTACTGCATATACAGACCAACAGAAGGTTACGTCATCATTGTAGTATGCTATAGACTGGTGCTGTGTGATTGAAAAAAGCATAATACCCCCTCTTTAAGAGTCAAAAAAGTGGTTATGAACGTCACTAGTTTATGCTGTTGGGGCCTTGGCTTCAGACAAACAAGTGTTTTTCCCCCCTAAAGCAAAAGAATAAAGCGCTCAGACACCGCCGTAGAACTGTACAATCCATGTTTCTATTTCGACTTTCTTCAGTAAAAGCAGCATAAAGTTTAAGTGCTTTTTGTTCACTCTGTAGTTTGTCTTTGAAAGATTTTCCAAAGGCCCTCTCTTCTCTTTCATTCACTTTTACTACAGGCCTTAGATGTATAGTATCTCGTAAGGTCTCTTGCACTGCGCCCAGGCTTAGGCTAGCGCAAATGCTATATACTGTAAGTTTAACATGTGAAAAGGTTATACCCATTCTCCTTTATCCGCTCCTGCCCCTTGTCCCCGCTCTCACGGGACAATTACAGCCCTAAGATAAATGCGACTACACTAAAAGACCTTTCCCCGTGCCCAAAACCGTGAGGTAAAAAGATATCCCACTCACATCCCCACACGTTTCCTCCGCCCCGCTCCCGTTAATAGCCCGTGTAACCGAGCTGCTGATGGACTGGGGCGCGTCATGCTAAGATCAATGTAACATGACAGGACAGGCTTTTTGGACGGGGCGTATTTATAGGCATTACTGCATTATAGAGTCGGGCCGCGCTCATATAAGTCATTATTAGGAGGAAATGAAGCCGCTCTCACTCCGCGCCGTGTGGTAAAGTGCAGCGGGGAGAGTGGGAAAGAGTGTCCTCGGCCATTAGCAGGTGTAGTCACGAAAGCAGGCGGATATGCATTTGTGCTGTCAATTTGAACTCACGAGAGGAGGAGATGCTCGGGTTATCTGCGAGCTTCAGGCCTACTCCAACCACTACACGGGCCATTTTCAGATTCAACTGCAACAGAAAAAAATAAGATAAGTTAAGATAAGATAAGGAACTCTCCACTAGTCTTATATGGCAATATTTGTTGTGCTCTTTTATATCTCAAACACTTGTCTTTAAATTCCATCAGCATCTGTTTGTTTGGTTCGGATAAATCAATTAGCAATATATTTAATCACACCGATCCCTCTCCTTTGCACGTCTTTTTATAGAAGGCAACCCTTCTATAAATAGTTCTATAAATACCGTACAGGGTTGTTTTAGTGCTGTGGACATTTCGCCTCTCACCTTCCTCGGCAACTGATGAGCTCTTGGCCAAAGGCTGTATTTATGCTCTGGTAAGATCTGCTTAGAGATCATTAGTTGCTGTCTTGAGTTGAGAGGCAAAATGTTTTCGACGCCAAAAAACATTACTGTACAGCTGATGACTCAAGAACCTTGGTTTATGATAAGCTAAAGTACGACGGATAACTCACACAAACATTTCAGATGGTGCACTTACTGTAGCTAAACAAATCTGACTTTTGACATGTCAATTCCCTTCTACTTTGGCGCTTTTTGGTAGTGACTCGAGTAGTGACGTGTATGATCCAAGTCCCAGGTCTACAAAGTTTTTCTTTTCTTGTTACATTGTGGTTTAAAGATGAACCTTCTTTCTTAAACTTAAAGCAGTACTAAGTAACTCATGCCCCTGGAGGCCATAAGCGGCACTGCAGGTGTCGTAGCATGTTGCGTTTTTTTACTCATTAATTGTCCATGAGAGTAAATACTACGCTGACAGAAAAGACAAAGGGAGAGAGGGATATTGTACATCCAATTACACAATGGGGATAATTTTTTTCACTCAAACTTGGCTGTAAATACTGTTTAAATGGCGCTAGCCCGCAGTTAGCTTTGCCCATTAGCCTGTTAGCTTTTTCTTAGTGTGTATTGGTGGCTCTGACCAGGAAAGATGCAATTATGGCTTTCTGGAAAGAGACACCGGGGGAGATGAAAGACCCCCCGATCATCCCATTGACACTTGTATTAATCCCAGAGGGACTACGAACAGGATTTATTAAGGTAAACAAGTTACTTCATATCATATTTTCTTCAAAAAGCACTTTGTAAAAACAGCTGCATAGCTTAGAGAAATCAAAGTATCATTAGAAATCGTTAACGTCTGAGTGGAGACACCAGACAGCTATTTATAACCATGAACTGCTGATTGGAGCCTACGAAGACGTCTTGTGTCTTCATTGGTTAAAAACACATGAAAGACGGAGATGCTCGCTACATAAATGTGTATATCCGTAACATAAGCATTGTTAATTGGCCTCCCTCCCCCTTTTCACGTAATCTAGACTGTAACAATACGCACTCACCCACTTTGAGAGACATCCACCAGAACGCATTGAAAGATTAGCCATTTTAAGCCCTTTTTTTTTTGGAGGATTCCTGTTTACGCCAGCCTCTCCTGTGAATAAATGCAAGAAGGGGGTGTGGGAGCTTTAGGGTTTAGTCGGATCGAGAGGAGAAAGCGGTGTTGTGGTGCGTGCGCGGCTGGCATGCACGCGTGAGCCAGCAAAGGCATCGAAACAGCAGCGCTAGCACTAGTTAATTAATCAACATCAAAAGACGGCATTAAAAATGAATGGGGCCTGAAGCAACAGTTTGGCTAAAGTGAATTATTCAGACGAAGAGCTTACCCCGCTGCCCGGCATTCTATTACAGAACAAAATCAAGATTTCTTTTTTTTTTTTTTCTTTCCTCCTTTTTCTGTTCTCATGCCCGCATTTAGCCCCGTGTTTGCATGGAGCCGCAGAGTCGGCAGCTAAGGATCAATGACCTACTTTTGAGAAAGAATTTTTAGGATGAGAAATTTCAATGCTACTTTGATAAGATACGGAATACTTCTTTGGTCAACGATAAAGTATTCAGTGTTTATTTGAGTACACGTCTTTGGTTTTACACATCAAATTTTAAATGTAGGATATACGCGAATGTTACTATGTTACAGTGTTATTGCCTCATCAAAAACAGTCTTGTTCTGAGTAATCCCTGAATCTTCGACAGCGGCGTAGTACCATGGTTCCTGCTTTCTCCCGAAGTCCTCCCGTGGCCCTACACCTCCAGCCCGATTTCTGCTTTGTAGCACGCAGAGCAGCAAGATGCAAAACTGTGGAATAATTTAGATGAAGACTTAAAAGGTGCAGCTAGTCTACAGCAATTCAAAAGACAGTATAAGAGAACTGTGTTTGAGAAGTATGCTGAAGACATGTGACCTTGTCTCTCAGTCACTCTCCTTAAGTAATCTGTATTACTATGAACTTGTGAAATACCACATCATTGCTGATATAATCAATTGTCACCCACTCTATCAACCAAGTCTATTTGATCTGTATTAAAGGAACTTGAGATAAATGACAAGCATTAAAAATGCTGTTATGGCCTGCTTCCGCTGGTCATTACAAATAAATAGAATTGGGGCAGGCGAGATGTGGACCTGTTGTAGGGTCCCCCTCTCAACAGGCCCATAAATCTTGTCTTTTTAAAGCACTACTCAGTATAGGATTATAAAGCGGTTCACAATATCAACTAGTTAGGGCAGCAGGATGTGGGCTCGCTGGTGGGGGGCTTCCACCCTCTACCAGCTTGCCACATAATACCCTGGCTTTTTAACGCACCTCACAAATAGGGAAAACAATCAAAACCACTGACAGAACAATCTCAACCAACATTATTACAGTTGAAGCAGGTATGATAGCAATGAGAAACATGATAAATTTGAAGATGATATTTTTGAGAATGATACTTTTGAGAATGCCATTATCCATCCATTTTCTTCCGCTTTATCCGGGGCCGGGTCGTGGAGGCAGCAGTCTCAGCAGAGATGCCCAGACTTCCCGATCCACGCAGAATGCTATTATTGTCATTGTTATTATGGTGATGATAATATATGTATAATAAATATGCGCGCTAGTAATGTATGTGTATATATAATATATCAAATCAATCAATCAATCAAACTGCCACTGAAGCTCAACCACTAAACGACCCACTGCAGCACCTCCAGTAGTAGCTACATCCATTTTCTCCAGTTCAGTTTTACCCAATCTAAAAGGTTACAGCCTGTAGGCTAGCGTAACGCCTCATTTGAAAGCTAAGGCTTACAAAACTCATCTAAATGAATCTTTTTCCACACGTTGTTGCTGGGTTGTCACTTTTTTTTGCATTGCTTTTTATTGCATCTTCGTCACACATTTTTGTCATTTTTCTGTCACTTTTTCATTGCTTTTCATCACTTTTTCATAAAATGTTTTTCACACGTTTTCGTCACTATTTTGTTGCATTTTCATCCTTGTTTTCATCTCATTATTCGTCGCTATTTTGATGCTTTTATTCTTTCAAGAGGCTTTTAGATTTGAGTAATGCCAAACTGGACAAAAGGTGCTCAGTTCCTCTGGGGGTTAAAGACAGCTGCGACTCACAACTCACGTCAAACCAGAAACCAAGAAGAGAAAACTGTGAAAAAGCAGTTTTAGATCAAAGTAATGCATTTTCTAACACATGCACAGACATATTTAAATTGTCCAGTTATAATGTCTGCCAATTTAGCAGCTGTAACACATTTCCTTATCTAAATCTGCTCTATTAACTAGTGTAACATTAATTCAGAGCTATAGGCAGCGAGAGAAAACAGAGCCTGGATAAATGCCCAATAGCCACGTCTCTCTCCCACCGTCTGGCCCATTATTATCACAGTAATTACAACAGTGATGGACAGGGACCTTCTGCTACTCTGCACTTAATGACTGATTATCTAAATGTGTTTAATATATCCCCTGATTTTATTCATGCTGGTTAGCAACAGCGTACATACATAACAAGCACACTTAATAAAAAAAAAAGTATATATATATATCCTTCCCGGTTAAAGAGCTCCCCGTCTCAAAGTTCGGCGACTTTTTTTCATTTAATTGAAAACCACTTCCTGGAATACAATTAATTGAAATGGAATTGAGTGCTAAATTAAAGCTAAGGGCGCGTAACAGTGGTCAGCCCTGAGACTAATGACATTCTGCCTAAGACACAGGGACGGGGCGCAAAGAAATCTTTACAAAAGTAGGGCATCGATCCTGACCAAGACAACCGCTTCCCTACGAATATGGATGTAACAGACATCGCATTCAGACAAACATTTTGCAATGTAACGTTTTTCGTTTCTGAACACTTTTATATGCATGATGTACTACAGTGGCTGAGTATTTAGCGCTCAAGCCTCAAAGCAAGATGGTTCGATATTGATTGTGGTCTGTCGTGTGGAGTTTGCGTACAGAGGACAATATTGTATACTTTATTAACATTAAAAACATCACATTTCCCTCTTTTATAAAAGGAAACAAAACTCACCTGCTTCCTGTTATATTTACTAGCTTTAAAACCACACCGTGTAACATTTCACCCAATAAATAGAATCAAATGCTATAATTTTTTTATCACAAAGCAAAATGAACAAACAGGTGTAATAGTTTAACTAGGCAAGAGAGATATTAGATTGAAGATCGTAAGACCTGACATAGTGCGGTGTTTTCCGGACTATAAGTCACAATTTTTTTCATTGTTTGGCTGGGGGCACGACTTATACTCAGGTGCGACTTATATATTTTCACGTTTGTTATTTTACTTACTGTACCACTGAACATGTTGGAGTGGAGCAAAGTTTGGAGTGAGCGAGAAACTTGTGAGGGACTGGCGAAAAGCGGAGGTTAGTCTTACTGCAATGAAGAAAACAAAAAAGCTAATCGGGAGCTAAAAGCTAGACGGCCACAGCTAGAGGAACGAATTTGCAAATGGGTGCTTGAACAACGTGCTGCCGGGAGAGGCTTGTCAATGATGCAGTTACGCCTTTATGCCCAGGTAGGTGCCAATGCCGGTGCAACTTATACTCCGGAGCGACTTGTATATATGTTTTTTTCTTCTTCGTTATACATTTTTATACTTGGGAGCGACTTATAGTCCGGAAAACACAGTAATTGTCAATCCTTTCTCATCTTTTTGTGCAGCTGTTGACATGTTTAACATATGAGCCCCAGTCTGACTCCTGTGCACCCGTGTCCTGTTCTTGTGTCCGAAGGGAGACATTGCACTGAAAGGTGGCGAAAGACAGAGAGATTCATGACCAGAGGATACAGAATATTATAGGAAGCCCACTTTAACACATAGGCCTTCACTGTACATCAGTGTGCCTGCTTCATGCACCATATGTTTGCTACACGAGGCTGTTCTTCTGACACTTTGACGAGTTTCATTTTTAAAACATGTCTGCTCCTTTCTTTGAATCGTCTATCAAGTCTGTCACTGATGCGGGAGAGAATATATAGACAATATTCTCCCCCAAACTCCGGGCCTGTACAAAAAAAAAAGTTTCCACACTCCTCACATGGTTTTGAATATGTATTTTACTGACTTTGAAATACAGAAATGTAGCACCGCCGTGTACTACAATATACTGTGCAGCCTATTTTACTGTAAGTTGCAGTCCCAAAATAGACCGCTCCCCAAATACAACAGGCTTTTGTAGAGGAGTGTGGATTAGCAAGTAATTGTAAAAAGTATAAGGCTGAAAATACATAATGCTTGGGTAATGGGTATAGCTAATCAGGGGTAAGCATCTACTGTTAATTACTTATAATGACTTAGATTTTAAAAAGAGATATTATAATATGCATGGATGTAACTATGCACACTATTTTTGATTATGTTTTTAGCATTTACATCAAGTAGAAAAAAAGTTAAGTTACTAAAAGCCAGTGTTGCCAGTAGCGAAAGTTAAACTGTAAAAGATGAATCTTAAAGAGGGGGTATTATGCTTTTTTCAATCACATAGCACCAGTCTATAGCATACTACAATGATGATGTAACCTTCTGTTGCTCTGTATATGCAGTAAATTAAAATAACTGCCTTGAATAAAATTGCTCTCTCAAAATGGCTGTACTGAACGTCTTGAAATAGGCCTCTGTCTCTTTAAGAAGCTTTCCGACACGCCCCTTCAGCACACTGCTGTGGCATCTAAACAACACTACTGTGCGGGGAGGGGGCTCTGCTGAGCTGAGGAGCAGTGGTTGGTGGCTTGGCTGGTGACAAAAGTCCAGAGGCGTCTCCAGGAGGTGGGGGCGTTCCTAGGAGGACTGAGGCATAGCTACACCTAAAATGGCTGCCGTCTAAGTTTTTACTGATTACTCAAAAATATGTGAATGAGCCAAGGCAACACTCCAGGCATGTGTTTAATGAGGGAATGACATAATAACATGATATAAAGCTTGAAAAAGTCGATTTTACATAATACCCCCCTTTAAGATTTTCAGCTTTTTTATTGAGCTTTATATAAAATGAAATAACCATTCTCAACACACACAGTATGACTTTGTATTTTGTATGTTTTACCTTGGGAACACAACGATTTTTTTGGGCGTATTTTTCTAAGCTTCCAAAAATAAACACAGTCCCCGTCCAGTAAGACATTGCGATATAGAGTTGTGTACAGTCAATGTCACACATGCGGGGTCTACACTCTCCACGCAAAAAATCCTCCAGGGACGCGCATTCGGGCGGAAAAAAAAATAAAATAAGCAGCGAGACATCTGGAACAAGAGTCGAGGCCCCCAATGTGCGCATCCTTGACAATTCAGTTCAGCTTTCCCTGGAGTGAGAAAGTAGAAAACCATGTATAGATCTGTGTGTGTTAAAAGAAATGCTGCAGGCTCCGTGTGTGTGTGTGTGTGTGTGTGTGTGTGTGTGTGTATGTGTGTGTGTGTGTGTGTGTGTGTGTGTGCGCTTCCTGCCCGTTTTTTCCGTTAGCGAGGGACTATTTCTAGATCAGTTTGGGGGTCAAGGTTTGGCCACCGCTGGAGAAAAGCTGTGTTCCCATTTAAAAGGTAAAAAAGCCCCCACTTTCTCCTCCCTGCGTCCCGCTTGTGAACACACAATGGGCTTTTAAAGATATACCATGGTGCAGAAAATGCCCTTCTTATAAAAAAGAAAATCCCAGACAGCTTGACCCTCACTGCAGTTTATAACCTTTGTCTTTTCGGGTTCGACCGTAATGCCTGTGATTGGAATGGCCTCTAACATGTCTCGGAGTTTGTGATGGAAAAAGCTTGCATGGGTCAAAAAGGTTGTGAACTTTGGCTCCATGCATTGAAAGAACCTTTAATATCTACCGGCTGTGTACTGTACTGACTTTACATGGTACCAGGACATAAAGGTGAAAAGAGAGTTTGAAAAGTGGGTTGAGAAGAACTTTGAGGTTTTCTACCTCAAAGAATAAAGTTGTAGCAATCTTAGAATTCTATCTTGAAATGGCCAAATACAACTACTTTTTAAATACAAGTGCTTTTGTACCCTTTTGTAAACTGCCCTTGAGTCCCTCCCTGTGTCTGTGTAGGTTTCCTTCGGGTGCTCTAGTTTCCCCTACCTCTAAAAACATGTACAATAGGCGAATCCTCCAGCCAGGTGATACTGACCATCGGCCCATGGCTCCACATCTGGAGATGGTTCCCCGGGCCCTGCAGTCGCCCACAAACACTAATTTTACTTCTCATTATCTTACAACCATATTATACACTATCCAAACCAGGACTCAAACTACAATTATAGCATACTCTTAAATCGATACATTTTTATCAACACTTTTCAATCACATCAACCTTGTCAACATGTAGTACTTTGTCCTATTAAACAGTGGTTCTCAACCAGTGGGTCGGGACCCAAAGTGGGAAGTGGAATTATTTTTAGTGGGTCACAAGCCTTTCCCTTTCAGTATTATTGTTTTCGGAAAAAAAAGATAGAAACGCTTCCTCACTCTGTTTAAATACTGTTATCGAGTTGTTTTGATGATATTTTAAATCTTCATCTTTTCATCTTATCTAATGCTAAGAAACTTTATTCATGCATTATATTTGCATTATTAAAGTTATGGTGGGTCCTGAAGTCATACCAGTTCAGAACTACTGCTCTTAAACATAGTATCTGCATTTAAACAAAGATTGACATGATCCAGGTAGATACAACACAGAAAGCTAAATCCATTCAACTGAACATTTGAAATCAAATCTATCGATGATAGACAATATACATATTTAATAACTACACACAATTAAGCATTGTAAAGCACTGGTAAATATTTTATTATTTACAATACATTAAAAAGCATTCCTCATCATTGGTTAATTTATATTTAGAAGCACATTAATAGATGCTTTATGTGTTGTCGTATCACTGTGTTACGGTTAGGCACAGGTCTGTAATGGCAAAAGTTAGGAGAAGTTGTCTAAAGGTGACAAAGTATTACTTGTCTTAGCAGTTATTCAACCCGCTATATTATCGTCATCATAAATAATTAACGAACGATACATTATATTCCGAACTCAAGTATATGCATAATCGGCTCGGCCTTCATCTCCATCCTTCCTTTTTCTTCCCCAAATCTCTCATTCAAGTGTCCAAACAATCGCCTTTTAATATTTAATTCTGCCTGAATGCCGACTGTGGAGGATTTAATTAGATGGGGCTTTTGACACCTTTCTGTGATTACCCAGCGTTATTCAAACTTCATTTCCTCACAGCGGCGATGACTAACCCTGACTCAGGTTTAGTCATCGCCATAAATCCATTAGAGATGTACAAAGGAGACATACTGCGCTCTGCCACTCTCTTCTTTTTCGGCCAATTTTTGGGGGCACCCTTGTGATTTATTGCCCTTAGTGATTTTGTCACCTGTTTTGAGCTCGGCATAAGTCATTTAGCAGCACAATGCAGTGCAGATGGAGCAGGCAAAGAAATAGTCGGAGGCAGAATTCAATCAGGGACAAAAGCGCACTTGAAAATAGTTTATGGGGTCAATACTGCAGCGTACAGCTCTATAGAGACTTAACATTAGAATGTGCAATTGCATTTACTGGACAGCAAATTCCCTTTTGGCTGCTGGCTACAGGCAGATGAACATATATACTCTTTATTAAGCTCTTTTATAATTTAGCAAAACATACTGTGTTGAGTTTTGTTTCAGTCATGCATTTTTGAGTAAACCTGCACTAGAGGTCGACCAATATGGGTTTTTCTAAGGCCGATGTCTAATGTCTTGTCTATAATCCTGTAAAAACATAAGAATACAGTTGTGGAGGTTAAAACTAACTCAGCGATTGAATTCTGCAGGTTCAGCGCTTCAAAATGACATGCAGCATGTACATATTGACTGTAGTCAAACTTGTAGCTAACCAATTTTCATTGCAATATTTCTCTGTTTCCCTGTGACCTAGGAAGTTGTTTTAAAGCCCTGACTTTGCTCTTTCCAATCCAAAGGGAATTCTCAATCACTTTCGGTCCCGAAGATATCTAGTTTTATCTGCCATAGATCGGCCGATATTGTAAAATCCCCAAATATCGGCTCGATATTTTGGCCAGCCAATATATCGGTTGACCTCCAACTTGCACACTGGCTTATTGCACACAGTGATCGTCTACCAGGCACTCGCTGACCACAATGGAAACGTTTTAAATAAGTATTCTAAAGAGTCTAAGGAAACCCCGATATAGGACATGGATGTGTTTAATTTTAAGAAGTCCACAATAAAGATTTTCTTGCTAATGCTTGCATCTGTTGCTTTTACACTGTTTTGACATGGTTCACTCATCTCACAATGCAATTTTCTTCAGGATCGATAAAGTTTCTATTTATCTATCTACCGATCAGCTCGGAAACCACTCAGAAATTAGTACATAAAAATGTTTCCTTGTTTTTTCTGCATATATTTTAAGATATAAAGCTACGACTGAATATACTATTGATGGGGTCTCCAGAAAATTCCTCAAGGCCTGGATATTGTACCTTTAAGTATTTGTGCAGTGCGTACCGATTCACCAGCTAAGCACATTTGCTATGGCAGTTTTTTGGGAGCCGTTCTGATTACGTGTTGAGTATGCAGAATAATTGGGCTCCTTCTCGTCCCGTGAGCTCGTGTCACCTGGCACACTGTGTACAGGGGTAATTGTGGGTGGCATCTGGAAAAGAAAAAAGAAAAAGAGCTTAAAATCCAAAAAATAGAAAGTCACACTGCAGAGGCTTATTGATTCAGAGAAGGGTTAGAGTGAGTGGTGGAGTGGAAACGGGGATTAATCCCCCCAAAAAAAGATCTTTATTTGGTCCGGTTAGCAAATAATGTTTAATGTTAGTTCTTTTTGTTTTACTATATGTGCAAATGTCAATAAAGGATTAATACTTCAGCATCTGTTAAAGTGTAGAAGTTTAATCGAAGGCAGTTCTTTGTGGACTTTGAATCTTGACAAAATTAAATGATGAGTTACATTTTAATGCCATTACAGATTATTGTAATCGGAATACCTTAATCAGATTATTAGATAATTAGTTAACCCTGGGGTCGGGATCCACATTAGGGTCCCCACAGCTGCTCAGGGAGTCTTCAGAGCTTCAGGGGGAAAAAGGTCCAAATTAGGTTGCTATAGATTATATTGAAGCGATTGTATTTTATTGTATCGTGTATTGTTTATTGTTGCAGTGCTTCTCCAACGGTGGTACTTTTTTATTCTACTCTTTTTATTAACCATCAAAAATAATGTAAATTTCTTTAACTTAACGTTAGTTTAATATACAGTAGTTTGTCCGTTTGAGGGAGAAAATGGTTCGAGACAGAGATAAAATAGGAACGATCGCTGCTTTACTTCCATAATTTTCACCAGATGGTGAATGGTAGGCAACAGCTGATGCATTCAGGCCTCTAACACTCTTTTATACATTTATCTTCTCTATCTATCTAAATTTATTGAGAGAAACAATGCTCTGTTTGTGAACATTGTTGTTGCCTATCATAGAACTATTGTTATTAATTTATAACATTAAATTGCCCACCACAGTCCCCGGACGTGACGACGAGATTGCTCATATAGGGGTCACTGACAGGAAGAGGTTGGGATTGGTTGGATTGGTTCATCTACACCAGGGGTCCCCAACTGGCCGACCTGGGTCTTATCCAGCCCTCCAGAGGCTTTTGGACCCCAAATCATTTGGATCGCTCGATATACTGTCTAATGACTGGTGTACACTGTGTGATTTATTTTTGTCTTCAGAAGACGTGTGTTTAGCTGAGGTGAGCGCAACATGCCGCTCATGCCCGGTCTCTGTTGCTGTGACTCTGGCGGCTTGCGGTGTGCACTGATGTGTTGACGGGACACTGACAGAGATCCTGTCTGCAGCCAGAGGATGGCTCACTCTACGACTAGACTGTCTGATGTCGGTCGTAACTCGTCTTTGGTCGTACGATGGTTCTATTTTAAATCTTTGTCCCCGACTCTCTGTACGACCTAAGACCTGCGATTTTCAGCTACGACCTAAGATTTTTCTCACGACTAGTGATCTTACGTCGGCCAAAATCGCACAGTGTACACTCTCCATAAGGCTGAAATGACAGTAAAACAATAATGAACATTTAGATTTTAATGACCATAATTATTAACTGATTAGAAATAAACAAGCTGAGCTAATGTTTTACACATAACTTATGTCCGGACCTCGGATGAAGCAAAAGGAAAGGTTTGTGGACCCCGGACAGTCACTGTATATCCTCATTATCCCTCCTAAACCAGTCTGATATCTGACAACAAGAGCGAGACGAAACTTCTGAAGACAGAGGCAGAATGTCCCCAACTCAATCAACCCAGTACAGTTGACCATATTTAACTCTCTACTACGATTATCCTTATTTTAGATTGTGGATTTGTTTTTTGTTTGTCTGTGAAATTCTTGCCAATTGCTTAATATCCCTCTGTGGATGCTTTTGTGTATTAATCAACTATCACAGCACACACCAATGAGGCATTCACATCTTTTTCATCTCCAACTCATTTTCCCGTTGTCTTCCTGATGAAACCTGTTTCCAAAATCACTCCGCCGATCTGGAGCTGTCAGAGCCAATAACTCCGTGCCGCCTGTGTGTTTCCTGTTGCTCTCATTATTCCACGGCACACGCGTTTGTGTGTTCTCCCTACAGTATCCCCTGCCTTTTATCGATCATCCCCCAAATGCCACTGTCTTCATCACCAGCGAAAAAGCGCAGGCATGATGTTTGCACAATGTCAAGGGACTCGCCGCAGCCAGATGTGATCCCGGCTGTGAATTTTAATGGCATTTTTCATTCGCTCTGAGGCGCCCGCTGCTATGACATGGAAAACACGGAGAAGTCCATTTAATAACATGGAGTCATAAGCCACTCAGTCATTTGCATTGATGGATAGAGGGACAAGATCGCTGTGGGACATTTGGCACAGTTTGTCTCCAAGTTTTTTCGATGGATGAAGCAGATCTGATTTGTTTTTTTGTGTGTTTTTTTTTGTTTTTGCCAAAGGCCAGGTTTTATGGTTTTGACGGAGCGCACATGCAATAATGATGATGGGATACGGTGGGGGGTGTAAAAATAATTGTTTCTGGTCATGAGGTTTGGACGCCTCAGTTATTGCTTGTCATTAAAAGGCTTTTCATGGAAACAAGCATGTGCGAAAGTGGAGCAGCAGCACAGTCCTTTGTGCTTTTTTTACTCATGCAGCATTTTCGTACTTATTAGATTTGCAACACCATTACTGTAATACACTTAATTTCAATGGTAAATCAGATGCAGCACGCCCACAGAATAGCATATTTTATTATTCAGGTTTATAGCAGAACTAGTAACTCATGCCCCTAGAGGCCATAAGCGCCACTGCAGGTGTCATAGTAAGTTGCATTTTTTTACTCATTAATTGTCCGTGAGAGTAAATACTACGCTGACAGAAAAGACAAAAGGAGAGAGGGATATTGTACATCCAATTACACAATGGAGATCATTTTTTCACTCAAACTTGGCTGTATATATTGTTTGAGTGGTGCTAGCCCACAGTTAGCTTTGCCCATTAGCCTCTTAGCTTCTTCTTTGTGATTCCATTAGTGTGTAATGCGCCTCCGACCCGGAGGCAGGAAAGTTGCAATTGTGGAGACACCGGGGGGAATGAAATACCCCTCAATCATCTTATTAACACTTGTATAACCCCCAGAGGGTCTACGAAAAGGATTTATTCAGGTAAACAAGTTACTAAGTTCTGCTTTAACACCTCTTTTGATAAATGACCCCCTTGATGTTGCACATTTCAGTATTGATTTGATTTGAATATTTTATTTCGAGCTAAAGAAGAAAAGAAAAACAGAAATATATATATACATAATAAAAGAAAAGGAAAAAATAATTTACATTACAGCTCGAAAAGGAGTGGGAAGAAGACAAGCTTATTGACTCCCACCCCTGTTCATAAACTTCAATAACAATAACTAACAACACTGCATATTTCTTACCATTTTACAAAACATCAACAGAGTTGGTTACATATTAACAAATGCGACACTACATTATACCAGGTCAACATTCACAGTATCTCACACGCTACAACCAGTGTATTATTTCTGTCTCCCATACAGAATTCATTACCATGTTGGCATTACCGTTATTCACCATCACCATTACAACCCATATAACATTACTCTGTATCAAAGTGTTTGAATGATACATAAAATACTCCACATTTATTCATGAAAGGTACAGTAATCGCAGACTGATTGATGCTCATGATAACAAGAATGGTCTTAATGATATGTGTTAAAAGGGATTCGGGGCTTTTCTTTCTTTTTCTTCTTTTCTGTGACTGGACCAGCTGCCAGAGGGGAGCAGCCCCGAGCAACCGGACCATCATTTGTTAAGTGTCCTATATTATGCATTAAAAGAGACCATTTTAGGAGTCTGCTGCCAGAAGAGGGTTACCTCGAGCTGCCGGCCCCCACATGTCTGCCCTATACTATAGTATCAGTTCTATTATGATGATGTGGTGTGAGCTTTATCCAACCATATCATTTTGTTCATGGTATCTATTGTTGGTTTTGCTTAGTTGCCTTTACTTAAAAAAATAAATACATATAAATGGGTAAATAATGTTGTTTACATAATATAGCTAGTTGATGTTATTTTGATAAAAAAGGTACAAAATGTGTGCGCTGATACTACAATGGAAAATAACTTAGCATTGCGGAAGTGATTCAAGTCCACAAGCATGTATATTCACTAGGGCCGGGACTCGATTAAAAAAATTAATCTAATTAATTAGAGGCTTTGTAATTAATTAATCGAAATTAATCGCATATAAATATTTGACCTGAGAACAGTGAGAAGTAAGTTTTTCATAAGGATTTTTAGTATACCATTGAATAATGACTGAATACATAAGCTTAAGCAACAAAATATTGTTTATTTTTATTCAACCAAGTCCAACAGACCAGTGCAATATTGCCATTAATTGTGCGTCTGCAGGAAAAAAGAAACTGAAGTGTGGAAAGCAAAGTGTGATTAATTTCGATTAATATTTTTAATCGCACTAAACCTCATGTAATTAATTAATCGAAAAAAGTCCCGGCCCTAATATTCATACATATACATGCATGTATATTCATACATATACAAGCATGTATATTCATACATATACATGCTTGTATAATAAATTAATACATTTTTACAAAATTGTAATGCAGTATACAGCAAAATAATATAAATGTTGCAATGAACATCCAACACCAGTAAACCACTAAATAGCTATATATAGTATAACTTTGTGTTTGCACTGAAGGTTTGAGAGTAATGTGATTTCTATTCGTTGTACTCTAATTGACAGTAACTCTGACTTTGACCAATCCTTGTACTGTTTAGATCAGTGGTTCTCAACTAGTATGGCGTCCGGAACCACAATCACCATGGGATGACAAGCTGCGACCCATATATTACTTAACTTATTGTCTTTTCCTCAAAAATGTTGGTTAAATAAGCCAGAAAGATTAAATTAGGTTCAAAACAACCTGTTAACAGTCATGTCAAGAGCCACTGAAAACGGTTGCCTGACCCACAAGTTGAGAACCACTGGTGTAAACATAAGTGGCCTATACCAACATTGAGTCGGCTTGTTAAAAGTGCTTTTACTGGACAATGACACCACTCTCCAAGAAGAAGAAAAAATCTCCAACAACCAGCAGTGGAAGCAGTAGTAAAAGCAGAGAAATAGGAGCAGTACTCATGTGGCAGCCTAATAAATGAAGACACAGCGATGATGAGGTGCAGTGTCTCTCTCCTGTGGTTTCACTGAGGGCAGGCCTTCTTTATCTGGCTCTAATAGAAAAGTCAGAGCCACATCACAATTAGTCTTCCCTTGTTGCAATGAAAATCACATTTCTGCAATGAGTATCAGCCCCGGCTCATTACCCAGGCTGGACGGGACAGCGGGATCCTGGGTAATTTATGGAGAAGGTGAAAGGGGCACTGCACTTTCATGTTACAAGAATAGACCTGCTTCTGTGGAGCTGCTGATGCTGTAAACACACTCCATTCATTTCAATAAGGGATGGGTGAAGAGAAGCTGGCCAAAAAATTACTGTGGGCACACAATACATTTACTAAAACAGATTTTAAGTGTTATCTGTCCAGTCTTAGTGCAAGGTGTGTATTTTTGATCCACTTCAACACACAGCAGCCTCCCAATTGCTTGGAACCTTTTACGCTGTGCCACTTTGGAGCGTTCCACATCTTCAGTGCATTCGTTGCCAAGTCGTTTCAACCACTTTCCTCTTGTGAAGGAGACGGATGTAACGCACACGTTTTTGAACAAGGCGGACCACCACAGAAAACACTATATTTATGTATCTATTTATTTATTTAGATGGGACAATGCATATTAAGTCCTCAAACAACAAGCACAATAGACATGAACAGAATACAATAGACAGAAAAATAAAACAGAAAATTAACACACAATAACAGTAAGCAGATATTATAAACAAGGCGACACAGACAAATAAGACAATAACATGAAATGGGAAACACTATTGGTAACAAGCTGTATGTCCATGCTGTGACTGCAAGTTTGATTGTCCAGGAGCCAGAGTTTGACTGATCTAGTGAAGGTTCTCAGTGTTGGGATATTCCAGATGTTAGTTGGAACGGTTTTCCAGGTGTGAGAAAAAGCTGAAAAGCTTAGCTGACCAAAATATGTTTTTTCTGAAAGGAACGGCACAGTCTCCTCTGCTTTGATTATACATAACAGCGCACACGGTATGTTTTTCTTTCACAGCTGCTGCATTTACATTGTTTATCTATGGTCACAAAAGAAATTTACCTCAGAACTGCTTTAAAACTTAGAGGAGCTACTGTCTGATGTCTGATGGGGTGTGGGCGGGAGTGCAGAAGAGGGAGATGGACTGAATATGCAGAAGATGATTTTGCATGATGTAGATCCTTTAGACACGATGTTTCAAAGCTACAATTGCGCCACCTCTATAATCTCTTAATCATTCATACACAGACAAGGTGTGTGTCTTACATAAGGAACTGGAAAAATCGAATCTTGTCTTAGACAAAAAATACTTAAAAGTACTTGAATTATCAGAATTTGTTCTGATTTGGAGTAGGTCTGGTCTATTTTATTACCAATGGATATTAGACAGTTTTTTCTTGTCTTTGACTTTTTTTTGTGGTCTTATTTCAAGTTTTTCGTCTTTAAGCGTTCAAGTTAATTTCTCTCATTGTCTTAATTCAAGCACATTTTAAACCATTTTGCTAAGATAAGATAAGATGGCATTTCTTCACGAAATCAAGCATCATTTGCAGGAGTCACTAATGTACAAGGAACAGTACAATCCGATAGAGTTACCATGAGCAATAACTTCATTATCGTTTCAGTCATGCTGGCACAGTCTCCCATTAGAAGACTAGCAAGTAGATATTTATTCAACAAGCACTGATGTGACAAGGTCAATGTGGCCAAAGGCTTTATGAGTCTGGTAATGTGTACATTAGCGGGGTATAACCATTAACTCAATGCTGTAATGATGGAAACAAGTCATTGCAGATATTGTAGACAAGAAGATGTCGTTCTGTAGAAGGAAAAGTAGACTCACTTCAATTTTTAAAAACTCTTTGCTCAGTCTATTTGAGCGAGATGTTTCAAACCGGATGTGCAAAAGTGTTCATTATCTCCCCAAGAAGTGGAACAAGCTTAAAGCATACATTTTGCTTAAGCGTATAGTAGGATGTGTTCTCGGGAAAGTCGAGGGAAGAGAAGAAAACATGGTGGAGGGGTTTGAATTTGGGGAGATGCGTGCGAGGGGGAAGATGAGAGGAGACTTTGGTGCCGTGGGATTTCTCTGGGATCTTGTAAGTCAGTGTGAGGCAGTTTTTTTTTTATTTTGTGGTTTAAAATTCAGAAAGACAGAAACTTTTTTGATGTGTGGCAAGACATTTTACGCCCTGTGAAAAATCCGACGTGAAAGGAAAGGCGTCCCCTGTAAGTAAAGATTGTGTTGCTGGTCTTTTCTAATGGAGTGATGTGGTATGTATGACCTCGCTGCCATCCGCCAAAAAAGACCATTTCCAATTGTGCACGCTTGTCAAGATTTGTTCGAAAAATAGTCCACCGTGGTGTTTTTGGCAAAGGGGAAAAGATAACATCTGACGGAGCCAGTGCAGACAGCAGTGGAACTGGTGGCTATAGTAGAAGCAGCCAGCCGCACTTAAAAAAAGGCACGCTGAGTTGGATGTCCCAGTTTCATCAACATCAAACGCCGGAAATTTGTCGTCTTCCCCGCACCAATTAGACCCAATTTTGGTTTCAAACATAAAGCCGTGCCGGAAAATTACATATGAAATCTATGCCTGTTTACTGCAATTATGGATTGAGCATTTCATCGTCGACACTGCGCAATCTTCACAGTCCCTGTCTTTTTTTTTCAGAATCTACAGCTATGCATGAATGAAACTCAGTAGAATTACCACACAATGAAACTAAAAGTATTTATAGCTGCTTAGGATCTGTCGCGTAACCTCTTAACTACCACCTGAACCGAGTAGATTTTCTCCATTTGGCTTCTTATAAGAATTTCTTGAAAATAAGAGTCAAAATAGCGATGAAAATGAGACGTAAACGAGGATGAAAACACAACAACATAGCGTCAAGTACGTGACCAAAAAAAACAAAAAAATGTCAAAAATGCAACCAAAACATGGCAAAAAAAGCAACAAAAGCGTAACAAAAAAAAATTAGAACAGTTACCAAAAACATAACAAAAAAGTGACGATGCAGTCTTGGGAGAAAATGTGCTTGGGTAAGAAATGAAGGTATTTCCCCTTTTTTGAATCTTACTTTTCCTTTTTGGCAGCACAGTTCAGTGGGAAAAGTTCAGTTCAGCAGGGAGAGACATTCAGCATATTGTCAGAACCAGGAAGCAAACTCACAACATTGAGGCTGCTGTGAACTTCAAGCCTTGTGTCTTTTGTAGGGATGCACAGTTTCCAGAACAAAAGGGTTTCTGACACCTATAGCAATCGTGATTAGATTTGAACGTTTTATAATAAAGATTCCGTACATGGTGCTCTTTTTAAACACGTCCAGGAACAGTAATATTTGAGAGAAAACTTGCCATGAGCATATCATTCATATCTTTTTTTCTATTCACGACAGGGTTCTAGTAAATTTGGACATTTAGACATTTTCCTTCCAAGTCTACACCGTTCTGGACTGACAGAAGACATCAAAACCTATACGCAGATCCATTCACACCTGTCACACGGGTGCTGGTTTGGAGCCCGAAAGCCCGTCTCTGCCGTGTTAACCCTCTGTGACATTACAAGCCAAGGCCGGCCCGCGCTCTAAGTGTGACTTCTTGGTATTAAAGTGCCTTGGGATGGACTTAGGGCCACTTCTGTAAATGGGTCAGAGGATTATGACTTTCATTTTGACGAGCAAGGCCTCGTTCAGTCCTCTCCCGAAACCAGCAGCTTCCCCCAGTACTTAAGGAAGGCTTGCTGTCCTTCAATTATGGCATTTTTCATTTTAATCAGTGAGGAGCTGTAATGTATCGTTGATCAAAGCAGGCTAGTGATCGGCAGAGCAACAAAGCTGTACAGTTAATTATGATAGCATTTGGTTGAGCATTAGTAGCAAGATAGTGACATTTTCGTAGCAAAAGTTAACAGAAGGTCATCTCTACTAGAGGTTATTTAGATTTGCAACGATTACTTATTTTTTGAAAACCTTTGCTGAAAAACCCCTTGACAAATGAGAGCTCACAGAAACAATCGTGGTGACATTAAAACAGGTTAAATCAGTAGAACAGAATGCATCAAACTGAGTGAATAAAGGGTGAAATGTCCGTGTGTATCTGTAGCATTACGGTGTGGTACAGCCCTATCTTATTTTGATCTTTGCCCGGTATCGGCATAGCCCCAGAATATTTTCTTTGCTGAGTGACTCCCAAAAATTGAAGCTGAGATGAAATCGAAGAGGACTGGCAGAATGAAAGATTGACAGAAGAGGCGCCGACAGAATCTGATCAGAGCAGAGAAAGAGGCGGCCATGACAGTGACCTTCAGTACAGCTGCTCTCAATGCGAGAATGGACAGAATATAAACCCTCTGATTTTACAAGCAGTTGTAGAAATTATATAGATCCATTCTATATTTCAACACGATGTATTTTATTTATTTACAAAAGAGAAATAAAGGGTCTGTCTGTACTTTCCTACACCTTAGTCTCTCTGGGCTGTGGATTGGACACAGTTCGTGATGATAAGTGATTATGTGTACTCATGGGAGAGATGGTTAAATCTGTCAGGCGCAGTGGGAAGCACCTGGGGACCTTTCACCGCAGCTTGAGCCAAGATCCTGGTCATGAATACATCACTGGAGGACGAGCACCTGCTTGTTTTAGATCGGTATAAAAGGCATCTAGAGAAAGCCCACTTAGACAGTCGTTTAGTAGGTCAGATCCTTTCCAAATTCACAACTCGATCTGGGTATTGTTAAAGAGGGGGTATTATGCTTTTTTCAATCACATAGCACCAGTCTATAGCATACTACAATGATGACGTAACCTTCTGTTGGTCTGTATATGCAGTAAATTAAAATAACTGCCTTGAATAAAATTGCTCTCTCAAAATGGCTGTACTGAACGTCTTGAAATAGGCCTCTGTCTCTTTAAGAAGCTTTCCGACACGCCCCCTTCAGCACACTGCTGTGGCATCTAAACAACAACACTGTGCGGGGAGGGGGCTCTGCTGAGCTGAGGAGCAGTGGTTGGTGGCTTGGCTGGTGACGAAAGGTCCAGAGGCGTCTCCAGGAGGTGGGGGCGTTCCTAGGAGGACTGAGGCATAGCTACACCTAAAATGGCTGCCGTCTAAGTTTTTACTGATTACTCAAAAATATGTGAATGAGCCAAGGCAACACTCCAGGCATGTGTTTAATGAGTGAATGACATAATAACATGATATAAAGCTTGAAAAAGTCGATTTTACATAATACCCCCCTTTAAGTGTCATACCGCCAAAGAAGTGAAAGCACTAATGGTTCAAAACTGGCTCTAAATAAAATATGTTTTTCTTTAGATACTAGGTTTCGATGCGGTAGGAGTCCTGAGACAGCACAAAAGAAAGTTGCTTGTCCCAAATAAATGAAGAAAGAAATTGTTTGATATGCTTATTGGGATGCGCTAACATTATTATTCAGTTTTACGGTTCTAGATAACAATTAGCACAACATATCTTGGAAAAATGTAGCTACAGATTCAAATGTTAAACTTTCCACTACCCGGGCCTATATTCACATCACCACAGCTCGGTCATAACGTCTTGCACGAGGAGACAACGGCAACCATTTCCCTCCAAAACAGCAAAAAAAGGGAATCGCCTTTAAAATTGCCTGTTACATCTTGTTGATCCATCTCTTGTGTGCGCATTGTGAAGGTGCTGCTGACGCTCGGAGATAAGCCTCTATCTCCGGCTCTCGACAGCTGACTGACAGTTCTCTGAGTGACAAAGTGACAACATCATTATGTAACTGATCCTTTCTGCGGAATGACTATCCCACTTGTTGTCGGCCCGTATAGCAGTCAGAGGAGAGAAAAAAAAACTCCCCCCCCCCCCCCAGCTGTCTAAGTGAGCATTTCTTATTAACACTTCTCGCCCTGTGATGAAGTGACGGACTCGTGTGCGGAGGACTTATCACTTGTCTGTCTTACTGTGGCATCACCCTTTGGCTTCAGGATCTGCGCGCTAATATGGAGCGGTTGATCCGGATTGACGAGGTGAGCTAATCCATGTAGCGCGGGTCAGAGCGTTTTTTTTTAGCCTCGCTGGGGCCGGGGAGGTGCCGTATAGATCGCGCTGCAGCAACACTAATGAGTAATTAAACACTTGAATGGAGTCCAATTAAGACACACTCCAGATCCGCGGAGGTTCAGATGCGCACACACACACACATATTTACAGACACGCACGGGGGAGCAAACAGCACCGTGTAAAAGTACAGGAAGAGATGGGGCAGCAGGCCGAGGGGATGGATTTGAAATTGATGTTTGTGTCATTTCGGAAAATTGAGTAATACAGCAGCTTAGTGCAGTAAGTAGAATGCAGAAGTCCCAACATATTGCAAAAGCACTGATGTGAGGTCAAATCATCCGAGGTGCTTCATCTGACGGTAGCACAATAAAGTACGCTACTTATTTTGACTTAAATGCTACGCCAAGTATCTTTTGCACAGCGGTCTCCAATCAGCACTCTCTAGCCATTTCCGACCAGCTTCCCAAAGGCTTTCTGCGTGCGCTTGAGGAGAAGAGTTCATTTGCAAAAGCAGTTATCTCTATTTTGATTGTTTTTTTCTCTTTCAAAATCGTTTTGTATATTTGTTATTGTGCTCGACACTCGAAACTAGAGTTGTGTGAATTTGATTAAGAACAAGTAACTTTATACTGTATGTTATGGCACTGACACTAATGAAAAACATGGCTATTGTTTTTGCAAATTAACTCTTAAAGGGGGGGTATTATGTAAAGTCGACTTTTTCAAGCTTTATATCATGTTATTATGTCATTCCCTCATTAAACACATGCCTGGAGTGTTGCCTTGGCTCGTTCACATATTTTTGAGTAATCAGTAAAAACTTAGACGGCAGCCATTTTAGGTGTAGCTATGCCTACGCCCCCACCTCCTGGAGACGCCTCTGGACCTTTTGTCACCAGCCAAGCCACCGACCACTGCTCCTCAGCTCAGCAGAGCCCCCTCCCCGCACAGTAGTGTTGTTTAGATGCCACAGCAGTGTCCTGAAGGGGGCGTGTCGGAAAGCTTCTTAAAGAGACAGAGGCCTATTTCAAGACGTTCAGTACAGCCATTTTGAGAGAGCATTTATTCAAGGCAGTTATTTTAATTACTGCATATACAGACCAACAGAAGGTTACGTCATCATTGTAGTATGCTATAGACTGGTGCTATGTGATTGAAAAAAGCATAATACCCCCTCTTTAAAGTTTGGTTACTTTATATTGCTTCGCCTTGCCTAGAGTGCTGCCATTTTTTGTCACATAAAAGAAGCCCGTTGAGTAAAAAAAAAAAAGGCAGGATACCACTGCACTAGGATAAGCAATAAATAGATAATACTGGAACAGCATTACAAGGAATTTACAGTGTGCTTTGTGTCTGTTGCAGTATTGTGAGTAAACAATAACGTATGATGTTCTAGGAGTCTTTCATTCCAGCTGAGAGCAGAAATAGAATCTCGACTTCAATACGTCAACAGCGGGCAGATGCAATACACCGCCTGTAACTTGTAAAGCTTAAGACCAAACTCCCAAAAATACAACTTTGTGGTGACTTGAGCACAGAATTCCTCCTTATCAGACCATAACTCATTAAAAGTGTATTGCATGTGTGTCAAGTATACATGAGTACTGGAGGAATGGGGGATGACTCAGGCTTCTCTCCTCTTTCAACGCTGACTGACTGGAGAAGTGACATCTCCTCAGGGAATGGTTCTTTTAGGTCTTTGGCTCCTCTCAGTGTTAAAGGATTCCCATTGACCTGCCTGGGCACATCTCGACTCCGTTTTGGGCTGCTGTACTTGTCAGTATACTACGAGGTACTGCTGCCTCTGTGCTGTTTTTTGGAAACCGTGGACCAGTGTGCACGGATGTATTATGGAATAGCAGATTGTTACTGTGGCCGTTGTCGAGGCTCTCTTTAATATCACCTGTATAAGAGGGTAGATTTAATTACAATTAAGACTACATTGTTTACCTTGTGTATTATTAGCAATTCAAGACGTATTCTTCTTTCGTATTCTTCGAAAAGGACATTGTTTCATAGACTTAAACAATGTTTCATAGACTTAACAATTCGTTGTGTTTGTCTGTTCCATCTGTTCCTTAGCTCCAAGTGGTGATGCATTGACTTCCACTTCCCCCAGACACTTCCATCCTGCTGATATATGATAAGACCCAAGTAATTATAAATAAGTAAGAGCCTTATTATGAAATATTTACACATTTATTTGTATACTAAATATTTGACTCTCTCATGTCTGTGCATCGAAGTTTGTAAGGTTTACGAATAGAGATCCTCGTCAGTATCCTGTTACCTGCTGTCCCCCAATCAGGGGGCTAGGGTTAAGTTCTAGGGTCGGGGTTTCCCAGGTTAGTGTTATGATTAGGGTTAGGAACGGCAATTGTGATATAAGTTGTGTTTCACTCACACATATCTTACATATTTTAGAAGAAACTTTATTTATATAGAAGAAACTTATTTATATAGCACCTTTCACAGATAAAATCACAAGTGCTTCACAGGGGCACAACAACAACAAAGGTCACAGAGAAATGTATTAAAACAAATAATTAAAACAATCACAGCCTTTTCAACTAAAAGCTCGTCCAACAGCCATGTCTTCAGCTGTTTTTTAAAGGAATAGACAGTGTCGGTCACACGTAGCGACAGAGGAAGGTCATTCCACAGTTTAGGAGCAACAACTTCAAAGGACAGGTCACCTCTGGTTTTAAAGTGGGTCCTTGGGACAGTGAGGAGGTTCTGGCCCGAAGACCTAAGGGGCAACCGGAGGAGTAAGGGCACAGCAGGTCAGACACGTATTTGGGAGCCTGACCATGCAGCGCTCTAAAGTCAAAACTAAAATTTTAATTCAATTCTAAATTTGATGGGAAGCCAGTGCAGAGAGGATAAATGGGAGTAATGTGTGACCGTCTGCTAGAGCCTGTTAAAAGCCGCGCTGCAGCATTTTGACCCATTTGAAGACGATTCAAAGCAGATTTGTTAAAACAAGTAAAAAGGGAGTTACAATAATCTAAACGAGACGAGATAAAAGCATGAATCACCAATTCTAGATCAGATTTGGATCAAATTGGCCTCAACTTGGCAATGTTTCTCAAATGGAAAAAACTGTTTTTGGCCAAGTGTCTCAGTGGCTGTCAAGAGACTTGAAGGTCTTGGCTTTCAAATGAGGTATGACAATGGCATATAGGCTGTAAGCAGTCAATACACTTTGGGATTTTGATATATAATTGCTAACCCTAACTCTAACACTAAACCTAACCTTAAGCTGGCAGATAACAGGTTAAATACATTGTAGTCCAACTAGATAAGGGGGCATGAATTCAAAGTGAGGTTACAATGCACACTGTTGCGCATATGAACCGGGCCTGATGTTGTGCACGGAATAGATTGTCAAAAGTTGATAGGAATATGGACATTTTCATTGTCAATCTCTTTGTACCTCTTTAACTCGTTTCATGGGAAACATCTTTGCTATTACGTTTCCATTTTGGCCCCGGCCTCAATGATAAACCCTTTCGGCTGCAGTCCCATTTGACCACAGCCTACATCGCTGACAAAAATGTCGTTCTCGTTTCTCGTTTCTTCTATTACATCAATGAGTGCGTTCCCTTTAGCAGACAGCCTGATCTCATACTGTGCATCTGTGTCATCAGCCTCTCACACGAGTCCCCTCCTGTCTGCTTAACTCGCCTACACATCCATCTAAGCCTGCCTTTGTCACTTTATCCGTCTGACATTTCCCCCTCATTTCACTCCTGTATCCCCTTCCATGTTTGTAACAACACGTTAGCTACAGCGACATCTCCCCGTGTGACAATTATCCTACCAGGAGGTCTATTTTTTTTGCCACTCAAGTTTGTTATGCTAATGTACTGTGGAGGTGTTTTGCAGATACTCGCTATGGTTTTGTAAGACAGTGACGCTTTGTATGCAGGGGGTCCGTGTCGCCAAGTCTTGCTGAAATACATAATAACCTTTCAGATGCTGTGTGTGTGTCACCGCGATGATCTGGGGAGGACGTTATTGGAAGTGACAGTTGTTGCCAAAACAACGTGGTCTTGGGAACGCGGGGTATATGCAAAATTTCATGCTCCGAGCAGTGTGCGAAAACCATCGGCGTCTGTGTGTGTGTGTGTGTGGTGTGTGTTGGTATGCTTGTATGAGGAAGGTGCACGAGTGAATCCTAAGAGCTGATTTGCATAATTAAAAAGGCAACGACATCTGTGTTAGGAGTCCCTGTGTAGTTAGCATGAATGCTCTTAGCACGTGTACGCAGTCGATAAGTCACAAGAATTACCCCAGTGTGAATTTGGCACCTTTTTTTATTGTTTTTCGACAGAACCGCGGCTTGATGTTTTAATGATTGGTTTTGCTAACAGGTTTTTGTGTGGAAGTGGAAATGAAATTATGAAAATGTGGCATAACAATAACTCAAATCAACGTAATGAAGCCCAATGACGTCTAACCCTGAAGATTCCCTATCATAAAAGGGACCGGGTTACAAACTTTCCTCTCACATCCAAGACACTTTCTCAGCCACCATCTGGTCTAAAACTAGATGTATGCATTCTCACTGTCTTAGTGCGTTTTCACACATGTTGGAGCGGCTATAGGTCGGCCCGAGATCGCCCTAGTTCCAACTGCATTTA
Source organism: Neogobius melanostomus (assembly GCA_007210695.1). NCBI lineage: Eukaryota > Metazoa > Chordata > Actinopteri > Gobiiformes > Gobiidae > Neogobius > Neogobius melanostomus. Next base: position 595,999 of record VHKM01000657.1, on the reverse strand, counting down.
CTCCGAAGTTAGTTCAGTCCCACGCGCCCGCACCATACGTCGCACCATCAGCCACGTAACAACAATATCAGCTGTTCAACGAACTTATTCCCATGACAACAGGCATCACCCTTCCCTGATGTTACGCAGTGGTCACTCCTCTCTCTCGTGGTTCAATACAACGAGGCTGATGTGCGAAGCGAGGAGGAATTACCTTAATCGGCTCATGGAGAGGAAAACCTTACTGCGCAACAGGAAGAGAGACCGGGTAGAAGAGACATACCTTGATGATACAAAGTAGATCCATTTTGCCGGCCATTTTAGGTCTGAGGTCTGCCGCCTGCCGCCTTAACACCACACTTGCTCCGTCATTGAGTTCGAGTGGAGCCGCTCCGAGACCACCTGTTTCAGCTGGACTCAGAGCGGCTGTTGTGATGATCGGCTGTGGTTGGATTCACACTGACCCAAAAGTTCTGCTCTAGAGCCTGTGTGAAAACGCCCTTAAAAGCCCTATGCCTGATCGTTCTGTGTTTACAAACTATAAACAGGTAATTTTCTTTGCTAGTTGCTCTTGTTTCTCTTGCTAGTTTTCTAAGTAAGATATCAGCTTTGTTTATGCCATACATTAGATAACGTCTTTGTTGCAGCATTAGGAGTACTAAAATATTACGCACTGTCTTTTTCTATGCCACACACTTACTCCTTATTTGATGTCGGATTTTCCCTCTCAAGTCTCCTGGCATCCATTTATGTAGATGAAGGTGATAAAGACACATCGCCTATGCCCCGCGCACCTTAAGCCCAATTCACAGAGCTGCAGCAGGGTTCTCTAGCAGACACTTTTCCATCCACAGGCAGTACCACCCGCTGAAAGAGAGACTGCTAAAGACTCTCTTAGCCGAGAAGAAATGTGTGCAAAGAAGTCATTTTAAATATTGAGGAAGAGTCGGGGAAAAAGGAGGGAGCAATTTGTCTGGTTTCTTTTATCGACCTGTTTTAAAGAGCTCCTCAATAAAATGTGAACAAAAGCAGCATTGTTTTCCTTCTGCAGAGACATTGCTGTCATTTGGTCAATCTTTGGCAATAGGCAAACAAAAGTATAAGCTAATTGTGTTAATGTGGCAACTTCTCGCAAGACCCGAGACTTTGACTTGGACCTGGACAGCGCTCATACTAGCAAACGAAAACTGCTTTATCCACAACTATCAGTGTAAGCTACATTCTTTTACCTTCAGTTCTGGTCTGGACTTTTCCAAGGCCCAATGACACTTGATTTTGGCCATTTCTCCTTATAACACCTTCGAGCATTTTTTTTGCTGTCTTTTGAACATGGGCAGAGGAGGAAGACTGATGAGACTGGACAAAAAAAGCTGTTGCGCTGCTCCGTGGAGAGAAAGTTAGCGCGAATGAAGTGAACAAAATGAAGATTGAGAGAGCCAGTTTAGAGACAAAGACCAAAAGACGAGGTAAGGACAGCGTGATGAAGATGGAGAGATGGGAGAGGAGAGTAATGCGCTCTTAATTGGACAGACATTTAGAGTGAAGCTGCAGAAATAGTCAGTTCTATCCAATCTTGGCACACACTCCCTCTCCCTAAAACCCAGAAATGAGGGGAAAATTGTGCGCATTTGAGCTGCTGAACACTGGAATTTCTACATCTTTAATGTGAGTCTTGAAATGGCGGTGGTTAGCTGGTGATAACGTCGACGGAGTTTTTCTCCTTAGTATATGGTAGAGAGTAGACTTCATTACTGTCAATGAGGAGATAAGCAGAAATAGAAGCCTGTGTTACTGCGGATCGGAGTTTGGCAGAGAAAGTTGAGTGGTGGAAACTTTAAGAGGGATTTGAGGAGAATGATCGATCGAGAGCACAAAGTTCTGCCCACCTTTGGCTCAGGTTAATATGGAGGATAAAACCGTGAGCCTATAGAATATTTAACCTAAGGGAGTGAATGGTTGTCTCTGTGAAGTCTTGGCCAGTAGAGCGCGGATTGTGTTGTCAAAACTGCCAACATTTTTTGGCATTCCAGGCGCGTAAAACGCAAAGAGAGATTTTATTTACCACTTTTTATTTTCAAAACTGCTGAACCCAAATTTGGACATGTCAGCCGAGAATCATTTTTCATTGATTGACATCCCAGCGTTGCTACTTTTTCCTCGACCGCAGCATGTTTCCAATGTAAGTGACACTGTCTGGGGCCTATCAAGTGCAGGGGAGCAGCGATAGTCCTGATGCTACAGTGAGAACGGGAAGGATGTGGGACACAGACACACGCGAGCGCTAAGGTGTGCTTTGAAGTATGTATCCGTCCTTCTGTTGCGTACGGAGGCAGGTGTAGGTAAACACTGGGGTTTTCCATCCGGCGGCTTTGATCACCACGGCGACGACGTGAGAGGATGCAGATGACTAAAACGTGCCAAGATGCAAAAGGAGGAGAGAGGCATTAATGTACATTTCCAATTGTGCATGCCATAGATGTTCTGGCAGAGGAAACCCACTAAAGTGTTTGCAACGCCAGTGTCTGAATAGAGAACATATGGCCCAACAGCATGTGGGAATGTGTCATTAGGAAAATATTTCAGTTGAATGTTAATGAAGCTGAAGCGTTGGAAAATTGCAAGTGCTACCTCTTTTATGCCTCTGTCAATGTCAGCCGTTCACAGCTTGCTGCCTTTGTCTCCCAACCAGTCATCTCTCACACCATTCATATCAATATCATTCAGCAACATGACACGATCCTCCTCCTTCGCCATGATAACACAGCAGCAGAACTATCCACCCCCTCAACCTCCCCATCAAGGTATTTCCCGTATCAAAGCTAGCTTATCTATCTAACTCAATGGTCACATTTGGAAAGGTTGTGACTAACTGCCATTGTCAAAAATGTACCTGAAGCATAGACTCCCACAAACGCTTCCAAAGCCATGTATTTGGTGAAAAAACAAAAACGAACTAAAATGCTAAACCTCTCCGATCTTTTGACAAAGACAGACCGAAAGTCCTTCCTGGGTCTGATTACCCAGTTATGCCTCTCCTGCTTGTTTTATGTTTGGAGATAATATTGACTGTCAATACGCCAGGGACTCACAGGGCTATTTTTCACAGAAAATGAAAGATAATCAAAATCTTATTATCCTGGAACTAAGAAGATCATTTCTCATTCTGGAAAGTTTACAAAAGGATTTGGAAGTAAACAAAATGCACATCTTCCGTTTCTGATGTTATCTATTACTTTATGATGTCTGATATACATTTCAATTTTGATATTTTATTGGTTGCCATGGATTAATTTGTTACTTTTTCTTTCAACAAAACTTAATGGAAACATTTATTGTGAAAGCTTGTATTGCATGTTCTCTCCATCCCTGGTTCGATCAAGGATTGAGTGGGACCTGCATGTGGTGGGCATAGTCCTCCCGTGTCTGCATAGGTTTCCTTTTCAGTGCTCTGGATTTCCCTACCACTAAAACATGTACAATTGGAAAGGTTTCCTCCATAAAGAGATTCTGAATTTCAAGAATACTTTCCTGGTTAAATATAGGTCACACTAAGATCAAATATATATGTTCAAATGTAAAGTCTTGGCAGCTACATTTACCCAACCATTTCTCTTGAGTACCTTTTGCAAAAAAACTTTAATTTTTCATTGACCGGGCGTACATTTACTTCTTCTTGAGTAATGTCATTAAATCCAAGCCCTTGCAGACTTGAGACACACATGTAGCACTGAATGACCGAGTCCATCCATCATCCACTCGGCACAGCGCAGTTCATACACACAACATTAGTGGTATTTTTAGTGCTGTGTGGTCCGCATTTCCAAATCACATTCAGATCGAGCGACGGAGTTTTATATTACGCTGCAGGCCTGTATTAGTATCAATAACCATATTAGCTCATATGCGCCTCACTTCCAATTCACTTAAATCATTCTTTTAGCGGCTTAAGAGGCTAAGCTGTATCGATGGCGGGGGGAGCGGCAGAGCTATGCATTTCCTCATAAATCTAATTCAATCAAGCACTTTGCATGAAAAACTGCAACATTGAATCAAAAGTGGTGTCTTGGTCTTCAGGGGCTGGTTTATGTACGAATCTCTGACGGACGCTTTAAAGTTTGATGGGAAAGATTTAGTACGGCATATTACACACATGAAATAGTGGAGCAAACACCTGTTTAGTCGCCCTCAGGCCTTTAAACTCTTGATGTTTGAATTTTCTGAAACGTATATCAGGAAAATGAATGGAAGTTTTACGAAAAATTGGGCAGGAAGGTTGAGCTCTATTGAAATCCCTTTATGTGTCTTTAGATTATACTGTATGCTTACTGTTCTTGAATACAGCATCAATTTACGCCTTTATTCCGTTTAAATAAATCACACTTGTTTCATTCGTGACAGTATTAGAATGACTGGCCTAGTTAAATCATCAATGAATAAACCCTCTCGGATCAAGGTTTCAGCGAAATGTTGATACTGTATATACTTCCCATGTCTGTCATTTTGTTTACATTGTTGTGACAGCTCTGCGCGCACCCCCTCACATCCCTGCTCTGCTTTTTGACACCCATCACTGTATTTCCTTCCTATGGGCTTTTATCTTCCAAAGACAAATGCTAAATAATGCCCCTGGCAGGCACCTCCTCCACATGAGTCGCACATAAGAGTGAGAAGCCGTGAGTGCATTCCTGTGTCTTTTTTATCCGGCGGTTAGTGTGCGTTTAATTTCAGATGGCACGGCCTGAGAGAAAAAGATTGTGGGGCATTTACCTGCACGGGCAGTGTAATGTATTAGGCGGTGTCAGCGCGTGCGGGGCAGAGGAGCTGAGGAGATTAATATAAACTAATGTATCTTGGCACTTTGGTCCTTTTCGTGAGGATTGAGGATTCTCACTTATCTCAAGCCACTCTGTCCAATTCACAGCCTCCACGCAGACATTAACATTTAATAGGAGACTGGCCTTAGGCGTGACACCAGTCATCAGACCACAATTACCAGAACTTTTGCCATTAATCCTGTTTCTGCAGAGAAGAAGTGGGATCAGTCAAGATGATTATATAGGTTTCAATACCATCTATTTTCTTTTAGCAGATTGTGACCATGTATGTTAAATCAGGAAGCATTCAGAATTTTGCCATTACAAGACAATATTAATACAGTATTTTTTGGACTATAAGTCGCTCCGGAGTATACACTAAGTCGGCCAAAAAAATGCACAATGAAGAAGAAAAATACATATATTAAATCACTCCGGGGTATAAGTCACACCAGCCACCTTAGTGCACCATTGACAAGCCTCTCCCGGCAGCACGTTGTTCAAGCACCCATTTGCAAACTCGTTCCTCTAGCTTTAGCCCGCGATTATCTATTTTTGTTTTCTTCATTGCAGTAAGAGTAACTTCCGCTTTTCCCCAGTCCCTCACAAGTTTCTCCTCACTCCAAACTTTCTTTCTGCTGCTCGATAATCGCTTTCGGCTGCATATTTCACTACTTGCAGCTTGTAAATCTGCAGAATATGATTTCATTTTGGGGCGTTGTGTTCAGTCTTAGCAGATACTGGTACACAAGCCTAGAGCGCCCTCTAGCAGCTGTCAGTGTGAAAATAATGAATATGTGAAATTATATATTTTTATATATAAGTCGCACCCCCAGCCAAAATATGAAAAAAGTGTGACTTATAGTCCGGAAAATACGGTAAATTGTTCTCCTTGATTGACATATATTTCAATCAAGGAAAGATATTTCCGTTCTTAAATTCTTAACACATTATTTGCTAACTATTATTCTTCTTGACACTGCCATCGTTATTGAGGAAAACTGCGTAGAATTTGTTGTTCCATAGAGCTGTATAAACATTTTTAAAAAGGAGCAGAACGAGCAATGCCCTATGGCTTCGCACTTGACTTTGTTGACCAAAACAGATTTACCCCCATTCAAACGTCCCCGTAAGGCCCTCTCCTCCATCTCTCCCATGGTTTTCCCCTTTATTCTCATTCTGCTCCTCTCTGTGCCTTCTCCCTTCGCTTGTTAATCGGGCCTGATTGGAGTCGTAGCGTCCCGTATAGAGGAGCTCCCCAGTGGATCAATGCCTCTAAATGATGTGTTCAAGGGCCCCTTTTAAAAGCGCGTTCAAACCGGCTCTGATAGGGCGCCCAAGCATGAAGCCGCTCATTTCACATCGAGCTCACTTCCTTATTCGCCCGCCGGGAACCGCACTCAGCTTTTAGATTGGGAGAGAGTAAATTGTCCCAAAGCTAAGTAGTTAAACCCGAAAATGTCTTCATCCCGCAATCAATTACCGCCAAGGTGAAGCTTGGATGATGAATTTGTTTAAAATCTTTGCCTCAGAGACCCTCGTTCTTGTTTACGCCTTATTTGCGCCACATTGTTTTGCTCCATCTTGAATTTTGGCGATACAAGAGTTAATAATGTGCGTTCGACAGGCTACATTTGATGCTAAATTGATCGTACAATGTTAATGACAAGCCCGAGAAGAAGACGACACAAAGGCACGCCATGCTGAACAGAAAATGAGACAAAAGGATGATAGAGTTATACCCCCGGACGCATTATTTATAGAAAAGCGGTACATAAAACATCACGACGATCAAATATTTAAGTGCCATTGTTGTTATTGCGTTTTCTCACACGAGGATGTAATAGGTAAATTATACATGAGGCCGCTAATGCATGCAAATGAGATTCTTGTGGTTACATTGTTGGTAATTATTGTCATCATCATGTCTGGGCTGATCTTAATTTAGTTAGCTAGTTCAATCAACCCTGTCAAGTCAATGTCTTTTGTCTAATTTAGATGCATTTTGGGACAGACGACATGTCACGGAATACAGGCTTAATTGAGCTTTTAACCATGTTACATCATCGAAGACATACCTGTAGAAGTAGTATTTTTTGCTTCATTCATGCAGGTTTGAGTAATCATGTTTCACTTTGGTCAATTTGTATTCTACAGCTGAAGCACGCTAATCTGTGTATCCAGGATTTCCTTGCATTTTAGAAAGTTGTTCTCCACATTTTTAAAGTGACACATTAGACCATAGTTAACACAATCATGTTTAAAATTTGCATAAAAATTTACCCAGCTTTCCTTAATTTTACCGTTTTGTGATTTTTATAGTTTATAGTTTCACTTCCTTATTGGACACTTACAGGAAGTGACATAGATAGACACAAACAATTTTAAACTGTTGCCGTGCCAACCATGTTATGTTAATGTGAAATGAGTCAAACTGCCATGAAACTTTACCTTCATCTATGTCACTTCTGTCAGTAGCTTAGAAATTCTAATAAATATAACTTTTCTGGCCAACATTTCTTCATTAAAATTGCTGTGTCACTGAAATGAAATAATCATTACTTACAACAGATAATCATTACTTACAACAGTCATATTTTCAAAAGCATTAAAACCTGTCATATGCACTTTAAAGTCCATAATCAAGCACTGGACCCGTTCCGAATAGTTTTGCGCTCAGTGTGTGCTCATCGCAGCAGCATTGATTTGCTGGCATGCCGTTAACTGAAAGTGAATGCATGTTTTCACTATTTTATATATGTAATTCAACTCAAAATCTGACCAGTCTTACTCAATCCTTACTGCCTTTGCCTGACTTTATTTCACATTGATAATGTAAACTATCCAAAATAATGGGTTAGGCCACAGTTATACATGATACTGTATATCCAGTTTAACAAAGTATGGTTTACTGGATTGCAAAGTTAAAAAGGAAGAGTGCTTATGTAAAACAGAATAGGACAGTATATTGTGATAAATAGAGCCACTTTTCTGGCTCACAAAACTGGGATTTGAATCCTGCTAAGTGCTTTGTGCGTCATCAATCTTTAGCTGTCCAGATTTCCTATATCTCTATTGCCCTTGTAAATAAAACATGTGTGTAACGGCAAAATAATTGAAATATAGTTTTCTTATTATTTATTATCAGTATCCATTTGTTTAGTTTCAGAAGCTTTAACAGCAGCTATATATTTAGACACTGACAATACACCAAAGATGATATTCACATTCAAGTCGAGTAAGAATCACAAATTCATCATTGAACCTGTGACCTTCAGAAATGATAATGCAAGCTTTCCTTCCATTATCATTGCAGTCAAGGAGGCAACTTGTTAACAAAAAAAATGAATTGGACGCCTCAACCTCGAAATCAACCTGCCTTTTTTCTGCAGCTCCTCCTCTGACTCAGACAATAACAACACCAGGCCCAATCAGATCAAGCTATTGAACCGCACCAACATAACAACTCTGACACTCACCTCAGCACAGGACTATCGACCAATCGTGACGTAACTCTCCATATTCTCCACAATTTCGTCCTAGAGGGCATGGTTCAGAAGAGAGTTGCCACAGATGTTCTTGTGTTTCTTGATGATTTTGTAATGTTTGTGCTGACTGTGATGATAAAAAAGTGGAGTTGAATTGTCAGACTGCCTACAGACAGGCCAGGGTTAGGCAACCACTATCTCAAGAGCCACACGTTGAGCCACAAGTGATAAGGGGCTGCTTTATTTGGCAACATCTGAGCCAGAATGAAGGCAGTGTTCAAATTCTCTAAAACGGACCCTCCAAATCCCCTGTACTTTGGTGATTCCTTCAGATTTACATTAAATGTTTAATACAAAGATGCTTTGTATGCTTTGTTGGTTTGGATAAAAAATACTGTTGCAGCTCCTTGAGACTTTTTTGTGTGTGAAACAGGCCGCTCTTTTTGATGCTTTAGATGGCAGAACCCTGGATAGGCTTAGGGACAAGAATATTGTTTTAAGTGTTATATGCAGCAGTCATTGTGTTTGTGAGTTCTGAAATTTTACAGCTGGTCTTCCTTTCTGACACACACACGCAAAAACTTGATAATATAACTTGTGAACAAGTTTTGTGCAAGTTTTTTTCTGTGTATCCAGTAGCATTAGATTGAGCTCCACTTCCAGACGAAATGCCGAACAGGAGTCCCCAACAATGACAGAAACCTCTTTATTTCAAACATGCCGATATCGGCCTATCAAAAGGATTATGAATCCTGGATGTGACCAATGGAACTTCAGATTTGAGAGGTGAATTCAAAATGAAAACTTTTGCCTCCACTAATGGTGCGTTCCACTTGATCTCGGAAGTCGGAATTTCCGACCTCCGACTTGGAAATTTCAACTGGAACACGCAACGACTCAGGGACAGAATCATCTGCTAACCCGAGAAGAGATGGCTGCGCCCGACGTGACTGTAAAGCTGCAATAAACCGCGTTATTTGGCAGATGTTTCCCAAATAAACTTGTAATAAGCTTTACTGCTCTGTTGCTAACGTCTTATTAATGGTAAAAAAAAAAAAATAAAATGATACTACTGTGCTAAATTATCACTGTATTTACAACAATTATAATAGATATTACAATAATGTTTCTCTGTAAACTGATAATGATGCTCGAACATTGTAACTTTTACAGACATGTCGACCTCCGATGTTTCCGACCTGGACAACTGGAACGCTACAACTCGGAGATAACGTTTTATCCTGGTCAGATTTTCCGACTTCCGACATAAGTGGAATGCACCATAAACCTTTCTAAATGCACAAATAATCTATGTCGACACAGTAGGGATCACATGTTGTACATTTTCCTCCCTCCTTTGTTTTTCCTATACTCCACATCCTGCCTTTAATTGTAACTGGGTCAATATTACGAAGTAAAATTGTGGACGTTATTTACAGTGAGTATGGTGGAAATATCTTTCTGACGACAGACCAGAGTATTTAGAGAAGAGCCGATACTGTGATTGCTTCTGACACTGGATGATTTGTTTATAAGGAAAGATATGAAACCGAAGCATCCCAGTGTGAGTCAGCTGAGGGCTGTGGAGGAGCATTGGCCTTTGAACATAAACATAAATTGTGTATCATGTGGGACACGCCGCCATATGCTTCGAATCTGCCTCAGAGGCTGCTGAAAGATGCCAACTCGCTTTAAACGTCTTATTATGGCTTTCCATAAGCACTTCTACGTATCCCCCGCATCTTGGATTTGTCCCTGAAGGGCCACTGTAGCGAGCACTCTCTTTATTATGCATGTTCTTCTGCTATTTCTGCAACCTCTGACCTATTTCTACTCAGCCAGTCAGTGATCGGTGCACAGCTAAGTGGACACTTACCAGTCACCGTGCTAACCCCTTAGGCTCAAGGCACGACCCACTTCACCTTGGGACCACACAGGCCCATCAGCTGCTGCCCAACCACCCCAGGGCAACCATTGATCTTCTCTTATTGTCAAATCAGTAAAGAACACGCTGGAGGGTGTTGTTTTAGTGTCAAAGGGTTGTGTTCACTTGACATCATAATATAAAGAGTCTATAGTTTAAAAATGAGGTGGTGAACAGGTCAGAACTCTGGAATTTGCCTTTAGATTGGACCCAGTTTATGGTTAATACTGAAAATCTGTGCAACTGTCAGTACAAATGAGCTGAAGTGGGAGTTTTGTGGAGCCAGACACTTTTGGGTTGTTCTGGTGCGAGTCACAGTGATCGATCCTGCTTAAGTTCTTCTGTCAATCAAAAGACAAAATGAAAGCATCAAAGAGATTATGTATATTGGCCCCTGCCCTCCATCTAGGATTTTGAAATCATTACAAATCTAGATCATGAACTCAACCTAGTACAGTAGCTCACGAGGCAATGACTCTGATGGCAATGAGCGGCCCGTTTCTGAAGAATGAAGTGACCTTGACCAACATCTGGAAGCCGCCTGCTCTCTGTGAGGGAGTTTGATTCCGGACGGATGTGCAGTCATGATTCTCTGACATGGATCGGGCGCTGACATAATTATAGCTCCCAAAATGACTCGTCTAAGTGGACACTCTGTGGTTTCCTTATGCGCCGCAATCATATAGAAATGTAATACACTCATCCATATTCAGTGTCCCAGTTGCTGCCACTCTCAAATCACATAAACTCTTCCTGTTGTTTGCTGTCGCTGATTGCATGCATATTTAGACCCCTCAAATCGGGCTAAATCCCTCTTTTGTTCGCAGGTTCTGGCACGGCGAGTACAGAGTCTCGGTCAACATAAACGACTATCTGGACATCTACTGTCCCTTCTACGACGGGCCACCCTCCCATGGCCGGATGGAGCGCTACATCCTGTTTATGGTGAACCACGAGGGCTACACCACCTGCCAGCACCGCATGAGGGGCTTCAAGCGCTGGGAGTGCAACCGGCCCAGCGGTCCCGACGGGCCTCTGCGCTTCTCTGAGAAGTTCCAGCTCTTCACCCCCTTCTCCCTGGGCTTCGAGTTCAGGCCCGGGCACGAGTACTACTACATCTGTACGTCTACTACCACCACTAATACTATTCAATCTTCATTTTGACAACATTGTACATTTTTAAACTATCACTGCTTCTAATCCAACTATTCTGCTATTACTACTACATCTATACTACTACTGATGTACTTCTACTACTCACACTCACGATATTTCGATTCTGTCGTGTAGTCAACATATGGTACACTTCTTTTCCCGTTCATTGTGGCATTTGTTTTTGTTTTTTTCCTGTAGTGTTCATTTGTGTTGGTGAGCCACCCTTCCCTCAATATGCAACTGTAAACTGTATGTAAATATGCAATCAGGCCGGGGCTGATTGGAAGCGTCCTCAAACACAGCCCACAATAGCGATCGCAATGTCAGAGGCAACACGAGAGCACTTCCATCTTTCTCTGATAGTCTCTTCATTCCCGGTAAATCCTTTCCCTCTTCCCCCGCTCACAATCGCCGCGCTCAGCAAAGTAGTAAAAGTGACACCAGGCACTCTTTGTAATCATTTTTATATTAACTGTATTGATGTGTCGCCCCCTTTCAACAAGTGATGTATTAGTGCTGCAGACAGTGGGGCCCCTCGAGACAGTTCCTCGGAGCACTTTTAAGAGCTATCATTCCCCCCCCCCCAAAAGCCAAGGGGACAAACAGTGGCTTCAAATTACTCTTAAATATTGCTTTGAGCTGCCCGGGCTCAGATAGATTTACCACATCCGGATAGTTTAGACCGAGATCAGGGGTAAATTGACTTTCAAAAGCAAACTTGACGAACTTTCAAATTGCTGTGTTAATTTGGTCAACTAATATGTGTATTTCATCACTGCTTTGTCAGACGGTACTTCTTAAAATGCCTCTTGAGCGTTTACCACCAATATGCTGAGTTGTATACGCAGCAGCAGCAGGGAGCATATGTACAGGGCTAATTAACTAAGTGCAGCCCTGTTATATTGTTAGGCTGCACTAAAGACCTGCTCTTGAACCTGTAATTGCTTCATGGCTCTTGTCGTGTGGGTCTCTGTGCCACTGCTGAATAATGAGACAGGAGCAGCTAATGATCTTACTATACAGTCAGGAGCGCATGTAACACTGTGTAGTGCAGCGCGCTGATTCCAGAAGCCTAATAGTGCTGCAATCTTTCATGTCATTTCAGTTTTTATTCCTTCCATGGAAATCAATAGTTGTACAAGCCGCATACTGTACACACTTTGAATGTTCTAAACATTTCCATGATCAGAAAGGAGCAGATAGAAATGTGTATGTGTGTATCTTTTTAATCAAAGATGACGTTTCAGCAGAGCATTCTTCAGATCATTCTTCAGATCATTCTTTCTTTTTTCTTTTTGAACCACAGTGCATGGTGGTTCAAAAGAAAAAAGAAAGAATGATCTGAAGAAGACTCTGCCAAAACGTTATCTTTGATTAATAGATATACCTTTGGACATCGGCTACTTGAGTGTGCAATGCTGCTTTTTTTATTTTTGAAGATTTTCCTCAACATCTGCACCTCTAATTAGGGATGGGACAATACACAATAATATCGTTAATCCCGACAATTAATTGATCGCCACATTTTTTTAATAATCGTGATCATCACACGAGAAGATAATCGCTAAACCTCTCCCTTTCTCTACCAGAAAACCACCGCCACCGGTCCTTCTTAACGTACCTCTGTGAATTATGGTGTTACACCACAAGAATCCCCGGTCCCCTAATCATTGCAAGCTTTTGGCAGAATGAGTGAGAAACGCTGCCCCGGCTGTCATGGCATGTGGACAGGTGAACGTTGTGGATTCTAATAACTCCACACTTTGCCCTCCCCGGGAGAAAGTAAAGTCTGAGGTGTGGGATGTTATTAGATTGACAGCAAAAGAAAACGAAGATGCATCTCCCACATGCAGAACATGCGCTGAGAGCTAACGCTACGAACATGCAGGTACAACCACCGGCATCGTTTGCAAAGCTACAGAAAGACAAACTTAGCGCAACAAACATGCTGAATTAAACGTGCTTCATCAGACTCAAACATCTCAAACATCAGAAGCTTTCGCAAAGTTTGTCATCTTTGCTGAGGCAGCAAAGTCGATTAATGCGATGCTAGCTACTGCGCGTAGCACCGCATGGCTCTACTATATTGTTTCTTTCTGAAACAATAAACCAACGTGCTGCTGACCTTAACCTTGATGTTTTAATGTTATGTGCTTCTTTGCTTCATAAATTACTATCTCTCGATTGTTGCTATGAAAAGATCAGCTGGTTTTCGTTCTATACTACTGCTAAAGCTTTATGATGAGTTTGAGTTGAATTTGTTAATTAAATATACACTTTTTCCACAAGAGGAATATTTCACTTACCCATAATTTCAGTATTTTCTGCAGCTTCAGTGAAATGTTTAAACTTTAGGCAAATATCGTGATAATATCGTTTATCGCAATTGTTTTGGCCAAGATAATCGTGACCCTAAATTTCATTATTGTCCCATCCCTACCTCATTTGCATAGCCTCTACAGGTGTACTGTTTAGTTCTAGGGAAAAAGCTGTATTTACTGAACAATGTTTATGTATTTCACTAAATGTAAATGTCTATGACCAAACAATCCTTATAAAAGCCTCACACACGGCTTACACTTCAGCATAAACACATTGGCTTATTAATTATTATCATTTATTTGCTATTGCAATTCAGCAACGCTGCGTAAATTGAAACGTTGCCCATTATTTTTCGTATGTTGTCTGTATCCCCGGCCCGTCACGCTCTGAAATCGTCTGCTGCACTGCACTCGTAGATAATACGACTTCTTCAAAACTCCATCCGCACAAAGCCGCAGCAGGAGAAAGACAGGAGGCTAAAGGCTCTGAGATATCCAACCACTGATGTCCTACTGCCCTCTTCCCAGTCTCGCCTTTGTTCCGTCGCTCATGTATGTTGCCACAGACAGAGCCCCAGAAAGAATTGTACACTTGCTGACTTTTTAGTATTGTGTTGATGGAGCCCCCGGGGATACAGTAGTGAAAGTATACAGCCAGTGTGTGTGTGTGTGTGTGTGTGTGTGTGTATGATGCCTGGTACATAAAGGGGGAAGGGCGCTGAATGGTTGGAGGGTTTGAGGGTCAGTTGTCAAGTGATTGTGAGTCCGTGAAAAGGCCATGTCTATCAATTTGACAGACAGGGACGCACACTCTCTCTTCATTTCTAGACGCACACACGTGTTAGAGACGCGCTTTTCAACACGCGTGAAAGGAGAGCTACAGTGTTGACAGGTTCTGGATGAGGTGTTGGACTGTAAATGTCTCGTGAATAGGAATTGAGAAAGTGTTTATCAATGGAATACAGGTAATACATATTTATTTGGAAGTTCTTTTTGTGCAATTTGGAACGTCGCTGCCAGCATTGGAAGAGAATAAAGAAAGATAGATATTATTTTAAAATGCAGTTCCAGCCACATAAGGTCTGCACACTTATTTTATTTTTATGGAACTACAAAAATAAATGCTAGCTGGGTTTTCATAATCTGTCATACATTTAGGCAGCAGCCATAGGATCTGGCAACCCAAAGTTTAGGGTTCTGTGCTTTCAGGTTTGACCATTGGCACTGGGTGGGATTTAAAACCAAAACCAAAATATGTTAACATGAACAGCTTTTACATCATTTAAAATGCCATGTAAATCATCACTTAGTAAAATAAGTAGAGATTTTAACAAGTTTTCTTCTCATCTGTGGACGTAGCTTGGTAATGTTTTCAAAAAATAATGTCAAATGTTTCCTACATACCCAAACATTTTATAATATCTTGGGTTAAGTAAAATAAGGGGATCATGTTAGCGCAAGTAGTATTTGTTGCATTTGTCGGTTCTGTAATAGACAAGTACAGGCATATATATATATAATACATACTATTTTCAGCTTGCATAGTATTAGCACTGCCAAACATACATATTTGTATTTTATTTGAAGGTTATAGTAGCTATTGCAGTTGTAAAGGGTTAGTGGCAGATGTGGTATGAGCAATGGCCGCCGTTGTCTCCTATATTCAGTAGCATCAGTACTAGCAAAAAAAAAGTCACTGAGTACTTATACTTCCCCTATAGTACATCATTGTATTCCTTAGCCGATGTGATCTTTGACCTGTGTGATTGACATGTGGTTGACATGACGACAGCTGTGCTCCGCCCCAAACTTCTCCAGCTGTCACTCTGATGAGCTTCAGTGGTTTTCAATGGCGCTCAGGAGACATGTGATGGGAAGCAAAAGGCAGCAGGTTGCCCATAAAGCTTTTCAAAATGACATTGGTGATTTTTTATTTATTATTTTTAAGTTTAGTCAGTCAATGTGACCTCAGCAAGCAAACCACCTGTGCCAGATTTCTATCACATAATTAAAGGAAGCAATAACTGGTTAGGCCTAAACTGAACTCACTTAACATGCATATAATAGGTTAGACTATACTCTCTTCACCAGAGCATAGTTTTTTTTTAATGTTTTTCATTGATCTAAGGCAGAAGATGGGACATACAAAGAGGTTTATCTTCCAGAACTATTCCATGCGTGTGTTCCATTGGGCCAGGGCAAAGTCAAAACTCTAAAAAATGTCCCTTTATCTTGTCCCAAATGTATTAGAACGTAAAATTAAAATTCCATTGGTCTAAAACAAATGATTACATTTCTACAACAGTATCATACCATTAAAGTAATAACCAGAAACCAGAAAACCTGTTAAACTTAACTATTAGACATTCTCCTTAACTATTGAGTTTTGATCCTGTTATAAAAATTATATAAAAATACCGCATTTCCTTCAGAGACCGGCCTGTGACCCACTGAAAATGGTTGTGACCCACCAATTGTGAACCTCTCACCTCTCAGATAAACTGCTGAAACCCTTGGTAAAAGTCAAACAGTAGGGCCAACAAAGCACAAGCTCACCATGGGAGACGCAACTCAAAACTGCGCTTCATGGGAGCCCTTCCATCGAGAGAGAGCACCCGGCGATGTATGTGGACAATTTGGAGAAAGTTGAGACAAAGGAATTGGGCTACGGCGGAGGGGGTGAAGGGCACAGGGATGGATGGAGGGAAGGAGGGAGGAGAGGGCAGAGGAGAGGTCAGCTTTATTTCCTGTGCGCTGAGGATCCTAATGACAGGCTTCACGGGTCACTCTGAACTAGACTTTCTCAAGGGATGAGGGCCAAGAGGTCTCCGCGCACCCCCGTCCCAACTGTAATGTGCAAACAGTTAAAGTTACTGCAGGTCTCCGCTTCCATTTCACTTCAGAGCGACGTGGGACTAAAAACCTAGTTTCAATTTCGACTTTGAAGTTTGCACTTTTTTAACATTTTTCTCATTTTTGCAAGGTATTGAGGGAGCACGCCACGGTGGCTCAGCAGTTAGCTCGACCCTGCTCCGTGGGGAATTCGCTTAGACTTACTAAAGACATTTCAGTCAGGTCGATTTGAAGGGCTACGTTTATACCTGAAGTGTGAAAGAAAAAGGTTAAATCTCAATCCCACCTGTCGACAGAAGCTCTGGAGTCTATGTTGCTTGCTTTGTGCCCAAACAGACAGTTGTTGTTTTGCACAATTATGTAGAAGTGGGTGAAATTGATACTAACTGCAACCTCATGTGTTGTTTTCATATTTCTTCTACTACTACATCAATGTTGTTGTTGTTTTTGTAGAACTATTTTATAAATGTTATTTGTAGTGGTATTTGTAAACTCTTATTTTGCATATAACAAGAGTGAGAAACAGTGGTCATAACCGTATAGCGACATGCTCCAATTGCCTCTAGTCTTTCTCCTGCTTTGGTACATTGCGCTAATAGACCCGCTCTGGGCAATAAATGGCATTACCAAAGTAATTGGCTACATTAATGTCAAATAGAAACAAATTATGGAGGGGAGGGAGAATCCAAACAGAAAAACACCCTGATTTACAGTTATGGGCCTTCTCCTAAAGCCATTTCCAAACTGTAGCAGGAGCTCTCGACACTTGATGGATAGATGTATTATTCACTCTTTTATTGTTTATCTGCAGCAAGTGTCCGTTTGCAAATCTCATGAATACAAAACAATGCAGACTATTTCAGGTGCTCTTTTTAAAGTGTAGAAAAATCTATAAATAGTTGTCCAACACAATAAAGATATAAGTTGCTGTCACATACATGGAAAATCATTGGTAAAATTGGAGGCATACACAGAAATGAATGGTTGTTCCTTAATTTGTAAAAATTCAAGTCTATTGGCATTGTCTTGAAATATTAAAGGATAAACACTGAAATGAGGGTCTTCAAATTCAGGGGTAAATACAGTGCTCTATGCCAGTGGTTCGCAACCTTTTGGAGCCACGACCCCCATTATAACAATTAATGGGGTTTGTGACCCCCGGCTGCCGCTGTTGGGTCACACTGTGGGATACAAGGACATTAACCTATATAATTCGTAAAAAAAAAAAAAAGAAGAAGAAAAAACAAATGGCTAAATAAAATTAAGAACAAATAATAGCACACACATGCCACAATAAAAAAATTAAAATAATAATCATATGATTTTTTTATATATATATATATACCGTGCCTTGCGAAAGTACTAATACACCTTGAACTTTTGCACATTTTGTCATGTTTACAACCATAAACATAAAGAACTATGCACGCCCCACTTTTGTGCATAAGTATTCACACAGCATTTTCAGAGTGCATTAAATTGCCTTTATAACATTCCTAATGACTGCAGAATGTTCACACCTTGCCCTAACCATTAAATAGAGTCTACCTGTGCCGTAATCTACTCTCAGTATAATTCCAGCTGTTCTGTGAGGGCCTCAGAGCTATGGTCAGAGTGTATTGGTCACTAAACAACATCATGAAGGCCAAGGAGCTCACCAGAGAGGTCAGGGATAAAGGATAAAGCTCTGGAGAAGTTTAAAGCAGCGTTAAGTTATACAAAGATTTCCCAAGATTTCAACATATCACGGAGCACTGTTCAATCCATCATTCGGAAATGGAAAGAGTATAGCACCACTGCGAACTTACCAAGACACGGGCGTCCACCTAAACTAACAGACCGAACAAGGAGAGCACTGGTCAGAAATGCAAGTGCGCCAAGATAACTCTGGAGGAGCTGCGACGTACTGCCGCTGAGCTGGGGGAATCTGTACATGGGACAACTATAAGTCGTACTCTACACAAATCTGGCCTTCATGGACGAGTGGCAAGAAAGCCATTATTGAAAGGAGGCCATAAGAAATCCCGTTTGAAGTTTGCTAGAAGTCATCTGGAGGACACAGCTACCATGTGGAAGAAGGTGCTTTGGTCAGATGAGACAAAAATGAAACTTTTTGGCCCAAATGCAAAACGTTATGTATGGAGCAAACCTAACACTTCTCATCATCCTGAGTGCACCATCCCTTGTGTCAAATATGGTGGGGGAGCATCATGCTATGGGGCTGCTTTTCCTCAGCGGGGACTGGGAAGATTGTAAGAATAGTTGGGAAGATGGATGGAGCCAAATACAGAGACATTTTGTAGGAAAACCTGCTGATTCAGCAAGAATGAGGCTGGACGGAGATTCACCTTCCAGCAGGACAATGACCCTAAACACAAAGCTAAATCTACAATGGAATGGTTTAAAAACAAACATATTAATGGGTTAGAATGGCCCAGTCAAAGTCCTGACCTAAATCCTATTGAAAATCTGTGGAAAGACCTGAAAACTGCTGTTCACAAACGCTCTCCTTCTAATTTGACAGAGCTTGAGTTGTTTTGTAAAGAGGAATGGGCTAAAATGTCAGTCTCTAGATGTGCAAACTTGTAGTCATACCCCAAAAGACTTGCTGCTGTTATTGCAGCAAAAGGGGTTCCACAAAGTATTAAGTCATGCTGTATGAATACTTATGCACGCCCACTTTTCACTTTTCTATTTTTTGAAAAATAACAGAATTGATTGATTGATTGATTGATTGATTGATTGATTGATTGATTGATATTTTTATTTCGAGCTACACAACACAGGCACAAAAGCCAGAAAAAATATGAGAAATAATAAATAAATAAATAACATTCTAGCTCGAAAAGCAGTGAGAAGAAGACAAGCTTATTGACTCCCACCCCCGTTCATATACTTAAATATTGTGGTTGCAACAATAACAATGTTTAGTTCTTATTGTCTTACTAAACAATTAAGTTGGTTACATATTTACAACAAATGCAACAATGCATTACATTAAGTCAACAATCACAGTATGTTACACTTTATAACAAGTGTATAATTTTGTTTCCTATACCTATTTTATTACCGTGTTGGTATTACTGTTATTCACCATCATCATTACAACCCATAGCATTATTTTGTATCAAAGTGCTTGAATGATACATAACATACTCCACATTTATTCATGAAAGGTACAATAATAGCAGACTGATTGATGCTCATGATAACAAGATTAATCTTAATGATGTGTATTAAAAAGAGTCGAGGCTTGTCTTTTTTCTTTCCTGTGTCTGGACCTGCTTTCGCATGGTACTGTATATCGCATGATCTGGTGACCTTCCGCGAGGTTGAGAACCACTGCTCTACTCCACAATTGTTGCAATATTGATATCCAGAATTGTTGGTCCCACTTTTGCTGTTGTAACTTTATGAATCCACAACAAATTAGTAGAATATGTTTGTTTGTAACTGATCTTCTGTAAACAAAACAATTAGCAAACTAAACTCATCCCATAAAAACATGACTTCTTTTGTAAGATCTCAGTGTATCCTATATAGAGTCTGTCTAATGCTGTACGTTTCCAGTCGTCCCATTTCATTACCAATAACTTAGTGCCTATCTCTCATAAATTGTTTTCCCCAAAAGGAAACACTCACAAACTGCTGACAGCCCTTTCCCAAATTCTTATTGTGTTCATTGACATGGGCAGTTTTGGCTGTCAAACTACCTGGCTGCCCCAAGGCGTCTTGGTAGGCAACTTGTTACCTCACTTTAGCTCAGCAAGTTCGATTCCCCGGAGGAGCCATGTAGTTTGTGCCATTTACACTACTTTTTGGCTACCATTGTGCCAAAAGTACAATTCACACAATTCATAATAATCTGTCACAAAACTTAAAGTTGTATTGTGTATAATCGTAAAATGTACCCTATTGCGTGCTTTAGTAATGTATTTGCTCTTCTACTAAAACACATAAATAAATGACTTATACCTAATTGCATAGAATAAAGGGAACATTTAGCTCTGCATTTATGTATATCATACCTCTGCGCTGTGTATAACACCTCAGGGCAAAAGCATTATATGGATAGCCTAGCCTCCTGTTTGTATAAGATAATTAATTAAGTTATTACTTAGTTTTTAAAGAGGTGCACGGAGGAGGAGTTACTGTATTAGCACTACTGTATCCCTTATAGGAGTTTTTACTGTATAGGTTTGTGAAATTGTGTCTTGTCAGCTGCATGGCAAGTACAGACTCTTTTCCTATGTTTGTGGCCATATGTATATATACCCATAGACGTTGAACTAAATGACATTCGTGAGTCAACAATACAATTACAAGTTAAAGCATACTTAATTGTAACTCCATGCTAATCATATTGTATTTAACGATTTAAAAAGCTGCAATACTTCTCACAAATCAATCCTTTTTGTGTCGACCTTTGTGTCTCTTGCAGCGTCTCCTCATCCAAACCACGTGGGGCGAGCATGTCTAAAGCTCAAGGTGTACGTGAGACCACCAGGTAAGTCACTCTCACACGCACACACACACACACACACCACACACACACACACAAGTTCACTAAAGGTCCAGATTGGCTATCAAA
Source organism: Neogobius melanostomus (assembly GCA_007210695.1). Taxonomy (NCBI): domain Eukaryota; kingdom Metazoa; phylum Chordata; class Actinopteri; order Gobiiformes; family Gobiidae; genus Neogobius; species Neogobius melanostomus. Next base: position 574,874 of record VHKM01000657.1, on the reverse strand, counting down.
GTAAAATTAGGACCCAATAAGGGCTTTGATAGAGGGGCCCGCCAACTCTCTCTGCTCTGATTCACAGACCAGCCGACGCGCTAACACTTTTGGAATACGCACAAAACACACACAGGCACACACGCACGCGGCAACACGAGAGCACCGGGGCACACTTCAGATCAAATCCCATCACATCAGAGCGGTGTGAGAGAGACCTTCTGTCCTTGTAGAGGGAACAGAGAGTGCAGAGAAAATGTTAGCAAGCCTGACATACCACCGCCGCTTGGATTTCTTCGTGTGGGGGCAACAAATTGAAAATACGTTGGGGTTTTGTACGAGTTGATAAAACAAAAAAGAGAACACGTCAGGTTAGTTGGATTGAGCTAAAGTTATAATCAGTATCGCTTAATGCTTAAAGCCACACTGCGGAACATTCCACTCCATGCAACTAAACTGCTGCAAACATGTACAGTGTCGTTGAGTGTCTACGAGCTCTTTGCCCAGTAATACATTCCCTTTTGACATTCCAAGAAAAGGCGTGTGTACATTCCTGGTCTGACTGATTATGTTTGGTTTCGCTTTTGTTTATTTATCCACTTTTTTTACAACACTTTTAGTTGCTCTTGTGATTGAGCACTTCATCTGAAATGTTACACAGTGTGGCTTTAAAACAACATCCCAGCAAACACATACCTCACATTGATCCCCCATGACCAACAAAGAATCACTTTGCTAAATGTTTTACTCTGCAAAAGGAGAGAGCGACAGGCAGTAGTCCAGCAGTATCTTCCCTCATTATATTGCACTGTCTAAACTTAATCAACTAAATGCCTTTTTAAAACTCCATGAACTGCAGTAATGATAGATAATAGGACACACATCAGATAGCTGTGTCTGTTGGCATTCTTTTTCTAAACAATCCATCTGAATCCAGTCGTCTGAGAACTATATAAATAAAGTTAGGTACCTTGTCTGGATCTTATAAACGCAATCAGAACTTTAACGTCAGAGCCGGAAAGTCTGCAGTTGATACAAGTCGAACATAGCCATCCGGAAAGTTTCTAGTTGTGGACATGTTTGATAACATTACTGCCTTAATCCCAAATACTTTTTTCCAATCTCCAGAGGCTTACTGCATAATTAAGGGATACGTGACAGGGAGATACGCAGATGAATAAACATGAGGTTTGTGTGATACAATAAAGATTATCATAATGTAACATGGGCTTTTAAAAAAATGTAGTCAGCCATCCCCAAGCAATTGCATGGCTTAAGATTTAAGTTCAAGGTTCAGGAGTTTGTGTTAAAATCAGTTAAAACTCTGTGGAAAGTATCACCATTCGCAAAATAGTTGTGGCTGTGATTAGTAGCAAGATTTGTATGATGGATTTGTATGGATGCTTGGGGGAAAACTGTTAAGGAGGCCATGGCCAGCCCTAGAATGAGACTGGCCACTCAAAATATCTACAAGTCAGACATGAAATGTCAATAATTCCATCTCTATTTAACATCAAATTACTGTATCACCAAATGCTAAAAGTAGGGTGAAAGGGCAATGAATATGAACTAGCTGAATGCCTCTATGTTTACCAGACTGCTGAGAAGTGTTTTTCCAACTCAAAATGTTCTTAAAATCTTGGGCTGGCTCTTGAGCCAACACTGGGCCACAATGACAAGTGAAATGTTATTAATTTCAGTCCCTAGAAATTCATATAAGCCATGGCACAGCCAACTGCAGTCTATTATTAAAATGTGATCATTATAATATGAATGTGTAAAAAGACAGATGGATTCATTCAAAGGATCATGGAAAATGTAGTGTTTCAACCATAGATGTAAGATAGAAAAGATAGCCGGTGTTCCATTCAGCCCCATTCATAGTAATGATCCTGAGTGCTCTGTGAAATTAACATGGCTGCCTAGTTTACGAAGCCTGTTCCTTAAAAGGGCGGGCGGACCGGCTACAAGCCTGCACAGTGCTCCAGAGCCTGTCAATCATAGATTTAGGCTTCAACTTTTTATTTTTCATATACAAAAAACAGTGTTGTTAAACATATAGCAGCGCTGTCACATGGATCATAGCATCTTTTAGAAAAAGAAAAACTCTTTAGAGCCAGGCTTTTAAGCAGATTAAACGAGGCCCAAAGCTACTTAAGAATCCTGTTTACCAAGTGTCTTTTGGAGTCACCCCTGGCCACCAGGGGGTGGTATTACAGCAATGTCAGCTCCCCGCCATGAGGATCAAAGAGAAGGGCTTTCCTCGCCCATTGGTTTCAACATACAACAAACTCATGGATTGTGGAACGTGTGGGAATTTACACATGCTGAGTGTTATTGTTTACTGTCGATGATCCCACACATGCGCAGTATGCTGAAGGAAAATACACTTGCTTCCACAATCAACACAACCCACTCAAAACCTTGTTAATATCTCTAACATCATTTCAAGACATCCATCAGTAGTACAGTCACTTCAGTAACAGACCATCTAACAAATTACTATTGTAGATCACCTTTGTACAAGCACCTTTGCTGCTTGCAAATACTGTAGCCCTAAATGTCCGCCATCATTTCATCCATGCCAAATAAAGCCACGTCATCATAGAAAGAAATGGCATACATACACACGACATTAAACAAGTCTAAACCTTTTTCCTAATACCAGTTAAACAGACACAACCCATTGTCAAATGTTTTCAGTTAGTTTATAATAGAGTGTGAAGGGCTGCGCTTCCTTTTGCCCTCAAGAAGGCGACCCGGTTCAGGAAGGACCCTTACCCATGTGACGTCACTCATCAAAGCTTATAGCAGCTATGGTCAATTTACTTATACTTAAAAGCATAGTGGGCTTATATCAAATACAAAGAGTCTTGACAAAAATTCTTACATTTATTTTCAGATATTCTGTATCCACCGACTGTCTTCACAAACCTAAGCTCAGATCATCCAGTTTCAACATAATTGAATGAAAGGTTTCTGATTGCGAAAGATAGTGCGATGAAAATCCACCTGTAAGTCTTCCCGAAGGCAGAATGGAGCAGCGCTTTCTCAGCCCATAAGCCCGCCTTTAGCTCTGAACCTGCGTAGAAGCACGTCTCCCTTGATAATGACACAGCTTTGAAGGAAAACCCGAAGAGTCAGCCCTTGCAGCTTTCCAGGCTCAGATCTCTCCAAATCAGGCTAACGGGAGGGGAACCTCCCCCTTCTTCATAACTGCTGAAACAACGCACACTTTCTTTCCTATTCTGTCACTGCTGTAGCTTCTCATTGAAATTCAAAGCTTATGGTCTGACGTTGCAACTTGCGCCTCATCGGTGAAATGTTGTCGCCATAAAGTGCGCTCAGGGCCGTGCGCCCGTAACGCTGTGCATGTGTGTGTGCTGCTCTAGATTCGGAGGCAGCGGCGTGATTAAACTGTAATTAGGTTGGTTGAACCCCCTGCAGAGCTTAGTTTGCAAGCCGTCTCTCTCCCTCTCTCCCAACCATCCACATGCCCCTCTTCTCCCAAATAGTCCTTCAATATTGGTTAGTTTAGTCTAGTGGTTTGAAAAGTCTATCCTTGCTTCGAGTCAGTGTACGTGTACAGGCAGATATAAATATGAACACATATTGCGTTCATGACGTTCCAGAATGGTATGTCATAATTTCAGATCGAGGGCAAGGGTCTCCATGGATGATTTATGTTTTTAGAAGGAAATACCCAAAGAGAAAATCCACAAAGGCTGCAACTTAATATGTTTTGTCGGGATTGGGACCACAATATTAAACCATGGCTTCAAGTCATTTCAACAAGCAATTTAGAGCAGTATACAAGAGCAGATCAACACAATAGTGGTTTTATAAGGGCACTGAACCCTATTGTTCCTATTTTCACGGTGACAGTGAGAGCTTTTTAAGTTTTAACGGCTTTTGGTCGTTAAAACTCTCTCCTAACACCGATCATTAACATGGATCATTTATTTGTGCTATTTGTGCTATCAACCACAAATAGCCTGCTAACAACGATCGGTGCTACATCTAGGTTTGCAAACGCTAAAAATAGTTCATAATACAAAGTCGAGGAGAAAAATGCTAAATGTCAAGATTTCAGATTTCAGATTATGAATAGATGAAACAATAAATAGCAGGTGATTTATTGTCTTGGTTTTCAGATTGCGGACTTCTTGCCCAAACATTCAAAGCACATACATTCATGTAAAAGTCTATGTCCTGTCTGTAGCGTTTTGTGATTTGCAAAAGTCCTGTCTCTGTCTGTTCGTCCCTGACAGTTCAGTCTTGTGTCGTTCCCCCCTCTTTCTCTCTCTCTCTTCCAGATGGATCGGGATACGACTCTCCGGAGCCCTTCCTCACCGACGGAGGTCCAAGATGGCGGCCGGGACCCTGCTTCCTGCTCACAGCCTCTCTGCTCCTGGGACTGCTCCTCTGGCTGTGACCCTTCGACGCCCCCACACTTTTATCTCTGGACGTCCCACCCCGCAATGGAGGTCCGTGGGCTTGGGCTGGCAGTCCCGTGAAAAGAACCACCACCCCTCAGGGAAGTCTACCCCCCCCAGCCCCCCCCCCCTCCCCTCCTTCTTTTCTTTTTTTTCCGTTTTCATCCTCCTCCGAATCACCTCTCCACGGGCCACCCTTTCACTGCCAGCCCCCTCCTAGTCGGGACATAGATCTGTGGGAAGCCGTCCCGCGTCCGATTTCCTCTAAACTTTGGGTCGTGTTGCACCTCCTCGCAGCTGAAGAACACAAGCGGACAACTGCACTCGTTTCAAGGATGGGATGGGGCTGGGAGGGCGGGGGGTTTACGACGATTTGACTATTGACTCTCGTAGGGGTAGGGGTTGGATGTTCACCACAGCTATGATTAAACTTGTCGTTCCGGCGCAATTCCCATCAGCCAATCTCGCGCGGGGCTTAAGCGATAGGGCTGGATGCACAAAAATTGGATCCCGGCTCACGTCGCCATCGCCGTCCTCGAAGTTCCGAATTGGAAGTGGTCAAGCTTGCCATGTAATTGTAATTCTAGACCGTTTGGATTAATTCCAGCGATCGGCAATGAGACGGGAAAAGTGGTCGGGCTTAGGACGAAACCAGCCAAGAAACAATTCCCACAAAGATTGAAATAAACGCAGTTGGCAATTGGGAAGTGTAATATAATATGCATGGCTATTGGTTATTTACAGAAAGGCTATATCAAATTTATACAGTCGAGGGCACGCAGTTGATATCACAGTACGGCAACAAATGAGTGTCAAAGTTAAGTAGAGAAATTTGTGTTTTGACACGCACTTGAGGGGTTCTGTTAAGAATATGAATGATTTAAGTGAAAACTCTATAGCTCTGTACCTGGATTTCTTTTTGAAAAGTTGCAGGATTTTACGTGGGAGCGATATGTTGCCAAGTCCAGAATAGATTCTATCGTGGTCAGGAACCTCACATGGGTTGAAACTGGTAGCTTCTTCAAGGCTGGCTCCTATAAGCTGTAGTGGTGGACAGTGACACATGACAGAGCGCAGGTATTTTAAATTTGTCAAAGTTACAAGACAATCCATATTTTTAGAGGGTTGAAAGCCCTCAAAATGTCAAGAGATTGAAACCCTTCCATAAGCTCTTTGGAATGGTGTATGAAGCTGTCGCAACTGCATCAACTTTAAGCCTACATTTTGGCAACGAAAGGCAAGTTTAATCATGCTATACGTTCTGGATTGGGGAGGTAAGTGGGCGGGATATAAGGGTAAGGTGTATATTTTCAGCGGGATTGGTGGGTTGAGTTATTCTGTCTTCTACATGTTTCTAAACAAAGCATTTATCACAGCCTGACGTAGCTCAGGCTTGTTCAGCACTGTCTATGTTAACTGGGTCGGGTGGCCATGACTTTCTCATTTATTTGAATGTACCACTGGTCACCCACCAACTCTTTGTCTTTCTATATTGTTTTGACTGTGGTCACTTAACTTCTATCAGAACGGTGGATCAAAAATGAACTGGGGGGGGGGGGGTTTGCAAGCATTTCAGGATTTTTGGGGGGGGGATGCGGGGAATTTGCCGATAGTATTGAAGATTCGAAGCAGAGGCGACACTCTTTAAGTTGCATGACCACTGTGAGAAAAAAAATCTTTGTTGTAATCAATGATCTATTTTTTCATGGGGGATTTATCCGAAACACCTTTGCCACCAGCGCTCTCCTTGCCCTCTTTGAAGACTTTTTAAAAACGGACTCATAAATAAAAATTCAACCTCTCCGCTCACACGTTTTCTCCTGTCTGGCTCCTGGTCATTGATGGATTAGCCTGTGTTGGGGAGACGAACGGACCAAGGGGGCAAAAAACGGACTGCGATTAAGCCCTCAGTGCTCGCGACCCCGGATCACAGTGGACATAAAACACTAACTTGAACTGTTCCTATAGGTCCCAAGGTTGACGCTTTGTGGAAAAAAGGGGAAGCACATTGACTGGATGGGATAGGAGTGTGTGGTAGCCTCACAACATCACACACGTGCACACTCACACGCATAGAGATTCTTTGATACAGTCCTTGGGGATGGATCTAGCATTTATTATGGACAAAAGTGTACAAAGGGAGATCGAGCAGCGGAGGAGGAGAGAGGAGGGGGGAGTTGGTGTGTGTGTGTGTGTGTGTCATGGGACTTCTTTAATGTTAGAAAGTAACATAATGAGCGAGCACTGTGAACACACACGTACAAAAACATACAGGAAATCCAATGTACAGATTTTTACGCATACATTTGTAGAGAACAGTCAAAGGCATTTGCATCGGCCCCACTCAGACCTGGAGTTAAAATGTGTCTGCACTGGTTACAAGTGGTCAGAGGTGTCTACTCACTTAGTATGTCTTTGACGCTTTTATTGTTGTATTCATGTTTGCAATCATCTAAAGTTGCTGGGACATGAGCTGACTCACAAGATGGTCTGTTGCGAAACCGCATGGGAGGGATGAGACCATGGATTTGGATTTCTTCCCGCTTAATTCAATTATTCAGTGTAATGTGGATGTTTCTTTCAAGTTAACAAGAAGCCTAAATGTTTGTGTACACTCTCAGTCATACTGTTTTCCATTACAGAGAAAGATTTAATCTGCCATCTGTAGACTACTGAGTTGTTTTAGTGTTGAGCATGTTTCTCCTCTCACCTGAATGTGTACCAGTGTACGGGGGCCTTCTCAAGCCTGCGTGCCAAATGACGGGCACCTTTACATACTTGGTAGCAACTTGTTTTTGTAAGCTTTTACATCTTCTGCCAGCTGCTTTAAGATGAGTTGCTGACGAAGCCTCTTGAGTTGAGAAACGAATTTGTCCTCAATATTAAAACAACCCTGTACTGATGACAGATTTAACCTTTTTCTCTAACACAAAACCTAACAAGTACTATTGCTAAGGTGGTTTAGAGGAGTTTGTAAACTTTGTGAATAAAGTAGCCAACTGGTCAAAAGTACATTGTCTGAAACATGACTCATCAGATGGCCTGTTTATGTGGGAGGGATGCAGCAATCATTTGCATATCTGTTTTAAAGGTGCTAACGTGCTAATGCTAAGCTTCACTTTTTGGTGTTAATCAATGTTTTCACTATCAAATGTTGTAATATCACATGGTCATATGTGGGACACCCACAAAAGTACATATTACTGATGGTCCACAAAAACTGTTATGAAATGTTTTTGAGAAATTACATTGGAAACACTTCTACATTGTTGTGACATTTGCGTAATTGAATTTTAGTGCTATCCATATTTTATGTTTTGGTAAATTGTCCAAATGTTATGTGTGAATTTTACAATCAAGAAATGTAAATAATTTGTACTGTAACTTTGATAATGCACTAGTTAAATCCCAAACAAAATGCAGTGTTTTGCCTCAATTTTGAAGGTTGAATGTCTTCTGCCTAATAGCAATAATATCTGTGTAAATATGAGACCAAAACAACTAGCTGACCACTTGTAATCTACATAATCTAATGGTTGATTTTATCTCCAGGCCTAAAAGGGGCGGTGAACATTGAGCATGCACATACACACACATGTAAGGCGCAAAAACACAAACCAGGGGGCGCACTCGTGTCCCCGTCTCATCTTATTTTTGTAGCATTTAAAGTCACTGTCGATGACTCCTGTTCGGGTTGCAGCGATGGGACATAGCCTGTGGAAGATTATACAAATGTGTCTTCTCTTCTTCTACTCCACATTCTTCTTCTATGGTTTGTAAATCCATGGTCGGTAGCTGGTTAGGATGCCTCCGGTGGTCGAGCGTCATGTCTGTTTTTTCTGTTTGTGCTTGTTTTTGTGGAAGCTGGCCTCGGCCTTTAAAAGTCAGTCAAAAGTCAAACACAAGAGTTTAATCCAGGAGAGAAACACACAAATAAAGATTGTCTTTTTGTCTACTCTGAAAAGATGTGGTGTGTGTCTGTTTTCAGCTCTCCGAGGCATGAAAAGTCCTTTTTTCCCTCTCCGCAGTCAAAGGCAGAGGGGAAAAGTCATTTGTGGCCAAATGACTGCCTGCAGGATAATGGTCTCTTGACATTTTTGAATTAAAAGTTATACTTTTTCAGGGGCCAAAGCAGGTGCTCTGTGCTCTGAGAGCATACTTTCTAATAGTATTTAATCTGCAGTAGCCAAAAGCCTTCTCATAGTTTATGAGACCAGTCCATAAGCATGTGAGAAGAAGTCTTGTGAAATTGTTACTAAAAAATTGCACTATTCAACGAAAACACTGAATGTATTACGTTGTAATAAAACCATTTGTTGTGATTGTCTGAGTAAACAACTGTTTAAGGATGCATTGAAGGCATTACAAGACGCAGCCTGTCTCTTCACTTCTTCACTTCTTCACTTTTCGTCATAAGTTCAACTCCTCATGACTCGATTTGCTTTGTCTTTCGCCTCTCTTTGGGCTTTTTCTTACTAGGCTGTCCTCTCCAGTTAACCCTGCAGGCCAAATAATCTTCAATGGAAAAAAGACCTACATACGAGAGGACAGATATATCAATAAAATAATGGCTAAACAATGGAAGGCCAGAACAGAGATTCTTCCACAAGTCAAAGAAGACATTTTTGACATTTATGCGTAAATGAGCGTTACACAGCAAGGTGACAGCTCAAAGACCTGAAAATAAATAAAAATATGAAATATGACTATTGGGAATAAGTTGTGCATCCCCAATGAGTTTGGGCCAATATGGAAATATGTGTATTGTTTGAGTGAAACAAATGACACTCCACAAACTAGAGTTATATTTGGGTAATCTCTCTATCGCCTATTAGGGTTCCAAAGGATTCAAAAAGCAAGTCATTTGCACCGCATTGTTTAGAATGTTGCCTGTCATCCAAGATAGCTCTGGGATTCCACTTGTCCAGCGCACAGACTGGTTATTAAAAAAAAAAAGAATTCTAAGCAACCTAGTACAGATGATTGCTTTTCCTATGATGTTTATGTCAGGAAGTTGAAGACACACACGCAATGGTAAGCAACTTCAGTCACTGGAAATAAGCAACCTCCATACTTGACTGGCTGTTCTGAAGTATAGACATTATTCTTCTGGACAGCTCTGTGAGGCTAATAAAACTCTAACTCCCAGCTGTGATCGCCCCTGCTCCATCTTCTGGACATGTCTGCAAATCTAAGCAACTGTCTACCCGTGCACCTGGGTCTTCATTTGTGTCCGTTTATCTATCCCACGTGACGTCAAGCCCCACAGATACAGAACACACTGAGCCGTGCCAGTCAAAAAGCGTGAAATTATTCAGATGTAAATCGCGGCTCTCCAGTGATGTGACAGCTAATCTGAGCCACAAAATACCCTGTGATAGCCTTTTCCGCTCCCATATCCGTCATATTTCCAGCAGGGTGGTCCGACACAGAAATAAAACTCTCGAATTGAACAAAAAAAACGTTTTTAGCTTTCCATCTTGGGTCTGTCAACAGAGAGGGGGCTGTGTCCTTGAACGGGATACAGCCAAAAGATGAAAGAGAATATAAAATGTTTCCTCTCCGCTTTAGCTCAGTGGCTCTTCCCTGTCAGATGTGGACATGAATGGGCGAAGAGACAACAACAAAAAAATACTCCACAGGGGATTGTGAAGGCTAGTGCCAGAAGTTTAAAAGATAAGAGGCCAAGAAAGTTCTCAAATTGTACACTGAATGCTGGTGAAATATAAAGACTGAGTGAAGACAGGTCAAGAGATGAAAATGTTGGTTCTTCTCAGTGGGAGTGAACTGGATGTACAGTAAAGATTGGAGAGGTAGATCGTAGCTCGTAGCTTGTCCTCTGGTTCTCTCGAAGTCTTCAAACACAAGACAAATGGGAGACCTTTTTAATTTCCGAAGTTTTTGTGGAATAGGCTAAAGTTCCCGTCCAGCAACGAGACCAACGTGGAAACAGAAGAAGAAGATGAATTGACTGAATATCTGCTTCATTTATCAGAGATGTTTTAAAGTGTCATCTGAAACCCACCGGTGCGTGTCCGTTGGCAGTCCAATGCTAAAACAATATCACAAATGTAGTTTTTTTGGGTGAAAAAAAAAAGCAACGGTGCATGAATAATAGATGTCTGGCCCTCCTGAGCAAAGCGTCCTAATGGCTATCGATGTCTCCAGTTTCCATCAAATTGCTTCATATGAGAGCTTCAGTCCAAACGCAGAGGGGAAGATTTTCGGCGAGAGGAGACGAGGGAATAAAATTATCTCTGAATATTGAGACGCTTGGTCAGCCAATTCCTTTGTCCTGACGAGTATCGGGTCGCGGCAGGATTAGCCCATAACGTTAAATTATAGGCCCGATAAAGGAAGTGGGCCAAGAACCTTTCCTGTGACTCAAGATGGATGAGAGCGGAGGGGTGGATTCTGTTACATTTCGAATAACTTGTACTTTTAAAAAGCAATTTGAACTTTCATACAAGAGACTGGGCATATTCTCCCGGCATATTTGCTCAGTATGAGAAAAAATATAGTATAAAAATCATGATCAGCGGACAAGTCTGCCTACTCTTCAACCAAGCTGTAGTCTGTGGATAGCAAATTGCATTCTGTTTGTGGTAAATTTGACTTTTTGGCTTTCTTCGCTGCTCCTTAGGCACAACTACCTTCTTCCGCCCAGATCAAATTATTTGCCTCATTACAAGATTTGTTTTCATTGGCTGACGCTCATGTGGTACTAACTTGGCCTGTACGATGTTGACTTTTGAACAGAACTGTGAAGCAAAGCCAGATACTGCAGATGGCATCCCACCCTCCTCCATCCATCATCATTGTGTTCCCATGGACTCATTATTAAGCGATACGGCCAGCCTATTCTCCTCGCGCAAGTGTACTTTTTGTCTCCTCGTGTCGAGCCGAGAAGCATGATTTAGGAATTATGGAATTAGGGCAGCGTTCCCATGTCTGTTAATGGGAAAACTGCAGCGATGAAAGGGTGGGATCCTGACATCTGCACTGCCATAATACGTCCATTTAATCTTTGTTCTTTTACTTCCTTTCCTCCGATTCCTTCCTCCCTCTCGCCTTGTCTCAAACGCTTTCTCACATTAAAGTAATTACAGAGGAAATGGTAATTTTGGACTCTTCAGGCACCGGTGGACAAGGCGTGAAATATTGGAATAGTAAAATGGTGAATTGTAGGGGCTTGTATCGGTCAAAAGCGGGCATGAGGCAAGAGCAAGAAGCCCCTTAAAATTATATTTGGTAATTGAGTAAGTGAGTGAGAGTAAAAAGGGGTATTAATATGACTGCCAAGTGCTGTGCGGGCAGGCAAATAACTACACAGGGCTCAGATTTATAGCTCTTTACAAACTTCTCAAAGTGCAATCCTTCATGTCACACTTAGTGATCAAAAGCTGCTTCCGTGGCCATGTTTCCCAGAGCACACTGACTCACATTCTGTACCAATGGCCCCTTTGACCAGTATTGATCATGTTTGTTTTCATTCTCTCTTTGCAGCCTCCTTGAGTGTCTTGAAAAGCTGGCTCTTTGAGGTCTAGGACTACTGGACTGAAGGCAGAGTTAAAAATGTACCAATGACTACAGTTCTAATTGTTTGAGAAACACAGCAATTTACATGCACATTTCATACCATCTTATGCATTATACAGGAAGATAAGGTTGCTTTACTGTAAACCTGTCCTGGGCCTGTCCTCTCTTCCTCACGGCTCTGCACTGGAGAAATTGTGAAATGGTGAAGCATCAGAGGAAGTTAAGCTTGGACCATAGAGCCGTGCTTTGACACATCCCTTCGCAGAGCCACACTCAGAGAGGTCCAGATGGAGAGTGTGTTAATGCTGAATAATGCAGGCTATGTAGACTCTATAAAAGATACATGTGCTGAGAGATGGGCAGAGATCAGCGCGGCTAGCTCTGGGTCCTATTCCTTTTGCAAAACCACTGCTACCAAGTGATTGTTGTGTGGATAACCTATTTAACTCAAGCAGAAACTATTTAGATGTAGCCCACTCTCAGACAGAAAACATCTTTTAGACGGAGCTACTTGATAGGTCTGGCTGGCACCCTGCCTGCCTAGTGTCTTTGCAGTCACCTTGAACAGGCTTTTGTGGTTTCAAACCATAAAACTTGGGGAATTACACAGCACATTCAGCGCTGGAGGCTCAGATTTCTGAGCATCTCTCAGAATCGTTGTGGGGAGAGAGAAAAACATCCAGCGGAGTGCTCACACAGAGGGGAGGAGGGGGAGGTCCGGGTGAAGGGTAAATGCTGCACTCATGTGGGGAGAACGAGCAGCGCTGTCTCTCCTTGGAGTCTGATGACAAGCGCAGACGGGACATGCGCAGCGTCCCGTGCTGAGTTCAGGGCGAAAGCGAAACTCCAGGAATAACAAGACAAAACTCACTGGAAACTTAACAGAAGTTCAGAAGTTTGCGTTCTCTGTAACTTACTGTTATTGTATTCTTTATTTGGGAAAAATAGAAACAAAACACACTTCAGTAATAGAGGGAGGAGTGTAGTTTGCCAGCAATGTTACACAATGACTCAATTGGCCTAAGTAAAAACGAGACCTACTTGATGAAAATAAGTTTGAATTAAGTTTGGATTAATTAATAAGCTGTGATTAATTTCCATATGTCAACACAAGCTGGCCACGTATAGATTTATTATGGTGGAATAATAACAACAATTTTACTCAAGTAGAGGACCGCTGCTCGGCCACTTCAAATGAATAATCCCAAGTTAGCGTGTGATAGAACTTCTCCGAGATGAAAATACGTGTTGACAACTTGAGAGGGCTAAATGTAGGCCAATTTGTAATAAGCCTGGAATAGATACATTAATATAGCCTAATGCTTAAGTTACAGTAAAGGTTAGTCTGTTTCACTTTTAGTTTTCTGACCATGGGCGACCACCTTCAAATGGAAAGCCCCTGTGACGTCTCAGATTCCCCACGCTCCCTGAAAGCCTCTTTGACACACTTTGGAAACAGCAGCCGAGTGACTGACTGAAGGAATTCATCATCCGCAACTTTTTGGCACCGTCAAGTTTACATTCCTGCAAAGAAGGAGGAGCTGCGAGCCTCACGTTTAAACCGGGAGGACTAGCTGTAAGTACAGACTGCCCAGGTGAAACTTTTCCGTTTGTTTTCCACATCGGGATATTTGTCTGGCGGTGGCGATACTTGGTGGTGGACAGTAAAAGCGGAACTAGCTGACTGATTAGCACACGCTAAAGTTAGCCTAAAGTTGCGTGGATCTGAAAGTGTTCACGACATTTGAGACGAACGGCATATTTTACAATGTAAGGCTCATCTGTTTGACTAATTTCAATAGTTTGTTGTATTTATCACTTGTTATTTGAGCACAGGGGTTTTGTTTTTGCTGCTTCCTGTGTGTGTTGTCACTCTTTAGTGCCATCGGCAAGTCTCACGTCACATGTAAGTCAAGCGACCCACAGTCAAATATTACCTAGAGCTCAACTTTTACGCCTTTTTACGGAAACAACTGAATTACGAAAAGTCAGAGGTGTTTCTACAACGTTACTTCCCTTTTTATAAAAGTTTACTGAGCGGATATAACTCATCGAAAGTCATACTTCTGTGTAAACTAATGGAGTTTCGTGTAACCTTTGAGAGCTTCACGTAACTTGCCATTCATTACAATGTGTATAAACGCTTGTGTTTAGAATAATGGCGTCCTATGAAGTCTAATTTGTTATTTATCACAACAATGATTTTAAAATATCTCAGTCACTTATTATTTTTGGGTGTATTTATTTACAAGCCATCAGTTCACATTAGTACTCCATTTTATCCCATTTATCTTTGAAATTAAAGCCGGGGTACCTGACTTTTTGTTGTTGTAGAATAAATGTATTGTTGTCACCTCAGAGTATGTTGTAAACTAAGCAAAAAAACCGACCTTTTTGTATTGTCTTCACCTAAATGTTTATTGAGCGATAGTAGACATAAGTAGAATCTAAATTGGTGCAATTTATTTTGGGGGTGGTCCCCCCTGCTTCACTTTGCCACCACTCAAACCTGTACAGGGGTGTGAAACGTGCATATGAACAATTTGGATACACAGGAGGGATGTGACAGCAACATACGAGTTTGAGCAGGAAAATCAGGTTCCCCAGCTTTTAAAGAATATATTTTGTGAACATCTAGGGTTCATGAAATTCTGTTTAAAACTGGATTTTGCAGATTAAACGAAGATCGTGTGTTGGATGTGTGTGCTCCTCCATGACAAAAGAAGTCAGTTTGTGTGCCGTTGTCATGAGGCGGAGGAACCGGTTTGGGAGGAAGAACGAGAAATGCCTCCCTTCTCCCTCGGCATTGAAACCTTTAAGAAGTGCGCAGGTTTGGAGCTGTGACCAGTCGGCTGCAGCTCAGTCAATGTGAATGATAATACCACTGCGTACATGTCTTTTATGGCTTGTTAAACACTTACTTTTTTTATCCCCTGTGACACTGTGTTGCTGTTTTGTTATTGAGCGTGAAGTGTGGAAATGGGGGAAGTGGTGCTCGCTGTTAGGTTGTGATGGGCACAAATTGGACAAAAATGTCTTGTCATGTGTGGTTTAGGCGCTTCATTTCCAAAGGCAGCAGGCGGATCGATACACACAGTTACATAGAGGTTTATTTAGTGACACAAGTCATTGAGAGCGATCCAATGCTGACATGTTTATTCACCCACTCTTTGGTTGCAGTTCATCTTTTACGATGTGTGCCTACAGTAACTAAAGACTTTAGATGATTGTGAGCAGCAGATTAGTGATCGCTTAAAGGTGCATAATGCAACCTTTTATGTGGAACAAAAGTTGCTATTTGTGCGACTTCGTAATGTGTGACCCAGCTGCTGTATGAGCTTTTACTTTCCATCACAGTGGTCTCTAGGCCGGTCCAAGATTAAATGTTGGGAAGGTTTTCCTGCAGACTCACCAGAAAACCTACAAAACAATTGATCCTGGAGTGTTGTAGAGACCACCCTGATTGAAAGTAAAGGTGCCATGCTGACCACCCATACAGCCGCTGAGTCACTACAAAGTCAAATACGCACAAACATCAACTTTTTTTTCACAGATAAAAATGGCATAATGCACCTTTAACCTCTTAATCCCCACCATAACCGAATACGTTTTCTCCAGTTCAGCTTTACCCAAATCTTAAAGGTCATGTAAAATCGACTTTTTGGAGTTTTTAACCATGTTGTTATGCTATTTCCTGATCAAAAACACCCCCAGTGTTTTTTGACTTCTTTCACGCTGCTCCGCCCTCTCCTGGAAAACGACTGACTTGTTCAGTTGTGTCGTCAGAGCAGAACGGAAGTGCTCGACGTCTGTAATGTAATGCCTTACATTACAGTGGTGTTTTTAATTTGTAAAACAGCTTTTTCATTATTTCTGTCGTAAGAAAGAAATAAAAAATAAAATAAATGGAAATGCCTGACACATCCGCGCTGCCCCTGTGGAGTAAACAAACACACCCCCTGAGCGTCTGAACAGATGTCGTGTTTGCACCGAAAGCTGTGAAGAAGGAGCTCTTTCTAACCGACTCTGGAGTCTGGACACCTGTTCTTTTTTCTTACCTAACGATAATGTCACGGAGAAAAGCGCGTTTGGCTGCGAGGACAGGACTTTATTCAAACTTCCTAAAGAAGAGGCCACTCGCCAGAAGTTGGAATTTCTCTCCGGGATTCAGCGACTATCAGCCAAAATAGTGTTTGTCTGTAACGGTCACTTGACTGATAGATGCTTGGTGAACCTTGGCCAGAATCAAAGTGGATTAACTTTTATAACCAGCGATGATGGAGCGGCCAGAGCGGTGAGTCAATCAAACGTGTGTTAGCGTGTGTGTGTTAGCCATTTATGAAGCTGTGTTGCACATGTCAACTCCTTATAACTGCATCATGAAGTAACTTCCCTTTTGCTGTGATATTTATATTTTTCTATTACTGCTAAAGTTGTATGAGCCGAGAGAGGGGGCGGAGTTAACTGAATCCAAGCGTTTTGTCTTCCGTGTTTGAAAAATACCTCCAGAAAATACTTCAATTTATCACAAAATTAGTGCTCCATAGTGGTAAAGGTACAATATATCATAATAAAGCCTATACTTTACTTTGGAATGGCTAAAATAGCATGATACAGATCCTTTAAAGCTTCTTGACCTGAGAGCTTGCTGCCTATAGGCCAGGGTAACGACTCATTTGAAAGCTAAGGCCTAGAAAACTCATCTAAGCTTCTTCCTTGTTTTTGTTGTCAATTTTAGCCATTTGTGTTGCCTTTTTGTCACATTCTCATTGCTTTTTTTTGTAGCGTTTTGGCCGCATTTCTTTTTTAGTGTAATGTAACTGTGACAAAAACGTAACAAAAATGTGAACTCACCAGTCAAGAAGCTTTTAGATTTGGGTAAAGCTGAACTGGGGAAAATGTGCTCTGTTAAGGTGGGTGGAAAGAGGTGAAGTAGAAGTGTAAAATTGAGAAATATTTTGACCATCAGTTTTTTTAATAAAGGCTGTCCAGGTCTCCATCAGTGTTGATAAAATGCAACCCTTCTAAAGTTTTCTTTCACAGGGCCCAGGCCAATAGTCTGCCAGGAAGAGCAGTCAAGCTTGCGAACTAAGTGTCCCTTTTCTGTGTAAAAATGCAGAGTCAACACCATAAAATCCTGTGAAGAGACTGTTCCCTCCGGATGTGTGACTGCTGGCTGCGTGTTTGAGAGGGAAGGTGAAGTTCGGTGGTTACTTTGGAAACAGGGAAATGTCACGGGCGGAAAAAAAAAAGTCCACACACAGTAGAAGAGAAATGAGCTGTAAAAGATGAAAGTCATTGTGCAGTGTCACAGGAAACGTTTTAATTCACACAGATGGTGATCTTGTGATGAGACGTGCTCTCGTGAACTGAAGCCTTTTCATTATCAGAGCGAGCAACAAGCAACGCACTGTGAAGGCCATGAAGTGCACATTTCATCTGATCAAAGTGGATTTGTGTGCTTCTAGATAGTTTTGCCACGGGTGTAGTCCAGTATGTTGAGAAATTGATTAACTGAGGAAGACGCAAGAAGCTGGATCGACCTGATAAATGATTGAGAAGCAAACAAGTGCAAAGATCACGTCAGCGCATGATTGCTTATTGGATGCATTGTTCATCCCAAGTCTGGTTGTCATTTGGACTATTTAGACTTTAACAGAACTGCATGCTTTTAATTATTGTTTTCTGGCTTTGTTATTTGATTCTTTCACAGTATGATAAATGGACACTTGAGAATTCATTGATTAATTCATAGTTTTGTAAACCGTATACCAACTGCTTGTCAGTGCTATTTTTCATAATATCTTCTCTATTTCGGTACCAGCTTCATTAACACTCGTGTCGACAGTGGCTTGACTTGAGTTATGGCTAATCCCCCGCATTTCTAGTTTGTCAACACAAAAGGGCATCGCCACAGGGAGACGTTTCACAATAAGAGTCAGTGAGATGAGATCAGGTAAAGATACTTGGCTGTGAAATCTTTATTGGGATTAAAATCTAAACTACAGAGCCATAGTTCGTCACGTTACCGTTTGGATCATTCGAGTTATGTTTTCAAATTCATGTGGGACAATGAGTTGTCTTTGAAGCTTGCACGGTGGATTTATTTCATTGATTTTAAGTAAAAAATGGCAGAGGCCTGACATCTTTTATACAAATATATTATTATATGTCATATTGTTTCTTTGGTCAATCATTTTAGTTATTTCCTTTGTGTGACCAGAAGTTATTATGATGCTTTGATTTAACTCCCTGATCTTGGCTCGTTTTTATACCAGATAACACTCTTCAGCTGCTAACCCAAATACTTTTCTCCAAACATGCTGTGTAGATCATGAAAGTTAAAACACGCTACAAATAAAATATATATGTATGATCTCAGCCTCGAGAGAGACACGAGACTTTTGACTCTATTTGATCTGAGGCAACTGGCTGCATGAATGTGATTAAGCTTTTTCTTTTGATTTCACTTGAACTGGGGCGCGCTTGTGAGAAGACTTCTAAATTTAGTTTGATGCACTTTGCCAATGTCCAGTCTCGTGATTCAGAGTTCTCTGCCACTGCCTGCATATCCATAGATGTCCTTACTTTCTTAGCGTACATAACAAGGGACAACTTAAGTGAGGTCTTTCTCTAACTAGAGACCACAGGGTTGTGTGACATCTTTGTATTTAAATGCTTTGCAGATAAAGGACAGCAATGTTGAACTCTATGTAAGCTGACGACATGGCCATTGTTGGCCTGTTCCACAACGACATCAGTTGTAGTCATGAGGCTCATGTGCTGTGATGTAGACAGCACTTCCTGATTATCAATGTAAACAAGCCCAAAGGGCTAATCCTGTTCTGTTCAGTCTTGGTCCATCTCTGACCAGCTTGTGGAAGTTAAGTTAATAGCTTCAAGTACTCTGGTACCCACATTGATGACAAACTTAATTTTGCACAAATGTGGATTCCATTTATAAGAAAACCAACCAGAGACTATATGTGATCAGGAAGCTCAGAGGCTTTGGAAACAAGCTACAAAGAATCATAAAAAATGCAGGAAAGCTGATTGTCTGTGAGCAAAAATCACTGGATGTCCTTTCTCAGACAGCTCTGCGTAGAGCAGCCAAATCCATCGTCAGTGACTTGGAGCATCACTTGTTTGATGAGTTTAGTCTGATGCCCTGTGGGCGCCGCTCCAGAGTGCCTTTAGCTACAAAGAAGGTGTACAAAAAGCTCATTTGTTCCTAATACAATAAACCTGCTGAATAAGCGCTAGTGGCGTATGCAGCACATGCAATTGTTTTTATCATGAACTTATTGTCATTGTTAATTACTGTCTGTCTGGTCTATTGTGACTTTATGATTTTGTCACTGTGATGGTGAACCAAAGACAAATTTCCACCGAGGTGGACAATAAAGTCTAATCTAATCAGTAATTCCTAATATGAATGTATTCTTTCCAATCCACACGTCAACAACACAGGGTATTTGGATATGTTTTACATCTTTTGTTCCTCCCTGTATTTTCATGTCCATGTCCTGGTCTGTTTTCTTTCCTACATGTTGTTTTGTTGATGCAAAAAATTCCTTTTTTCAAAAATGTTGGTTTTACAAACTCCAGTTTAAACAAAAGGCCATTTCTGATGCTGCCAGTCCAAGGTACAGTGAGGAAAATAAGTATTTGAACACCCTGCTATTTTGCAAGTTCTCCCACTTAGAAATCATGGAGGGGTCTGAAATTGTCATCGTAGGTGCATGTCCACTGTGAGAGACATAATCTAAAAAAAAAAATCCAGAAATCACAATGTATGATTTTTTAACTATTTATTTGTATGATACAGCTGCAAATAAGTATTTGAACACCTGAGAAAATCAATGTTAATATTTGGTACAGTAGCCTTTGTTTGCAATTTACGGTGGTCAAACGTTTCCTGTAGTTTTTCACCAGGTTTGCACACACTGCAGGAGGGATTTTGGCCCACTCCTCCACACAGATCTTCTCTAGATCAGTCAGGTTCTGGGCTGTCGCTGAGAAACACGGAGTTTGAGCTCCCTCCAAAGATTCTCTATTGGGTTTAGGTCTGGAGACTGGCTAGGCCACGCCAGAACCTTGATATGCTTCTTACAGAGCCACTCCTTGGTTATCCTGGCTGTGTGCTTCGGGTCATTGTCATGTTGGAAGACCCAGCCTCGACCCATCTTCAATGCTCTAACTGAGGGAAGGAGGTTGTTCCCCAAAATCTCGCAATACATGGCCCCGGTCATCCTCTCCTTAATACAGTGCAGTCGCCTGTCCCATGTGCAGAAAAACACCCCCAAAGCATGATGCTACCACCCCCATGCTTCACAGTAGGGATGGTGTTCTTGGGATGGTACTCATCATTCTTCTTCCTCCAAACACGTTTAGTGGAATTATGACCAAAACGTTCCATTTTGGTCTCATCTGACCACATGACTTTCTCCCATGACTCCTCTGGATCATCCAAATGGTCATTGGCAAACTTAAGACGGGCCTTGACATGTGCTGGTTTAAGCAGGGGAACCTTCCGTGCCATGCATGATTTCAAACCATGACGTCTTAGTGTATTACCAACAGTAACCTTGGAAACGGTGGTCCCAGCTCTTTTCAGTCATTGACCAGCTCCCCCCGTGTAGTTCTGGGCTGATTTCTCACCTTTCTTAGGATCATTGAGACCCCACGAGGTGAGATCTTGCATGGAGCCCCAGTCCGAGGGAGATTGACAGTCATGTTTAGCTTCTTCCATTTTCTAATGATTGCTCCAACAGTGGACCTTTTTTCACCAAGCTGCTTGGCAATTTCCCCGTAGCCCTTTCCAACCTTGTGGAGGTGTACAATTTTGTCTCTAGTGTCTTTGGACAGCTCTTTGGTCTTGGCCATGTTAGTAGTTGGATTCTTACTGATTGTATGGGGTGGACAGGTGTCTTTATGCAGCTAAAGACCTCAAACAGGTGCATCTAAATGTAGGATAATAAATGGAGTGGAGGTGGACATTTTAAAGGCAGACTAACAGGTCTTTGAGGGTCAGAATTCTAGCTGATAGACAGGTGTTCAAATACTTATTTGCAGCTGTATCATACAAATAAATAGTTAAAAAATCATACATTGCGATTTCTGGATTTTTTTTTTAGATTATGTCTCTCACAGTGGACATGCACCTACGATGACAATTTCAGACCCCTCCATGATTTCTAAGTGGGAGAACTTGCAAAATAGCAGGGTGTTCAAATACTTATTTTCCTCACTGTATATCCGGGCTTGATACTTGATACACAAAAGCAAAGCAGCTACAAATACTGCTGTATAAAGATTAGCAAACTATTCAAATTTCCATTGCCATTTGGGAAATCTTCTTTGTTTTAACCGTTAATGTTTTGGTGCTATATTCCTGTAAATGCTTTAGTTTTATGGTTAATACCGAGTATCCATTGCTCAGTGAGCTTTCTCTTTTTCCTACAGGCCACAAAACATCGAGCTCGGAGCTGCTGGAGGAGCCTCCAAAACAGGCCAGACCAACATGGACGACATGACGGTGGAGCAGATGACCATGAGGGCCAACCAGGTCACTGACGAGGTACTGACCACTACAAACTACTTCATTTTATCATTCATTGACCCTCCTTTGGACATCTAGATCCTGAAAGTGATGGACTAGAGCTATTATTATTGTTGAATACCAATGTTTACCCGTTGCTTTGGACTGTTGCCCATCCCGTGGTAGAACATACGGCGAGCAGCTGTATCTGAAGCCGTTTTGTCAGCTGCCGTTGTTTAGCTTCTTTTTTACCGCTCTGCTCCAAAACCCTTGAGTTTGTGACACCTTTTGTTCCCACTGACCGCCGCCGCCTTTGTTCTTGAAACTGCCAATATACCGCGTTTCAGGCCTGCGAGGGGAGAGCTTTGACACCAGACGAGGCGCTGGGTGGAGTATACACTGTAGCTTCAAGGCTTCATGTAACAGGCTCACAGAGGCGTTAAAACAAAGCTGACAAATCCTGAGAGATAACATAGAAATACATGGATCTAAACCAGTGACCGGCGCTTTAGCCACTGAGGCAAAATACAAACTCAAATGGAGGTGCTGCTGTTAATAATTATTCAAGTATAAATTACACATTATTATATCTAATAGAGCTAGTTATTATGTTGAGAAAACCCTCGAGTCTTCTGGGATTAGTAACACATTACCATCCAAAGGAGAATTTAAAATGTAACATTCACATAAAAGTATTTGGCCATATTTTTCTTTCAAATAACAGTCAATCTCATACTACATCAAAATAACTACGCATTTTCCGTCTTCTACAACTGCTGCTACTTCAAATATTGCCACTTCTCACCTGAACTTTAACATTTCTCAGGTAAATCCTACTAAAGTAACATTTTTGTCTTTTATTCAAACCAAAAAAGTGCAATTAAATCACTTATGCATCTAGTTAAGTTCTTAAACTGTGTGTGTTATAAGAATAAAGATGCATAATTTCTCTCTTTATTTAAGGATCCCATTAGTCTTTACCAAAGCAAAGTCTACTCTTCCTGGGGTCCATTCTCATTATAAAAACATTACAAAGTTAAAGCATTAAATACATTCAAACACACATCAGTCAGGTGCATTACAGTTGGCATAGCAACATTAAGTCAGGATCATTTTTTCTTAAGATTTGTTTGAAAAGAAACACGATTATTTAAATACTTGTGTATATATATATAATGTTCTTGTTGACATGGATTACACATTAAAACCTCCATAAACTAAATGATTATGACGCCTGTCGTATCAAACGCAGTGTCAGGTGTTCGGGCTAATTTAGCAGTGACGGTGCCCCTCTGCGGCTTCGACAGCTCGGGTGTCGTCAGCCATGTTTAAGTGTTGTATTATGACACAGATAATTGTTTAATCAGCACTCCGGGGCATTGTACTATCAGCCAGCTGAATCTAATGGGCTAAATGAGCTTTCTGCGACTCAAGTGATAGAAATACGTCTCACCTTTAGCTCATTGTGCTATCTGCCCGTGTGTGTGTGGAAATAAACTCCACAGTTTATTTATTGTAATGTTGTTGAGGAGCGCACAGTCTTGTAGAAATGGGACTAATTCTCACAAAATGAGCTGACAAGCATTTTAAGAGACTCAAATGCACCATAGCACTAAATATTAAGGAATTCATGGGCTTTGTCGTTACTTTCTCCTCTTTTCGGATTGCAACAAAACACTGCAGAAGATGACACCGAACATGCTTCTAATGCTTTCCTAGACACTGCCAACACAATTTTTGCTGTAGATTATCAAAATAAAGCACTTGGAAGAAGAAAAGGCCTATTTACCCTCATGCTACTAATAGTCAAAGCTTTTAAACATCTCCCGTTATGAGTCAGGTCTAAGGAGAACTGAACACATGCCCTAAAAATGCTCTACATTATACAGGGTCATATTTTGAGGAAATAATGTACAACACATTTTCTTTCTTCTGCTGCTGTTGTCAGTGCCTTTAGAGTAACCGCATCACATCTGATTGATCTCAACTCTTTATCAGAAGAACATCAAAGTTCACCACAGGAAGAGGCTGCCTTTTAATCTGACTGAGTTTACCAGTTAATACCCAGTTACTAGAAACATGGCCATGTATTTATATGTTTACATATCACCATGTTCTATAATTCCACATCAAAAACAAAAACCTGCCTGTAGAAGCAGCATTTCCCTTAATTCACACAGATTGAGTCCTGTTTACTTGCTTGTTTTGTTTTCGTTTGTTTTCCTCTTTTAAGTGATTTAATCTGGATTTTCTGGATTGACTCAGTCCTCCACAATTTTAAAGCTCATCACCCATTCTGAGGAGTTCTTCGTTGCTTTCACTGTTTTATAATGTGTAATTCTCACTACTGCCTGCAGAGGCGCCGTCTCTCATTACTTACTATGTTTTTCTTACAAAGACATTATTTCACATTTTAAAGGACCCGAAGTATGTTTTTGAGCTGCAATATACTGTATGTGGTTGAGATGTGACACCTGGGATGAATGGACTGGTTACTAAATGAATACGTGTTTTTGTATTTGTGATATATTGGATATTGTTATGGTTTTTGTATTTAGGATTTTTTTGTGTAACCGTTGTTAAAACCCTCTTACCCCCCACCTTAACCAAGTGCATTTTCTCCAGTTCAGCTTCTTGACTGGAGAGCAACAGTGTAACGCCTCATTTGAAAGCTAAGGCCTACAAAACTGATTCTAACTTTTTTTGTTGCGTTGTCGCCGTGTTTTTGTCACGTTTTTGAAGCATTTTTGTCGTATTTTTGTCCGTTCTTTTGTTGCTCCCTCATAATTTATTTATTATTTATTTATTGCTTTTTTGTCGCTCTTTCGTTGCTATTTTGACGGGTTTTTTTTTAAAGAAGCTTTTAGATTTGTGAACAGGCGGGGGTTAAGAGGTTAAACCGTCTGAGCTGTATTTGATACTGATGTGTGAGATCGGGGGAGTTCTCCTGTGAGTTAGCCCTCTAGGATCCTTTTGTATTCCTTGTTCCCTTTAGCTTAGGGTCATTAAAACCACCCCCCCATGTGGTTTGTGCTGTAGTGGCACTACAAGGTACTAAGGAGAGACCTGTGGAGTAAAAAGCTCCAAAGGCAGAACTGAATGGAGAGCCTTATGCATAAAGCGCTCCACCTTCTGAATGTTAGTTTTAAAAGCTCACTGATCCATTTTCCCTCAGATGTGTGAAGGTTGATGGTCCCTGGCCAGGTTATGAATGCACAGCTTGTACTTTTGTTTAGAAATAAACCCTTTTAAAATTGGTTGGAATACTAGTAATGTCTTCAACTCTAAAACGAACATTGAAGAGTTAAAGGAATAGGCCACCGTTTTTACATACTGAGATATGTTCTTACCTTAGCTTAGACGAGTTCATTTGTACCTGTCTGGTCTCCACGTGTGCTTTCCATAACGTAACACAGCACAGACGGCGTTAGCATTTAGCCTCTCTCTTCTCCTCTATAGCTCCAAACGAGGTGAAGATGGAAGCTACCAAACTCTTCCACGTTTTCCCTTTTTATCCACTTAGAAAATCCACATTGTTTAGTTTTGTGTAATTATACTTTGTAGTATAACACTTCACGTAACCATATTTAAATAGGGAAAATGTGGAAGAGTTTGGTAGCTTCTATCTTCACCTCGTTTGGAGCTATAGAGGAGAAGAGAGAGGCTAAATGCTAACGCCGTCTGTGCTGTGTTTATGTTATGGAAGGCACACGTGGAGACCAGACAGGTACAAATGAACTCGTCTAAGCTAAGGTAAGAACATATCTCAGTATGTAAAACGGTGGCCTATTCCTTTAATTTTCAACCATGTCCACTAGGGAAATCTGTAAATGAGTTTTGTGCCGGGTCTTTCCTGTTGTTCAAAGACAACTGTTGGAAAAAGCTCATTTATCGACATTTCTGTTGCTTTTATGACAACAATTCTTAAACGTAACATTTCCTGTGTCCTTGCGTTAGTTTTAAAATGTAGTAATTAATCTGATTGTATTTAAAGTTGGTAAAAACGCTTCTCCTAACTGCCTTCATTTCTCGAGCCAGCACGCTGCCGCCTTAACTCCATTTAATCCCTCCCAAAATTGTGTTAAAAATACTTCGCCGTTGTCTGCGTCCCAAAGTCCCAATCTGGAAAATTTGGCCGCCTCCTCAGTCTCGGACTTAATTAGCCAAGATGAAGGACTTTGCACCATCGTAATATAATATTTACCCACCGCCCGACTCAAACCTGGCCAAGCTTCACAACAACGTCCTCCTTTTGCCAACTCACCGCTCGTCGGTTGTTCACAATAATACATTACCACCAGATCGGATGAGGAGGATGAGACGTCCCTGTTTTTTTCCCGTTAACGGTTCATTAGTGATGGAGAAAGTCGAGTCGTTTCCGAGCCGCGCTTTTTCAGACGCGTCGCTCCGGGCTCAGCATCTGCTATTAATAGAGCAGAGCCGCGCAACAACTCACCTGAGCCCACTGCCTTCCTCTGTGCACATTTCTCCTTTTGCGTGACTTCTGTTTCGGCTTAGATTATTATTAGCTTAACGGTGAAGATATTTGGATTTTATAGAAAGGACGGGGAGGAGAAATGAATTGAAATCCTGGTTATAGTTGGCACAAAAAGGCTGCAATTATTTAGATATTATGTCTCCTCTATAATGTTTTATTCAGACTCATAGTAGCCATTTAAATTAGTATGCCAAGAAGAGTGTAGTTAATTATTTTTAGCCATGGCAGTAACTTGCTCAATGTCCACGTCAGCTGAGCGAGGAAAGTAAAGCCGGTTTTATAAGTTTTACAGCACAGTGTTTGTGGACATGGCTACTGTTTCAGTCAGACTTTGAACACTTGGCACATCACTGTTGAACTAGCTGAACAAACACTTTTCTTGTCGCGATTTCGCACTAAAGAGACTTTGCTTTATCTTTACAAACCATTTACTGCAATACCTCAGCGTTATTTTTTTAGCTCATATCATCTGTCCCGCCCTCTAGTTGTTGTTGTCATTTATTAGCTTTCGCTTCTTGCTCTGAATTTACATTGTGTTGCGTAACCTTTTTAGTTTTCCCCATGACATCATTCTTTCAGTGGCCTCGGAACAAACAAGGTGTGGTTCATTTGCGTCGAGGCGCTTCTTTGTGACGAGTCAAAACAGTGAACCCGTGTTGTCACAATAATAACATTTCACACGTGATTTCGATCAGGAAAAAAACAAAACCTGATGGAGTGTTGACCTCTTAACCCCACATTGACCGAGCAGATTTTCTCCAGTTTGGCGCAAATTTTAAGGCTTCTTGGAAAAAAAGCATCAAAATAGTGAGGATGAAAACACAACAGAAAAGTGGCAAAAAGAGTGAAGAAAAAGCCACAAAAAAGTGTTACAACAGTACTGGAAATGCTACAGTAACACCATAGAAAAGTGACACACATGTGGCGAAAAAGCAACAAAAGAAAGACATGACCTGTTAGCCCCTCTCCCGCTTCAACCAAGCTCATTATCTCCAGTTCGGCTTTACCCAAATCTAAACGTTCCAGGACTGGAGAGAAACAGTGTAATGCCTCATTTTTTTTGGTAGATTTTTGTTGCATATTGATTACTTTTTGTTGCGTTCCGTTACATTTTTGTGGCTTTTTTTGTTTTCTGTTTGCTTTTTGTCCTTTGCTCTTTTGTCACGTTTGTGTCCCTTTTGGTTGCTTTTCCGGCGCGTTTTGTTTCCTTTTTCTGAAACATTTTTCGCTATTTTGATGCTTGTTTTTAAATTTGGGTAACGCCAAACTGGAGAAAATGTGCTCGGATCAGGCTGGCGTCTTCATCACTTTTTTTAAGCGATTTTAAAAGTGATGAAAAAGCAACAGAAGAGCGACAAAATGGTGGCAACAAAGAAGCGACAAATGACAACAATAACACATAAATAAAAAGTGACAAAACATGACAAACGTGTAAAAAGAGAGAGTGACAAAAGAGAAACCAGAAGCCGACCTGGAGAAAATGCGCTCAGTTAAGGCGGGGGTTAAGGGGTTAAAAAGAAAATCATGTTCGAGCCTAAGGTCCGATGACGTGGTTGTAATAGTGAGCTAGTTTCTCCATATTAATCTCATAGAAGAGGCGATTCAATAGTAGTAGTAGTTTGACAATTTTCTCCACCCGCTCATTGAAAGTAGTTAATCACAGAAGACGACATGCCGTTTTATCCACAAGGGAAACTCTGATCATCTAAAACAGAAGCGGGGAAGGTCATCGTTAAATGCGTTAACTATAAAAAGAGCCCCCAAAGAATAATCAAGAGTAAAACTGGGTCTAGGTGCCAGACAAGTTCAACCCCACTGCTATAAATCTAAGATGAATATATATTTTTAGAAGAAGATTTAAAACCCCTCTAAAGGCCGTGGATGCGTTGTTGTGATTGATAGAGACATGATTTAAGGATGTAAGAAGGCCTTTGTGAAGAAACTGGACATTCATTCATAATGTATTTGGCATTTCGACTGTAATAATGCTTAATAAATGCATTCCCCTCTGGTATATTGTCTAAGCGTGTGTCTTTTTCTCCGCAGTCCCTGGAGAGCACTCGTCGGATGCTACAGCTGGCAGAAGAGGTGAGTCTGCAGCCTACAGTGTTTATTTCCCAGGACACAAAACCAAATGTGCTCTGTTTGTTAGCATTTTGACCTTTCACCAAATTGATATACTCTATCCCCAGTTGTTCTGAAGTTTTCTAATTATTTTCTTCCAGAGCAAACAGACCGGCGTCAACACCATGGTGATGTTGGATCAGCAAGGAGGTAAATACCCATCACGATGCAGGGGTGGCATAACGCACTAGCATCATTTTAGCGCTCAGATCTCGAGTCGAGTCTTTTATGTGAGTTGTGTCATTTTAAAACTCGGAGTGTGAATGCCACATATGCTCATTTAAATGAAATAAATTACCCACTACCTTTGAACATCATGAGTCTAACCCTGTAGAACATTTTCCCCCATTTTCATAAATGCACCAGCTCAGTATTATTTTAATTTGAAGTGATATTTTCAAATCACACACTTCAGAGTATTTTTCTAGGTCAGTGCCAACATTTCTGTCATTTCTATATTTGCAGCAGGAAAATATCTTGTTACATATTCACAAAACTTTCTGTGGAGTTGGTTGCACAGAGGAGCAAGCTGTCAGACTCGGAGACGTCTGCACAAGCAGGAACTGTTGCCACACATCTACCTTCCTGGTCCTCCTGGCCAAGGTTTCTGAACTGTTGTGCAAAATTATACTTATCTTTATGAAATAACAGTGGCAAGTTAATCCACTATTAACCTGCACAGAACAATGAGGCTTTCACCTTCAAAAAGACTTCAAAAATTATATTCATTTATTCCTCTGGCATTTATGTCGTGTTTCCCTGACAGCAAACAACACACTTTTTCTTAAGAATAAAGTCAAAGTATTTGTGCTATAAATGCTAATGTTTCTCTGGTTCCCGCTGTGCGACCCACTTTCGTCCTCACAGGAACCGTTCAAGTTAATTATGTTTTTGAGGGAACCTTGAGAAAAAGAGTTGATACACAAACAGGGTGCAGCCAAGGTTTTCTAAAACGGTATCAAGAACTTTAAGGAGAAATCAACTTTTGTGTAAAAAAAAAAATTATGATGAATTTAAATATGGTGTCCTTGAACATTTGTACTCATAAAAAGGGCCTGAAACAATCCACAGTACTCAGCCCAGGGTGTTCATGACAAAAGACTTTACCACAGCGAGCTAAAGGTGACGTTGCGCTGATGTGAGTTCTGTGTGCGGTGTCCAGAGCAGCTGAGGCGTGCGGAGGAGGGCATGGACCAGATCAACCAGGACATGAAGATGGCCGAGAAAAACCTGACGGACCTCTCCAAGTGCTGGGGCTGTGCGTGTGCCCCTGTGACAGGTACAGGACAGACCCCCCCCGCTCCTCTGTCCCCTTTGCTTTATCCCTCCTCTCCCCTCCATCTCTCTGTCTCCTGTCTCTCCATCTCCCTCTACCCTTCCCTCCACTCCCCCTCCTCTGCTGGGACGCTCCACGCGCCGCTCACTCATGCCCAGTATTTATTTGCACCAGCTGAGTGATTTACCTGCATGTTTTCCCTTTTGGGTCTGAATGCATTTTCATCCCATTTATCAAACTATGGACTGCTCTTAGCTGTAGTTAACTTGACAAAAGCCAGACTGATATCACAGTGCGTTTATTAGCGCTTGTGATATCAGTCTGGCATGACTCCTGTTGAAATTGTTAATGAAGAGACACATTTAGCAGAGCATTTGCTGTGTGGATTCAGTGGATAAAATGTGTGAGCTTAATCCAAACGCAACTATGGTTCAAAATGTAGTTAAAATATTGATTCATTTGATGGCTTACGTTGTTTTTGCATTGTCGTGCTGTTGGGAGTCAATCAATCAAGTTTATTTCTATAGCACTTTACAACAACACCAGGAAGACCAAAGTGCTTCACAGAAAGATGAAAGTAGGAATAAAAGGCCTCATTGACTGATGGCAATTATTCCAAACAATTGGCCCTCCCCCTAATGGTCACCAATTCTGTGACAATCGCATAGAGGAGCTAGAAAAATGACTAAAGTTTTCAGTGTTGCTTTTGTTGTGTGTCAAAGAGGTACGATTAAATAGAATACTGATATAACAGGGTTCCACAGGGCATTAATAGTCATTATATGAATTGACTCTGCATAACTTCAAATCATAGCAACGCCGCCCAAGAATTGACTTCCTGTTTCAATCCAGCACGCCAAAATAAAAGCACTCAGTTCGTCTCATTGATTAGTTCAGCAGGTGCTTGCAACATTACAAGAATATAATTAAATACACATTTGAAGTGTTTTGTCTGTTAATAGGCAGAAAGAGAGTTGAACTGTATTAGGCATTAAAATGGCATTCACTTGCTCTGTCTTACCTGTAAAATATATGTTGTATCCAATATCTAAATTGTCGATGAAAAATATTTAATCCACTTAGAGGCATAATGCGCCCTCTGCCTCTGTTTATATCACATGGGCAAATGAAAAGTGAATCGTTCTGGTGCTTTTTCCTGATTGAACTTGCTGTGAAACGTTCTTCATGCTGTGCCACATTGTTTGCGTAGTACAATTATAACTGTCTAAAACTCACATAAAATCTTTCCACGCTTTCACTTTGAAGAGTGGGATACTTTGATGAATACCTGCAGATAAGGTAGGCGGTGTATCTCTGAAACGTTGTTGTTGTTTTGAGAAAGCTGCCATTGCACAAACGCATTTCTATTGTTACACTTATAATTTATTCATATTCCGGAAGATTTGACAAGTTTGACTTCTCTCCTCTGTAGGGTGTCGAGTATTGAGCACGACTCTCGGTACAAGCGCACCTGGGGCATCAACGATGGAGAGAACGACGGCAACAGCTCCGAGGTGGTGTCGAGACAACCCCCTGGCGTCCGCAACGGGCAGGCGGGACAGGTCAACGTGGCCCCTCCCCAGGCCACCGGACCATACATCAAGAGGTAAGAGTCTCACCGTACGTACAGTGGACATAATGTTGTTGTTAATCCTACGTGTCGATTCTCTCAGGATAACCAATGATGCTCGAGAAGATGAGATGGAGGAGAACCTGGACGCCGTGGGAGGCATCATCGGAAATCTGAAGAACATGGCTATGGACATGGGCAATGAAATAGACAAGCAGAACAAACACATCGACCGTATCACAGAGAAGGTAACAGCCACGACTGATGCGCTTTCCCCCAGTTCAAGGATCAAGATGACTATTATGTGGCTACATTAGATACGTCTCTCAGATGGCTTTTTTATGGAAGAGATAAATGTGTCAAGGTTAGGAAGCGGGCGGATACCTCAGATTATGTTGTGATTTGTGGCTATTTGGATTTTTAATACTTTGTGCATTGAAGGAGTTTCTGTCCATTAAAAAGTCATAAACATGTGCATAAATTTAACAGGATATATTTATCACCAAGGAGAAATTACACAGAAGAGTCTGCATTTACCCTGTAATTACTGTTTTTACTCATTTTTAATTATAAAATGGATGCACTGCACATCTTTACTTAATAGTTTGTGCTTTTAGTTTTGAAAATATAGTGGCTGCCCTAAAAAAAAGTCAAAACCCTGACCTGAGTTTGTTTCAGTTGGTCAGATTTAGGTTCAGCAACTTTGTGTGGCCAAATAATGAGGTCAGGTGGCAACATGAATGTACTGAATGACCAAGTTATTAGGAAAAATATGTATTTTTCTTCCCTTCTAAGATGATAATTCTAGGTTAATTGGGTTCAAATTGTGAAAGAGTGGTTCATTTTTACACATGGATTGGCCTCCACAGAGTCTAGACCCAAACCCCATTGAGAATCTTTGGGATGTGCTAGAGAAGTCTTGCACAGTGGCTACGTTTACATGGAGACCACAAATCTGATCATAATCTGGTTTCTGGAGATTATGCCGTTTTACAATAATCTGATATACATTATCTGATATTGATATAATCTGATTTCTTCCTAATCTTTCACACACGTGCATAAACTAACCAGGAAAATACAGTAAAACTGCTTTTTTTTTTTTTTTTTTACTGGTGAAACTCGGAAATTGGAATATCGTTCAAAAGTTCATTTATTTCTGTAATTCAGTTTAAACTGCGAAACTAATATATGATAAACTCATTACATGCAAAGTGACTTATGTCAAGCCTTTATTTATCATTTTGATGATTTTAATTTTATGCGATTTTTCATTTGGACTTTTTACAAGATGAGCCATAATAAAAATTGCAGTATTTTCTGGACTATAAGTCGCTCCGGAGTATAAGACGCACTGTCAAACATTGCCTAATGAAAAAAACAACCGGCTGAATATGCTAACGTAACGCATGGTTAGCTACATGAAGCATAAACTTCTGAACAATCGCCTGGACACGGAGGACACCTGGACACGGAGGCGTAACTGCTCCGTTGACAAGCCTCTCCCAACAGCACGTTGTTTAAGCTCCCATTTGTAAACTCGTTCCTCTAGCTGTGGCCGTAGCTTTTAGCCCGTGATTAGCTTTTTTTGTTTACATCATTGTAGTAACCTCCGCTTCTCACTCACTCCAAATGTTCTTTCTGCTGCTCGATTAGCCCTCGCATGTGAAATTAGATATTTGGATTAAAGGGGAAAAAAACACATATTAGTGGTAAAATGCACCCCCAGCCAAACTACAAAAAAAGTGCGACTTATAGTCCAGAAAATAAGGTATAACAAATAAAGGCTATACATATCTCACTTTGCATGTAATGAGTCTATCATATATTAGATTCACAGTTTAAGTTCAATAACAGAAATAAATGAACTTTTTGACAATATTCTAATTTTCCAAGTTTCACATATATATGTTGTTGTGTGTTGTTGTTTTATATATATATATATACAATTATAAAAAATGTCAAATTAGTTTTAGAGTAAGTGTGCGGCTGACAATCGACCTGACTGAAGTGGGGCAGGGTGATAATTCATTTGTTCTAAAATCCAAATCTGCAGTGGCTCATGTAGAACTTGGAGTTTTGGATTCTCAGATTTCTGAAGAGAATGTAAAAACATCAGATCTGATTTCTCCAGTTATCTGATTTTTCAGACCATGTAAACGTAGCCAGTGATAAAATATTGGTGAAACACTGCTTCAATCAAAGCTAAATGTGGTCTAACAAAATAATAGTGTGTGTGCATTAAGCTGATTGTTTTGAGCTTATTTTGTTTCTCCTTTTCAGGCGGATATGAACAAGTGCGCATCGACGAGGCGAACACTCGAGCCAACAAACTCATCCAGTAGAGACCGCACCTCTGCTCTGGGCCAGTCTTTTTGTCCTCACAGTCTCTGCCTCGTCACACCACACACATTGCATTTAAACACACCGGCACATACAGCACCAACATGTTACCTTCACAAAAAGAAAAATCAGGAAGAATGTAACGGCAGCAGTGTCCTTAGCCTTAACTGCACTAAGATGTAAATAAAATACTTATATTTTAATAATTGGACCCTTTTGTTAGTATAGCCACACATTCACTCACACTGTTATCTTGCTGGACTTTGAAAGCAGCACAGGCATCAGAAAAACGCACCAGAGAGGGAGCGCCTGAATGCCTCACCACTGCTGATGTTTCCAAATATAAACCAGGGCTATATTGTATCATATCATCTTTTAAAAGAAAGAGAAACTACTCCTTTTAGTTCTCTCTCCATAATGTGTATTTTTGAATGAGTGCATGTATTCACTGCCTTGTTTATTGTTAGTTTAATCTAAGGAGAAAGCAGCCTTAATAACCTATTGGTTCTTTGTGTAATTAGATCAACTGTGTAATGTTTTTTTGCTTATTTAATTCTTCCGTACCAATCAGAAGTGACTTGTGAATAAAGTGATCTTTTGTAAGGCTTTTTTCCCATGCCATTTTTGTCATTTCAAAGTGATGTTTGTGCTTTGTAACTATGTTGTATGCACCGATCAAGCATAACAATATGACCTAATATGGAGACGAATTCAGACTTTTCCGACAAATAATCGCGATAAGATTTGGTGTTTGTGTCTTAAAATCAAGCAATTGAAATATGTACAGCTTGTATAGCGGTGAGGACGTCTAAAGTACAGCATTGAGCAATTTGAGCTTCACAAACAAATTATGCTGGTTCAAAAACTTCATCTAAACGTCTACAAAATGCTGCTCTGGAGTGCCCCTGTTCTTTTGCATCTCGTGATGGTCGGAGGGGCCGATGGCACAGACTGGAGCCTCACTTCCGTCGGTCTACCCCAGGGCAGCTGTGGCTCTTTGAGTGTCCAGAGAAGCGCTGTGTAAAACAAATGGCTTATCTACAAAATGATCCATGTAGAGAAGATAAGTGATGTGCACAGTCCATTTTTTTGCTACAGATTAGACAGATGGTCATAATCTTTTGCCTCATCGGTGCATAATTGTCTATGTGATACATTCAATGCTGGAACCTACCCCTGAGTGAAAGCAATTTAGCTTTTTGTTTGTAACTTTTGTGAACGAATGACAAGTCAGAGTTATTGTAAGCGTTTGGGAGAATATGTTCAAAGTTCTGTCTCTTCAGTCCTGAGAAATCGTCTTGTAAATCTCTTCAAGTCCTTCACTCGTGTAAAAAGAACAATTCTCTGTTATTTTTACCTTTGTCAATCTATTTGGGAAACGCTAGATTCCTTATTCTTTTTTTTTTGTGGAGGTTATTTATGTTTCCTTTTCGACTAGATAAATGAATTCTCAAACCCTCCCCATCCGTACCATGCAATCATTTCACTAATCTAATTTATTCTCAGTTTCCCTGTTAATAGAGATTTATAGGACCCAGGAGGAGATTAACAGACTTTGCCGGGTTCCTACACAAGTCCGGGAGCGCATGAAAAATTAATTTCCCCAACTTTATAATTGCAGGAAAAAGGCGATGAAAACAAATTTCCCAGTTTGGGAGCACACGGCTTTTCTTGTCGCGTGACGGCTCGGGTAGATTTTTGCAAATTTCACTTTACTAGGTCATTATCTCATCTACAGAGCTGTGCAAAGTCTTTGAGTTTGAAGATGTGGTGGACAAAAACGTGTATAGTTAAAAGACACAAATCAAAGAAGAACTAATTAAAACTTATTTTCAGAGCAATGCCTTGTGTTTCTGCCAAGATGCTCGTCTTTTCATACTATGATAGAGAGATAGTGCCCAGACCGAAATACTGTTAACCTTTTGCAACAAATCCCCAAATCTCTCACAATGGTCAATCTCCAGCGAGGTTGTCCATGAGATGTGTGTCCCTACCTTCACCATTTGCACAGCACTGTCCCAACACGTTTATTAAATCAAACCACAAAAACTTTGTTACTCTTATGCACAGTTTCCCCTCCATAAACGGCTGTGTTATAACAGCCAACGCTCACACCAGCAGTGCCTCCAACGCCGAGCCTAGCACAGCCGAATGATTATATCTGATGATGGAAAAGCGTAATTTGTTTTGTTGAAGCTGTAGCCAAGCTGAGGAGATTATGGCTGGCAGCGAGAAGTATACATGCAAATGAATGTTTAGAGAGAAAACTCCTGGCGGGCTCTGTACTGTGCGACCTCGCTGTGCAAAATTGGCTAATGATAAAGTGATATAGTGCAGTGAAAAGGGGAGAGGGAAAAAAAAAAAGATATGAATCCATCTTATTTGTTTTGAATAAGATGATCGTTTGTATGCCATCGCTTCAGGCGTGACATGTGTTGGTTTGTGAAGATGGCATTGAACTACCCAAGGTTTTGTGTGGCTGTAAACAAGCATCTTTAGCTGTTGTCGAAAACATGTATGCACTAATTACTAGGGTTGTGTATGCATAGCTATACCACAACTGCCACAGGATATGAAACTATTGTCTATTATGTTCATATGCAGCTCATCTGATATAAGCTTGGTTAACAGAGAAACGAATAGTAATGCCTTTTGGACCACACTGCCTGTACTGTTCATCATGCACAATAAAGCTCTTATTGAATCTATACTATTGTAAGTGCGTGCTGTATTTCTGTCCTTGGGCAAGACACTTCACACACTTTGCCTGTGTGTGTGAGTGAGTGAATGGTTGTGGTTGGGGCCAGTGTTGCGCATGCTTAGCCTCGCTTCTGTCAGTCTACCCCAGGGCAGCTGTGACCCAAAGTAAAGCTCCACGTTCTACAAATCCAGTGTTGTATATATATACCTCATTGGGTGTTCTGTTTGCATATTTTTAAGTAATTGACAGTATTTCTCAGATTTCTTTGAGTGCTTTAACTCTTTAAAAACTCCCTGATTTGTGAGGCCAGAGGTTCTATGCGTTGCTTACAGTAGGGCTGGGCACCGTTACTTTTTTTTTTTTTCCAATAGCAGTACTTTAATGATACTTGGTTTTCGACATGGGTACCTGAACGAACAAAACTTGGATCTAAACAGAGATTCGTTTCCTGCTTAAATTTTTTCTATACCGGTGGTACCTTTTTTTTTCGATATCATACTGGTATCGTTTAACAGTACCCATTCCTAGTGTGGAGTGAATAATGACTGCAGTGTAACAAAAAAAACTGAAAAAGTATTGTTCATTTTATACTTTATTCTCTCAAAAGGTACTGAAACCTGTCAACATTTCTGTATATTTTACACAGCTAGTAGAGAGTACAAAATGCAGTTTAAAAACCACAGAACAGAAAAGGCAGGTGCGGTGCCCTGGGCGAACAAAGTGAATGAAGGAAGTGTCTGTAAGTTGCACGATGTAAAGAGGGACTGGTTAAAATAACACTGGAAATCGGTGACATGCCAGGCCATTGTGATAGGCTTTTGTGAAGATGTATGGCTTTCTTCACTTAAGATTGGCTTTAATTCCTTTTCAGAGTATTGATAGGTACTGATCTATCGCACCCACCACAAAATAGTCATGGTTTTGGAGCAGAGTTTGAAGCGAGCCAGCAGTTGGAGAGTTTACCTCAGTTAGTCCTTAGAAAACATGTATATGTGTAAATGTAGTCTCTGACAAAATGGCTTATTGTATGTTCACTTCTTTCTACTTTACATTCATAGAAAAGTCACATTCCTCCGGTCCCATGCTGCTCCTGCCTATTCCTCATTTCGGGGTAATACGGGTGCACCGTGCATGGTCCAATGTGTGTTTTGGGGAAAAGCTCTTCAAAAGTTGTCCCTCCTAGACTCTAGTTTGTTCTGGCTTAAAAACTCAAACTCTTGGCATAACCTTCAACAAAATGATAGTGATGTGTCGCTACAAGCCAAATCAGGCCATTGTCCAAAAGTCCATCGCTCTTGATTTAAAAACCTCTCCATAGCACCAGGTCAAAGCAAATGTAAAACTTATATTGTAGGCATGCATCTGTAGATATACTGCATACATGGTGAATACATGAAATTTAGAGTTCATACATGAGTGTTGATTACATTTCAAGTGGATTGAAAATTTCTTCAAGACAGAATCCCCAACCACCATTTTAACAAAACCAGTGGTCCGGACAGTGCATAGATTGTGTTGATGCATCCCTGTGGTAATACTGTACAGCACTCCCCTCTAAACAACCTCTTAACAAATGCATTTACAAAGCTTCACTTTATGGCTCTCTGTAGCTCTCCCAATTCAAACAGCACAGTATTACAGTTCACAACCATTTATAAGGCAGATTATACAAGTTCCTTGTGTACACACCTCGACTTGATACACGTCTATGGCCTGACATCCCAAACTGAAGCAAACGTAACAATAGTACAATCTTTGGTTGAGTGTGAAAAGAGCGTTCCTGTGCTTTAATTTATCATTTGGAAAAAAAGAACAAAAAAGTGGACCTTTACAATGAAATGCTGCTTAAATACAAGCAAATAGTGGCATAAACCTAAGCTACAATAATTATATTTTTCTTGAAAAATAAAAACAAATCTCATTTAAAGCTTTCTCTGGTGGCTTGTACACAAAATCTCCTTCCTGGTTTGGGGTTGCCAGGGTAACCCCCTGATAGCCCTCTGTCCTCTCACTTCTTCTTAGCGAAGCGGCTGAACTTCTTCTCCTTGTCTTTCTTGGCAGCGCTGGACTCCGGGGTGGAGGAGGAGACCGGGGGCAGGCTCTGGGTTTTGGCCCCTAAGGGCCCCTGTTCTGTTGGGGCCTCCATGGCCCTCTCTATGGCCTGACTCCAGCGCTGCAGCTCCTCCTAAACACACACACATATACTGTAAAGGCAGTCCAAGGGCACTGTGCTCTGTCTGCTGGGACAGCCAAATTTACAAGAATATTCATTTAGAGATGACATTTAAAATAGGACACGGCTGTGACTAAACCAAGGTTGTACAGTCACATAAATGCACATATGCTGCCTGTGCTAGAGGTTATCCACTAAACTGCAGGAATGATACATCTTACTGTACAGCTTTGTTTGATTTGGCGTGAGATATGTAGATACTTAATAGCGAGAGGCCATACTCACCTCATCTTTGCATTGGAACAGATATTCACTGCCGTCTGTCAGACTGTGGAGACAAGGACAAACATGTTTTAAAGTCATGTCTTACAAACAAAGCTCTGAATAACTTGGACTAATCATTATTTTGACCAAAACGTCCCCACGCACATGTCCTTGTCTAATTATTGTACAAGCAGCCGGTCTCTTGGCACTTCGTTTGTCTGGAGACTTACCGCAGTTTGGCCACGTGCTTCTTCTTCTTGTAGTTGCTGAGGATTTCCCAGATGGCGCCGGTGAGCGTCAGGGGCTCCTCTCCATGGTACGTCAGGCCCTGCCCGAAGCTCTTGGCGTCTTTATAGACGCTGAGCTGCCCTGGCCTCAACACGCAGTACAGGTTGGTCCAAGACCTGGAGGGGCAGCGAGCAATTTAACATGAACAATTAACAACTTTCTGCTCAGCTCTCTCTCTCTAATAAACCAAATCATAATCAATGTAATTCATCACACTGGGAACAACAGACTCATTAAGTTTTCATTTGGATAATTATCAATACACAATGTTCCGGAGCTTATTGTTACAGCCAGGGAAAACATATCCTTTGTAAAAGGGTAAGAGGCATAAACAAAATGTATTGTAAAGCTAGCCTAGCACTTATAAAAATGTAAATTGTTGTATCATGTAAGCCATTTAAACAATACGTGTGGCTTTGATAACCCTCTGAGACGGACAGAAAAACAAAATGTTCTACCATAAAAGCCTCAAATCTCTACTGAATAAAGCAATTACTTAATGGCAGGCAAAAATAGATATGGTGTTTCTAAACATTCATAAAAACAACTAACTGCACTTTTTGTGAGAGTTAAAACTAAATGTCAGTATCAGATTTCAACATCATAACAAAATATATAGAAGACATAGCAGGGTATGATTACATCTTGACCTGCTGTAGGTTAAAACAATGTACGTATGAAATGGGAACACTTATTGACCTGTTGGACGCCTTCTTCCCGGTGCCCTCCACGTCAAGCTTGCGCCCCAGCAGCCCCTCCAGCAGCACGGCCTGGGCCGGGCTCTGCAGGGACTCCAGGGGTAAAGTGAAGGCCCGCTCTGGTTCTTTCAGGCTGGGCACAGACACAGAGGGATCCAGCTCCAGGGACCTACTCTCCTTCATCTCAGACTCAATGGGGACTGTAGTGTCTCCCGCCGTCCCCTCCAACTGACTGGTGCTGGGGACCGCCGCTCCTGATGCAGACTGCAGAGGGAAATAGAGATGATATATATATATATATATATATATATATATATATATATATATATATATATATATATATACATTTAAAATGAGTAATGAGTAGTAATCAAAATGTATACAATATTTTTGTTATTACAGACAAAAACATTAATTATTTTAGCTTGTATTCAGGAAATGTCTGGTGCTGTGTTCTGTAATATAGAGCTTTTTTTTCTACAAAAGCCCAACTGTCCTCCATTCTGATGAGGGGGTAATCCAAAATGAACAATATGAAGTGTTTGTTACAGAAGTATCTTAATCAGATTGAAGGTTTTTAGTGTAATAAGTTTGGTTTGCTGATATATTGACTAGGAATAAAGTTAGTTTGCACTGAAAGTATTCAAAGTTGGAAAGTAACAGAGATTAATTGCGAGATAAATGGGCAGGGAAAGCAACAGGAGAGTCTGGACGTGGTTAAACTAACGTGACACTTATTGAACTGTGTGGAGTTAATGCTAATGAGATGCGGAGGTGACGGTCAGTGACGGACCAGAGTCTGCTCCTCCACTGTGTAGAACTGAGACTCCTCCGCAAAACCAGTGTCTTCTTTCCTAAAGGCAAGGCAAGTTTATTTGTAGAGCACAATTCATACACAAGGCAATTCAAAGTGCTTCACAGTTGCATAAAATTACAAGAAAACAGATCAAATCAATCAATAAAAAAGTGCAGATAAAATACGTTCAGTTTTCATATGCACAGGTAAAAAGAGCTGTTTTCAGCCTAGATTTGAACATTGTCAGAGTTGAAGCCTGAAGGGAGAAGAAAAATTACAAAAATATTGTTATTAATAATGTAATATGTACAAAAATGAAATTGTCTATCGAGATGTAGGTTTGGTCCACATCGTCTACATTCGTAAATCAGTCTTATCCACAAACATGACCATCTCAGTACCTGCACCATGACACCTCTCAATGGCTTTGAGGTGCTGTCATAGGATCTCAAAGAATTTTTTTTTATCCCGGTCGGTCGGCAGTATCAAGAGTAAGTAAAACTTCACTCAGTATGGACACCTGCAATTGTAGTTTCTGCCTGGTGTTGTACTTTTGTAGCTGCAGTGAGTTGTCTTATCCAGTTTTCTTATGTGTGTTCAATGCATTTTCATACAATTTATTACTTTGGAAGAAAATACATCACACACCTTTGTTACGCACACCTTCTTTGTTGTTTCAAAGGAGTTGCATGATAGTCCCATCACACTGGATGAGCTCTGTTCTCATCCAGTGTGATAAATATGTATGTTTGCACATCACCGTCTATACAAAAGCGTTCTTTCAACAACAGCCCATTACTGACTTGCCTCCAGTCTCATTCAGTTACTCTCAGTTTTTGTCCTTGTAACTCAGTGTAATCCTGGTTATTTTGCGGGACCGTCCTGTGTAGACTGTGTACCTGCTCTCTCGCTCCTCGTCTTTAATGAACTGCTCCATCTCCTGCTGCTGCCTCCTCAGGCTCAGCAGCTCCAACTGCAACACACAGACACACTCCGATCAATAACTAATCCATTACGGCTTACGATTTACTGCCACGTCCACACAGCCCGCGGCCCCACTCCGATATTTGGTAAAGAGTAAAAGACAAAAGAGTTCAGTTTGTGTAAATAAAACTGATCTGCCCAAATTCACCAATGATGAAATCGGTTCGCAATAGCATTCATTTAACAACAAGAGTGTGGCTGCCTTTTGGTGTAGAGATTGTCCTTGTGTCATCAAAACCACTAAGATGTCTGGAATTCCTCGAACATAATAACAAATTTAAGTAGATTTGAATAGTAAAATACTGGAATTATTGTACTCTGAGTTATCACTGATAACTATTGTCTCCAAATATAGTCGTACCGTAGTGAGTCGCTCCAGAGCAGAGAAGCGCTCCTCCCATGTTGCGGTGGACTTTTCGAAAGCCTCGTGTCTCTTGATGAGCTTCTCCACCTCGTCCACGTTGTGTCCCAGATCCCGACTGGAAACGTAGGGCTCCTGCGCGATCAGCCAGGCCTCCGCCACCGAGGCATCCCGGGCAAACTGGCACACCTCGAGAACTGGAGAGGATATGGTGTGTTTCACATACAGTAGATTAAGATGTGTTTACTGTCATGAATTAAAAGACTTAAATAATTTCAAATGAGATGGAATAGAGATCCTGAAAGTATATCGTATCTTGACGATATGTGTGAGGTTGCACAGTTTTGGCTATTGCAATTAAAGCTGCAATCAGTAGACTGCACAGAGATAGGAAGTACAATATACTTTGCAAACAACATTATATCCTTTCTTTATGGGGTCTAACTGTACAATTTGCCAACCCTGTAGATTAAACTTTGACAAACTTGTTTGGACATGCCTTTGATCCGAGTATTTGTTTAGCAATCCATATTTCAAGTCTTCTCTCAAATGTTTATACTTCTGGACATGTTTAGAATGTCCAATGTGGACTCAATTAACTGGATCAGAGGGAAAACTGCAGCTCTAAAAGGGTACACTAAGTATCAGAAGCGGACCAAGAAAGCAACGGTGGCACGACTCAAATTCTTGTTTCCCAGTAATGTGCAGAGTAGCATTTTAGCCACGTGGTCATAATGTTAGTCTCCATCAGAACTATCCACTTGAATCTTGAGTCTGTCTTGGCAACGTTCTAGTTTTTAAGGCTATTTTCTAATGCTATTTGGACATTGCCTTTTTGCTTGCCATCTCATTGTGTGAACACTTTTGCACAGTGAAATTAAGCCTTGCATTTTGTGAGGTTTTTGTAGGTCAAAGTTGCTGCTTTACTCACGCAGTCGGAGCCAGTCCCATCTGTCGTCCACTTGAACATCATCTCCTTCCTCTTCTCCATGAGCTGCACCAGCTTCTCTTTGATCTGACACAGGCAGTTAAGACAGCCCAGGTTACGTATCTGTTTTATTAAACAGCCCCAGCCCCCTAGACTATAGACTATTAGGCTTTAAGACGTTGTATCGCAGAGTGATTAACCCTGAACTACAATCAGGCCTGGGTCAATTGCTCATTTAAATTCTCTCACCTCCTCCACTTGTAATTAGTGTTTGCTTTATAGTCTCCCCTGTGCATTTAAGGGGATTCTTTTTACTTTTTCTTTTCAGGATGCCCAATTGGTTCTCAGACTTCTACAATCGCGGCCAGAAAAGTAATTAATTCTCGAGAAGGCAGTGGTTTTGAAAGATGAAAGAAAGCTACGGCTACATCAGCGGTTCTCAAAAGGCAGGTGCAGGTCCCGCAAGTGGTACACAGTCTCTGCATTTGAGTACATGAGACACCCCCCTCCCCATCAAGCCCCAATCCAGTTTTAATCCACAAGTATTTAACAAGTTTACAGCTGCTAGTTTAAATCTTACAAGGGCCAAATTTAAGTGAACATTGATAAAACAACAGGACTGTAAATAACACATAATACTGTAAAACACAACTAATGCCCTAAAACCACTGTATACATTCTGATATTAAAAAACTCTTATTGTGCAAACCTTGTAGTCATACCCCAGAACACTTGCTGCTGTTATTGCAGAAAAAGGGGGGTTCCACAAAGTATTAAGTCATGCTGTATGAATACTTATGCACGCCCACTTTTCACTTTTCTACTATTTGTTTTTTAAATAACAGAATCATGTATCATTTTGCTTTCACTTCACAGTTGTCTGTTACTTGTGTGTGAACTTTCAGTAAAAAATTCTAAATAAAATCTTTACGTTTAGGGTTGTAAACATGACAAAATGTGCAAAACTTCAAGGTGTATTAGTACTTTCGCAAGGCACTGTATTGTCTTTAGAGCCTTAAAAGACCCCTCCTACTTTTATAATGATTTCTAAAATATTTTACTGAATGAGAAAACTCCGCTGTGATATTGGCTACGTGTCTTATTTTGGACTGTGTTTAAGTAACACCCACCTCTGCAGAGTCACGGTGCTTGCGTGCCAGCAGAGCTTTGCCCAGATCTATGCAGCCTGTGAATTTGGCTCCACGGGCCTCAATCTCGGAGCGGATCCCCTGGTGATACTTCTGTAGCAACTCCACAGAGGAGACGTCCCTGAGGAGAGGGAAGAAAGAGAGTAATCACTGCTCACTAAAGCATGATATGCATCTACACCTAATGGAGAAGGTCTGAACTGCAGCTGTGCGCACTAAGATAATGACTAGACTTT
The DNA here is from genome assembly GCA_007210695.1 of Neogobius melanostomus. NCBI lineage: Eukaryota > Metazoa > Chordata > Actinopteri > Gobiiformes > Gobiidae > Neogobius > Neogobius melanostomus. The sequence continues at coordinate 530,991 of VHKM01000657.1, read as the reverse complement.
ACAATAACAGTAATTGGGCTACATTTAATTAATTGCAGCCTGAGTTACAAAATATTATGCAGATTAAAGTTACATAGAAATCTAAGGCTGTTAAGTCTGCCTTCATTTTAAAAGTGCATTTGCGTAATTAAGATAAATTGTGCAGCAAATTTTATGCAACTACATTTCAACTGATTCAAACATTTTCTTGGGCTTTTACTTGTTACCTGCCTTGACCCTAAAGCATAAAAGTGAAGCTATTTCTCATGGCCGAAGGTATTCCTAGCATGTGGTATTGGTTATTGTTGTACATAAAAAGTGCTGCATAACAACACACTAACCCCATTGTTTCTTACCTTGGCTTCTCCTGCGTCTCTATCTGCTGGATGATGCTCTCCATCCAGGCCATGAGGTCTCGGACCATGGTGAAGAACTTGAACTTGTCCGCAGTGTCCACGAGCTGCGCCCTGCGGCCGTCACTGGCCTCTAACAGACTCTTCCAGGCCTGCAGGACGTCCCGCTCTGAGGCCGCAATAGCCTCCGCCTGCTCCCCTGCATACTGGGCGTGGAGCCGGGCCGCTGTCTCCTGGTACTGCTGCACCTGATGAGGGAACAGGTGAAGAAACAGTAAAATATTAGGAACATATTCTTATGGAGCATGTCCCATAAGGATTTTTATTCCTGTGTTATTTATTGTAGTCACTTTCAAAGTCTTTGTGTGAGTACAGTATAAGCAACTGAAAGACTGAATTTTCTTTCGAAACTAATGTGTTTCTCTTTGTTAAAGTTTTCCCTTCCTCTGATTTTTTTTCTGTCTTGAGTTTTCTTGCTTGCTGAAAAGAAAAAGAGGGTCTAAGCCTTAGACTCTAAGGTCAGAGAACGCCCCGGGACAATCATCCATCTGCTGCTTCACTGTCAACAGTTGGACTTTGGGACATTTGTCTGTTTGGTTTGCTCGATTTTTCTTTGTTGATTTTCAAACTGCTCTGTTTGATCAACATTTGGAAAACTCAGAGATGGGATACTGAGCTTTAGAAAAATAAAATGAATGCACCAGAATGTAATTAATTAACAATCTATCTATATGTTACTTTGGAAATAAACTTTCCGTTCTGTGCAGACATGGGAAATTGTACTGTTCAGGATTTAAGAAATATTCGTATTATGCACAAATACCTTTGTTTAGTGCCAATAAAAAATATATTTATGAAAAAGATGCAAATAAGAATTTTCTCATACCTGTAAGAGATAAGAAAAAACGTAAACATTAAACAGACACAGAGGCTGAAAATCATACCATGTTACCAAAACCGAACGGCTAACGGGCAAAGCTAACTGCAGGCTAGCGCCACTTAAACAGTATTTACAGCCAAGGAAATTGTTGGAAATTGTCAATCAGAAATTGTTGTGGTGAGTAATGTATGAAAGAATAGTTCTTTACTAAAAAAAATAAAAATAAAAAAGCAGCCCCACTGTGTTTAGTCTTTAAAAGAAGAAGAAGAAGAAGATCTTTATTTATATAGCGCCTTAGAGTTACTAGAGTTAGAGTTGCCTAGAGTTACTGACTCTATTAGCAACTCTATTATTGCTGTATTAACTAAAAAACAACAGAAAATCACCAAAACGACTGCATCATACTGCTCTACACCACAACTATTTTCTATTGTGTTTATCTAGACTTAAAGATACAACTTTTAATCCTTTGTAAGAGTTTTATTGCAACTTTTTAAATCCTCGACGTCCTTGTCCTTTCTGCCCTTGAGAAGTAGTTGCTCAGAGACACAGCCGATAAAGACATAAGACCTCTTCATAATGGGCCTAATCCTGCTCTGCCTTAGGATAACTTTTTTTCCATAGTGGCGGCCTTAAAATAGCCTTGGTCGTTCTCGTCGGTGTTTGCCCAATGGGGTCTCCTGTAGAGTGTGGAGGGATTTGTACCTGTTTGCCCAGAGCGGTGATGTCTCTCTCAAAGGCGCCGTGCACTCGGTGGAACGACTCGGCTTTACTGAAGTCCTCCCCCACGTCTTCAGGCAGTTCGTTCTGCTTCTCATTGATCTGTGCCACCAACTCTTTGCCATCGTCGAAATACCTTTGAATGATAGAATATGTTTTTATTTATTTGTATACTTTTTGGGGAAATTTTAACCAGTGCGTAGGGCTAGGGCTGGGCGATAGTATGCTTTTATTGATTATCTTTCTATATCTTATTTTATTTATCTACTTGACGGGGATATTGCAATTCAACAAACAGTTGTTCAAAACAAGTTTGAAGCTGATGTTATGAAAAAAAGTGTATAGCTAGTGCTTCAACTCCTGTTTGCTTTTAATAAATATGGTACACAATAGCCAATGAACTCTCCACTTGAAAATCATGTCACACAAAAAAAAGTTTCCATTTTGCTCCTACAAAGTCCAAACTCCACACAAAGCAATGAACTTTTACTGTCACATGATTGACTGTTGATCTGCCAATTCAAAAGCTCCAAGCATATAAATTTGACAAATTAAAATGCAATGTCTTGCATAGCTTTACTCGAGGCAACCTGTCAGGAGCAGCGGGCAACTGATCTTGGTCAGAATTACCAAACTGGAGGATTAGACTAGTGTGCATGTTTTGGATTGAGGGGGGAAACCAAAGCACTCGGCGGAAACCCACTCAGACAGGCAAACTTCACACAGAAAAGCATCACCCCGCCTGTGAATTGAACCCGATATCTTCTTGTTGTTAGGCAAAAGTGCTATCCACTCTGCCATTCTGCCCCTTCATATTAGATTGACAATAGTGTAGTGACAAGAGAAGGTCCCAGGTTTCATTCTGTGACAAATTTCCTCACGAAGACAATAAAAACCTATAAAGGAAAGTCTTCCTTAAAATCTTTTTTTTTTACGGAAATCGGTTTCCTAACAATACTGTATTAAATGAAGTAACACTAAGTTGAAATATGCAAGTTTCAGCAATAAAAATGCTCAATTGAACAGTACTGGAAATTGGTGAATTGATAGTACTGGAAATTGGTGAGTTGACAGTTCTTGAAATAAGTGAGTTAACAGTACTGGAAATTGGTGAGTTGACAGTTCTTGAAATAAGTGAGTTAACAGTACTAAAATTAGTGAGTTGAGCGTACTGAAAATTGGTGAAATTGGTGAGTTAACAGTACTGGAAATTGGTGAGTTAACAGTACTAGAAATTGGTGCGTTAACAGTACTGGAAATTGGTGAGTTAACAGTACTGGAAATTGATGAGTTAACAGTACTAGAAATTGGTGAATTGATAGTACTGGAAATTGGTGAGTTGACAGTTCTTGAAATAAGTGAGTTAACAGTACTAAAAATTAGTGAGTTGAGCGTACTGAAAATTGGTGAAAATTGGTGAGTTAACAGTACTGGAAATTGGTGAGTTAACAGTACTAGAAATTGGTGCGTTAACAGTACTGGAAATTGGTGAGTTAACAGTACTGGAAATTGATGAGTTAACAGTACTAGAAATTGGTGAATTGATAGTACTGGAAATTGGTGAGTTGACAGTTCTTGAAATAAGTGAGTTAACAGTACTGGAAATTGGTGAGTTGACAGTTCTTGAAATAAGTGAGTTAACAGTACTAAAATTAGTGAGTTGAGCGTACTGAAAATTGGTGAAAATTGGTGAGTTAACAGTACTGGAAATTGGTGAGTTAACAGTACTAGAAATTGGTGCGTTAACAGTACTGGAAATTGGTGAGTTAACAGTACTGGAAATTGATGAGTTAACAGTACTAGAATTGGTGAATTGATAGTACTGGAAATTGGTGAGTTGACAGTTCTTGAATAAGTGAGTTAACAGTACTAAAAATTAGTGAGTTGAGCGTACTGAAATTGGTGAAAATTGGTGAGTTAACAGTACTGGAAATTGGTGAGTTAACAGTACTAGAAATTGGTGCGTTAACAGTACTGGAAATTGGTGAGTTAACAGTACTGGAAATTGATGAGTTAACAGTACTAGAAATTGGTGAATTGATAGTACTGGAAATTGGTGAGTTGACAGTTCTTGAAATAAGTGAGTTAACAGTACTAAAAATTAGTGAGTTGAGCGTACTGAAAATTGGTGAAAATTGGTGAGTTAACAGTACTAGAAATTGGTGCGTTAACAGTACTGGAAATTGGTGAGTTAACAGTACTAGAAATTGGTGCGTTAACAGTACTGGAAATTGGTGAGTTAACAGTACTGGAAATTGATGAGTTAACAGTACTAGAAATTGGTGAATTGATAGTACTGGAATTGGTGAGTTGACAGTTCTTGAAATAAGTGAGTTAACAGTACTAGAAATAAGTCAGGCACCGTAACTGGCAATTAGTGAGTTACCGAGATTTGTAAATGATAAGCCACATTAGCTTGACTTTTTCAAGGCAATCGGTTTCCAAGTTTTTTTCAAGTAAACACCACTGATCATTTGTTGCCGTGTATGAGCTACAGTCCCAATCTCGCACATGAGTTGTATCCAGGGCATCCAGTTTAAAATGAATATGTAAAGCTTGGAGAGATTACTTGCATGACTAACCCATAGGAAAAAGCCCCATGATAAGAAGTTCTATCTACTGTACTATACATACATATTAATTAGTAAAGCTGAGCCCCGCTTTTACTCCAATTATTCACGATGCGATGACTGGAATGTGAGATAATTACCTGCTACATCCACGAGCCGCTGTTTATAGGTTTGAAAATCAATTCATATTTTGATATAGAACATGTTGATATCAGCGCATCTACGTGATTATAAATGTAAACTATTCAAGCTTGTTTTTGTGTGTGTTTGAGCTGACACATTTCTAGTTGAGAAACATTGTGAGAGTGCACAATTTCAACTTTTTGACAAAGATAAATAAAACTCTTTGACCCTCAGTGTTAGAAAATCCTTGTTTTTTTTATTTATTTACTAGCCCACAATTAGTCCTGTTTCTGTTGGGATTTCAGACGGCTGATTGTATTGACTCAGATAATTGGCTCGTGGGGACAGGACTTTTCCATGATCACTTTTTGCCAATACCGCCTTCACTTGTTCGGTTAACTTTTATTCCCTTCTGTACCCGTATTGACTGGGGATCTTCGGATTAATCGATTTTATAATTCACTGTGATTATAAATGTCACAACAGGAAAGAAGAATTTCAGTTTTGCAGTGTTTTTGTTTTTTAACTACGGAGTTTGTCTTAAGTGAAGATAGTGGTAATTCTCTCTAATGGGCATGTCAGTGGAATATGGAAAAAGATTTCTCAAGGTTTTTCTTGTACTTTTTGTATTATTATTTTTTTGGTTTGTTAATGGTTTATTCTTGTATTGCAGTGCAGACACATTCAATCTTGGTCATATACTGTCAATATTTAAAGGCATTAGTCTACTTCGTAATAGACTCTGTTTAGCCATTGATATGTAAACTTAATTTAATGCTACTATGTTTTACTGATTTTTGCCTTTTAAGTCAAATTGTATGTATTTCAAAGACATCCTTAGTGCTCTACAAATGAATATACCTCGCCTTCTTTGCCTATTGTGTTTGTACAATGTCTCCTTACTTGAGCAAGTCGTAGGAGGCGGTGAGCAGCTGTCCGCGTGTGTCGATGAGCTCCAGCAGGTCTGCCCAGCTCTCGTTGATGCCGTCCTTCCACTCAGCCATCTTGGCCGCCTCGCTGTGCCCGCCCTCGATCAGCTCGTCTATGGTCATGTTCACAAAGTCCACCCGGTCCTGGCCCACCATCCCCGTCTCCCGAGCAAACTCCCTGAACTTATCCCTGAGCAGCTGAGGAGGAGAAAAGGTGTGGTTTAGAGACAAATAAATGGACATGCTAATTGGGGCCAAGTTGTGTGCCATATTTGATTTTCTGTCAATGGTATTCCACATTTTTTGATAGGTTGCCCTTGAGGAAAAGGTCTGGATGCCCATGACATAAGCAAATTAATTGACGCTGGGATTGAAATCACAATAAATATAAAAACAGGTCCCAGCAGATGATCTAGAACAACACTGACACCTGATCTCGCGTCTACATGCTCTGTAAATATCATGGTGTAAAGTAATATGTGCAAATGTCTCCACAGTGGCTGCATTACGTTCCCTGCAGCAGATGGCCCGATTACTTTACGCGGAAAAGCAGCAAAAGCACAAAATGAGAAATGGCTGTTTCCTCTGGAGGTTTTTTTTGAACAAATCACATCCTCACTGTTGTTTAGGGAAAAAATCAGCCTTTGATTTCTCTGTTCGTTCACAGCACAAAAACAAAACACTAAGGCCTCTTTTGAAACAGATTTATCTACAGCTGCAGGCAGAGGCTATAACACTGACTGAAACGGGATAAAATACTACAGTATCTGGGCTTTTTAGTACAATATGCTTTATATGTGACAGAGGTGGAATAAATGCTCCAAATCTGGGCTTCGGTAAAAATATTGTCACATCAAAAAGACGAGTAGTGTAATAGAAGAACCACTGCTCCTGCTACTATTAGTATGAATATCAGTGCTACCACTACTACTACTGATACTGTTATTAGGCGACTACTCCAAGGAGGAATCCATCAAAAAGACAAAATGTTTAGATGACTAATCCCTTAATTAAATACAAAACATGCATCTCCGTGACTCTTCTCATTTGCAAGTGATTATAGAGATCTATAGAGACTATTGGCCTGAGGTGAGGTGAACCCCAGACAGTTCATGGCTTTGTAGATCAATATAAATGTGTTCAGGTACGTATAGCTTTACCGTGACATGGTCTAAATCCTGCCCCATCTCCTGCGAAGACGCCACGACGTCCCGCTCGGCGATCCACTGCTCCAGCTCCTCCACCTCGCGACTCAACAGGAAGTGCTGGTACGTGTGGTCCAGCTTCTTCCTGCGATCCTCGGCCAGCTCCTTCAGCCCGGCGTACTGTTTATCCACCTGGCTCTGGCGCCGGATAATGGCCTCTCTACAGAACGGCAGTGAGAGAGGAGCGTAAAAACGAGGCAAGTGAAGTTTACTCTAGACCATTTAAAATGATCACTTTGCAACAACATTCTGGTCTTATAACATCACAGTGTTCATAGACACAGGCTTCTATACAACTAAGGCCAATTTATTATTATTAAGGTGAGACACTGCAGGTGAATGGGAGGGAGATTAAATTTAGAGATATCAATTGAAACTTTTGCTGTAGATTACTGACATAAATATGAGGGGGGAAAGGGCATTGCAAGTCATTTTATGTATTGATATAAAAATAAGGCATTTTATGAACATAAGTGGCCAAAATTGCCCAGATTTTTGGCAACAAAAGATAAAGCCTGATTTAAATTTAGGGTTGATGGGGGTTTTTTTGTTTTTTTTTTACATTAGTTACAAAGAGTTTTCAGAGGGGATATTGCATAGATTAGTTTAGCTTGGGGTGAAAAATTGGAAGACTCCGCAAACCTAGGAGGCGACAGGTAAGTAGCAGGGAAGGGCAATTTATGCAAAAACGATCAAAAACTCCCGCACATCGTCTCACTCTTGAGACATTTATTGCTGCAATGTTTTTGTAACATTCAAATTTCGCTTTGTTTATTGGGGTTCAAAGCTCAATAAATGTGGCTCGGAAACATATTCAAAAATCCCTCTGAAAAATCTTTAGAACATTGTTAAGTACAAGACTGGACAATTTGGAGTTGTAGGAGCTACTTAAGTTTAAGTAAAGAAAACCTTAAGTTTTGTCTATGTATGCAGATGTATTCCTCTCTTTTGCTGAGGGCTTCTCCCACAAAGGAAATGACCATATTTGGATCACAGCGTCATCTTGGTTGCCTGTCGAGATACACCTGCATAGCAAATATGTCAATATTTTGTGAATGAATAAGTGTGGGAAACTTCGGTGCACGTTTTTGTTATGACAGGGGAAATCTCTGACTTGCTAAACATGGCAAAGGGTGAGTTTCTTTCTTTTTTTATTCTGACACTAAAACTAAGATGGAGATGGAGAAAACGTGTTCACATTGACCACTGCATGAAAAATCGATCTTGCCTGCCGTGCCGCCTAGATCAGTGGTTCTCAACCTGGGGTTGACTAATTTCGGGGGTCCCCAAATCATATAAATAAAATATACATAATTTTATTAGCATATAATATTATATTTTATTGTAGCAGTGCCATTATTTGTTCGTAATTTGATTGATAATTTGATTTCTTTAGCCATTTGATTTTTTTCTTGTTTTTAATAATTATGTAGGCTAATGTTCCTATTTCTCATGGTGTGACCTGGACGGGGGTCACAAACCCGTTTAACTGTTACAATGGGGGTCGTGGCTCCAAAAGGTTAAGAACCACTGGCCTAGATATGCGTAGAAAGGCCATTTTATTGCATTTTATTCAATAGACAAAATTCCCCAGGTCATATCCCATGTTTTTAATTCCTCACAGTGCCTCAGGGAGGACACCACAAATGAGAAAGGGGCATTGAAGTGTGCTCTAGATGGACGTGCGATTAACAGACTCCAATGATCACATTTCACACGGCTGTCATCCTTATCTCACCAAACCATAACTGACTGGAACAACAGGAGTAAATTGCTATATCCGGGAAAGATTTTTTTTTTTTTTTATCAAAACACAGACAGACCCATCAGGACGTTCCTCCGCAAACATCTTCTGCGCTCGGTCGGACAGTTTTTGGATAGCATCTTCGTAGTCGTCCACATCTTGCTTTAGGATCATGTGTCTCTTCAGCGTCAGCATGGCACTTTGTTCATCCTAAAGAAAGAAAAAAAATGAATGACCCGACAATGAAAGATAAAGCAAAGGGCAGAGGAATAAACTAATCTGGGGAATTGTTTTGAAATATCACAGGAGACGGGGACATCAAAGCACTACAAAAAAGGCCCAAATAGGTTTCAAATTGAGAGTGGCACTTATGAGAAACATGTCCACGTAATTGAAGGCAAACCCAGCCATGTAATTATGTTAATGCATGCGGCGCTGCTTGTGATTCTTCAATATGACATGCTCTGTTTGAATCATATTACGGAGAGACCCCGTAACAGTTCAAAGATGGGAATTGCAGGCTTTCTATTTTCAGAGCAATTTGCGTTCAGATTCGAATGTGTGATCAGAGATGTGCTGCATTTGCAATGAGATGACTCCATATGTGGACAATAGTTTCCCCTTTCTTTTCATGGGAGATAAGGATATAGCAATTTCGCTTTCCCCATACCCCAATCTTGCAGTACGAGACGCAGTTCGAGACAATACTGTTGCTGAATTGAGTTATGCTAATTAGGCTTCATTGTACTTGGTCGGTAGAAAATGAAAGTGATAGTCTGTAAGTTTAAATGTTGTGTATAATTGACAGGCCTGCAATTTGATGTAAGATAAGTAACATTCATTTATTTGTATTTTTTCTCAAGTCCCTCCCTTTTTGATCTCAGCAACTAATCAAACCCCCCTGCCATAACGTTGACCAATGAGACGAGCTTTCCTGTGAACCGGCCCGTCAGGTCCAATCAGGAGGCAAGGGGGAGCGCTTTACTTCTTTCTCTCACACTCCTCATTTTGCAATCTTACTGACTATCACTTTAAAAAACATGAATAAAATGATGACTTGCATATTGCTTGCTTTATTCTTAGTTTACGATTGAAAATGTCTTTGATATGTGACTAAAAACTAAATGCAGATGTTTGAATTGATGTATGATTTGTCTCTGGAATCTTTGGTACTAAAAGCTATTGAGGAGTTCAGTGGGGATAATAATGTGAAATAGAAATACAAAATACAATGGGAGTTACACACCTCTTATGAACCCTATTACCCAAAAGATAAGGTGCCTAAGTGAAATGTACTTGTTCTACTACTAGTAACTTTCTTCTCCCTCCCCACCTTGGCCTTCTCATCAGCGATCATGTACAGCTCCTGCTCTCCGATCCACGCCTCGGCCTCGTCGGCGTCGTTGTAGTACTGCTGAGCCTTGTCGGAGTCGTTGAGCCTGTCCCTGCGCTTGTCCATCTCGTCCTGCAGTCTGTCCCAGGACGTCTCCAGCTCCTTCAGCTGTTCTGGATCCTGTCGGCCTCCGGTCTGCCCTCGGCCCGCGCCGCTGCCTCCATCCTCCTGCCCCGCTCCAGCACCTCGTCCACGCGCGGCTGGTGGCCCTCGATCTCCTTTTGTAGGGTCTGTGAAACACCATGGGTGAAACGTCAATGAACCTTTTAGGGATTTTTTAGTTAAAGCAGAACTAAGTAACTCATGCCCCTAGTTAGCCCGCAGTTAGCTTTGCCCGTTAGCCTGTTAGCTTCTTCTTTTAGATTCTATCAGTGTGTATTGCGCCTCTGACCCGGAGCAGGGAAGTTGCAATTGTGGTTTTCTGGCCAGAGACACCAGGGAGAGATGTAAGGCTCCCTATCTTCTCATTAACACTATTACCCCCAGAGGGGCTACGAAAAGGATTATTGAGGTAAACAAGTAACTTAGTTCTGCTTTAATCTTTAAAGCATATTGTAAAGGCCTACCATTTCATAAAGAATAAAGCACAAGCTATCATTTCATTATGAATATTTTTATTGTGGGGCGGACATCACCACCTGATGCCCAAGGAGCTGGTGCTGCTTTGCTTGGAGTCCAGGTGGCAAAACATAACGTTTAAATATGTTATATTCTCTTCTAAATGCTTTATCTTGAGAAGCCTCTACAAAATAGAAGAACAACTTCACACATCAATTACTTGAGGCAGGTGTGTTGGAGATGAGGGAAAATCCCAGCGTACAATGATAAAAAATATTACTTCCTGCACCAGGCAAATATGAAATATGAAATGATGAAGGTCTCAGGACCGAAACGTTGACCATATCGTAATAGACTATTTCTGCAAGGTTGGCAGTGTGCGGGAAGTAATATTTTTTATCAAGAGAAGCCTCTACAAAAAATAACATTGGCTAGCTAAGCATGGGCGACTTTTGGTGTTGTCGATTATTGGTGAATACAGTTTTGGCAGAAATGAAAACTGTCCAAAATAAAGTAAAATCTATAATATATGTGAATTTTGTGACTGTGCAACTCGAAAAGTAAAAAAATATATATGTTTCACAAAAGTATAACTGTTCAAAGTAAGTGCATTGGAAGTTTCTCTGCCCGTGTGCCGCAGTGAGATTGGTCACCTGGTTCTTCTTCAGCAGCATTTGCACAGTCTGCAGGTTGTGTCCGTGCTCCTGTGACATGGCCAGGGGCATCCTCTCCTCAATCCACAGCTGAAGGACAGAGCAAGACAAAATATGTTAGCGAAAGTCTGGCTTAAATGGTAGCAAGAAGTGGACAGTGCACACATGGCTTACAGTAGAGATTACATATAAATGAGTATAAAGACATCGCATTATTTGAAGCTCGCCCCGTAAAGCGTGTCTGAAATGGCGTAAAACCTCACTGTACTTGTCATCCTGCCCTCACTGCAGTGGATTTAGCTGGTGAAAGGCATTAGGGATTACAGCTGTAACTCAGAAGCACCTGCAGAGCCAATTTCACACAGAGCTGCTGGTTCTCACTGTCACAGAACTGAGAGTGAAGACTGTATTTAGAAATTAATAAACTCTTGAGCAACAGGGATTTTTTGCTGCAAATACTTCCCATTACATTCACCAGTGTCTTCTGATTCGCGAAACAGAAATCTGGTGCTTTTGTTTAATTTGATTACCCTCTGGAAAGCGAACCCGCTATACCCCATTAATGTACCATCAATCATCATAGCTCGAGCGCCAGTGATTTGAAATTTAATTTGGATATATCGCATAATGATTCCTATTACAATGGATCCATCTATTTCAAGTGGAGAAATTAATCTAACAAGTGAGTGCTTGCTGACATAATTATCAGAGAGCAAAATGTATCTATGTGTAGTTTTGCTTGTGTTCGCTCGTTGGTAGAGCCTTTGTCCACTGACACAAAAATATTGCTTTTTTGTAATAAGGGACATCAGAGCATCCGGAGAAAGGGGAGAAAATGTAAATTCCACACAGAAAGGCCGTTCTGGGAACTTGCGACCTTCTTTCTACACCACCGTGCTGTTGTGTACAGTACTTGGGCAAGTCATTTATACTGTAGCTCTCAAGGCCTCGAGTGTTTGTGTGAATTTGTGTGTGAATATAAGTGTGGAGGGTTGAAGGCTTCCTTGATGTAAAGTGCTTTGAATGCGTTGCTAGTAGACGAACGCTTTATGCATTTAAGTGTGAAAACGTAATCTTTTTTTTAGTCTTTTCCTGTGTCGCTGCTTGTGCTTGTCATCTGAATAAGTTGGTTTTTAACCTCTTACACCTCACACCAGTGCATTTTCTCCAGTGTAGCATCACCCAAATCTAAAAGCTTACAGCCTATAGGCCAGTCTAATGCCTCATATTAAAGGTAAGACCTACAATACGGATCTACGCTTTTTGTCACTCTTTTGTTGCTTTTTTTGGGCTCTTTTTATTACATTTTTGTCCCTTTTTTCCCCCTGCTTTTTCATCACATTTTTGTCACTTTTTGTTGCTCTTTTGTCTTTCTTTTTTTGCGTTTTCCTTTTGTTTTTGTCACGATTTTGATGCTTTTTTCAAGATGGGGGTTAAGAGGTTAACTCTTCCAGGGATTGGGTCAACACAATTTGCCATATAAATAATAGTAGAGGCTTAAAGTGCTATGCCTTCCCTTTGTGATTGAAAAATATCAGAAGAGTAAAAGACCCACATTGAAACCGTTTTTGATTGATGTGGATACACGACCAGTGATACAGAGATATTAACCAAAACATCAAACACATAACCTCAATAAATAATCTCTTTGGAAGTAATAATGTCACGTGAGCTTACACCATATCACTCACCAGCTCATCCGCCAGGTCTCTGTAGAACTGATGCACGGCTTTGGCAGCCTCCAGTTTGCCCTTGCGTTGCTCCAGCGGGTGAGGAGCTGCTGAAAGTCTGACCTTAGGGCCTGCTGCTCGGCCTCCAGCGCGGGCTGGTCCTCTCTGCCCCCTCCGTGCTTCCTCACCGCCTCCTGCAGCTCGTCCAGCTCCCGCCCGCGGTCACGCACCTGGTTCTCTGTCAGCTAAAGACACAGCCAGACAGGAAAGATAAATGACCTCGCAAAAGTCTAATCAAGATGTAGATTAAGCTGATTCAGTGCCTTTTAATAACATTTTTAGGGTCCGGAGTCGAGCCTGTGTGAATGATTTATATCAGCGGTCCCCAGCGTAAATTTGAATCTGTCAAAGGCCAATGATTTTGCCTACATTGTACATTAAATCTAAAATATTACTAAAGCTCACAATCTTGTGGGATGTTTTCTGTCTGCAGTACTCAGTGTATCCCAGAAGAGCAATTTAATGCAACCAGTAGAGCACAGCACACACAACCAACTGCAATAGCATAAAACAAAACTAAAAGTAGTTAAATGTGCAAAAGTAGAGTAAAATGCAGCCACTTTGGTAAACATTCAGTTATTATTATTATTAAGCCAACACCAATAAAGCTTAAATGGCCCCAGACCTGGTGCTTCTTGAGCAGGATGTTGGCTTTGGTCAGGTCCCTCACGTCCTCGTCTGTCCCGCTCTTCAGCTGTTGCCGCAGTTCGCCCAGCCACTTCCTGATGTCGCCTAAGCTCTGGTCGAACAGCTCCGAGCGGTTGGCGTCGAACAGTAGCCGGGCCTTCTCCTCCGCCGTGGACTCCAGCTTGTCCCACAGCTCGTGAAGTTTCGCCAAACGCTCCTTTACGATTGGCTCGAACTCAGGCTTGGACTCCATCAGCTCCTGCCCCTCCTGATGCAGAGACAGAGGACAGGGGAGAAAGAATAAGCACAGAAACTGACCTAAAATAAAACCTGAGGCAAATGTTAGGATAAAGAAAAAGGCACCGACATTCACTTTTGCATTAATTAAGTAACTGTTTGGTAATATTGTCCTCAACGGTGCAACAGCAATTAAAACATGAACATTGCTTATTGGAAAACTATACGAGATTAACTACATACTTTGAGACAATTAAAACAAGACTAATTTAGTTTCACTTCTTGAATGAAGTTTAAATATACTGAGTGCTAGTAGAATTTTTGGACCGTGGCTTTATTGGACAGGACAATCTGAAAGTGGGTGAAGAGCGGAGAGAGACATTCAGCAAATTGTCAGAACCAGAATTTGAGAAGAGAAGTGGTTCCGAAAGTAGGGGTGGCGGGACACTGAAGTGGGGGTTGTAAGATGATTTTGAGACCTTTTTTTTTTTTTACATTTCTGGCATTTTGAATTTGTATATTTGATTGAAAACAGCATATTTGAGTAAAATTAAGCCAAAAATCATAAAAACAAACATCATAAAACCAGATTAATCTCTTAACCCCCATCTGAACCAAGCACATCCAGTTTGGCTTTACCCAAATTTAAAAGCTCACGATCACTTTTGTAGGCCTTAGCTTTCAAATGAGGCATTACACTGTTGCCCTCCAGTTGAGGAGCTGTTAGATTTGGGTAAAGCCGAACTGGAGCAAATGGCCTTGGTTAAATCATTATAAATGCTCTTAAGATTTTACAGAAGGGGGTCCTGAGTAATATGTTGAGTGATGGCATCAGGACTCGACACCCGAATAAGAATGAATTTGTCTTGTATATTGCAAAATATTGTATCTTCCTTGCAAATTATAGTTGAATAAACGCTAGATAAGCCTAAAAAGTTGAAATCATGATGAAAATAAGCTGATAAATCACTTTAACATTCCCACTCGGGTCACCACTTTGGGGGTGGTGACCCCGAGAATCACTGCTATAGGTAGAACGACTGCAGGTAGAAAGTAGTTTCTGAGTCGGGAACATTTTATATGCTTTGACTGAGAACAGTTCACTGCATTTTTGTGAAAAGTAATTGTGTTGGGTGATATGGCATTTTTGTGGGGATAGAATCTGGTCTATTATGTGCACCTACTGTATATAGTTTATTAGAACTTTATATTGCCTTCAGAAATAACTCAAGCTTACTACTTTTTCTCAGAGCTCAACAAATAGGAGAAACAAAAGATCTGCAGTAAACTGAAAAGCCTGAGAAACGATGTAGCAATCTCTCACTAGGTCAGATAACAGTTTAATATTGTCAAATAGTTCATTCCTTATATATAAATGATATAAATGTACTAATGTATTATAACATAGAGTGCTGCAACCGGACCGAAGTACGACAGAACCCGTCGGAACCTGACCCGGTTCGGTCGGACTCGGACAAATATTTAGAACTTATGTTCGGGCTCGGGTCGGACTCGGACACATCAGCGCTTAAAACAAATGACACTGGTGTAAAATTAAAATGGGCCTGTTTAGCTGACACAACTTAGAGTTCGTTTTTGTGGGGGAAAATATAATTAAACTGGGCCCGCGGTGCACTATGTTGGCCGCCCCACCCTCCCCCTAACATTATAATTGTGTTGGGCACGGCTCGGATTCGATCACAGCTCTGTCGGACGAGGGCGGGGCTCGGACAGAAAAAACGTCCCGTTCCGCACTGTATTATAAGATCGCTCAGTGAAAGTTTTCCTCAATGAAAAGCTCGTAGTAAGAAAATATGTGTCCTATAAAGCACTTTCCCCCAAAGTCAAACTATATTTAATCCGCTCTAGTCTGGTGCTCCCTGGGCCCACTGACCTGGTCCACTTTGTTGAGCCAGTCCTTGTTGGAGGCCAGCTCAGCCATGAAGGCCTGGTGCTTGAGCCACTTGGAGTGAAGGTTTCTGGCCTCATCGTACGACGTGTCCTGAGCCGTCAGCATCTTCTCATTGATCCACACAGTCAGCTGTATCCGGGGCACAAAAACACATTAAGTTAGTCTGCACTGCTGCTGTGTGGGGCTTAACTGAAGTCTTTTACTTCAGGAGTAAACACAAAGCATCGGGATGTACTAAGTTGGGTAAAGGTATGGTTATGTTTCTTTGTGTAAATGGTTTCTTTTTACTTACTAAAAAATTTAAAGCCAATCCAGTGCGACAGAATATGAATAATTACAAATACATACTACTACTTATTATTTACTCACAGGTTAAGGCGAACTGTAGAGCTACTTCAATGATAAACACATAACATGTTGCAGCTACAGATTAAATTTGCACAAAAACTGGATTGAAATCTCCTATTTTTATTCATATTTTACCCTTTGCATGACTGAGGTGTTTTCTAGACTGCAGTGTTTTGACTAGTTATCATTGCCAAGGTGAAAATGTCCTCAATTAGGAGTGACAAACATTATTGCACTTGGCAAAGTCAAACCAACTGCGACAATTCAAATTTGTGGAAAGGTGACTTTTTGGAAACTGGATTTATATCTTTATCAATTTAATACGGGGCAATAGCAATTAGCCAAATAGGACATCTCCTGGAATTAGAAGTTATAAATTAGCATGAAAAGACAAATCGCAAAATGTGGAGTGTTGCAGAAATTGGCCAAAAATAATAAAGATAAAACCATCACAGTCACCGTCTAATATATAATTGCCTGGTGATTACATGAAAGGTGAACTGAAGATGAACTCACGTCTTGAGTGTTTTGGAGGAAGTGCTGCAGGTCGCGGTTGTCTTTGAGTTTTCCTGAAACCTCCTGGGCCCTGCGCTTGTTCTTGTCCTGCCTAAAACACCACATAAAGACATTCACAAAGATGCAACAGTAAAGGATAATTATGCATCACCACAGGGACCATACAGCAGCAACTTTTTAACATTGAATCTTGGAACATATTAATGAGGCTGTGGTGGTCATTTACAACAAACACTGTGCATATGATATTTTAAACCTGTTTGCTGAATGCATGACTAAGAATCCTAAAATGTATTGGCAAGAATGTACAGGTCCCAATGTTAAAAATCTAGCTAGTCTGAAAGGTGGTCTGAAACACATCCGACATAAAATCTATGCAAAATCAATAAAACAAACTGAGAGGAAGATGGTTTGCTGCAGTGACTCAAGCTATTTGAAGCCGTAATGAAGAATGACGGCATGGTGGCTGGGTAGCTGGCACTCTTTCTTCACAGCAATTAGAATTTGGATGTTCTCTCCATGTTGGGGCGGTTTTCTCTGGGCACCACGGGTTCTCCAGTCAAACAAAAACATAGACAACAATAGGCTAAACACACTGCCTTGTCTTGACCAAGATTCTGGCTCAAGATCTAGAGACTGGTCCCCAGCCTCTACAAGTACAGTATGACACAAATGTGGTATGTAACAATATATCATACTCTCTCTGTCTAGTCCTGGACACTCTGTAGCTGTAGCTTGGGAGCTTTGAGTTGCTCTCTACCTCTTTGCAAATGTTCTCTCTGTGCACCAAGCATCGAGTTATGAACATGTTGGACACAATCTACAAACATTTAGTTAAATATAGTAAAGAGGAAACTACTGTATATTACTCATATTACACTGCAGTTTTTTATTTTCTTTCGAAAGTTGCTCATAGGAACGCCGACTTAACATGATGCACATACAGGCTACAATGAATCCCTCTGTATGCAGTAAAACACCTGACATACTGTAGTAACATAACAGTGCACACAGCCATTTCTGAGCCTCACTTTGAAGAATAGCTCTCACTTAGGGATCAATATCCATTACAGTGTGAGCCGCTCTATGAGGCTGGATGTGGGAGTTAATGGGAAAAGTGCCCCCCACCTTCTTCTGCCGTGCCTTGTCGACAGGCCTGATACAGTAATCAAAAAGCTGTTATCAAGAATTGGTGGGTTTCGGGGTGAAGAGTGAATATTTCAACATTAGAGGAGGTTTTGGTGGGAAAGTGGCTAAAGCTTTCGAGTAAATACAAGCAATTTAGGAAGTAGAAAGTAGAAAGTTTTTGTGGGGTGTGGAGAAAGCATTGAGCAAAGAGCGTGTTAAAAATCAGAACTTTTTGACAGTAAAGTTGTACAATGGATGTTGTAAGGTAATACGCATCATTTGGAGCAGCAATTGTCTGCCTTTGAGATCGGACAAATGACTTGGTGTTGGTGATTTACAAGCATTTTTAGAACTTATATTTGTGAAAGAATGGGAACATTGCTCATTGTATATTCATGATTGTCTGTTTTAAAACAATTCACATTCACATAATATTCTAAGTAGTTTATTTTTCCTCTCACTATGATGTTAAGAAATACCCAAGTTTGTACTAAGTGGGTTTGAAAAGTGTTTGGACCTCTTATTCTCTTCTATGTAGCCGTCTGATGTTACAAACAATTCTGTATTTGTGAATGCTTCAGGAACTCGTAATATTACTGACCAAAAAGTGTTGGCAAAAGAGAGAAAACTTTTGTAAAAGAGAAACTGCAGTGGTGCGGCAAACTGAATAAATCAAATGTTTATGTATTTTTCATGTGGCAAAGGGGAGCGGACCTGACAACTAAAATGTGTCAAGTTAAGACATGCTCATAATCAATAGCACTTTTGATTCAGATCGCCAGGAGTTTGCTCTGGTCAAACTTTCGTACAAAAGCCCCACTGACCTGTCGCGAATGGAGTCCATCTTCTCCTGGACCTTTGCAGAGTGCAAGTTGTTGCCGTCCACGAGCCGCTGTCCCGCCTGCACTGCCCCGTCGATTTTATCCTCATTGGCCCCCATGGTGCTCACAAAATCTTCATGCTTCTTCAGCGCCTTCTCCGCTCCAGCCAAGTTGTCCGGCTTGTCTATGTGCGCCAAAGTGTACTCCTGCATATAATTCCAATAAGCCCACATTATGAAAAGGTTATGGGACAGACACAGGCACACGGACTGAAAAAGACAAAAAAGTGGTGGCTTTGGTGGCTACGTAACCGACCACGCTGCATTCATCCTCAAGGTATTCTTTTAAATGCTTAGGCTAACACTAAGCCCATCATTTGTACTGGTGGGGAGGGAGTAGTAACAGCCGCTTATTTACTTAAAGTTTACATGAAGGTGGAGCTTGTTGTTTTTGCATAGTTTGCTGCACATTGTAAAGAGACACAGTAACCCTACAGGGTGTTCACAAACATGTTCAACAATGCACAATTTGTCCATTCTAGAAACGGCAGGAACAGGAAGGCTTGCTTTATTTGGGTTGGGGCCTTAAATAGTTGATATACTATGTAATATTGTTTATCATTGTGTAATACATCGCCAAATGATCATTATCAAATGATTACAATATGTTGCGAAATGAATTACTAATGTCTAAATGACTCAAATTTACTCTGCACATATGATATGAATATATTTAGCAGTGTAGATGTTGCCGACAAAATCTTTTCATCATGATTTTTGTCACAGCTATAATTTTGCAGACTATATTCAGACTGGAATTACTGTAAATTGGAAATTCATGAGATCGAAGCTGTGACTGGAATCTTTAGATGCTCTTGTACATCTTAGACTCAAGGAGGCTAAATAAAAAGAAAAAGAACACACAAAAAACATCAGAACTTCCAGGACATACTTTGAAAGAAAGCAGGTCAGTGCTCCATTCATGTGGGAGAAGCTCCATTAAGCAGAGAGTATGTTATGTTTGATGGCATTATATGTTTTGAACTAAATACTCAACACTGTACCTGGTTGTTGAGTATGGCCTCCACTGCCTTGGCGTCCCTCAAAAACTGCTGGAAGCCCAAGGCCTGGTCCAGGACGTTCTTGCGGTTGTCCCACATCTTCTGCAGCTCGACCCAGCCGCGGTCGAATCCCTTCAGCCTCTTCTCCAGCTCCTGATATTGCGGGTCATGTTCCTGCCCCGCCGTCACCTGCACCCCTGTGTCCCGCACCCTGAGGTAGTCCTCATCGTGGTTGTTTATATCTTCACGGAGCGCGTCGTGTAGGCTGAGCTGCTCCTCTGCCTCCGGTAGCGTCGCCGGCATTTCCTCGGACGCCACCGCCTTCTGAGTTTTGAAAAGCCAAGACTGAAATCGTCCATCTCCTGAAGGAAAGTCTGCAGCTTGCTAACTTCGCCTAACGAATCTTCTCTGTCTTTCAGGGTCTTGCGAAGGTTGTCCCAAGCGTTCTCAAGCTCTCCTCTGCGAGCCAAGATGTCTGCTGCGTGGTCGGGGTGGTCCTGGGCCAACTGGTCGGCCTCTTTCCTCAAAAAGATTAGCTTAGCGTCAATAGCGGCTAAATCTCTCTCCATACCGAATAGCTTTCTCTGGATGGTCATGACGGCTTGCAGGTCGTTGCCGAGCTCCTGAGTGGACTCTATGACTCTGGTTTTCTCCTTGATCCACGCCTCGGTCTCGTCACACTCCAGGCCGTAGTTGTGGTAGCTCAAAGCCGAGTCGATCTTCCGCTTCTTCTCCTCCACCATGGCTTTGAACGCATCCCACCTAAGGAGAGAACACACATTGTTATTGTTCTGTACTGTTTGACTGGGATGGAGGCAAGCGTAATGTTGGTGTGCTTAGATAAGTATGGCAAGAAAATGGACCGTTGTAACCAATGGCTACAATCCGGCTCAGTGTGTTTACATGTATGAGTCTCACTTAATAGCCTGTGTGTTTTCCTGCTGAAGATCAAACCAAAACATCCTCAACACAAGCAAGCATTCGAGTTCCCATGTGGATTTGTTCCGGTCCTCTTTAGATTGACATTGTCCATTGTTTAGTTCTTGTATTTCTGTCTCATAGGCTTAGACTTGAGACTTGACTTTGAGCTTGAATCAGCCCTAATTTTGTTCCCCTCTTATTTTATTTCACGTCATGATTTTTGGTTCAAATCATGACATCGCTGGTCTAATTTAGACTCACCTCTTATTGAGCCGTGCCTGACAGTCTTTGACCTCTTTGGTTCGTGGATGTCTGCTCTCCTCCAGCTGTTTCACCGCTTTGTTCACATCATCCACTCTGGACTGAACGTTGGCCATGTCTTGAGTCAGAATGCTTAACCTACATACAAAAGAATGAACTGTTAGATTCCGTAAAACACTTTAAAATTGTCTTTAAAGATGACAATATGTGAGAAAAGTGAATGTAGGACGTCACTAAACACTTCCAATAAAGAAGTACCAAGGGAATGTCTTTAATTCTTTCATTGAAAACATGTTTGCTTACTACTTTTGCATTTGCATTTGTATTCACAGGCCTACTTAGGAAACAACCAAATCTTCTATTACCTGTTTTGTATGACCTCCAGATCCTCCAGTTTCTCCGGGACGTCCAGCCCAACCAACCACGTCTCCTTCTGGCTCATCCACAGCTCGCAGGAGTCTGTCTCACTGAAGATTGTGTACAACGCCATGGTATCATCCAGCTTCTTCTGCCTGAGGTCGGCCAAAGTCAGGAGCTCCATGTACAGATCCTTAATGTCCTTTAGCCTCCTCTGTATGTCCGGTGTGTTCTGCAGCTCTTCCGGTAGCGCGTTGGCCTGTTTGGACAGCGCCTCGATGGTGGCTCCGTTCTTGATCGTTTCGTTTCGCAAATCGTTGTGCTTTTTCAGTAGCCGCTGCGTGGTGTATTCGTCATTCCCCACGTCTTCGTTGGTCATCTGCCTCTTAGTGTCCAACAGCCAGGCTTTGAGATCATCCGCGTCGCCTTGGAACTGGAAAAACCTTTGCGTGTCTTGCAAGTTTTGTTTGCGAAATGCGGCGAGCTCCTCCAACTGGTCCCACTGCCTCTTGATGTCGTCCATGCTCTCGTGCACTCTTGGAGATCCGAAATGCTTAGCCTGAACCATCTGCTCTCCTTCGTTTAGAACCTGCTGCAGGTGGTTACGCCTAGCTCCTAGCTCATCCTCGAAGGCGCTGTGCTTGCTTTGAAGGATGAGCACACTCGTGAGATCTTTGCCGTAGTCCAAGGAGGAGAAGATCTGCTCCTTCTCGCGAATCCAGCTCTCCAGTTCGGTCACTTCCCAAAGGAACATCCAGAAGCGGCGGGACTGCTCCAGGCGCTCTCTCCTCTGGGCGGCCAGCTCACACAGCTCCTGGTAACACAGGTCCAAGTGCTGCACCCTGTGCCGGATCACCTGAGGGTCGCACGGCTTATAGGCTAAAGAAAAGAAAGAAAACGTGTTGAGTAACTGAAGCAGAAATCTTTGTTACGATATACTCAGCCTGTTTTAAAGATTATTCAAAGTCAGTTTTCATATAATATAAAAAGGAAAAATAAAACTCTACAGTGGTGACAATTGGCAACAATATATAGTATTATTCAGTATCAATATGTTATGTAGGAGCATCGCAGATAACAATAAATAGTCCATCCATTGTGAGGCATGATTAGTCTTTAAAAAATCAGTATCAACTTAAAAATGAGCCAAATACTTACTATCAACCAGGTTTCCTCATTTTATTGAGACCAGCTCTTTTGGATAATTATTCGATAATTTGCTACATTTTACAACATGTTAATTTGTTATCTATTGTGTACATAATATATATTTTTGAAGTACTATATTTCACAATACAGCTAATTCTGAACTGAACTGATGTTTTCCTGTTAATAGTAATGTCTTTCAAATTCAAACAACAAGTAAAGCTATATTTAATGCTCCCAGGTCATGTTCCCCTCAAATGTGTATCATTATAATAGCAAGTTGGAAGATACCAGGCTGTATTATTCCTCCACAATACTGTTTACTATGCCCAGATTTTAAAAAGCTGACAGCAAGTTAAATAGATGAATATATTGAGTGCACCTGACATAGCATTTTTCCATTGGGGAATTTTTGAGAGGCTGAATATTGCATTTTTCCATATCCACTTTAATGTAATGCTAACAAATTCTGTCACTATTACTGCCTATATCGCTTAAGAGGAAGTGTCATATCTACAGGCTATATCGCTATGGTTATGTGGCTAATTTAACCACACTTGACGCCCCCCTATTGGCTTCAAGGGCTTGTCATGTCTGTAATTTTGTCATATTTAAACAAAGTGCAAACATCTGGTAAGAAGTGAGTCAAAAATTATGGCTTAATAAGACAGTGTAGACAACACCGGGCTCGCCGGGCCGCGATGTCCGTTTGCCAAGTAGGAGAGGAGGTTTTGGCAGGCTTACTATCTCCGTTGGCGAACTTGAGCGCAGCTGCACTGGCGCTCTGCACCCTCTCCGCCTGCAGCCCGATGTCGTTCTCCAGCAAAGCGTGTTTCTGAAGGAGGTCCTCCACTTCCAGCAAGTGCTTCCCAAAGTCTGGAGACAGCAGGCGTGCCTTGGAGGCAGATGATAAAGAGACGATTAGACTTTGGGAATGGATACAATATGATGAGTTGATATATTTGTTTAAAGTGAGGGTATCATGCTTTTTCAGGTATTTGATGAAAATCATGATTTACATTTTGTCGGAGAAAATGAAAATGCTACTATATTGATCTAAAATATAAAAAGTGTGTTTAACATAAGTTCCAGTTCGACTTGTATTTCCCTCTTGCTGCCCATCAAAATAAACTACTTTGACAATATATTAGGAGAGGAAATACAGAAATATTTGCGCAATTGCAAACAATGAAAAAAAAATTGTTGTGAAGGCTATACCATTTTAACCTTATATTGACTAACATTACTACATGTGAGGCGTATTAAGATAGTTTTGCTGAGGATGTAAGGAGGTGCTAGGAATGGGAATGACCCAATATCATGTGCCTCATGCACTTACCTTCATGTCATCCATCCAGCTGATGATGTAAAGCATCTCCTGGAAGATCCTCTGTAATGTCAGATTCTTTTCCAGGCGCCCCCTCCGGGCCTTCAGAAGCTCCTGCAGGTAGTCCCACAGTCTCAGGATGTTGTCTTTCCTCACGTCGATGCGTTTGGCGTCATGGTAACGCTCGGCCTCCAGCTCCTTCGAGATGTTCACCAAAGCCTGAACGCGCTCCTCGTACGCCGCGATGTCCGTCTCGATGGCGTCGTGCTTTTTCTTCGCCGCCTCCACCGCTGGCAGGTCATAACCAAAATTATCCTGCAATCAGGTATAAGTAAGAGATAGATAAGTGAAATGAATGACAACATAATACTAGACTGTCAACAGATTTATCTTTCTCTGTAATGAGTTTGATTTTGTGCTGCATCTGGCACTTTCTTGTTAGTGTGATTACTTGGTGTTTCAGAGCCAAGCTGTCTCTGCTGGCTGCCTCTCACCATTAATGAAGATGTGTGCAAACAGCCCCCCGTCTCAGTCAATTAATTTAATGCATGCCATTTTTAATTAGCAAACTTTAATGTGCTTTGAATAAAGAAAGTTCTGATGATACCTTAATAACAATACCATTTAGTGTGCCCCTTGCTGCAGAGTTACACTCGTGGTCCCTTGGGGTCATTTATGATCCCAATTTGTTTCTCTAATATTTCAGTCATAAAATAAAAATTCTTCAATACGTTTGGGTTCTATCTTTAGTGTAACTTCAGACTAATGGCCTGATACTAAATGTTTTTTTGTTTTTGTTTTTTTTTCAGTTTGTAGGCCTTGCTTAAATATTTAAAAAAAACACAACATCCTGAACAAACAACAGTCATAAAATATCAAAAAACGAATTCTGAGGATAACTCGGACTATCTGGTCAGTTTCCAAGTGGAAATAGTCCAAATTTAGTATTAGCGCAATTTTTGAATTTTCTCAACAAATAGTTACACTCGGGGTCCCTTGGGGTCCATTTTGTTTCTCTAATATTTCACTTGTATAATATTTTTTTAAATAAATGTGAGTTCTTTAGTCTGACTTCATAAAAATGCACTGATAGTCATTTTACCAGTTTGTATACTTTTTTGGGTCGGTGGGACATGTTTATGTAAAAAAAAATGGCCCAAAAATGGCCCTATAACACTGAAATTCCTGAAGTGGATATTACTTCTAAGTATCTGGTGAATTGGGCACTGGTAGAGGCTCAAAGTTAGAGCAGGTGCTGTTTGAAAAATGTTTTATTTTTGAATGAGAGCAAATAGTTACACTCATGGTCTTTGGGGTGGTATTTTGTCCCTGTGTTGGTGCTGAAGCTGTATTTAGTACAGTTTAGTTTGAGTGTTTATAAACGTTACATGAGCTGCTCTACTGTTCAGCTGCAGAGGCAAAAGGCTGTGAACACTCAAAACTTTGATCACAGATCATACAATCTGATGCATATCAGTGCTCTGTGTAGTTTTGGAAGAGATCATGATCAAAAATATGATTTTGTATAAATAAATGTGCTTCTGTCTGGTGTTTATAGAATGTCAGTTGTTTGTGTTACTTTTACAGCTTTGTTTTTCCAAACAAGTTCTGCTCTATTGTAGTTGACTTTCACTCTCAAACTGCACTGAACATTCAAGGACTTTCCTGAAATAAGAGAGTGAGAATCGCAGTTTGGCTATATTATCAAAACTGGGTTATGGCACTGGTTTTGGGTCCTAAAACTATGAAAAAATGTGTGTTTTGGATTTGGAGTTTAAATGAAGTTGGTATGAACGGCTGAAGACAAAAATATAGCTGAATTCACAGACATGGAGGACACTGTCATTGAAATGAATGGAGAGCTGCTGCTGTTTTCGGGCTTTAGGTCCTATAACTATTGTAAAAATATGTGAATTCAAAATCTGGTGAATGTGCATGTCAAGGATGTCCTCTGGGATGGACACAAGGGTTAATTTAATAACATGATTTAGTCTAATATTAAGATAATCTGAATTTTGAGGCTGCACAATATCACACAAAATTGCAATATTACATAACTTCTATATGCAATCTAGAGAGATAAAACATCAGGTACTGCATATTGACTACAATGTCAAAAGTGCTTTATTGAGAATATGGAAAAACAACACAACAGAGATCACCTGGTAGTAGTGAAAATGATCCCTGTATATTAATACCTAATGAAAAAAAGATACAATTTAAATGTGTTAAAAAATCATCTCAAAAAACATACCTGAGCGACTAGTCTTTGGTTCTCCATCAGCCAGGTCTCCCTCATGGCCGCCTTCCTGTCAAACCTGCGGGCCATCTGCTCCAGCTTCTCCTGTCGGATGAGCTCGTCTCTCAGGACGCGCTCCCGTTCGTGTTCGGCCCGCTCCAGACGCTCCCAGGCCTGTGCGTGCAGATGATGGGACGGAGCAGGAGGATTGCCGTCAGTGTTTTTCCGTGACATATTTTGGTTTCGATTAAAAGTTTTGGAGGGCATTAGCTCTAGTGGAGCGCAGCATTGAAACACATGGGTGAATTTGGACAGCATCTTTATCCAAATAGCACCAACTATGGATTTCTTGTCATGTAATTTAAATGGTGCCAGTGTGTTTCATTCTTTCTAATTGTCCTGAGCCGAAGAGACCAATACTTCACAATTTTCGCAAACATGTCAATATACACTGCCTCCTATACGTTACAAGATATATGTCATTATGCTATTGGTGCTTTAGTACAATTCTCTGCTACGGCTTAATACTAGATGACTTTATTGGCACACACTGCACTGGACTCAGGCGGTCTTATTTACACAAGCTATAGGCAAGACAATATTGATTCTTTCTTCACTTTCTTCACACCCACATCATTTCAAACTGTTTCATTGCGGTTGTTGTTGTTATACTGTATAGCAGGGGTCACGAATTAAATCTCACCAAGGTCCGAAATGAAAAAAAATGGTCAAGCAAAGGTCCGGAACATACGGGGTTAATTCACGGTTATATCAGGATTTTTAAGCCATTTTTTAAAATCTATTTCTGTGATTTGAAAATAATGCAGTCAATTGAATCCTGTTATTGTTTTTTTGCTCTAAAAATAAGTTTTGGCTCCTAAATAGCAGAGTGCATACTGTAGCCTATTATACACAATGTGCACATAATATATGACAGTGATGTGTTTCTTTGCTCAGTTCAACACACTGAGCCCTGTTTAGTCCAGGTTTAGTCCTGGCTTAGTCCTGGCTTAGTCCAGGTTTAGTCCTGGTTCAGACCTGCTCGGAAAACAACCGTACTATTTGCGCATTACGATCGCGCGTGCATATTTAATTAGGGCGTCCTCTGCTTTTGTTTTTAGCGAGCCATATTTCAGTCATTCCGAAACCGTTTCTAAACATTTAAAAAGTATCATGAAGCTAAGATTTAGGACTTTCTCTTTCTGTTCATCTGTGCTGTAGTTTACCGCTCTGGTGCAGTCAGAGAGGGAGTGTGGGAGAGCGAGGGAGGGAGAGCGAGAGAGGGAGAGAGAGGGAGCGCAGAGGCAGCCGCTCGTCTGAGGGGATTCGGGTCGGGTCCAAAGTTCGGATCCAAGGTTCGGATCCGGATGGGCTGGCGCATGGGTCCGGATCCGGACCGAGGTCCGCCGTTTAGTGACCTCTGCTGTATAGCATGAGTCCTTTGGTGCTATAGCTGCATCGATTTTCTGGATAAATTGGCTATTTGTTTATTTGTTTTGTTTATTTG
The DNA here is from genome assembly GCA_007210695.1 of Neogobius melanostomus. Classification (NCBI taxonomy): domain Eukaryota; kingdom Metazoa; phylum Chordata; class Actinopteri; order Gobiiformes; family Gobiidae; genus Neogobius; species Neogobius melanostomus. The sequence continues at coordinate 503,747 of VHKM01000657.1, read as the reverse complement.
GTTGGTTGGGCCAGGGCCTGTTAATGACCACACCAGAGTCTTATCATTGATTTAAGGATGAGAAGACGCCTCAGACTCAACAACCTTTAAATGATCCCCATCTCACCCTGTTGATGTCAGAGACCAGGGCCCCCTCTTTCGGCGTGTAGGGCCGCTGGTTATTGGCTCTCATGCGGCTCTGGATGGTGAACAGCAGCACCTCCAGGTTTCCTTTCTCCTGGAACCTGCGCAGGAACAGACAAAAGACTAATTCAGCCGTTGGAAAATAAAGTGGGATTTAGTGGCATCTAGTGGTGAGGATAAACATTACAATAAACTAATGTGAGTCCTTGTTTCAGACTTGTTTAAGAGATCCTGGCAAATCATTTTCAAATTGTGTTCTCTAATAATGTCACAAACACCCTTTATATTAAGACTTCAAAGTGGCTGATTTATTTGTTACTATCAGTCTAATTAAGACGTCAGCGAGGTACTTACTTGGGAGGTTTCTCGACAGTGCGGTAAGTGTTGAAAGCCTGAAGCTGCTGCTGGACTCCGGTCAGAGAGTTGGCCAGTTTTCTGTTCTTCAAGACGATTATGGTCTGTTCGATCCACTTCAGCAGATCTGAGGCCAGGGTCTCATACTTGTCAATCATCTTCTCTGTCTCAATGGCCTGATCCAGGACCTAAAAAGTCCATGTCGCACCATGTTATATTTAATGCATACTTTGATATGTACGTGGGGTGTGTATTCAGTGTACCTTTCCAACTCGCTTTCCTTCAACGGCAAGTTGCTTCATCTTTGAGAAATAGTGGTAGAAAGCCACAACGTAAGTCATGATGGACTTCTCATCTGGGTTCTCTGTGAACACATCTGCAAAATAAAAGAAAACGTTTTTGTAAGGCTGAAGTTCTCGAGCTCAATTGGATTTTTACATGTGTTAATGTTGTTAATGAGCAAAGGAAATGTTAGGATATTTGTGGCAAGGTTCGTGGTCTACCAGGGCAACAATATATCATTATTTTTCATTTCATTATAAAAGACTAGATGGAGATTGTCTTGCTATTTGTTAATTGCAGCCATGTAAATTGCGATTAATTATGCTGATAATTTATTCATCTTCTTTCACCCTTTTATTAATTTCAATAATGTCTGAAATGCAGTGTCTATACTTGAATTGAACCTGCCTCTCAATACTTGCATTTGTTCAGATACGTTTTTCAAAATTCTCATCTCACTCACCTTCAGGGTCCAACAGTTTTGTCACCCCGAGTTTCTGCTCCGCCACGTTAAAGGCGTTCTGGAGGTTGTGAGTCGGGTTGGACCTTCTCAGAGCGTTATAGTCAACAAGATCAGGCCTGAAAGATGGGAATAATAAAACATTTCAGTGGCTCACCGACGTCACCTACTGTTTACGAAGAAGAGAGTGGGTTTTAGCCATTTGTCTCGTCTTACTGGTGTTTGTGTATGAGAGCGTTGAAGGCCATGCCGTCTTTCCAGCTGGTGGTGAAGTTTGTTATGTTCACGTTTGGATATCTGCGAAAACAGTAACCGGGAGATGTCAAAGACCAGACAGAGGAGCTTCTGGTTTATGTCTATGAGGGGAAGACATCTTGGTTATTAAAACAAATACTGGTGGTTACTATGGAAGTTGCTCAGTCAGTTGCTTGTAAACCCGAATATAAGATCTGTAAGTGATCCATATTGGGCTATTTGATTAAATTCCTGAAATTATCACCTTTGCTACTGTGTGTTGGTCGCACTTACCCTGCCGTCTTCATCTGGCACCACAGCAGCAGAGCATCTTTAGCCGAGCGCGTTTCCTTTTGGTCGGCTTGGCCTGTTTCCACAATAATGTCCTGGATCTGTGAAAACAACAGGCACATCGCATCTGTGTGGTTAAAAATTGATCATTTACATAAAAGCTTTGTTCCTTAGAAAGACAAGTTAGACAACACAAAATACTAAATAGCTGTAGTTCGTGACACATTTTATGCACTAATGTGGGAATGTTTTTTATAGTAGTTTTTTAATAAATCTTATTGAAGTGAGATATAGATTTTTAAATATTTGCCTTGTTTAAGTCAAGAGCAAAATTATTAACTACTCTTATTAATTTTAATCCAGCATTTTTTAAAGACTTGGACAATAGTAACACTTTGGTCATTGGTCTTTTTTTGAAGTATTTATGTAATCATTCATTTTTTATGATTTAATTTATGTGTTGAAAACAACTGAAACCTGGCTGGCCTGCGATTGGAGGACTGGTTTTAAGCTCAGTTCTGGTTGGCTGCTCGTCTCTGGCTACAAAGGCCAGCAGCCCAGATTGCTCCAAAGTAGGATTCACCGATCCGATATCGGGTATCGGCTACAAATATCCAATACTGAACCGATACCAGTTCTCTCAACGCCTTAAAGACGTAACTTTTACCACCTAAATCTAAGTGAATATGGACATGCTGCATATCATTGGAAAGCTAGGAACCAGGAGAACACGCTGATTTTGTTTCAACCTCCGAACGCCCATTTTTGGTCGCCGCGCAAAATGCCGTGGTTAGCATCAGTATGCAAAAGCTAGCGTTAGCTACTAATCAAGGCTGGGACAGAAACTAACATAGACATACCTAAACTAGCCTAATAAAATGAAATCTGCCACTGCTGAAGCCAAATGTTTGTATTTTAGTTTAAGAAATAATGATCAGATCACTTCATGTGAGTTGTTTATATTAATGTAACCTAAAGCCTGTCATATACCCAAGGATATTTAGTGTAGAAAAGTCCAGTGATCCTTGTTAAATGTTATCCAAGAGTTTATCAATAGATAATTGATATAATTATTATTTATTTATTTTTTATGACCTAACTCAGTAGGTTTGTTACAAAAGCCAAGCAATATTTTTTGAAAATGTATGTATCAAATCGGTATCGGCAAAACAATATTTTTATCTGTATCGGTACATCCCCCACTCCAAAGTGTGGTCCTTTTATAGGAGTGGCTGGCACAGGTGGCTTTGACCAGGTGTGGAGTTGCCCCACTAATCAGCCAGCGTCAGAGCAATGGAACCAATCACCAGCCAGGACTCCGAACACAATCCACCAACCACAGCCAAGGACCACAGCAGCAAATTTACATTGTGGGAAAAACACAAGTTTAAGCCACACAAACAAACTTGCGCAAAAAGGAGGGAGACTGGAGGCCTGGGTCGTAACACAATAGGATGTGGTATCTGTCACCCTCTACAGGCCAAAGTGAGAAGTGAAGCATGTTGAAATGGCTATAGAGCAGCACAGCTATAAGCAACATGACACCAACTGATAGATATTTAGTTTAAAGGGATTTTAAGCATTGATATTTTTGTCAGGTGAATAGACTTTCCTCAATTGATAAACAGGACTTTTTTTTTAGATTCTGATGATGCCGTTGTGTTCCATGTTACTATTTTTCCAACACATTGAGGCAATAATTAGAGCCGTCAATGCGAGGTCCTGGGAGACGGCTAAATTTAGTTCACTTTGTTTCCCGTTGCTTTTGACAGGACCCTGCCTTTTCTTTAATTTTTAGCGGGATGAATCATGCAAAAGGCCATTCTCTTTGAACTGCGGCGTCTAAAAATAACAGTGTCGCTGTCAAATTAAAAATAAATATCTCGCCTTTTTGAGAGAAGATAAAAGTAAGAAGCAGATGCAGCCTGATGTTTGAGGATGCGCGAGGAACACAGAGAGGACCTGAAGGCAGCATTTTCCAGGAACGAGAGATAAGTCGGAAAACATCCTGAGGCGCCATGTAAACTGCAGAAATGTAATTACTGCAATACTTAAACCATGCTCAGTATCGATTAACACTACATGGGGTCTTAGCAAGAAGTTCACTAGCCTGACACCTTAGGAATATTTCTGTAAAATTGTACTTGTTTCATAATGCATCAAACCAAAATGTGACAAACTATTTTAGGATGAGGATATGCGGAGTACTGGGGAGAGGAAATTCGGTTTCGTGATAAAATGTATAAATAAATAAACCTTTGCGTGAATGTGTGAAGTATGAGGTGCAATCAACAACATTAAGCATAATATAAGAGATTTAGCATTTGTTTTCGTAGAGGAATGATGGCACTTTGTTGCATCTTCTGTACCTGGAAGCGTAGGATGATGGTCCAGATGAGGCCGAGGATGAGGCGGTGGTTGCCGTCGACGATGTCGTGTGAGCCCATGTTCTCCAGATGTACTCTCTGCTCTTTGAGGAACTGCAGCGCCTTGTCCACGTTCTCCAAACAGTGGATACGCATCCGCCCTTTTGTCGGCTTGGGCTGGACACAGAGAGGAGACAATTTATGGAGAATGATTTAATACTGGATATGACAATTTGCAAGTTATTTTAAGACTGTAATATATTCTATAATAGTAGTTACAGCTTTGAAAATGTAACATATTTGTATTACATATTTCAAAAAATTTAATGAGTTACACTACTTTGAGTTTAATCGAAAAAGGTAATAATGCCACCGGGCAAAACTGCAGTCAAAGATTGACAAAGATTTCCTTATACACTAGTGTCCGTTATTTGGTTGGAGTTTGGCTTTTTTTCATTCATACATTTAACTCGAGTTACTTAAATTGTAATGACTAATATATTCCCGTATTTTGTGTAAGTAATATGTTATATTCCTTAGTTACTGAAAAAAGAAATATATTTTACCCCAACACTGTTCATTTGTGCCAAACCCAATAAACCTACTGTTTTAATTAGGGATGCACCGATCCGCTTTTTTGAGCTCCCGATCCGATCCGATATTTTGACACTTCATTTGGCCGTTACTGATCCGATACAGTCTTTTTGTATTATTATATTTTCATATAATATATATCATTACATATTATAGCCTATGGATATTACAGTAGTTTCACTAGTTGGCTTTTTTAAAGAAATAAATATGCAAGAGGTTTTGGCTTTAGCTTTGAATTTTAAAGTAGAAAGTTTTTCAGAAGCAGGTGTTAGGGGCCATAGTAGAGAAATTAATTTATATCCTCCTGTGTGATGTGGATGTTGTTCTTATGATTGCTTGTACAGTTTCAGTGATTATATTTTGGCAGACATCTGAATTCTGTTTTGAAATGTGTCTTGTAAGCCCATAAGGGCTGGGCACTTACTTATGTGCAAGACACAATAATAAGAATCAGTAGCCTAGCTTAGTGATAGCATGAAGGTCGTGAAACTGTGGTCCTGGATCTGCAGCGGCTCGAGTCTGCAGGTTACAACTGTGCTGCGATAAACCTCGAAACACTGTGGTGCGGTAAACTGGCAGGCTGTAGCCGCTGCAGATCCATCACCGCAGATTAAGGATCGGATTTGATCCAGTCATCAAATCTGATCCGATTCGATCCCCTCAAAATGCCCGGATCGGTACATCCCTAGTTTTAATCACAAACTTATTGTCTGCTATATATTACCATCTGTCCTGTTTTGTTATGACTTCTGATTTTGTGACTGCGATGGTGAACAGAAGACACATTTCCACCAAGGTGGACAATAAAGTTAATCTGACTCTGAAAATTAAGCTGATCTGTCATCTTGGAGAGATCAACATGTACATCAGACACATCAGACACATGCAGTCTATGTTTCCCCACGTCCCTTTTCCTATCGGTTATTCTCTGCCATGCTCTGAGCAAATGACAGGGAATATAACCACAGTTTGACTCAACAGAAGAAGCCCTACAAATGAGTGCCTTTTTGCCCACCACAACTGCTACTTATTTCAATTAAGAAAGCAGTGGCTCGGTAGAACAGCCTAGTTGCCAAGGTTACGGTTCAATCCCCAGTCTCACAAGTCTTACTTTCATTCTGTCCTTTAGCAAGACACTTCACCCTTCATGCCAGCCAGTGTAGTAGACATCCACAAAACTAGCGTGCAAGAGTTAGAACTAGACATTGCTGGTGAGCTCACAACAATATTTGCTATTGTCCCCACGACGTGATGTTTTGGCCGCCTCAGCTCTTCATCAGACAGTAAGATGACTAATTATTTTTCATTAATATAAACCAGACGACCATTTGAAAGTACAAAAAAAGGCAAAAACTCTAGGGAGACTGATTGTGTTAAAGCTGAAGTAATTGTGTCGAACTGATCATTCTTTGCACTTTTTCCACCTCTGGGAATCAATAAAATGTCTCAGATAACATTTAAAGACATCCTCACCAGTTTCTCTCCGGACAGCACCTCCAGCAGTTTGATGAGCATGCGTCCATCCCGCAGGTCCAAATACAGGTCAGAGATGCGACAGCCGACCCGGGACAGGATGGAGTTGACCCATTTAGTGAAGGTCTTCTTCTGCACCGCCTCTCGCTCGTCTGAAAGGCAGTTCGAACACGGCTGTGAGTACATTTTGTGGGGGGGGGGGTTGAAATCGCTTGGTCAATCTGTGTAATTTTCGAATGGGCAGGATTTCAAGGTCCAATCACCGCTCTCATTAACACAAAGCACTTTTTATCAAGCTTGTAATTGAAACAAGTGAGGTCTGGAACAATTAAGCAGTGTCTTGAAAACCTAAATTGCACAAAATCTGCCAAGAGGGGAGGAAGGCCTTGTGACATCAAAATTTCAGAGCTTTATGTGTCTATTACAAATTTCAAAGCATATGAGAGGGAGAGACTAGATAATGTTGGTTGGAGTATATTTAGAAACATGTGACAGAACAAAGAGATGCAGAGTGAAAAACACAAGGGAACAGCTTGGACCACTGTTATAAGTCATTGTGTGTTATATTCTTTATGAGCTAGAATGGAAAGGTTTAGAGAAACACAGAGAAAGAATCTCTTTTTAGACATTAGACAGTCTAAAAGAAGAAAGTCCTGTCATTTTGCCCCACAGACTTCTTAATGAAATATATAGAGAGTTTAACTTCTTAACCCCCAACTGGACCGAGCACATTTTCTCCACTTTGGCTTTATCCACATCTAAAAGCTTCTTGAAAAAAGGCGTCAAACTGGCGACAAAAACGAAACGAACACGCGACAAAAACGTGACAAAGGAGCGATTAAACAGCAACAAAAACAAAATTAAAAAGGCCCAAAAATACAACAAAAAGCGCGACAAAAAGTGACCAAAAAACTGACAAAAAGAGCAACAAAAAAACGCAAAACGTAACGAAAACATGACAAAAGAGCAACAAAAAAGTGATGAAAAGCCCACAAAAACACGTTAAAAAAAACAAAAAATCACAATAATAAAAAAGAGACAAAAACGCTGCACATATGTGACAAAATCGCGGCAACATCAGTTTTATAGGTCTTAGCTTTCAAATGAGGTGTTATATTCATAGACTGTTAAAAAGAATAGACAGCTCCTCCTCACTCCTCCCCGTTTACCGTAATGACCACGTTCGAGGGGGAATTCATGGCGGATTTACAGACTCCTCCTCCCCAGCTCTGACGAAGCATGTTCCTAATAAGGGCATAAGGGCGGGATCTTCACTGTAGACTCGGCCCTTGCGTGACGTGTAGCTCGCGCAGCTCCAATGCCAACAGTCCGACCTCCGTTAAGTAGGAGATTAAAAAATAATTATTTCAAAAACCAGCCTGGTTTCTTTTTTTGTGAGTAACCCAGCGTTATGTCAGGAGGAACATGTAGCCATAGAAAGTGTTAAAAAAAATTGAAACCAGGCATTAAAGTTGTTTTTAACGTGTCCAGTGTTGCGGTCATAAAGCAGAGCAGCTAGCGGCCATTGGTTATATTACACTGACTCTCCAGTCGAGAAGCTTTTACATTTGTGGAAAAGCCGAACTAGAGAAAATGCGGGTAAGAGGTTAAAGGAATGTTTCTTTAAAAACTTGAGTCGGTACTTACCACAAACCTGATGAACCGCTGTCGTGCCTTTACACTCATTTACCAAGTGTTGGCAGCAGAGTAAATGACTAATCCTTTACCCACGCAGCATTCTCTCTTTTACGCATTAGATTTGTGTCCCTAAAACAGTAATAAACTCCATTTCAAATGCTTGACTAGGTGCAACATGCCCACAAATAGTTATATGCTATTTTCCAGTTTGCGCCTGTCTTGTTAAATGGTCTCTCAGAGTTTATGTCTATGAGAAAACTGAATGGGGATTGAACTGGTGTTTTTATGTAAGGCAATTATACAGTATAAGGATGCTGAGTTTAAAGTCAGGACCGAGACCTTCATGTTGGCTTTAAACTCAGCATCATTAAACCAGGAGATGTTACGAAAGAGGGTATTTAATTGGTCTACGAGAGAAGATGATGCTGAGGACTGAGTTTTATAGAGAAAGATGCAGCGGCTACTCTTGAAAGGAAGAAAAGCAATTACTCATGATTTGCACTGACATGAGGCATGCAATTTCCAAATCAATAGAGATATCAATAAGGAGTACCAGCATCCTCATTCTGGATATAAAATTCATTATAAAAACTGGTTACGGTGACTTTTAGGAAGGAAACTAGAGCAAGGAGGGCCAAGACAGCCCTTCACCTCAAACGCACTCACACCTGCACATACAGTATCCAGTCTACTATTCACCCTCCAGCGTGCCCTCCTGCATCCTGTTTATCCCTCATCCCAAATGTGACTGAGCAGTGCTGCATCCCTAATGATGAGATTAATAAATGATTTAGACTGAGGCTGAGCTGAATAAGGAGAAGTATAAGACGGGTGGCTTTACTAACTGGATACAATTGTAATACAGAACTTCTAGGATATTGATACTTGAACTTGAATTTGTACAAGAAGATGTTTCACAATATGCTTTATAGATTAAAAAAAAGTATAAGGAAGGTATGTAGGAAGACAGAGCTTGACAGGGGCAAGAAAAGAAAAGTAGGAGGCCACATACCATTAGTCCGACTGTAACATAGACTTACAGTTTCCAGGTTTAGCCCACAGGGAGCAGAGTGGAAGAAATAGACCAAGACTGAATCTGCCTCTCTCCTGCTGCAACGGAATGACCCAGTAACAAGCAGAAAGCTCCTGTCCTCCGCATCAAAGAAGCGGGGAGCTAATAGTATGTAAAAGAGCACATGGCGCCGCTACAGTAAATAAATCATGTTAGCTTGTGCTGAGCCAGGCAGAACAAAGGCAAGCGCGCGGCTCCAGTACAGCCGCATTAAAAAGTAAAAGGCAATTAAAACATGTAAATAACTCAGGAGCACTATGTTGGAGAGTTAGGATTGGTTAACATCAAAGGACGGGCACGCACACAGCCATGTACGACTTATAATCCAGGAGCACTAGGGCAACTTAACCCAACAACTTTGGGCTTATAGTGGGCAACATCATCCTGAAATAAAAACAACTATACTCCAATCTCATGTGAGCCCATTCCTTCGACCTATACAACACTAAAACTTCAAAACAGTTTGTACGAAGCTATTGCCACAAGTTAGAGACACCCTGACACAATTCCAATAAATGTAGCAGACCTTTTAGGCGTTTAAGTTTAAGGGCTAATGTCCGGAAAAAAGCGCTTGTCAGCAGAGGGAAAGCACAAGCTGAAAATGCTGTCTGCACTGAATCCTTTCTGAATGAGCAGTGTAACAAGCTCATTATGACAGAGCCACTGTATATATGCGGAACAAGACTCCGGGGGTTTTCTATCTATTCAGGGCGACACTTACTGAGCAAAAGCTAATGAATTAACACAAATTACCATTCAATGCGCAGATTATTTGCTTTTTCTCTATTGACCAAACAATAACATGGATTTATTTCACACTGAATTGTTTCACCTTTCCCCCCCCCCGCATAAGTCCATTGTTTTGCCATCTTTGCCCCGTCTCTATATCACCGCATTGTTCTGTTTCGCATGCTTTTAACTAACTAATCTCTCGTTCACTCTTTGAAGCCCATCACTTATTCATGCTGATGGATTTTCCCTGTATACGGCCCGCTCCGTTTTTTTTTCCCACAGTCAGCCGTAACACAGGGCAGACTTATGGTTTCAGACGTCCATTATTGCGGAGTTACAGTAGCCGCGCGCCTTAGTCATGCTGCTGCCAGGGCCACGTGTCCTGCAGCCGTTGGGACAAGGCGGTGCAGCATTAAAGCCTGGAGGAAAAACCTGTAACTTTGAATTGTGAAAATGCCTGCCTTGGAATATTTTGTGTTATTTGCAACAAGCTGTGTTCAACGCTTCAATGTTGACGGGTCAGACAAAGAGCGGTTCAGAAGCTCCTTATGAGAGACCAACAGGCCCAGTTAGAACCGTGAGGCCATCCTTCTGTGGACCCACCACCTGCAGGAGGAGCCATAGGGGCTGGTGCTATGTGATTTGGGCAGCTCCAACGGCTGCCCCCACGACCCGGCAAAGTGGAAGAAAATGGATGGATGGATGGATGGATGGATGGATGGATGGATGGATGGATGGATGGATGGATGGATGGTGTGTTCAATGCCTGTTTCCATACTGTACATACAGTATTTAATGTACATTTAATGTTTATTGTCTATTGCAGGGTTCCCAAACTTTTTGGGCAGCAACATCTCAAATCACCAGACCAACAACTCGGGACCCCCCACTTTAGAATATCATTAGTATTTATAATAAATGCAGGTGCAAAATATTTAAAATAAGGTTTATCAATCAATGAATGGTTTTGTATAGCCCAATATCACAACAGGAGTTGCCTCATAGGGCTGCACCGAACATTAAGGCAATAAAACAGAGCAGTAAATAAGACAATGTAAAGTTCAGGCAATTTAAGTATCCAGGCAAACATAATGTCCAAATAAGTGTCAGCAGTGGGTGGCGACGAGCGGTACGGGTGTCCCCTGTCCTTAGACTCTCCAACACGGCAAGGAAAAACTCAAAAACCCGGGGGAGAAAAGAGAAACCTTGGGGAGAACAATAAATGTTTGCTTTGATAATATTATTTAAAATTTGGCTTAATTTCCCCAAAATATACTGCTTTCAGCCAAAACTACGTCAAATTCATTGTTGAATTAAAAAAAATAAAATTTCTTGAAAACATCTTGCAAACCCCACCTCATGTATCTTGTAACCGCACAAGGGGTCCCGACCCCCACTTTGGGAAACCCTGCTCTATTACATGGTTAGGACTGGGTATCGTTACATTCTTTCGATACTCGTACTTTAACGATACTTGGTTTACGATACCGATACCTGAACGATACCTACGCTAAAATATTTGGCGTCTAGAGCCAGAAAACAGAACAATAATGTTAATTTATTCTATAAAAATTATATATATTTTTTAGCTGAAACAACCAAGTAACTTCCTTTAATGCTGTCCCTGGACCAATAGCATCAAAACTATATACTATATACTAACTATAATAACTGCAGTACTTTTCATTACCAGTAGTACCTAAACTTTTTCTAATAACATATCGTTTAATGGTGCCCACAGCCCAGCCCTCCAGATGGGGTGAGGGTTAAAGATAGATATAGCAATAGTGAATTAACAACACATAGCTCAACAGCCAAACCCATGCAAGCGTCTACGTCATCTAAAAATGAATGACCACTAGTGGTCACATTGAGTACTGCAACAACAAAGCATCATAAAGCTGCAGACTTTTCAAAAACACAACACTTTTTGCTCAAAAAGTCAAAATAACACATTTTGAATAGTAGCCTTGTCATCATACAACTATAGCAAATGTGTTGTTCTTCATCTTCAAAATTAGTAATAGTTTACCCTTTATAATTGATACATTGACAATATCAAAGAAAGTCAAATGTCAGGTCTTGGAAGAGTGACCAAAACAACTCTGCTAAAATTAGTGTGTCCTCTTCCTATTTCATCAAAGCCAAAGATACCGTAATTGACACAACCATCAAATTAGAGTTTATTTCCTTGTTTATTACCATGTTGATTTAATATTGTTGCATTGTCCATCCCTCTATCTCCCCTCCTTCCCGACTCGATCTCGTTAATAACGTTTGTACAGAAATGCAGTGGGGGCTGATCAATAGCCCCGCCTGGCTCGGGATGCCACTGGCTCTTTCATTTGGAGTTTTACCGCTTCTTGTATCAGTTGCCTCTGCAGTCTTCGTAACGAGTCGATATCTGAAATCTAGCTTAGCCAAGACAAAAGGACACAAAAAAGAAAAAGAAAAAAAAAAAAAGAAAAAAGCTAAAAAGTCTGTTCCCCTCAACGTTACTCCTTCTCGCCGTTTCACTAATGCACTCATGTCATCTGGGAGTTGCGGCGCATAGTGCAAGCAAACAAAAATCCACGGTGACGGAGACGCACTCCCTCTCTCTCGCTCCCTTCAGAACGTCAGGCTAATTGATTTTTTTTCCCACAACTCCTATATGTGATGATTCATGGGGTGCAAAAAAAGTGCAATTGCAAGAAAATCATTGGTTCATTGGCACGATCTATCAAAGTTAAGCAGGGAATATGTTAGGATCAAATGACAAATTGTCACATAAAGACTGAGGGATGCAAACTGGCAATGAATGGCGTGGAGCTGGAAAGCTTTTAAGGAGCTTGGAGCATGAAAATTTAAAAGGAAATTGGGTGAACAACCGGGGCGGTGCTACAATGCTTGGGATATAAATAAACATGTTCAAAACTTTTTTTAAATGGGACTCATTTGATTGACATTCAACCAGTTACATTATTATTGGAATAAGGTTATACTTGGCATTTTCCTTTGAACCACTTTCATCTCTTTCAAAGTTTCTCAAAGTTCCCTAAACATGAGCCAGAAATATTTTGCAGTCAACTTTAACTTAGGTTTAGCAGCATATGGTTTCTTATCTAGAAATAACTTGTATTGCTCATAAACAAAGCAGCTTCCGTTTCTATCTCCAGCCTCTTGTGTTTTTCTCCATTCACAGCTAGACATTTAAAAACTTTACAATGGTGGCCTACATCTGACCCCACTTGCTTCAAATGTAACTTAAACAGCACTATATTTTGTCATGAAGCCTTGGTCAGAGTAAACAAGCGCACATCCGCATCCACAGTAGATCACTGAGCCCTTCCATCTGGTATTGACCCCTGGATGAGGGCCAAATTGCCTTCTATATCAATGCACTCCCTCAGTACTGTAAACCTAAGCATCACAAGTCAACTACCCTCATCTGAGCTTTTCACGACCCCCAAAAGTTTATTCCCAGGACATTAATTACAAAGCTTAATCCCACACATACAGTATGGGTGCGTTTAGTGACCCCTCCAGCAGCCTGTACCTTGAAGCTGCCGGAAGCGCCCGTCCAGTATGGAGTTGAAGCTAATGTTGGAGGTGCTGTAGCTGAGCCAGCGCGAGCGTTTCATGCCCCGGGCCGATGATGAGATGGAGGAGGAGGAAGAGGAGGTGCAGAGGGGGGTCTGGGGCTGCTGCTGCGTGGAGCGAGGTCCCGCGGGCGTCTGGGTGTGCATGACGAAGACGAAGAAGACGACGTGGACAGTGCGGAGTGTCCCACATGGGTCGCAGGAACCGAAACGTGCACCAAAGTCCCATTCCGGTCCAAGTGTTGCACCGGTTCCTTCCCTCTCGGCGACTTCTTGGCGGGTTTGTGCACAGGCGGGGTGCTCTTGCTCCGGCTACTCCCGAGGCTCCCAACTCTCAGAGCCACAGAGTCCTTCTCAAAAGTTTGCAGGTAACTCGAAGCTCTGCTACTGCTTGTCCGGACTGCCACGCTCTCCCTGGGACCGGCCTTCAGGCTGAGCTTGACCTCTCGTAGCCGGGTGGGTTGGCTGATCGGGGTGGCGCGCAGCAAACAGGGGCTGCTCATGCTGACCCCTTACGAAATAAAATAAAAATCACCCCCAAAAAAAACCTCCACGTCTGGCGTCTTATCCTCTCCAGGCTTTGTGTCCTGCTTCTTTCTGTAGATTCCACTACACTCTCTCACAAGCTGGTCCACCCCTCCTCCCTCTGTTGCTTTCCTCTCCTACTGCGTAATGATGTCGACAATTCACTTCCGACCTGCTTGGGGAGCCTCATCCATGCATACACTATATTTCTGTGGTCCTATTTTACTATACTCCCGCTAGAGGGTTACAGTACGTCATATATAGCAAGCCTGACACACTTTCCTATAAAACTACATAAGGACCCATGTGACGATCAATAACACCTGTATTGCCCATAGACAGTTTCACCTTCTGCTGTCTCTCCGCTCTACTTTCCTGCCTTGTTGCACAGCACTGACAGGAAACCCAAATTGCATTACCGAAACATCAGCACGGCAGAGGCAGCACTCTAGCACAATAACGCGGACACCCACACGCGCACACACCAGCCTTCATCACTTAAAGAGACAGCGGTGGATAAGTGGGCTTAAAATGACTGTAACCATTTTATCCGAGCGAGAAGAAAGAATGGGCTGAAGGAGTGGACTTTTTCTATTCTGAGAAGGGATCATGATGTCTGCCGCTTCTGCATCGTAATGCACAGGAGTGGGCAGATATACGCGGGGTATGCAATGATATTACACGGGATTAGCTCAATTGGGTGTGGGTTGTTTGATGTTTGAAGAGAAGCTAAAGATATACCTGGATGTTGGGTTGTTAATCTATTTGAAGGAGAAAAGACAGGGGCTTTGAATTTGAACTAAATGACAGAATATACTGCCAAACTATCATTATTAGCATTAATAGGTGACTTAATATCCATATCCACATCCATGGTTATTATTTAGCACCATTTTAGCCTGTTTTGGTACTGATTATATATCTTATGTTTTTGGTTTAAATTGAATGAAACGTACTGTGTTGTTGCTACCAATGTTTTTAGGTTGTTGCTTTAAATCTTATCGTGGAGGCCTTCAGCGAGGAACTGAATCAACTCCATTTTGCTTTCAGTAAAGTGGATTGAAGGCTTCTGTTGGTATAAAAGCAAACATGCTTCCATTAGGCTTATTGCTGAAAAGCCGGACGATTTTTCAAAAGCACCCACACAAAACTCCCAAGCCTTAATCAGGGCTCAAAGAAATGTTTTCTTTCTGTCTTTTTTGTGAAATGATAGCAACATGAGTCTGTTTTCATTAGTGATACCGGGCAGAGCTATTGCATCCAGCTGCTGCTCCAAATAGGCCATACTTAATATAGGACTATGTCAACGCAATGTTCCAAAATCTAACTATGTATATTTATCCACTTGGAGGGCACAGATTTCCACCAAGGCACTGACACTGACCCTATATCACACAACTCTACTAGACAGACTTCCTGACCTGTCCACAAAATTACATCAATAGACTAATGCTTTCTCCAAATTCATGTTGCAACACATCTTCTTGACCTCTACGTTTCCAGCTCTACATGTTGTTCTCTGCTCCAGCCAGAAACACTGCTATTTTAAAGCGACACAGGTGGGTCCGGGCTTACAGGCTGTGGGTGAAATGCCAGGGATGTGTGCGATGGGAGGCAGACCTCGGGTGGGGCAGCTGTCCA
Source organism: Neogobius melanostomus (assembly GCA_007210695.1). Lineage (NCBI taxonomy): Eukaryota > Metazoa > Chordata > Actinopteri > Gobiiformes > Gobiidae > Neogobius > Neogobius melanostomus. The sequence continues at coordinate 488,381 of VHKM01000657.1, read as the reverse complement.
AAGCCCTCAGACAGGCCGGGGGCAGGCGAAGGGGGGCGGAGGGTGGTATATGCAGAGAATGTGTAAAAGATCCCATTGGCTCAGCTGCTGGGCCAGAGTGGAGCACGAGGAACATGCAAACACAAATATGCAACACTACACCTGCGCTATTTATGTGGGAACTTTGTAGTAAATCGATGATCACTTCGCTGGGGGATGTGGTCAACAAACTGGCCAACAACGTACTACAGTAGAAGCAAATGACGACTAGAGAGGAGGTGAAATATTGGAGAACTGACAGTGGACAGAAACAATGCAACAGGCTATATTTTAAGACGGCCATCAATCACATTCATAAATGCACTCTCTCCCCTTCTTCATCCAGCTATTACAGCTAATTACCACAAGTTTCCTCCTCCTCCAACACCACCACATCTCCTTAGACTTTTTTTGTTACTATATATACTTTGTTACAGTTTTTCTCCATTGGTTTGGCTCATTTCTTGAAACAGAAATTACATTCTTAAAACTCTAAGATCATTTGGCAAAACATTCTTACAGTTCAGCACAACATAATAGCTCACTTGCAAAAGATCATATCTCTCCCGAAACAGTTCACTCATGCTTCAAAACTAAATTTCCTTCTCAGTCAATGCCCCGAAAATGGCAAAGATCCTTCTCAATTGCTTTGGCTCATTTCTTGAAACAGACCGGACGTTCTCAACAGTCTTGGTGCTTTTGCCAAAATAACGTGGATGGTTCTGCACAGCACCATGGTTCACCTGCAAAAGCTCATACCTCTCCCAAAACAGTTCACTCATGTGTCAAAACTAAATTTCCTTTAAACAGTCAGTGCCCCCAAAATGCTTTGTCCCTTTAGCATTGTGTAAGCATTGCAAGTC